>AP028919.1:0-600000 GCA_036186465.1 Nesidiocoris tenuis | reverse complement strand
AAACGCCTTTCTTGTTCGCTTCAACAATCAATTTTCTTGTCATGTTTTCCGGAATTCCTTCGGCGATTATGGCTATCACCTTGATCTGTAAACATTTTGGGCATGAAAAACTGGCTCTGGATGAAAAGAAGTTCGTAATTCGAAACGCAACAATCTCCATCTCACCTGGGGGAAATTCAGAGTTTCTAACGTTGAATCGTAAGCTGACCGCAACGAAGCGAAATTGATGAGGACATCAGCTTGAGGATGCCGGCTCATCGCGTCGTCCATCTTCTTGTAAACTGGGAAAAAAAATTTTTAAACATAAATATAACAGCATCACTACTTATTTCGTACAAGTGGGAAATTATCTGATGGTAAAAAAATAACCTGGTATGAGAACTTCTTTGTGGCCCCAGTAGAATTTCTGCTTGTGGTCACCCGTGAAAGGGTAGACCATACAGGAGACTGATGGTTCCTCGCGACGGCAGACGAAGTCGAAATCCAACATGCCCTGAAATCAAGGGTTTCTATCATAAACGTTTTAGGGGTGTTCTGGGCAACTGATGCCACGGAAACGTAGACATACCTGAACAGCGCGGGTCTGCATGCCCCAAATGATGGCCTTGCTTTCAGGCCTGAACAAAGGTTTGTAGCTGCCATGATCACCTGCTGATGCTGTGCTACCTCCTCTGACGGGAGCATCTACCTTAGGAACCGCTCTGTTTGGGGATGGCGCCCTCTGCATGATAAGTTTTCGGTCAAACAAAACGAGTTGTTCTTGAGAAACATGAAATTTGTGGATTTCGGACATTTGAACTTATTATCTTCGTCACCTGATTTTGGCCTCCAGGGAGCAAGAAATTTGCGGTCGCCATATCCGATTGAGTCTCTTGCGGGATGGGCTTCTTGCCAAGGGCCATACCAACTATGGCTGTCATGTGTGTCTCGGGCCCAAAGACGAAAATGGGTACACCCAAATTTTTGCCAACGTCTCGAATGATCCTGCAATAGATCGATTTGTGAAAAAATCCAAAAAAGCGCATCTAAGGCAAATTGAGCGAGCTTTTAACTGACAAGGTGGGGGGGGGGTCATACTGGGGTTTTCACAAATTTTACGCCAAAGTTCAACCGATTTTGTTGGTTTGCCGCTAGGACAGGTTCTTGAGTGCATTTTCTACCTGAGTCCTTCCTGGTAATTGGGTCCCGCTCGTCTGACGTAGATTGAAATCTTGTGTTCGATCAAGCGGCTCTGGAATTCAGTCAGCGCTGTGACAATACCTTTAAAGGTGGCGGCAACGTTGGTGAAATTGGCAATTCCACCTCCCGTGATTAAAACCTGGCGATAAAGGAAGGGCGATTGCAAAAGCGTACAGCTGACGGTATTCCTCCAGAACTCATCCTTCAAGTATAAGGTACCTTTCCTTGAGGATGCTTCTCCTGAGTCATCAAGCCAAGTATAGTTTTGGCGTATTCATAAGTTTGCTGTTCGGAAGGAGCGCCCGAATATTCGCCGTAGTTCGCCAGCTCGCTGGTACCGCCATAGTCGCAGATTGTATCAGCATAAATAACTGAGGCACCACCTCCTGCCACCATCGTCCAGATTCTGCCCTTCTTGTTCAAGATGGTCAACTGTGGACAAAAACCAAGGACTAACTCAGCCTAATTAGTTTACAGTTCATCCCCCAAGCACATAGACAAATAGCAGTCAATTTAGGAGTGAATACGACAATCTGCAGCATTTGAACCAAAACAGGAAGCCTATTTCAATTGAAGTGCGTGAAAATGGGCGTCAGTAATTATAAGAAATACCACCAAATTTGACTTAACTTGCACACGAATTTTTACTAAAATTCACTCTTACATGCTCATACACTTTCAACACCGTAAAAACTCAGTTTTACCTTCAAAGACGCGCCGCTCTTAGCATCCAGCTCAGCAATGTAGGCTTCTTCAGGGAGAGCATCTCGACCAAACGGTGGAGGGTAGTCGATTTCGCCCCATTTCGATCGGCAAATAAAGTCAGCGGTGGCATCCAACTTGGCGGCCAAGTCGAGGATGTAAATTGAATCGTCAGTGACGACTAGAGGGTTGATCTCCAGGTAAGTGAAGTACAAGTCAACGTACATTTTATACAACGATGCAATGAATGTGGCGATCATCCTGCGGGCAAGGAGTGATATTCCAAGCTCTGTTCTGTGAGGCTGTCCAGGGCTACTCCAGGTCTAGTTGGTAACGACGCCAAGCCATGTGATTAGATGAACAACCTCATAAACGATTTGCCCAATCATATGATTTGAATTTGCTAGGCGCCGTTAGCCACTAGGCAGACCCTAAGAGACTCCAGTCCCTGAGGCAAGAACGGTCACTTATTATGGCTCTCAGTGTACAGTGATGCTCGTCTTTATCATCGACTGCGCAATCTGCAGCCGAATTGGATAGAAGTGTCATCAAGTGTCAGCTGAAATTCTCAGCTGTATCCCCCCACCTGAGACCAGCACCAAGAATCAAGTTTTTGTTTGGCTAAAGCTCTCCAATATTGCAGAGATAACCTTGAAAACAGTTATCCATCCACAGCCCCCCAATCGGCCACCCTGCAAAATAAGGAACAGCGAGAAAAATAAATGGCACTCACGATTGTTTGGCAGGTGGGATCTTGCCAAGTAGTTTAGCTTTGACTTCCTCAGCAGTGACTGTGCCGTCAATGGGCACTTCCAATTTGACAGCCTTAGCATCAACGTCACCGATGTCGACCCCACCTTCATGATGGAAAAGTATTGTGTCTGCATTTCTATGCGAATATATGCACACGTACGCTTCCTCGGCCTAAAAAATATAAGCTGTTTGTGATTTCTCAGACCAGAGTATCCAAAGGTTGGAGACCCCAGGGTGGTCTATATTTTGGTGCCCAGGCACATTATCAAACAAACAGAACGCCAAGGTGCAAAAAAGACGAAGGGAGTGCTTAAATCGAACCAGTTCCCTGGGAGTTAATGATTTTTTTTCCTGGAAATTTGAGAAAAGGTTGACAAGAATTGGCCAGATCTGATTTTAAAAGACGGTCAAAATTCCCTTTAATTTAGGACAATTTTTTATGAAAACTAAGAAACATCTCGACTTTGGAATGAATTGGCAACCAACGTTTTACAAGCAGCACATTACAAACCAACTATGACTACATGACAGTGGATAAATGGAATGATGGTGCGAGCCACAACAATATCGGAGGAAACCCTCAATGTCTATACCAAGTTTTGGTTCAAGTGGACCAAAACTGCGACTTATCTATTATTTTGTACAATTAGGAGTTAGGAAAACTGCCATTCCAGGCGATGCTTCATCCCCAACGATTAAAGTTATCCTGGGCATACCCTGCTGCCTACGAGGAGTGCTTGCGCCTACTGTCAGGCTCTTGAAAAAGTAAGAACCTAGTTGACATAGAGGCTTTCCAACCGATAGCAGCCTGTTGGAGATGATCACAACCATTTTATAGACATCAGAATCGTAATACAACACTATTTTTAACCATTCCGAACTCACCAATTTATCCGGTAACTTCCACTATTCTTTGAACTTTGCGAACCTAATTCAAAAATACAGTGAGCATTTTTTGAAAACTTAACTGTTTACGATTGTGGTTCCTGGATTGCCATTCAATAATTCTTGGCTATAAAGGAACTATTATTTTATCTCAAGGCCTACACTGACTGAACGAATAATTGAAAACCACTCACAGGTTTATGCGGTACAAATGGTTCGATGATGAAATTGCGCAGTTTGCCTTTCGCTTTGCCAACCTGCAACGGTGGATGGAAAATTCACATTACGGCAATCAAAGTAAGCAAAATGTAACGAGTTTTCCAAAGGGTTTTGAGAAATGTGAGCGGCGTTGCCTAAAACTGGGTTGTAATAAGTCGGGTAATATAATTAGGGCAGCTTACACCAAAGTAAGCAGTAAATTTTACTGGCAGTTATTTAGTCAAAATGTGTACCTCTTGATCTTTATTCATTCGTTCTTTGACCCACTGTTCGGCACCCGCGAGGTTCGTGTTGACTTTGATGAGTCCGAGTTTTCCACGTCGTTTGATCAGCTGATCCGGCTTGACGACCAGAGGCTGTAAAAAGGTTGAAGTCAAAATGTTAACTGAAATTGCAACTCAGAGCCAGACCACACTGCTGGCTGTCTCTTGTGCCACGTTCACACACCTCCCGTACCTAATTTACTGGCGCCAGCTCACTAACCAGCTGAAGGGCTGACCTTACATTACACCGGACTGGACGACCAGGGTTGCTCATGGCAACAACTATTCCAGCAAAAAATCACAAAAAAGGTCGATAGGATACAAGAGATAGAAGAAGGGACGCGTGGGCCCCATCAGTTTAAAGCCAAGTTCATTGAAAAAATGAAATCGTTCTACCTACTTGTTTTCTAGTATTTTAGCTTTTGAGTTTTTTTCGACATTTTCCCGATAAATTCTGCAGATTACTATGGACAAACAATGGAATTCAAACAGCTCGGTACCGACAGCTCAGAAAATTAAAATCGGACAAGGGACCCAGCTCATTCTTTTCGCCCTCATTGAATTTTTTATCATTTTTTGGCGTTCAGTTAACTCTTTGGACGTTTTTGCAGCACTGATGAACAACGAAGTGAAAATACAAGTAGGCGATAAACGACGGTAGGTGTTCAACTCAAAGATAGAGCCGTCCTTCGTAAGTTAAGCCAGGAAAAAAATTCCAAGTAATTCACAATAGGGGATCCAGCGAGTCACGATAATAGAAAACAAGAGAGAGAAAAACCAGCTATTAGCTTACGACCTTCGTGCTTACTTATGAGCGAAGTGATTTTTTTCTTACTCCTATCGTACCATTATCAAGCTCGAGGTGCACATTCTGAGGTAGGTAAATGAACTCACTTGGGTTTTGAGCCATGGGTTTTCGTCAACTACGTCTCGCCAATTTGTATTTTCGCTAATGGCTGCAAATCTGCATTTGGCGAGAGCTGATGTGCAAAGGTTTCGATTGATCAAGTCTTTACCCGTCGCTTCTCGGATCGCCTTGGCAGACATTCTGTCTTAGTCTACAACATGAAAAACGTACATGTTGCAAATTTTTGTAATATACCTACCTATGAAAGGTGCCCTACCACACAGTGTTCGCCCTTATTGCCGAGATCGAGGCGAGAAAATTGCCTTTAATTTGAGGCGAAATTTGTCCATTAGTTTAAAAGGTACGGCCATTTTTGGCAGTTGGGGAGCACAGATTTTGATTGACATTGATTTGTACTTCAATACTCAGGAATACAGCCAAACATCAAATTGCCATAGGCTCCTGTTAATTTGAGATTTCCAGAATTCAAGAATCCGAGAAAAGGAAAAATAGAGTACATACTGATAATTCTAATTATCAGTACTCGGTGTTACAGGTGTTCATTACGCAGATCGTCAGAACTAATTTATTGCACCAGTTCCTTAACATTGTATTTCATGCGTCCATTTCGTGAACCGAGTTTATAGGTAATCGGAACTGCCTTGACTGGCGGAAGTGAAAGTTACCAAACAAGTCATGCTCGTAAGAGCCGCCGTATTGAGCCATAGGCTCTCGAATAGCATTATTGAATACATCACAAATCCAATGGAAAGTTGACCTTCAAATGAATAAACGAGTATTTTAGGCCGAAACAATGTAACAACCGAGCGTTTCAGAACGAAAGAATAATCTGTGTATAATGATAATAATAAGCCAGTGGGGCGCAGATAATACACAATACTTCCCTACTTTGATACGTAAATTTTTGACACAATTTTATTAGGTATATTATGACAACTTTTGAGGGTGTTTAAAAAATGTAAAAAAAACTCACTAAGAAAATGTCATAAGTCGCCTAAAATCGAATAGGTCAAGTTATTGGAATATAAAAATTATCCACGTACTCTGCATAGTAAAAAAAAGATTTTAAGACCAAGATCGCTCAAATCGGTACTTGTGACACAATTTGATCATATTTTGACTGCTTTTAAGGGTGTTTAGGTCAAAAATATCAAAAAATTCACTATTCAAATTTTAAAATTCGCCATATTATCGGAATAAAAAAAATATCCACATATTCTGCAAGGTAAAACAAAGATTTTAAGACCAAAAACGCTCAAATCGGTTCATTTTTGCGGCCGGAAAAAAATAAAGTAGATAACACTAGGGGTGGATTTTTGAATTTTTAAAGGTAGATTTATCCAAGGACGCTTGCACCAACTAATTTTCCAGAAATTTTCTGCATGAAGGTCGAAGAAAATACGTCCGGGTCGTTATAAATCATAAAGTTCTGATAAAACCCCGTTTTTTCTCAAGCAAATGATTATCTACCTATTGGAATTTTGCTGCTTTGCAGGGAATTTGATTTTTGAGTGGATACGCGCCCACGAAAGCTTCTCAATAATTAAGAGCTCACAATCATTGCTCACCAAACTCCAATCTGCATTAACAAGATTATTTTATTATTACTAACTAGATTAGAACCCTTTATTTTCGGACCTGGGTAGGTGCGCAGAGTAGGAACTATAAGAAAAACAATAATAACTTTTACCCAGGTTACCAACCAGACCCATAAAAATGGGTAAACCCTTGTATTCTTTTGTATCTCCTGAGAAAAACCATCATGACTATTACCACTACAAAAGTTCATTTTAAGTTAAGCAAGGTTTTAATACTGCATGTGAGATTGGCCCATAGAGAAAAATGACAAAATACCATCGACGAGAAAGACTACAAAAGCTAAGTTTCGACGCATAGGTAATCGGTAATAATTTAAGGCCTTACTGTTGTTGAGAAAGTCGAATCACAAGAATTGATCACTCATTAAACACCAACTAATCGCACGACAGTTCACTGTGGACTGAGCTAAGTTTTTTCAAAAATCCGATTGAACTAAGGCTGCGCAGAAGGCCAGGCGCACCTCTCCCGCCACTCGTATTATCTCAGTCAGGGAATCGAATCGTACGATGATAAGATTTACGTAATTTTTGAAATGAAACCTGTGTAAAGGAGAAAGCATTAGGCTGGCACCGGCCGGGCTCGTGCGTAACACGCGCAACTCAAATGAATTAACTTGAAGTGAACTGTAGCCAGCGGATAATTGATAGCACACACTGCTTTCATATTTGTACATTGTCTCCAAAAAAAAAAATTGTACCGGCACTTGAGTAATTTTTTCCGGAAAAATGCGCCTTACCTACGTGCTACCTCGTAGGAGAGGAAATTCCTCCCCCTCCCCCTCAATCGAACTTTCACAAAGGGTGCGAAACACGAATCCACAATTTAAAAACCAGTGCTGCGTAGATAACACATAATATTCCATATTTTGAACATTTGTGACACAATTTGATCATATTTTGACTGCTTTTGAGGGTGTTTAGGCCAAAAATATCAAAAAATTCACTATCGAAATTTTTAAAATCGCCCAAAATAAAAGTACGCCATATTATCGGAATAAAAAAAATATCCACATATTCTGCAAGGTAAAACAAAGATTTTAAAACCAAAAACGCTCAAATCGGTTCATTTTTGCGGCCGGAAAAAAATTAAATAGAAAACACGATAAATTCAAATATATCGGAAGTTCTGTGAGTTATTCAAATTCCGATTAAACGGGGAGTTAGGTCTTGCCGAGACAAACATTTCAGTCCGAGAAATTTGAAAAAAAAGGTTGAAAATTGAGGGAGCTATGGCCATTTTTGTAAATGACCACAGAAGGACAGACGGACACATAGACACTTGTTCGAAAAGTGATTCTGAGTAAATGTATATAAGAAAAAGGTTTTTTTGAAGCTCCGTTTCGATTCTCGATTTTAGGACGATTCCAATACTTTCATTTACTCTGTAGGTAAATATGGAAGTAAAAAGGATTGATAACTCAATAAAATACAAGGTAGTGAATGAGTATCTAGCAGCCTAAAAATAGTCAAAACATGATCAAATTGAGTCAAACATTGACGAAGATATCGAAATACGGACGTTTTGTGTACTTACATACATCTACCCACAATGGTTTTTCACTATTTCATTGTGTTATCCGCCGATTTCACAGAAGGACATTTCATTCATCATGCGAATCTATCAATCATTCCTATTCCCATATTTTTGATAAAGTACGCTACCCATTTTTTGCCCTTTATAATTAATTTGATTAGATACCCTCCGACACCCTATGTACGGTCATTAATTTAATCACGCTCATCAAGTTAGCTACTTAGGAAAGAATTAAGTAGGTAGCAGTCGGGGCAGAAATATTTTTTTTTCGCAGCATTTTCCGCGTTATTGAAAAAATAGAAATGCGAATTCATTTATGGAAACGATTTGCAAACCCTCATATTTTCCTCCATTATCGATACGATTTCGTAACAAATATCATTAATCCCGGTTATCCGCTGATAGCCTTGACTATTGACTTATCTTAAAAAGCTATCTGAATATGATTATCTACCTACCTATTTATAGAGTGCATGCATTTGACGGTAAAGATACCAACACTACCATCATATTTTGGTGATATGATGAATCAAATTATTTCGGATGAAGTTGTGGAACCCCATAATTCGAATTAGAAACTCAAATTGAGGGAATGGAAATTGTCAGTTCCACGAGAGTTCTCTCAGTCCAGTTCTCTCGTGGAACTGACAATTTCCATTCCCTCAAATTGAGTTTCTAATTCGAATTGGTGATATGACATTTCGGATCAACTAGGTATTTAAATTCAGGGTTTGTGAATTGTAAGATCGAAAACTCGTAAAAGAAAGTTCCTTGCCAAATTTTACGATCTGAAATAAAATAAACCAGTGGTGCGTAAATAACACAAAATACTTCCATATTTTGATAATTTTGACACAATTATCCGTATTTTGACTTCTTTTGAGGCTGTCGGGTCAGTTGACGATGGGGCCAATGGTGTTCTCCCAACAATACCCACAAGGTGTAAAAAGTTTTCAAGACCAAGAACTTTTCAAAGGAAATGAACTAATTTCCAAGAAATACTCAGTATGACGGTCAATGAAAGTATGTCATAGGTAAAATGTAGGGTTTAAAATTCGCGTGTATAATTATTAATGAGTTGTAATGTAGTGGATGATATAATTCCCCCAGATTCGCATAGGTAAGTGGTGCATCCCATGGGGACAGTTGTTGCTCCGTTAAAAACAATTCGTACGGTTCTGTAGGGGGATGAACGGCTGATATCACGTGAATGTCAGCTGTGGTTCGATAGCTTGAAGTGTATTATCTGCAGAAAAATTGATAGCGGAATCGATATTGCCAAGTTCGCCCTTGGCGATATTTTTAAATTGGACGACCATTTAAAAAACCGCCTCATCCGCGAAAGAAAGGCCAAGGCTGTAGATGATCAGATGATGCAGATTAGCAATGCGCTGGTTACCAATTACTGATGTGACTGGTAGGTTGTATAATGTAGGTATAAAAAACTCTGGCGATACTACCTAGGTAACTGCAATTTTAACAGACCTTATGCAAAACGAAAAACTGCAATAAAGGCGCCCACTCCGATTGCAGGATGATGTTGCGGGGATGGGACATGGGAACGTGGTTTTGAACGCCAATGAAATCTATTGAATAGATAGACTCAAATTTTGAGTTGTTTATTGAGTCATCTCGACCAGTTGAAGCAATGAATTGTCTTGGCCCCATGACCAGCAATTGGATAGTGTATCCCTGCAAACCCTTTTGTCGTTGCTTCAAAATTTTGGTATGCATGAAATATTTCGAATTCAGAGCTTCAATTTGTATCCGATAGGGCCTCGAATTCTGTAAATTTGACGGGACTACTCGACAATCGGTTCAATCGCCCGATATCTGCGTTCCTATCGGCCTCCATTTCGAAACACAGAAATGATGGCTATTTCGAGCGAAAAATTTCAACATTCTTATTTCACTCAACCTCAAATCCAAGGCCAATCCTAATTTCCGATTTGAATTGACGCTATCATGCCGATTGCGCATTTTTCCAGCAAGAAATACAAGATTATCTGTCCGACGCCACTTGAAGGACCGACCCCTGGACCTGACTCCTGTTTTTAACTGACCCCTTTCTCAGCTCCCAATGAACCTGAGAAAAGAAAAGTAATAGTATTACTACTATCGGTTGATAATTCGGATTTGACTTAGGTGTACTGACAAAGGTATATCTTGACGTTTAAAACATCCCCGAGCTGGAATTACTCGATTCCATAGCCATTGCGTGCGCGCGATTTAGGATTCGAAAGAGCCTTAGGCTTTCCGATGTTCGAATACCAAGTCACATTGAAATTTTATGGCTTAATAAAACCTCCAACTTAATTCCAAACGGAAGAAAGTTTTAACAATTCTGGCACAATAGGGCCCTCCAAAATTTCAAATGTCAAATAGAAGGGAGAAATTATTCTGGCATGAAATCCCGCAAATTGCTAAAAACATAAAGCGCACTTACTGAATAATGGTTAGGGGGAACTCCGATGCACGGTGAAGTTGTTCCACTGGCGGATACGAGAGGCAATTCCTCCCATTACGAGATAGTATGTCACCGTTAGGGAGGAAAATTTTGTCAATGGCAACTCTTGATCGTTTGAATGGTCGGGATAAAATATTGGCCTGTGGTAACAAATGTTGGTAGCCCGTCACTTGATTATGGAAATATTTCGCAGACGTCAACGCCGGCAGTCCCGAATTACCTATGGGCTCAAGGTTTGTATTTTGATGGATGTCTACCAACGGAGTGATTCAGCTTCAGCGTTCTGAAGGTGGCAGATTCTGCAGAAGACAAACCCTCTTGACAGGAAGAAGGTTGCCATCCATCAGAGATTGTAGATACAGGCTCAGAGATTGTGGATACAGGCTGTGTATAATAAATATGGATGGGAACCAGTCGATTTCGGTGGGGACGTCATTTTCAGCTTCTATAAAGCCTCATTAAGAATTTCCTCAAAAAAATGATATGGTTGTGGGAAGTTGGATAATTAATACCCATAGGGCCGCAATAGACCTTTTAAGAGGGTTTTTGTGACAATTAATTCAAGACTTTAACATGGACTCTCTTTCAAGGTTCGTCTGATGAAGGTTTCTGACGACCCGAGGCAACCTCGGGTAACCCGAATTGTCGGTATAAAAAACATGACATGTTAGAGTGCCAACATCAGCGGGAGGAGATAGATCATGCCCACCACGTGTGAATAGGCCTATGGGGCTGAAGCGACATTCCAAGGGACTCCAACAACGAAAAAACATTTTACGCACTCGAAGAGGAGCTGTCACGTGACATGTGAGGGACTAGTCACCAAGGTCGGGTCACTAGGAGCCTATTCAATAATAAAATCACCTATGGAGTCCCAACAGTTCACATGGCGTGTTCTTATGGGGATAAGGCATTCGTATACCTACCGAGTGGATTGCCTCATATTTGCCCCCAAAATTATGTACCTGCTTCTTAATGATTGATCTTGATCTTGTCACCTAAATTGACTTCGAGGAGTAGACAAGGGTCGGATCATTCATTTTTAACCCCAGAATGTGTACTAACACTGCTAAATTGAACAGCTAAATTTCCAAGATACGATTTATACTTCCATACTTACGAAGTAAATGGAAGTATTGGAATCGTCCTAAATCGACAATCGGATCGGAGCATCTGACTTCTGTGTATAGAATCAATTCCTTAACAATTGTGTCCGACTGTGGTCATTTACAAAAATGCCATATCTCCCTCAATGCTTGACCTTTTTCAAATCTCTCTAACTGGAACGTTCGTCTCGGCAAGACCCATCATCCCGTTTAACCGGAATTCAGATTACTCACAGTACTTCCAATATATTGGAACTTCGAGTTTTTTTTTTCTATATTTTCCTGGCCAGAAAAATTAACCGATTTGAGCGTTCTAGGCCTTGAAATATTTGTTTTACCTTGCAGAATAGGTACGTGGATATGTTTTACATTCCGGTACGAGCCACTGGTTTTGATTTAGGGATGCATAATTTAAATACACAACAAATTATATACCTACATACCTCGTACCTACCAGCACACCACATTAAGTATGTTAATAAGATACCTACCTACTGACGTTTTAGGGAACTCGGAGTAGAAGGAGATCTTAATTTGACTGGGCAATGAATTCTGTTGAACCGCCGATTCACTAACGACGTGGAAACTTGAATGTGACGTAAACCGCGACTGGAAATAATGAATGGAATGACGCAGAACGAATCTGATCGCCGCTGCTTGAAGTTGACATTCAATTACGAATAAAGAGAAGAAAATTTTCATCGTGAGTGTTTTACAGCCAAATTGAAAGGGGTTGTTTGGGCTTAATGATAAAATAATAACAAGCTCACCGTGCTGACCAATTGCTCGTGAAATATTCGTCTTCGGATGACGTTTGTTCCTCTGGACACAGTTTTTCCGATGAACGCAGTCAGAGGGCAGTTAGGGCCTCAGAAATCCCGACGGAGAAAACGGGAACGGGGAACAGAAGAGGACGTCGTCGTCCGGTAAAAACGGCTCACACGGTCCGGGAGAAACCCGCAAAATAGAGGGCAACGAGCGTACGATCGGGCGACACGGATGTCGGCAAGAGATGGGTAATCGTATCGAAATCATGTTCGCTGTCGATAGTTGTGAAGGTCGATATTTCACTCTCGATAGTTCTTTGACAATCATCTTGAGTCCCGGCTACCCAAAAGAAAGGCACAAAACCCAAACTATTCCGAAATACTCTGCAACACACTACAACGACAGTTTCAGAGCGAAATTGGCTACCTCTGAAGAGGGGGGGGGGAGAAAAAGGGCAGATTAGTGATAATATAGTATATGATTAGTAATAGAAGAAGAAGAGAAGAAGAATACATTTATTCGCCGAGACACTCTTGTGTATAAGCAATGGTCATAAGCATAGTGAAATTGAATTAAATTATAAAATAAGAGATAATGGGGAGAGCATGAGTCGCCCCCCCCCCCGTGCCGGCCGGGCGCCACCCCGGCGAGCCCCGGGCCCACCCGCCGATGGCGTCCCCCGAGCCGGGAGTCGTGGCTACGTATTAGGGTGCTTCTTATTTTCGAATTTTCACCGGGACAACCTCTAAAATGGTTCACGTTTATGAAAAAACACCTCATGAATTTTTTCAGATTTTTTAAAACAATTTTAGATAGTGCTACCGAAGTTCAAAATTTTGAAATTTTGATCCAGCTCAGTACAACGTCAACTCATCATCTATCCGCCGAGCTAGGATGAAGTATCGTGCGACGTATGCCAATAATTTAAAAAGAGCATTTAAGCCAGAAGAAATACCACTCACAATCCACTGGGATGGCAAAATGCTTGAGGATATAACTGGGCATGAAACTGTGGACCGACATCCGATTCTAGCTAAGCTAGAATTCTAAGCTTACTAAGCGATTCTAAGCTTGCTAGTGGCACAGGCGAATCCATAGCATCTGCTGTGTTCGAAACCTTACTGCAATGGGATCAAAAGCCAGAGGTATGAGTTTTGATACCACCTCAAGCAACACTGGTCGACTTAACGGCGCTTGTACTTTGCTGGAACAAAAGCTAAACCGGGAACTGTTGTGGCTGGCATGCCGCCACCACATTCTCGAGATTATGTTGGAGGCTGTCGTTTTGAAAAGTCTTGGGCCTTCTTCTGGACCTGACATTCTTCTGTTTGTCAGGTTCAGAAAAGCGTGGCCTTCTCTCAACAAAGAAGGCTTCAAAGTTGCAGACGATCCAATATTGCAGAAAATTGGCAGTCGTAATGTGGAGCTTGTGCTGTCATTTGCCGAAAAACAGCTGGACGTTTTCCAGCCAAGAGATGATTACAAGGAACTGTTGACGCTGGTAATAATGTTCTTGGGCGGAATCCCAAAAAACGGAATTAACTTTATGGCACCAGCTGGGCTCCATCGTGCCAGATGGATGGCTAAAGGCATTTACGCCATAAAGGTCTACATGTTTCGGGGAGAGTTCATGATGACAAAGAAGGAAGAGGTAGCCATTACAGAACTGTGCATGTTTGTCGTGAGCATTTACGTTTACCACTGGTTCCAAGCACCCTCTTGTCGCTTTGCTCCTAGGAATGATCTGAAGCTTCTGAAAGACTTGAAGGTCTACAACAAGGTGAATGAAGCCATAGCTGAAGTTGCTCTGAAAAAATTTTCAGGCCACCTGTGGTACCTCTCCGAAGTGCTAGTGGCTTTTGCGTTCTTTGATGAAAACGTTCCTTTGGAAACTAAAACAAATTGCGGAGAGAGGGGTAGCCCTAATGGAAGAATACAATAAACTTCACACCCAGAATGAGGAACAGAAGCAATATCTGCTTCTGACCGTAAAAGAATTCCGAAAAAAGTTCCCTGATTCCAGAAAATCAACTTTGTTGAAATAATTAATTTTTTGGCGCATAATGATTTAGTAAGTAGGTATACATTTCGTTGTAAATTCATTTCAGTTCTCATTTTCTTTGAATAAAATGGTAATACATGATGAATTATTAATTTATGCCAAACATCACCTTTTTTCACATATTTCAAAACTTTAAACAGCGGTAGCAACCTCTAAACTTTAGTTTAAAAATTTGAAAAAAAATCTAGATTTTTTCTCATAAATGGACACCGTTTTGTGGGTTGTCCCGTCCGAAAAGAGAAAAAAAAAATTTTCTGCCATATAAGAAGCACCCTACTACGTATGCTTCGCTCACGACTGCTACCGGCCAGAATTTCACAAAATTGTGAAGGGGCGTGTGTTGGCCAGACCGAAGGGCGCGGCACGAGTCACGGGGCACACGAACACACACACACTCACCCATTCATTCTATAAATTACAGGCATTCCAATATTTTAAACATAAATAAGACACTGATTTGTACACATAGTCAAAGCATTACAAAAGGCAGGTACATTTTACACATATTTTGTTGGCATAATCATCAGGTACTTAACTAAAACATCTTAAAACCAGTGGTGCGTAGATAACACACAATACTTCCATATTTTGAAACGTAAAATTGTGACACAATTTGATCATATTTTTACTGCTTTTAAGGGTGTTTAGGCCGAAAATATCGAAAAATTCACTATTAAAATTTTAAAATTCGCCCAAAATGAAAAAAACGCTACATTTTCGGAATGTAAAAAATATCCACATATTCTGCAAGGTAAAACGAAGATTTTGAGACCAAGAACGCTCAAATCGGTTCATTTTTGTGGCCGGAAAAAAATAAAATAGAAAACACTAAAAATGCAAATATATCGGAAGTACTGTGCGTTATCCAAATTCCGATTAAACAGGGTGTTAGGTCTTGCTGAGACAAACATTTCAGTTCAAGAAATTTGAAAAAAGGTTGAGAAATGAGGGAGTTATGGCCATTTTTGTAAATGACCACAGACGGACAGACGGACAGACGGACACACGGACAGACGGACACACGGACACACAGACACTTGTTCGGGAAGTGATTCTGAGTAAATGTGTATAAGAAAAAGTTTTTTCTGAAGCTCCGTTCCGATTCTCCATTTTAGGACGATCACAATACTTCCATTTACTCCGTAAATATGGAAGTAAAAATATTGGTAGCCACACAATTTATACACATTTACAAATAAAACATAAATGAACGGTCCAAGATAATAATATACGTAACGGCCGTTCGCATAATTATGTTTCATACCCAATACCTATCCATTTCAGTACTAAATGTTAATGCAAAAATCTTATTGGAAATGGGTATTGGGTCTTTCAAGCCAAATTTTAATGTAAATACCACCGTGGTGAACTTTATCTGAAGCTTCCTTGGATATGGAATAGATCTACCTACCTATCTATACATGTATGTATCTACGAGTAGGTATACATTCTGTCAATAAACCGGCCCTTAGTGTTACGTACCGTGCCTGAGATAAACCAGTGGTGCGTAGATAACACACAATACTTCCATATTTTGAAACGTAAAATTTTGACACAATTTGATCATATATTGACTGCTTTTGAGGGTGTTTAGGTCAAAAATATCAAAATATTCACTATTCAAATTTTAAAATTCGCCCAAAATAAAAAACCGCCACATTTTCGGCATATAAAAAATATCCACATATTCTGCAAGGTAAAACGAAGATTTGAAGGAACGCTCAAATCGGTTCATTTTTGTGACCGGAAAAAAATAAAATGGAAAACACTAAAAATGCAAATCTATCGGAAGTACTGTGCGTTATCCGAATTTTGATTAAACAGGGTGTTAGGTCTTGCCGGGGCAAACATTTCAGTTCAAGAAATTTGAAAAAAGGTTGAGAAATGAGGGAGTTATGGCCATTTTTGTAAATGACCACAGACGGACAGACTGACGTAACGGAAGTAACGGACGTAACGGACACACAGACACTTGTTCAGGAAGTAATTCTGCTTTCAAGGGTGTTTAGGTCAAAAATATCAAAAAATTCACTATTAAAATTCAAAATTCGCCCAAAATAAAACCTGTGGTGCGTGGATAACACACAATACTTCCATATTTTGAAACGTTAAATTGTGGCACAATGTGATCATATTTTGACTGCTTTTAAGGGTGTTTAGGCCAAAAATATCGAAAAATTCACTATTAAAATTTTAAAATTCGCTCAAAATAAAAATACAATACTTTATTGGAATATAAAAAATATCCACATATTCTGCAAGGTG
Source organism: Nesidiocoris tenuis (assembly GCA_036186465.1). NCBI lineage: Eukaryota > Metazoa > Arthropoda > Insecta > Hemiptera > Miridae > Nesidiocoris > Nesidiocoris tenuis. Next base: position 583,331 of record AP028919.1, on the reverse strand, counting down.
AAACAAAGATTTTAAGACCAAGAACGCTCAAATCGGTTCATTTTTGTGACCGGAAAAAAATAAAATGGAAAACACTAAAAATGCAAATCTATCGGAAGTACTGTGCGTTATCCGAATTTTGATTAAACAGGGTGTTAGGTCTTGCCGGGGCAAACATTTCAGTTCAAGAAATTTGAAAAAAGGTTGAGAAATGAGGGAGTTATGGCCATTTTTGTAAATGACCACAGACGGACAGACTGACGTAACGGAAGTAACGGACGTAACGGACACACAGACACTTGTTCAGGAAGTAATTCTGAGTAAATGTGTATAAGAAAAAGTTTTTTCTGAAGCTCCGTTCCGATTCTCGATTTTAGGACGATTCCAATACTTCCATTTACTCTGTAAATATGGAAGTAAAAAGAAAAGTAAGAACATTATCAGCAAATCATTGAAAGGTGACGGCTGGTATTAAGTTTTGTCGATGGGGTTTTTCAGGAAACACTCCCTGCTGACCAATAACTTTATACTAAGATTTTTTCTGGTACCTACCACCTTTTTACTTCCATATTTACAGAGTAAATGGAAGTATTGTGATCGTCCTAAAATCGAGAATCGGAACGGAGCCTCAGAAAAAACTTTTTCCTATACACATTTACTCAGAATCACTTCCTGAACAAGTGTCTGTGTGTTCCTTACGTCCGTCTGTGATCATTTACAACCAGTGGTGCGTAGATAACACACAATACTTCCATATTTTGAAAAGTAAAATTGTGACACAATTTGATCATATTTTGACTGCTTTTAAGGGTGTTTAGGCTAAAAATATCGAAAAATTCACTATTAAAATTTTAAAATTCGCCCAAAATGAAAAAACGCTACATTTTCGGAATGTAAAAAATATCCACGTATTCTGCAAGGTAAAACAAAGATTTTAAGACCAAGAACGGTTCATTCATTCGTTCATTCGTTCATTCGTTCATTCGGTTCATTCGGTTCATTTTTGTGGCCGGGAAAAAATAAAATAGAAAACACTAAAAATGCAAATATATCGGAAGTACTGTGCGTTATCCAAATTCCGATTAAACAGGGTGTTAGGTCTTGCCGAGACAAACATTTCAGTTCAAGAAATTTGAAAAAAGGTTGAGAAATGAGGGAGTTATGGCCATTTTTGTAAATGACCACAGACGGACTAACGGACTAACGGAGTAACGGACTAACGGACTAACGGACACACGGACACACAGACACTTGTTCAGGAAGTGATTCTGAGTAAATGTGTATAAGAAAAAGTTTTTTCTGAAGCTCCGTTCCGATTCTCGATTTTAGGACGATCACAATACTTCCATTTACTCTGTAAATATGGAAGTAAAAATGGCCATAACTCCCTCATTTTTCAAACTTTTTTCAAATTTCTTGAACTGAAATGTTTGTCTCGTCAAGACCTAACACCCTGTTTAATCGGAATTCGGATAACGCACAGTACTTCCGAGATATTTGCATTTATAGTGTTTTCTATTTTATTTTTTTCCGGCCGCAAAAATGAACCGATTTGAGCGTTCTTGGTCTCAAAATCTTCGTTTTACCTTGCAGAATATGTGGATATTTTTTACATTCTGAAAATGTGGCGTTTTTTCATTTTGGGCGAATTTTAAAATTTTAATACTGAATTTTTTGATATTTTTGACCTAAACACTTTCAAAAGCAGTCAAAATATGATCAAATTGTGTCACAATTTTACGTTTCAAAATATGGAAGTATTGTGTGTTATCTACGCACCACTGGTTTTCCACTGGCATAACTCCTGATTTTTCGCTATCGATATCTACGCCACCCATCTGATATTACCAAGGTATCGACGTTCAAATATCAACTCCAAAACATCGATATTTTTTTCAATATGAACGATGAACGTCAAGACAGACGACGGCGGCGAAATGAGTTGCTCGCATCCAGTGTAGCCAATGCAGTTGTAACGGTTTTCCCCGTTGTTTAGGTAATGGAATGAACTCTAATAGAATTGGAAAGATATAATTGTTAGAAAAATGTTTGTAACTACTAGGCACTCTCAGAGTTGGTCGACGGCAGCAGCTCCAGACAGAATGATTCGATTATTTCCCACGTCGAAGGGCCACGAAATTTCCTCCCAGGAAAATTAGCTGGGATCAGCCGTTTTGACATTGCGACACCTCACGAATCTGGGTCTCCTAACGTAAACACGATTCGGCTTCCAACTCACAGCTCTACCTCCACGCAATACCCCACGCGATTTAGCGTTATCCCTTGAAAGGCGATAACGCTATAGCCTGCTGATTTCAGCCCGCGTGTTCTTCTTTGTACCCGCCGTAGCTGTGGCGGTACAGGACTCCCCCCGCTGGTTTAAGCATGACCTCATGCTTATGGCCGTTGGGGAGCCCTTCATGTCTGTGAACGATCATGTCTACGCACATTGGTTTCATATGATTGGGTGAGTCACCCCGATGTATGGGTAGCAAAGAGGAAGAGCTGAGTGCGTGCTTGAGGATGTCGCATTGTCTCGATTAGGCCTCTCCACCACCATGAGCCCAGGAGGGAATCTCGCGCCCTGAACTGCCTAAAAAAACCCAATGCCTGGCCTGCTGATGCCGCCTCCCAGCTCTGTTAGTGACCAAATACAGAAAAATGAGAAAAACGAAATCCAGAATACAAAATAAGAGATCCATTAGGATATGCTACATCAGGTTAGATACATGCTGAGGAGTGAAAATTTGAAAATATTGTTCGAGTGATTAGATTAAAAGTCATGCAGGGTATGAAAAGATTCAGCCCCAAATGGACGAAGATAACGCACAGTACTTCCAAATCCTAGTACTAAAAATTTGAACTATATCATAATATGTCGACAGGTTTTATCGTTTCAGCTTTAAAACGTGTTACGAAAAATCCTAAAATTCTAAGAAAATGGAAGTACGTTGAGTTACCTGAACAAAAGAGAACCAATTACCTACACTTCCTGTTAGGCAGGAAAATGCTCTTAAGAACCCCTTGCTTGATATGCAAGCAGGGTCGTCCCCCCCTAAAAGAAAGTCACCTCTGGGGACTCCTTGTGTAAGACATTCGCATGCTGTTCATGCATCAACTAAGATCAGACAGTGGTAATGCTAAGAAGTGACTACTTAAATTATAGAAACGACAAAGTGGAGAAAAAAAAATTATTATGATTATCACTACTTGACAGTGAGTAAATGACAAATGCTACAAATGAGCCACCACTTCGGAAGCCAAAAGTGGGTAGTGCTAAATACAAAAGTAGTAGGAAACTACGCTAGAAGTTAGAAGTGAACATAGGCAAGAGGTGACAGTAAGAATGAAGTGCGAATAAGATGCGGTTACAGTCACTTTCTCAAATCTAAGAGATTAAGATTAAATCTAAGATTAAGATCAAATTAAGTAAGAGAATTGAAAAGAAGATTTGAAGGCTGCAGCTCTAAGAGTCCATGCAACAGAAAAGAGAAATGAGATGAAATTTGGCCCTAAATGAAATTCAGCAAATATGTCTTAGAAATAAAAAAAAAGTTAAATATGAAAGTCGTTTACTACTAAACATCATAATATGGCATGTTATCGTTATCTTTTATTCTGATTGCCGTGATAAGGCCAACTGACTTAACTCGTCCATATCGAGACGCACTCGCGAATTTAAGATCGCACTAAAAAGTTGTTTATTCGCGTGGGTAATGTCGGCACTGTACCCGCCAAAGCCTTCGTATGGCTTTTTAAAACGTCCGCGGCGATTGTGCGGCGAGGCCCCGAATGTGTGGCGCATGCTGTTGCCACAAGACGACGGGTTCACGCTCCCTGATGCCTGATTTGCCAATCGGGTGGGTGCCTCACATGAAAATAGAAAAAAAAATTAGTAAAAGGGAAATACAGTCGTAATCTAATGGAGCATAACTCAACGAAATCGTCCAAAATGAGCATATAATGCAATTTATTAAATTGGCCGTGAGGCAAAAAAAGTCTGTAAGTGCTGGGGAGATGAGAGGATGTCCGATGTCTCATTCCATTCCATTCATGTGCGTACGACGTCCCTTGTGTTGCTGTTCAGAACCTCTGACGGTGATTACCCCAACCGGGGTCATATACCTTGTGTACCTGAGTGAAGTTAAACAAGAATGAATTAGTTAAGCTAAGGAGTGGTTGGATGATTAGAATTATTAGGAAGAATTATTATTAGTCAATTATTAGGTAATTATTAGTTAATGGTTGGACCCAGATGGGTTGTAATTGATGCGCCTAATGTCACGCAATTGGTACGTCGGGTTGACTCGTGCCCTAGGCGTCTGCACTGCCACTGGTGAGGGTGAAATGATGGGATCATTTCTGCTGGATGCGTCCGGCTCTGAGTTACCGTCGTCATCCTCACTCTGCTGGCCACTATCTGGTGTTGATTGCTGGGAAATGAAAGGTTTTAGACGAGATGTGTGGACTCGGGTTTCCCGCCTACCCATTTTGAGGGTGACGTTTTGATCCGAGTGCACCTTAACAATTTTATATGGACCCGCCCAAAACTTGTTGAACTTTTTAGTTTTCCCTTTCTTTACAGCAGGGGTGTACAGATATACCATATCCCTGACTGCAAAACTGGGAGCATTGCAGCTCCTGTCGTGCCTGTCCTTTGCCCTGGAAGAGTGGAGGGTATGCATCCTATCAACCTCCTCCCACAATTGCTTTAACGTCTCCCTGAGCTCTTCAACCTGCAGAGCGTAAGGCTCGATTGAAGGGCTAAGGGTGAGGTCATCTCTGGCCGGGGTTGGCATATCCCGCCCAAACACTACTGTAAAAGGTGGGTAGGTGGTTGTCTCATTGACATGGGAGTTGATGACCAGCTCTGCCAGTGGGAGCTTGGCTTCCCAGTCCGTCTGATTGTCATTTACAAAATGAGCTAGGAGCCGTGCCATGGTTCTGTGTACGCGTTCACACCGGCCATTTCCAGCTGGGTGATACGCAGTTGTCTGGACCTTGTCAACCTGGAAAAATTCGCAAAGATGACGGACTAGTTCAGATGTGAGATTTCTACCTTGGTCGGAAAGAAGGCGTTTGCTTGTCCCAAACCTACAGAAGTGGGCAACTAATTTTTGAGCTATTTCCTCAGCGGTCTGCGTTTTGAGGGCATAGAATTGCACAAACCGACTGAACTGATCAATGACAGTCAAAATGTACTTGAAGCCATCCGGGGTTGGAGGTAGTGGCCCCACTATGTCGATTGAAATCGCCTCAAACGCCTGTTTGGGATCATTGAACTTGCCCATCGGTGGTTTTACTCGGCCGTGGTCCTTAACTAGAGCGCATTGAGGGCAGCGCCGGACAAAGCTTGCCACGTCCTTTGCCATTCCTGGCCAAAAGTATTTACTGGACGTAGCTTGGTAAGTCTTCCTGTGTCCACAGTGGCCTCCCTGTGGTGTGGAATGATTCAATGCCAAAACCTTCAGGCGAAGAGAGCTTGGCACCACAATTCTCAGCCCTTGGCGCGTGTGCTTTGCCAGGACTCCATCCCCTGTGTTGCAGTACTTGGGTGTGTTCTTGACTCGATTGCAGAAGCTGTCTTGTGCTTGCTGGGTAATGAATTGATCTGATGACAAGGTTTCCACCACAGCAAATGCTCTAGAGAGCCCATCCGCGTTGGAGTTGATTGTGCCCTTCTTGTATTTCGGTGTGTAGGCGTATTCCTCGAGCAGCAAGGACCAACGCATGATTCTGGAGTTGGAATCCTTCATCTGATGAAGATACCTGAGTGCGGCGTGGTCTGTGATGATTGTAAAATGAGAACCCCATAGATATTGGTGGAAATAGTTCACCGCGTAAACTATAGCCAGCAGCTCAAGTTCGGTGGCCGAATAGTTCATTTCTGCCTTGTTCAGGGCTCTACTGGCGTAGGCCACTGGATGTTCCTTCCCGTCGTGAAGCTGGCTGAGCACAGCACCAACGCCACACCCAGACGCGTCTGTTGCTAAAATGAAACTGGAAGTGAAATCAGGGTAAGCCAGGATTGGTGGGGAAGTCAGTCTTTCCTTCAGGGTCTCAAACGCCAGTTGTTGTTCAGGGCCCCACTGAAAATGGACGTCCTTCTTGGTGAGGTGTGTCAGCGGATGCGCGATAGATGCGAAAGACTTCACGAACCGTCGGTAGTACGAGCACAGGCCGACAAAAGCTCGAACGTGTTTGACTGATGTGGGCACAGGGTAGTTCCGGACGGCCTCCAATTTCCTGTCGTCAGGCTGTATACCTTCTGCGCTGACAATATGGCCCAGGTAGTGCACCTGCTTCTGTAAGAAATGACATTTTTGAAGCTGCAATTTGAGGTCAGCCTGCCTGAAGAGCTGCAGAAGATCGCAAAGCTCGTCCAACTGTTGTTCCCATGATTCATGGAAAAGAACCAAATCGTCCAGGAATGCTAGCGCCCGTCTACTCCCCAAAGACTTGACCAGGCTAGCTGCCATTCTCTGGAAGGTGGCCGGAGCGTTTGAAAGGCCAAATGGCATCCTTTCAAAGCACCACACCCCATCATGAGTCGCGAAGCCAGTTTTCTCAATGTCCTCCTCCTTGATTTTGACTTGATGGTACCCACTTCGCAAGTCAAGAGTTGTGAAGTACTGTGAGCCCGCCATTTGGTCTAGGCATTCCTGTACTCTGGGAAGGGGAAAAAATTCAGGTGTTGTGATCTTGTTCAATTTTCTGAAGTCGACGACCATGCGCCAGGAGAGCTTAGTTTCTCCATCGATCAGCGTGCGTTTTGGTACCAGCAAGCATGGAGACTGCCAGGCTCCAGTTCCTGGTCTTATTATCCCTTCCGTTAAATGTTCTTGGACAATCCGTTCCATGATCTCTTTTTGCTTGACTGGTGTTTTGTATTGTCTAGTCCTCACAGGCTTGTGATCTCCCGTAGGTATCGAATGCTCTACAACACTGGTGGCTCCTAGTTTTTCAAAGCCAGGGAAGCTGAAAACATCTACATAAGGTGCCAGCCGATCTACCAGTTCGTGCCAGTGTTCGAACCCTTGTGCTTGTGCCTGCAGGAACGAGAGGAATGCCTGCCTCTCCTTGGATGATTGTGTGTGGCTGGAATGGGGTGCTGAGTCTGCTAGTGTGGCCGCGACGGTCACGTCACTGGGCACGGGTAAATCAATTTCCTGTAGGTGCCCCATTTTTGAATTGTTTTTGAACTCGACCACATGGTCGGTGCAGTTGCACACCATCACCACGGAGTGGTCAGAGTTGTCGTGAGCAGACAACGCTATCCTTGCACCCTCGGTCTCGACGGGGCACAGGAGCTGTAATTTCTGGGGAGAGCAAGTGATGCCCTTACGTCGCACTGGAACTGCAGCAACTGTATTTGGGGGGATGGCAACGTAGCGTGATGCCACCATGTAAGCCGTGTAATCCCTGTCCCAATGGCCGCTGAGTGGGAGGCTCTGCTGGGGTTTCTGGAAGAGAACTTGCCCAGTGACAACGTTGATGACTGCTCCCTGCTGTTTCTGGACATCCAGTCCGATGATGGCCACAAGGCCGTTTGGCAGGTCCGCTACTGAAGCCAGGGCTGTAAAAGCGGGCGAGCCTGGGAGGTGTATTGCACAGAGTGCATCTCCATAAATGTTGAGGGGTGCTCCAGTTACCCCTTGTACCCTTCTTGATGAGGGCCTCCACTTGGATGCTGGTACGGCTGAGCGGGCCACCAGTGTGATTTGTGAGCCTGTATCAATGAGGCATGTGCCTTTCGTGGACTCGATTTGCCCTTGGAGGGTGAAGGGAGACACCATTCCTACGGTGAAGGTCGCAGTTTCCAGGTGTTCCTGTTGTAATTTTGTTGCCGGAGCATTGTTGATACGAGTGCCTTCGCCGCTGCCATGGTCATTTGCCGTTTGAGTGATCAGAGGGGGGTGGTTCAAACTGTTCAATTTGACTTTCCCCCCCTTCCCCCGTTTGGGGCACCCGACTTGAGGGATTTTTCAGCCAAGAGATCCGTTCGTGTTGGAGGAATCTCACCATACTTTGCTCCTCCAAGCCTGTAAGCGCATTCCCGGCCCCAATGGCCCTTAACCCGGCAAAGGTTGCAATACACATCTGACCTGAACGGTCTATTCCAATTGTACGACCATGATTTGCGCTTTTCGTGTGGTGGGGGTGAACCCTTCTTGTGCCGGAATGGAGGGCTGGCACTCCGCCGGCCGTACCCGATTCTGCGTTGTTCCCCGTGCTGAGGGCTGGATGGTCGGCTCTGGCTCCTTATCGCGGCTGTAGTTAATGGCTGCTCATGCAGGGCTGCTGGTCTGGCCTTGGTCTTCAGCGCCTCACACATGCTCAGGGCCGCCTGGGCCTTGTTCATGGCCTCTGTTATGGATTGGGGATTCATCTGGGCTGTTGACACTGCGATTCCATCCGGCAAGCCCCTCATGAAGGCTTGCAAGGCAACCATGTTTTGGTCAGGGTGCTTTGCAGGGTCGGCACGTTCTGCTAACGCTTTGACCCGTTCACCATACTGGGTGACGGACTCTCCTTTGGCCATGACGGCCCTCTCCAGGTCTTGTATGTAGGAGAGCTCTGTCCTGATGCCCTCAAACCGGCGCCTGAGAGCAGCTTCCAGCTCATCCAACGTCTTCAAGGAGGTCTGGTTCTTCTGTAGGAAGAGGATCGCCTCCCCTTGGCCTCTGGATACTGCCGCCTGCACCCAGATGCTCTCAGGGATGCGCTCCCCTCCGAGCTCCTTCAGCTGCTTCAGGCTCCTGATCTGGGCCACCCAGGACTCGGCTGAGCCGACCTTGCTGTCCCCTGAATACCATGCTATTTGGCTGATGGCCTTGCCGACTGATGAAACCATGTCGCGGTAGCCAAAGTTAGGTGATGGCCCATGGATGTTGGACGGCGCTGGAGAATGTGGTGGAGGTGGCGGGAAGGGTTGCTCCAAGACCCCGTGCCCACTCATTACCTCCCCTGCTGGTGGTGCCCATGCTGTTTGATTCTGTCTGTGAGCTGCCGCCGCCATGCTGTGTACTGTTGGAGTTGGTAGAGGAGCCTGGGTCCGCAGGGTTTCTATTTGAGTGGCCAGGCCCTGCATTCCGCGCCGCAGGTCGGCCAGTTCTCCCTGCTGCGACAGACTGAGCCGATCCATTTTGTCCCTCAGATGGCCAAATTGTAAATGGATTGCGTCCACTCCCTTTTTGATGCTTAACTGTTCCTGCTGGAGGGCTCCCAGGACCGTGATGAACTCCCCGAACCGATTGTTCAATTGGCTGATCTCCGTTGTGCTGAGGCCAACCGCAGTGGTGACCTTGCTGGCTGCCTCAGTGGTGAAATCCTTGATCTTCGCCTCTTGGGGAGTGGCCAAGAACACCCCCTTAGCCATCATTGTCCTGTGGTCGGTATGCATCGACCTGAGGTACGCGTTGCTCTCCAGGAATTGCCCTGCGATGTCCTCTGCCGACACGGAGAACCTGGCATCCCCCTTTGATGAACACTGGAACCTCACCAGGGGAGGTGTTGCTGCCAGCCCATAGTATGGCAGACGTGAAATTGGGGGCTCAGGCAGCGAACCCTCGCCTTGGTCGGTCTCCGAGACCTCTGGCAGTGGTGAGGAAGGAGATGGGCTTCCCGGAGGCCCGGGGTTCTTGCGGAGGGCGCCTTTAACCGCCTGGATCTCGTCCCCCAGTAGACACACGGCTTCCAGCAGGTGATCGCGCTGGTCCATCTGGTGCTGGTCGCCCTGCAAGGCTGTCAACCTTTTGAGGAGGTGCCAGCGTCGTGCCTCTACTCGCCGGACATCTGCGCTGGACCAGGTGTCCTCCATCGCCCTGACGAACTCGGACAAGTTTTTCGCCTTGTCGCCGCAAATGCTCAGCTCTTCTTGAGGATCCAAGGACCTAATTGCTGATGGTACTATGTCTACTCCCCCTTTTATCGCCTGAGCCAGGCGGCCTCTCAACTCCGCCGCCGAGCCCTCAGTGGGGAGCCCTCGGATTGTGAGCTCATAGGCAACCTCATCCTTGAGCAACCGCGAGCCGTCTGTTCTCTCGACCATGGCACCAAGGTACTCCATTATGCAAGGATGAATAGGTGAATACTGAATACGTGAATCTCTAAACTCAATTTTTTTGATTACTATTCTATTTATGCTTATTTATTAATTTTTTTTTTTTTTTTTTTCCTGTGATAGTTTATTATATTATTTATTGATGAATTTATTTCAATTTATTTTATTTTATTATTATTATTAGATATTATTATTATTATTTTTTTTTTTTTCCTTTTTCAGTTCTTTCTTTCAGCTGTGATTAACACATTAACACAACTTCGGGAAAGAAGAGAGAGAGAGAGAGAGAAAAAAAAAAAAAAAAAAATTGCAGCCAAAAGACTCGAAATTTGGTTCCAAGAGAGAAAGAGAAAAAAAAAGATATATATATCTAGGTATATATGCCTTTATAAAAAAAAACGTATCCACGTATTCAACCTAAATGAAAGAAAATGAGAATGATGAATGATTGAATGAGTGCTAGGGACAATTGCTGAGCAGTTTACCTAATTGGCAGAAAAAAAAAAATTGAAAATGCTGCGAGAAGGAGGGAGGTAGGGACTAAGTCGACACAAAAAAAAAAATGAACAAACACAGGACACGGTACAGGAGCTGATAAAAAAAAATAGTCGGTTCAGCCAATATGGAAATTACCCTGAGAGAATGCCTAAAAAAAGATAATAATTTAACGAAATGTACCGAATAGCTATGTAATTTCTTCAATTGTTTAAAGATAGAATGATAGGTAGAATGAATGGCCAATTGTTCGCAGGTACCTACTGAGTGATGTAGGTCATAGGTAAATGTAATGATGTGAGTTTTAGTAAAAACTTACCTTGCGAAGACGTGTTATGGTCCTTAAAATCGCTGCCACCAGTTTGTAACGGTTTTCCCCGTTGTTTAGGTAATGGAATGAACTCTAATAGAATTGGAAAGATATAATTGTTAGAAAAATGTTTGTAACTACTAGGCACTCTCAGAGTTGGTCGACGGCAGCAGCTCCAGACAGAATGATTCGATTATTTCCCACGTCGAAGGGCCACGAAATTTCCTCCCAGGAAAATTAGCTGGGATCAGCCGTTTTGACATTGCGACACCTCACGAATCTGGGTCTCCTAACGTAAACACGATTCGGCTTCCAACTCACAGCTCTACCTCCACGCAATACCCCACGCGATTTAGCGTTATCCCTTGAAAGGCGATAACGCTATAGCCTGCTGATTTCAGCCCGCGTGTTCTTCTTTGTACCCGCCGTAGCTGTGGCGGTACACAGTGTCAACTGTCAACGTGTCAAGTGCACAGTCAAGAAAATCAACAACACTGAACACCGTCTGTTGAACTCGTTCCCATCCCGCCGTTTGTCTCATGTTGCTGCTAGTGCTTTTGTTGTTTTCTCTGGTTGAAACTTTGAATAGTTGTTGCACTGAGCGTAACTAGTAATCGTAATGTGACTGTGAGTTAACAGATCTCCGCCGATTGTTCATAACAAGACTTGTTATGAAGTTATACTTAGTATAGCTTAAATAACTTGAATACAATTCAGCTGAAAATGCTCTGATATGCCATCAGAAGAGATTACCTACTCGGATAAATACACGGACGGCCAGTACATGTACAGGTGGGTTGCAGTTTTTCTCGATTTTGTTCCCATGTTCTTCCCCCTCCAACAGCAGTTTGTTCGATGAGGCCCGGGGTCGGGCTGCCCGAGGTCCGTGACGTCATAGAGCAGGGTCAGGCTACAACGTGTTGCACTTAGTGATGGGCGATACCACAAAATATTCGATACCAGTACTCGATACTAGTATCGAAACAAATATTCGATACTACTCAGATATCGAAAGAAAATATTCGATACTGAAGAGTATCGAATCATATGAGTACTTTTTCATTTCACACACCGAATAAAATGGCAATAAAATAGAAATAACATATTAAATAACACTATTAAGCCCTGACGTTATTCATGTTACGTTATATTACTTTTCAACAAGGTTAACAGGTCATTTCTATGTGTAAAAGTTATTTACCTATAAGATCAAACGAATGTCGAAAGAGTGGTGATGGAGATGGGGAGGAAAAGACATCAACGGTGTCATTCACACTGTCAAGTCCCAGAACTGCTTCCCTACTCCACGCAGGAATGTCAATTTGTCAACCATAGCTGGCGAAAGTCGGTCCCTTTTGTAAATTTTATTAGTTAGTATAAATAAAGTAGGCAGGTAATTTTGAGACTATCCATTTGAGTATTTTTTCTGAAGTCGGGAAAAATACTCGATACCGATACTAGTATCGAAGCAAAATATTCGATACCAAATGTACTTGGTATCGAAAGAAGATATTCGATACCATACTCATATCGATAGGTATCGCCCATCACTAGTTGCACTCGGGCACACGTCCTCATCTGCACTTGTGGCTCTCCAAACGCTCTTTCATCAATTTGCTTTTATCAACCAGCAGTTTGTTATAAAATTTATATATCATATCGTCGGCACCACGCCATAACCGCGAAACTTCTCATTATTACTGATCAGTTTCGCGGTTATGGCGTGGTGCCGACGATATATAATACAATAATATATATTTTATAATAATATAATAATGTATACATAATATAAAATTAATATAATATGAAGGGTACAGGGGAAGAAGGCGCTCAGGGTGAAAATGAGATAGTAATGCCATCTAGTGGAGGATGATCAGATCTACAACTCTGTATCATCGTTTTGGGGAAGAGAGCGCTAGGTTTGGAGAAAGAGGGGTGAAAGGTTTTGGGGCACTGGGGAAGAAGGCGCTAACTTAGAACGAAAAAGCTAATTTCCCGAAATTTTCCTCTGACTGACAATGTGCCTTCTTCCCCTGTACCCTTCATATAATATATTAATTAATTAATTTATTAATAAATTAATTTATTAAATATTATTTAATATATTATATTCTGTAGATAACATACAAACCTGATTTCTGATGCAAATCTAGGACTTGGGACTGCTGGTGTGGGGAAAAAGATGAATATTTCCGTGCCTAATCACACAGCTTGCCCTCATGGACCGTACGGATTGTTCTTCATTTGAAAAATTCGGAACAAATCATATTTTTCAATTATTTATCCTCGGGAGCCAATCCAGGAATAACATAACGGAAGGAATTTTTCTTTCTTTGTTCAACTTGAAATCAAGAAGGAAGCTGATAAAACTTTGATCACTTTTGCCAAATCTTCCTACCATTTACAACAATATTGAATTCACAGCTTTAAAAACCAGTGGTGCGTAGATAACACACAATACTTCCATATTTTAAAACATAAAATTGTGACACAATTTGATCATATTTTGACTGCTTTTAAGGGTGTTTAGGTCAAAAATATCGAAAAATTCACTATTAAAATTTTAAAATTCGCCCAAAATAAAAATACAATATATTATTGAAATATAAAAAATATCCTTATATTCTGCAAGATGAAACAAAGATTTTAAGACCAAGAACGCTCAAATCGGTTCATTTTTGTGGCCGGAAAAAAATAAAATAGAAAACACTAAAAATGCAAATATATCGGAAGTACTGTGCGTTATCCAAATTTCGATTCAACAGGGTGTTAGGTCTTGTCGAGACAAACATTTCAGTTCAAGAAATTTGAAAAAAGGTTGAGGAATGAGGGAGTTATGGCCATTTTTGTAAATGAGCACAGACGGACACACGGACACACAGACACTTGTTCAGGAAGTGATTCTGAGCTAATGTGTCTAAGAAAAAGTTTTTTCTGAAGCTCCGTTTCAATTCTCGATTTTAGGACGATTCCAATACTTCCATTCACTCTGTAAATATGGAAGTAAAAATGAGATCGAAAAATAACTAATTACAATAATTGTAAAACCCGAAACAGGTGAACGAAACGAACAACAAATAAAACCTGTGGAAACCACAGAGCATGGCCGCTTCGGGGGAGTTTACTCTGGCTTGAACATGGAGCAACTTCTGGCGCCCACGGGCTACCTTGGGCCCCAGTGTTTGGTCTCCAAACGCGGGACTCTTGCCCTTAAGCGCCCTTGGCCTCTCCGAACGAACCTAGCTACCAATCACATAGTGTGCCGACATGGAACAACTATAGTTGTTCCATGGGGCCGACTTGAGGTTTGCGAGATGTTGGGGCAAATCTTTGTGAATTGTTGCGGAGGATTGCCGAACCAATCTCTCATTACAAGAACGTAATTAACCTAGAATAATGCTTCCACTCACGCTCCTGAGACAAACCCTCATACAGGAAGAAGGTTTTTCAGCACAAAATATTATACTATCAGCGCGTTTTCAGACGATCAGCCAACCATTGGTAGTAAAAATGTAATTTGTGGAAAGCCCCATCAACAATGAAAGGAAGTCCTAATTGGGATTTGCATGGTATGGTTTGGTAAGAATGGATAAACGTAGGTACCTACCTATAAAAATAGTTTTTTTCAAATGTTCCATCAAGTGTGAGAGCCACAGGTGGAACAGGATGCCAACATATGAGCGAAATTCAGGATGGGAAATTACAGAGATGCTTCCTCCAGTCATGAATCATCTGCAACTACACGTGTTTTCCATTGCAAGATGATGGAGGCGGATGATGAAGAAAAAATTTAATGGTCAAAACCACTAAATATTTCGATTTTCCAGGCATGTCATACTTCCCACACCCATCGCTTGCCTAGTACCCAAGAACCACTTGATGACAGAAACAGAATGGCGTAACATCGGCATACGAATGTCGACCGGCTGGGTTCACTATATGACTCGACCTAGAGGTATGGCGCATGCGCATTAATGCGCTCTAATTATAGCGGTTTCCTTCAATTAACAATAGGAGGTAGTAAGAAATTCATTAGTCCCATTATTTGAGGTGTCGTTGGCGCAAATCCCTATGCACTTCAATGGTTTTCTCAAGCCAGCCCTCTTGCACATGGCCCCATAGACCATCAGTTGGAACGAACCTAATACAATGTTGTTGCATGATGAAGGCGCTTGGTAGACCATGCTAACAAATCCTCAAAAAACGTGGTGTTTTTAAAAATTAAAAATAAATTTAAATAAATAACCGCGCTGTGTTTTTCACTTTTATACCTATTTACAAATTGAACTTTTACTCAGAATCACTGACTGAACATGTACAAAAATGGCTGTGTCTCACTCAACCATTTCAAATTTCTAGAACTTGGACGATCGTCTTGGCAAGACCCATCGTCCAGTTTAACAGGAATTCCGATTACTAGCAGTACTTCCAATATATTAGCACTTTGGGTGCTTTCCAATTCTTTTCTGCCTGCAAAAATGAACAGGTTTGAGCGTTATTGTTCCTAAAAATTTTGCTCTAGGGGGTATTTTGCTATGTGGAAGGGAGCGCTTACGATATAACTTGCAAAAACTTGGTCTGATGGGGATTGATCTGGAGAGAACAAGTTTTTATCTGACCGACTGGTGACCAATCAAGACTTATTCTTTTCCGATCAATTCCCTTTCCGGAACCAGAAAAGTTGGTCACATCAACAAAAATGTCTTTAGATTTTTGAATACCACTGAATCTCTTTAAGGCACGCCCATCTCTTTGCGTAATTGGGTCTTTCCCACATAATCCTTGATGAAAATGATGTTTCAATTTTTGTAGAATCCCACGTGTTACTGTTCCGACGGAAAGCAGGAAACGAAGAAATCAATTCATAAGGGTTCAGAGAGGTTGCAATGAGTTCTCCATAGTTATCAACTTTTGAATTTACTTTGTAAATATAAATTTTGTCCAGCTTAAAAACTCAACGTGTAAATGAGCGGATTTTTCCTGTATCAAAACCATTTATTCAACGTAATGACGCCATTTAATGGAGGATCTGTCTGTGTTGGCGGATCTGCAAGGGCGACATTGTAAGTTGGTAACTAACTATTGATGTACCAACATTTTCAATGAATCGTGAATAGCTTGTTCTCGAATCCCATGATACATAAGGCAAAGAAAGAAAGGTTGGATGTAGCAGCAAAATTGGTAATAACATAAACCATATTATGTACAACTACTACAAGTTATGACTCTCCCATCAGTCTATTTGTTTGAGGTTTGCAGGTACAAGGAAGAGTATGAAATTAAATAAAACCATCGACCTTTGAACAAACAAAAATTTGATTCAAGCAGGCCAATTGAGTAGAGGGCTTCTCCCATGAGCCTAGCGTAACCAGCATTTTTAAAATAAATTTTACAATAATTTTTGTGCCGACTAAGAGGGAATATTATCTTTTATCTGGGTCACACTCTATTTTCATCTTTCCAAGAGTTTCAAATCTCTCAATTACTCAACTTCCGCAATCACAGTTTTGCCGTCGGAAGGAATGTTTAATCAGGGGGTCCATGGCTCCGCTAAGGTCATTAAAATATACCTACCAAAACGGTAACACAGTTAACCACCTTAGTCTCATGACACCCGGTTGGCATTTCAACGTTGGACGTCATTTTAGAAACCACCGGTTTCGGGGTTTGTGGCTGTGAGGGCGGACCAAAGGTCGTCAGCTGCCATCGGTCAGCTGGGCCCCTCCAGGATCTGTGAGCAGTAAACCGGGCACCTGTAGGACACTGCGCATGCGTGGCCGCTTCTTGGGGATGTCATTGGTACTCCTGTTGACCATTGATCGGTTTTTGGATCGTACACTTCCACCGTCGCAACAAAATCTTGACCGTCGTATCCACCTGGAAGGCCTCTTTTTAATCAGCCACTAATTTAATTTAAATCGATAGATGAACAAAGAAAATCAAGTGCGCAAAAAAAGTACAACAAACAAAGTTGCACTGCGTTAATTTGTTCAAATGTTTGGCAAAACTGGCCTTCAACTCGGCTTAGTTTTGCAATACTACAAATGAATTATTTTAACTTCCACATTTACGAAGTAAATGGAAGTATTGTAATCATCCTAAAATCGAAAATAGGATCGGAGCTTCAGAAATTTTTTTTATTTATACACTGTATAGTATTGTATTTATAGACTGTATAGTCTTACACTCAGTCATTTCCTGAACAAGTTCCTGTGTTCAATTTCTTGGACTGGAATGTTTGTCTCGGCAAGACCTATCACCCTGTTAAACCTGAATATGAATCCAACATTTCGGTAACTCAATGTACTTTGATTTTAGAAGGGTTTTGAAATATTCATAGTGTTAGTGTGTTTTTTGACATTTTGGATCATTGTAGCCACCCAAATTGCTTTGGTTCAAAAACGTACAAAAAATGGGAGTATTGTGTGTTATATACGCACCAGTGGATGTCATAGGGTATAATACACGCATAATATGCGTGAAAGTTTTTCAAAAACATCAACCTAAAATAGAGTGATAGGTTAGGTACTGACCGATCGCGTAGATTTGATTGTCGATGACCGTCACTGAAAGTGCGGACCGCGGGACTGTCAGGGGAGCAACGTCAGTCCAGGTCCGATTAACGGTGTCATAACGTTCAGCTGCACCAAGCTGCCGATGACCGTCGAAACCGCCTATTACGTAAATGTACTGATTCCAAGATGTAACACCTGCCAAGAAATCGAAAAAAGTAATGGCCGATTTCACTAGCCTGGAATTAGAGTTAATCAGTAGTTGCATAATGTCGCAGTATTGATTCTACACCGATATAACAACTTTCTGTATGACAATCAATGAAAATATTTCCTAGGCGAAATTAAGTGCAAGCATCCTTGGAGAATTAAGCTTTAAATAAATTGATAGCCTGGATAGAGAACTAGCAGTTCGACGGTGTAGAATCAATACTGCCCAATTCGTTTGCCATGCAATCTATGGACGCGTGATTTGCCAAGTTGCCACCAATCGAAGTTTTGAGAAGTAGGCAACCCAGACGCCCCCAAAAGACACGATGCTTTGAATTGGGCAGTATTGCAGTTTCATCGTCGAGTTATTACTGATTCAAATTCGAACCTCCGCCAGATCGGGCACATTTCATTGGCTGTACCGAGGACCATGTATCCGTTTCAGGGTTATAGCATTCGCACGACTTCAGGCGGTTTTGTCCATCAAAACCTCCCATTGCGTATAGAAGGCGATCGACAACAGCTACAGCAACAGCTGATGGCAAACAATTTTAAAAATCAAAAAATGCCCCTACTTCAATGAAACACAACCACAACCGATCTAAATTTTGAAAATCACAAAGGGTTCTAGGCCGATTCATTTAAATCTAGATCTGTTTACTAATAATTGAAGAGTTTTCCTTCAAAACTGCATAAATCCACTTTCGAGTTTTGTCGATATCTATTTCGTTTTTCGATTTTTGATTGCTTATAGGTACCAAAACTGCTATGAATCAAAATCGAAATCGATACCGACAAAACTCGAAAGTGGATATATGCAGTTTTGAAGGAAAACTCTTCAATTGTACTGCTGGCTTTATATAGATACTATCGATAGCCCAAACTCAATAGTTTTTTAAACAATTGTACCATTCCTAATTTGGAGGATAGAGGTCGTTAGTCTCGGTTATTTACGGTGGGATCACCAGGAGACTCCCAATACCGCTCATCCGGATTTTGGAATTTCTCCTTCGATTTCTCCTGCCTTATAGGCCCAAAATGGACCGATCTGATTAAGAGGGTGCACAGTTTACCTGTCCTTTTTGAAGCCATGCTTTTCACCGGGTGCCACACGTCCTGGTCAGGATCATATCTGCGCAATACATACCAAATTGATAAGAGACCTCTGATCCAAGTCAGCCCGTTTTACGGCTGATCTCTCGCCTTGCTCAAAGTTTAAAAGTTATTTTTCGCCAGATCATTATTGTCAAAAACTAGGTTGGCATCATCATGTGCCGATTCATTGAGATGAAACAATATTGATATACATCTGTTTTCTGCACTAATAACCGAATTTATGTGCCATCTGTCTTGTGTTCCAAGTGCATACCTTTCGACTGAATTGTAGTGGTCAACACCGGCACATCCCCCAACGGCGTAAATCATTCCATCTACAACACCAACGCTAACGCGGTTCCTAGGTACTGACATGGGATTGCAGGGTCGCCACGAATCTCTCACTGGTTCATATCTGTGGGGTCAAAACGATCTTTCAGGCCAGCAGGAGGATCAGGAAGACAGATCATGTACTCAGCAATCAAAATGTTCTGAGTGTGGGAGTAAAAAAGGCCACTCACCTATCCACCCAGTCAGAGTCGTAGCTGCAGCCAGGGCTGTTGTTGCGCCCGCCGATCGCATAAAGGATGCCCTGTAATCAGAATCCTCAATCAAAAATCCCCCCTTCAAAAAGAAAAAAATATATCGGTCAACGTGCCCTAGCTACGTTGACTGACCTATTTTTTGCATTACGCCAAGATTCATGATTTTAGCTGAGGCCTGACTTTCCTCAATAGATGGCACCTGCAGGGGGCACAACAAGTCCAGATCATAAGCAGGATTCGAACCCGCTGAGCCTCAACTGTCAACAAAGACACATGAGTGAAATTGTTCACGGAAATAATTAAGGGGGGGGGGTTTACAAGTGCGCGTCTTCATGCGTCACGGAAAGTTCCGGAAAACACCATTTGCGCACGATTTTTACAATGATTACAATTGAATAGAGAGTTTTTGCAAGCCACTAACGGGCCACGTAGAACCTTGCGACAGAGCCCGTAAGAGTCGGGAGACGGTAACTCGACATGACGTTAGCTACTGGTGCCGGTAAAATGGCCCATTCAGCGTCACCCGTTGAGCGACGTTGAGAGACGGGCCCGTTGAATGCCTAACCAATAATAACCCTAACTAATAATGGTAATACGGTTACCATGGCAACCAACATAGCAACCGCTGGCGTTGTTGCCCCTAGTCGTAGTTAACGTCGCACGCGAAACGTCACCCCGTCACCCGTTGGCTGCTAAAACTCTCTAATATCAGAGAAGATAAAGAGAAAATTAGAGGATATCGAACTATTTTTGTAATCATGTGTCTATGAGAAGGCATATGATTTTGTGTTTGGGGGAGATGGTTGCTAATATTCAATCGTAATAATGGCAGAAATGGTGTTTTCAGGGCCTTTCCGCGCCACACGAAGATGCGCACTTGGGAATTCTTTACTTTCGATCTGATTTTCATCCTTCGTTGATCAGCACAATTCCATACATACTAAAAGTCCCCATGTTTCCCAGCCGAGCAAAAGTGTGGAGAAGGGAGTAGAGGTCCCATTTTTCAGTTTTTTGCTCATAACTACAAAACCGTCGGCCGAAGCAAGAAAATGACATTTATCAGAATGAAAGAATGATAAAATTCCCACAAATCGTATACCATACACTTCTTCCTAACTCCCACCGTTTCAGAGGGACACGCTATCAAGAGTACGACGTTTTACTAAACGTTGTATAGTCCAACCTATTGATCTTAGAACAAAAGTTGTAATAGTGGAAGTAGTAGAGAATTCAATTTTCTTGAGGCGTACATCTTCAATCATGTCCCTAGGTGGATATGCTGAAAATAATTCAACACGAATGAAGGGTAAGGGGAAAGAACAGGAAATGTCCATTTTTCCCAAAAACAAGCTTAATAGCGCATTTTGTAGGAATTCAAAAGCACTAACCGTATAGTGAAACTCCAAGGGGAAAAAAGTATAAATGTCGCCCTGAGAAGCAACGAAAGATTCGGTGTAAGGGGAAAAAACATAGAGTTTAACATACAAAACCTGCTTTTTCTCTAAAAGTACTTTTTGTGACATTCCTCGTTCCTTCCCCTTACCCTTCAAATGATCTTATCAAATTTCATTTCTTTTAGAGCTTTCTGCTTGTATAACTCCTAAACAAGCGGTGCAAACAAAAATTACCCATATGCACAGAAAGCTGTAGAAGACAATAATTGTGCCTTCCAACATGGGCTGTCCCTAGTATCCAAAGAGGTGACATAATTTACGATTCAGAAAGCATCTTCCACTTTTGGATGAACACATTTTTGACTCGAAAACACTAGCCGGGGATAGGATTTTACAGATATACGTTGTTTTTGTGCAAACACGAATATAACTTACAATGGAAGGATGAACACTGTTTTAGTTGGATACGATGCCATCGTTTTTTTTTTCGCGAAAAAAGTTATGGAGCTATTAAGCCCAGCCTCAAGACACAAAAAATGAAAAGAAAAAACTCGATCGATTACATAGGTACATTATTTCTGGAAATAATGTACCAAAACTCTAGAATTGTCAAAAATGGATGTATTTGGTTTTGAAATTAAGATCTTCAATTGATGTAATATTAATATTTTCATAAAACTTCTCATATAATTTCCCAAACCAATTACATAAAAGAGAAAATAGCGCGCCAAGCGCAATGAAGAAGCTGTGCCATCCGCCAAAGCCAAATAAATGAAACTCTCCAATAACTGACCTTGACAAACGCAGCGCCAAGTCCTGACCGGGGTATCGTCAATGAGGCTAGGGTCGTCCACTTCTGCGAGTCCAGATTGAACGCTTCCAAGGTGTCAAGAGAGTTTCGCAGGTAACCTCCAGCCACGTATATCACCCGTGGGGTCTTCGGTATCCTTTCACGGACATTGACCCGCTTGTGGAGCGTTAACTCCTATCAAAACGGACAGAAACCGTTCCTATGGGCCGGTTTATTGACGGAATCTATCCATCCGATATCCAAGAAAGCTCCCAATACAAATTACCTATGAGATTTTTACATTCAAATTTCAAGTGAATACCATCATGATGAAATTTATCAGATGAATAAATTTTGTCAATAAACCAGCCGTAAATATCATTGGACAATGGCAACGGTTGACTGCCAAGGTGAGAGGGAGAATAAAAGAATAATTCTCAATAAAACCTTATTGGGCA
The DNA here is from genome assembly GCA_036186465.1 of Nesidiocoris tenuis. Classification (NCBI taxonomy): domain Eukaryota; kingdom Metazoa; phylum Arthropoda; class Insecta; order Hemiptera; family Miridae; genus Nesidiocoris; species Nesidiocoris tenuis. The sequence continues at coordinate 561,480 of AP028919.1, read as the reverse complement.
AAAGCGCGAAGGAAATAAAATTCAATGAGAGTACAATTGGTAATTAGAAAAGAACTATTTTGTTCTGCATTAAATGAGTTATTGAGAAAAAAATGAGTTGTTCCATGGTTTTGATACTACCAGAGGATTGGTCCGCCAATTTACGCATAGAAATATGAAAGCACCAGTTGGCATCGCATCAGACAACTGAACTATCTGGTCTCGGGAGATGAGGTACGAACCTTAAATATCTGAGCCAAGTATTCTCGACATTTTGGCAGTTTCTTTATTACTTCGCAGTTTTTCATCTGATCGTTGAGAAAACTCGGAGTGAGGAACTGACACCTGACTGCATACAGGACTGCGTGCATTTTAGGCCTTCGTTCTTCTTCATTATGCCTGTAACATTGTCAGAATTGTCATGTAGTTGTCATTGTCACAGAACTGTCAATATGTAGTTGAATATTAGGCTGTCAGTCATCCTTCCCCCAATTTTTAGTAGGTAGGCTCCAAAATTAACAATTTGAACAGATCTCGCTCGAATAGGTAGGGGTTTGAATAGCTGTTGACTTCAGTTCCACTCAAACTAACAGAAGATAACAGATCTCGCTGAAATCGATAAGAGAATGTGGTTGCCACGTCATTCCTCAGTTAGCAGATAAGGCTCGTTCGATCATAAAGTTCATGATGCTCTTTTTACACCTCCCACGCTAAACCTACCAAGGGAAATCGCGGTTTTTGGGCAAGGAGGTGTGTACCGTGAAATATCTGTCAAAACTCCTCAGTAAGAACCCCCTCCCATTGATTGACATTATAACCTGAGGTAAGGTGCCCGTATACCATCCGACTGCTGGTCGAGCAATCATACCCCAAAATCCCCAAAAATAACAGCGACATATCCAAGGAGCGAAGTAAAATTTTTCTATACGATTGCTGGTTGTGAGGCCAAGACAATTCATTGCTTTAATTGGTCGAGATGGCTCAATTAAAAACTCTGATAAAATTCACGTTCCCATGGTCATCCCCACTCCAACAGCCTGCAATCAGATAATGAATAGGCACCACTTAAGTTCATCAACCCTGTTATGCCACTCACTTGACCCATCGAAGGACGGCATTGTATACTTCAGTCTCTTCTCTCACATTCAGTTCATCCCTTCGTATCAGCTCTATCAGCTGTTTTGGAGATAACTGGATAAACTCTTCCTCTTGACACACCTGCCGAAATTAGAAATGTGAATGGACAAATGAAGACGTCCCAGCCCAATTTTGTCTACAAGTTTTTGGGCTTATACTTGATTCTAATACTGCCGTCCTTAGTTAAAACGTCCTATCTCATTTTTTTCGCTTTTTGAGTTAAGGACGTGGTTGTATAGATTTTGACATGACGCGTCTGATGGGCCAGGTTAGGAAGTCCTATCTTCATTGGAAAGGACTGAAAAATGGCTTTGTCCTATCTCACTTTTGTCAATTTCCCCCTCCATCCAAGAACAGAAAGTCCTAACTTGGTAGTCCTAGGCTAAAAAGTCCTAAGTAGCAGAAAGTTAGGACACTTTGACCTTGTATAACTGAAAAAAATTCAGTAACTTGTGCTAGAATAAATCGTCCCACGTGGTCTCAAATAAAGGAGTTAGGACTTTCTGGCCTAGTGAGTAGCAAAGCTGTGTCTGTCATGGATGTGGGCAAGATATTCATCTTCGAATACTGAGTTCCAAAAACTACTACTACTAGGTTAAAAAGTCCTATCCTAGGTATAAAAACCAATGTCGTACGTGGCCTGAGGCACACGACAAGAAAACGAACAACAACAACAAAGTCCTATCTTCGACTTCTTGCACTTCAATTGATAATTTCTACCTGCTGGTTTAATATTGAGGTTTGTTGCCAACTGACAAAGTTGGGGGGTGATGTCAAGGAGCTATCGTGAAAATTCCAAATAGCTAGGGTTAAAAACAATGACGGTGCAAACAATCTCACTTAACCGCGTTTTTCTCAGAACGCAAAAAACTGAGATAGGACGTTTTAACTTAGGACGGCAGAATAGGATTGACAAGAGTAGAAGGCTTCGATGGGCACACAGTTTATCAGCGAAATACCTCTGCAAAATGCTGCATAATGAATTCGTTGGCCTTTTTGTGCAGTTCAAGGCAGCCATGTTGTTCGGCGAACCCTGCAATCCCCAACGCGTTGATTGGAGATAGCTGTCGTTCGAGGAATATGCAGCAGGCCTTTATCACGTCCGTTATCTGTTGAAAATTGAAGAATCAGATGCGATGGGGTTGAACAACATCAGATGGGTGCTGCGATTCTGGAGGACCATGGACATTATCAACAACTCAAGAACTTGAAGAAGAAGAAGAAGAAGAAAGAAGAGTAGTGAGGTTTGTTCCCAGCCAAACCAGTGGTGCGTAGATAACACACAATACTTCCATATTTTGGAACGTAAAATTGTCACACAATTTGATCATATTTTGACTGCTTTTAAGGGTGTTCAGGTCAAAAATATCAAAAAATTCAGTATTCAAATTTCAAAATTCGCCCAAAATAAAAAAACGCCGGTTTTTCGGTACATAAAAAATATCCACATATTCTGCAAGGTAAAAGAAAGATTTTAAGACCAAGAACGCTCAAATCGGTTCATTTTTGTGGCCGGAAAAAAATAAAATAGAAAACACTAAAAATGCAAATATATCGGAAGTACTGTGCGTTATCCGAATTCCGATTAAACAGGGTGTTAGGTCTTGCCGAGACAAACATTTCAGTTCAAGAAATTTGAAAAAAGGTTAAGAAATGAGGGAGATATGGCCATTTTTGTAAATGACCACAGACGGACAGACGGACTAACGGACACACAGACACTTGTTCAGGAAGTGATTCTGAGTAAATGTGTATAAGAAAAAGTTTTTTCTGAAGCTTCGTTCCGATTCTCGATTTTAGGACGATCACAATACTTCCATTTACTCTGTAAATATGGAAGTAAAAAGTTAATGAAGCTAAAAACCTAGGCAAAACTATTCCGAATGGTACAGAGATTGTACTTACCTTGGAGTCAGATAAACTGTGATTTGGACAGAGAAAATTGAATTTTTTTAAATATTTCTTTTGCCAAGGTTTTGGGTTCAATCACTTTAAACTTCCACACTTACAGAGTAAATGGAAGTATTGGAATCGTCCTAAAATCGAGATTCGGATTGAGGCTTTAGAAAAAACTTATACTTTTACACTTTTTCTAAAGCCCCATTTAGACGAGCAACTAAATTGCCAGCAACTCCGATCAATACGGCAATTTTTCCCTCTTTTCTTTTTTGAGAACAAGCAATTAATTGCCAGCAATTTATTGCTTGAAAAAAGTGGAGCAACTCCAGGCGATAAAACTTGCTCCATTTTCGCGTTTACACGGTGAACGGACAATTTGTATTTTCTTGTGAGCTCGTGATGTTGTTAAATAATAATAAAATTAATATAATCAGGTAATAAATATGACGTGTGTGTGTGTGTGTGTGTGTGTGTGTGTGTGTGTGTGTGTGTGTGTGTGTGTGTGTGGGAGGGTGAATTGTCAGCAGAGGGACCCATTTTGCCATTTTCCATACTGCTCGTCATACAATACTGAAAATTGGTATGCAGCCTGATCAGCAGTGGGGCCGATGACACCAATTTCCTTACCGTTGGTCGTAGGAAGCTGAAATTTGATATACAGCCTAAGAGGAGCCACTCAGCAAGATTGGCTGGCAGAAAATACGTTCTGATCAGCTGAGGAGCCCATTGCGCTAAATCCAATACAGTTGGTTGTACAATGCTGAAATTCGGTAAGCTGCCTCCAAGAAGCCCCTCAGCATGACTGGCAAGGCCAAAATACTTTCTGATCAGCTGAGGAGCCAGTGGCGCTAATTTCAATACCGTTGATCGTAGGATGCTGAAATTCGGTACACAGCCTCAGAGGAACCCCTCAGCAAGATTGACTGGGCCAAAATACGTCCTGATCAGCTGAGGAGCCAGTGGCGGTAATTTCCAGTGGTCGTATGATGCTGAAATTTGATATGGACCCTCGGAATAGCTCCTCAGCAAGATTGTTAGGGCCAAAATCCTCAGCTGATCAGGAAGAACTCAGGTCTTGCCAGTCATGCTGAGGGGCTTCTTGGAGGCAGCATACCGAATTTCATAATCGTACGACCAACGGTATTGGATTTAGCGAAATGGGCTCCTCAGCTGATCAGGAAGAATTTTGGCCTTGCCAGTAATGCTGAGGGGCTCCTCTGAGGCTGTGTACCGAATTTCATCATCGTACAACCAACGGTATTGAAATTACCGCCACTGGCTCCTCAGCTGATCAGAAAGTATTTTGGCCTTGCCAGTCATGCTGAGGGGCTTATTGGAGGCAGCATACCGAATTTCAGCATCGTACAACCAACGGTATTGGATTTAGCGCAATGGACTCCTCAGTTGATCAGAACGTATTTTGGCCCAGCCAATCTTGCTGAGGGACTCCTCTGAGGCTGTGTACCAAATTTCAGCATCGTACGACCAACGGTTTTGAAATCAGCGCAATGGGCTCCTCAGCTGATCAGGAAGAATTTAGGCCTTGCTGACGGGCTTCTTGGAGGCAGCATACAATAATAATAAATACCTACAACAATAAATAAATACAAATAATAACAATGAACAAAATAAATACAATATAAAAATACAGATGTTTTCCATCCAATTCTATCTGTTACAAAAAAATTGCTGAAAACGAGCAATTAAAACCCACGGGCGATGGGTTTCAAAAATTGCCTCAAAATAATTGCTGGGTTCACGTCAATTCCCGAAAATATTGCTCCACTCGAGGCAATTATTGTCGGCAATAATGAGCAACTTCCTAGTAGGGAAAAAGTTGCTGGAAGTAGGGAAAAAGTTGCCGGATGTAGGGAAAAAATTAATCGGCAATTTTTTATTTGCAGCCGGCAATTCAGTTTGAGCAATAATTGCCGTGAAAAATTGGCCGTCTAAATGGGCCTTAAGAGTCACTTCCTGAACGAGTTCCTGTGTGTCTGTCTGTGGTCATTTACAAAAATTACCATAGCTCCCTCAGTTTTCAACCTTTTTTCCAAATTTCTTGATCTGAAATGTTTGTCTCGGCAAGACCTAACACCCTGTTTAATCGGAATTTGAAAAGCTTACAGAACTTCCGATACCAATATTTGCATTCTCAGTGTTGACTATTTCATTATTTTTCGGCCATAAAAATGGCCACAATATGAAGTCCTGTCCACAAAATGTTGGCCAAAATTTGTGTACAGAACTTCGTACCGAACCGCTGATCCGATTTTGATGAAACTAGTCCTCCAACTTTATGCATTAGTCTGGGGAATCCGGTAAAAAATTTTGAGGGGTCAAAAACAACCCAAAAAGCTGCAGACGGCGTACTGCGGACGGACAAAAATTTTTTTGCAGATTTGTGTTCTAGACCCTTAGGAACGGGAAAAAAACATTTTCAGGGGGTGTTGTAAAAAAGTGTTTCCCGACCGATAACATAGGTACATTATATCTGGAAATAATGAACCTAAATTTATCCTAGGGAAATTTGACAAACTCGTACTTGTAACATTGAGGCAGCTGGAAGAATCTGGCAAACAGCGAGTTCTGTTATTTGAATCTGGCCGGTGTAGATGAACGATAGGAGTCGGCCCATTATCGAAGGGCAGATTCCATGTAGCGTTACCTCGGAACATTGCGATTCTTTCAGCCCACCAGTGAACATAGCCTGGAAAATACCGGAAAATTTTCAAAATGAGTGCTTTTCATACAAAGGTGCCCGCTCACTATCCGATTGCAGGCTGTCCATTGGAACGTGGTTTTGAACGCCAATGATTTTTTTGGAGTCGTTTATTGAGTCATCTTGACCAATCAATGCAATGAATTGTCTTGGCCCCCCAACCAACAATCTGATAGAAAATTTTACTTCACGCCTTGGATATGTCACTGTTATTTCTGGAACATGACGATGATTGATCGATCAGTCAAATCGATCTATCTCCGTCTAATTGGTCAATCTCCGTCAAACCGATCGACCAGGCGAATCGATCAATCGATCAGTCAAGCCAGTTCTTCAAGTTCTAGAAGAAGGCGTTCCAGTTCTTCAAGTCCACCTCTGTGGAGAAGTCCCGTGCATTAATTCTGCTATCTTGGCGCAGGTAGACTGGAACTGTGAGCGACTAACGATTCTACCACTTGTCAAGTATAGAAGCAATTGGTCCAATTCATAATATTTCTTCTTTTTATCACTTCAATAATAAATCGACGATGAAACTGCAATACTGCCCAAATTCGTGTCTTTTGGGGGCGTCTGGGTTGCCGACTTCTCAAAACTTGGATTGGTGGCAACTTGGCAAATCACGTGTCCATCTATAGATTGCATGGCAAACGAATTGGGCAGTATTGATTCTACACCGTCGAAATATCAGTCTTCTTCAACTTATGTTGCTCCTTAACCCAACCCCAGGTTTGGAATGATCAAATGGACCGACAAATAATCGATTACACATTGTTGGTGAAATTGCTAATACCTAACAATAGCAATAAGGGCCGCTTTATCAATAATCGATTATCCAAAAAATCATAGCTAATCACCAGGGACTAATTTCAGGGTGATGCGCATAGGCTGTGTCTCCAAGAAATTTGTAGCCAGGAGATTAGCTATGATTTTTTGGATAATCGACTATTGATAAAGCTGCCCTAAAAATACGATCAAAAATGAGATAAACGTTTACTTTGAAATATGGACTAGCAGCGGCTAACATGAGTTTGTGCGCTTCAAATGTTTCACTATTAACGATGAGCTTGACGTCAGTGAGCATGCGGTGCGTTCGCATCATAGACATCATCTGAAAATGAAGGAAATTCATCACAAAAATAGACAAAACTCATGAAGCAAATTTTAAATAGGGAATTGGTTGAATTTCACAAAATAAAATCATGATGTTATGTTTTTGCCCATATTTATAATAAAATTTGTAAAAAAAGTTTATAGAAAGGGCTTCAGGTCGCTTACCTATCACTTAGCTTTCTAAATCTGGATTACCTTGGCTGTTGTCGGCACATCTAATGTTAAAAGCGATGAAATTCATCCTTTGAGGCTAACATTTATCAATTCACTTAAATCTAGATTTATCCAAGGACGCTTGCACTACATTTTACCTAGGACATGTTTTCATGGACCGTCATACCGAAAATGTCTTAAAAATTAGGTAATGCAAGCGTCCATGGATAAATCAAGCTTTATATAAATTGTTAACCGACCCTCAACGTAGATTCAGGGCCGCTTTATCAATAATCGGTCATCCAAAAAATCATAGGCTTCCCAGGCCACTAATTTCAGGGTGATTTTTGGGTGGATGCGCTAGGCTGTGTTTCCGAGAGATTTGTAGCCAAGAGATAGGTTAATGATTTTTGGATAATCGACGATTGATAAAGCGGCCCTCAAAGTGAGTGAAATTCAGTGTGGCATACTGTTTCGTGAAATATACGAAAAACAGAAAGAAACGAAATTATTTGGCTGCTATGATTTTTACCAAGGTTGATTAACGAATGTTTGATTTTGAAACCCCTGGTAAAATATTGACTTTCTCTGGTTTGTCAATTTACCAAAGGTTCGAAAGGTCAGATTTTTTCACCAAAAACGAAGACCAGGTGGCATAATCAATAAATTTGGATCAATACGTCAAATTTATTGATTATGCCATATGACGGCCCAATCAATTCATTACCTTAAAAAAGCCGTCATTGGATTCGGCATGGCAATTCGATATCGACTTCTAAAGACAATATCGACAGTCATAGTGTAAAAACCTGTAAGTACGATTTTTGGCGAAAATGGGGTTTTCAGCTTTTCTGGTAGCTATTGGCCCCGCGCACCGTCTGGTGGCGTCATAACTCAGCTGCAACAAATATTTTTTGATTCTACGGGGGTTTGTAATAACCTGTAAGTTCTGAATTTGGTGTAAATCCCTCTAAGTTATGAATTTCTGCATAAAAATCTGTCTTGCAACAAAATTCTGACCAAAATACGTTCAAACTGTCGGTAATGGTCTTTAGCTTGATATAAAAAGGAACAATAAACTAAACGTCCATTTAATCGGAAATAAACGGTTTTTTTGGCCTCCTGAAAAGTTTTCGAAAATACACTTACAGGTTTTTACACAATGACTGTCGATATGCTCGTTTTGAGTTTACAGAATTGCCCCCTGGATGCCTATGCTCTTGAGTAGGATTGAAAGAAAAAGTCAGGGGCCCCTGATCTTTTACTCGGACGGGCGGAAAACGGATACATGTATGTAAGAACAGACCCCCGTGCTCAATTCCAACGAACACCATCTAGATTTTGGAGAGGAGTTTGAAGACAAAATTTTTTAATTGCGACCAACGACTGCTCAAATTGTATATTACGAATTGACGAAATCGGTCTTGAAGTGTTGGTTTGCTCTTGAACTTGTTGCATATTTCCAGGGAAATTCGATCGGAAAATGTTTAGAGGCCGAAAACGCCAAAAACCTGTTTTGAGATTACGATTTCTTTTAAGCTTCATTTTTTTTTTTAAATTAAAGTGCTTTAAATTAAATTTAGCGGGTTCTGTGGTCCAAGGTTCAACAGATCAAGATGAGCATCAAAATAATTCAATCATGTTGAAATGATGATTGATTAACGTTCAAACAAGATGTAACCCAGAAAGTGGAAGTTTTCCGCAACTTGATATTATTATGTGTGAGGTCACACCTGAGTCCCGTGACTCAGCAGAATCCCCGCTCTGAGGGGCTACCAAGAGCCGTTATCATAAACTGCGTTGACGGCCTTGGCAAACACAGACGATCAAAAACAAATCTCGAGGAGCAGGAAAAGAGAGAATTGTCCAAAGAGAAATTAAATTTGCTTTTACGCATGTTGATGTTGAGGAAATGAAATAAGAGCTCTGAAACATGAAGAAAATCCCGCGCTGAATGACGGAAAACAAAACGTTTCTTAAAACCAGTGGTAGGTATGCAGATAACACAGAATAGGAACGATGCTATTGGTGAGGTATGCAGGCGGGAAATTTAACACCCGGCGAGTTGCAAACATATAATAGACCCCCAGAGATATTTATTATGTTAATTATGAAGGTAATTGAAAATAGGTTAAATAGTGAATTCAACAAAATTAAACGATGAGCTGCGATAAAAAGCTTGGTAGATACCTATCAAGATAAGCCGGCAATAGATCAAGCAAAGTACATAATGAAGCTTTCTTGCTGGGTTGTAAAAAAAGTTTTTCAAAACCCCCATCTAAAATAAAAATTTATACTGAAATGCTAGAATAATATAAGAGTTTTCCTCCAAAACTGTATTCATCCTCTTTCGAGTTTTGTCGATATCGATTTTCGATTGCTTATAGGTACCAAAACTGCTAATTATTATAATTAAAATGAATTAAAACTGAATTACGCGTTTTAGGAGTATACATCATACGGTTTGTCTTTGCAATCGAAAAATGAACCCTTGTGCAAAATTTGCTGAGTTCTTTGGATACACAGAAAAGTAATGTGCACATGTTACTGATCTACTTAGCAGCGTTTTTTTCAATCGGGAAATATCAGCTAGTAAGTAGGAAATAATAGGTACAAACGCCTTATGTGATAAAAGCGCGGCCCCAGTTAATGGCAGTACGTCGTTCGATTTAGTTCGAACAGCTGACCGTTTGGACCGAAGAAGATCGTAATAACTCGAAAAACGCTTAGTCATTGAGTCTGAAACTACCAGCCACGAGAGAAAATTATTCAAACCAGCCATTCGAGAGCCTCTGATTGATAGAGCAAGAACCGCACAGAATCATCAATATGCACAAATAATATACATTAATTTTATCACTGGAAAATTAATGTAGGGTGTAGGGATGTGTGACCTTTCTTCCCCTTAGTATTCATGTTTTCTCGTGGGCTTTCAAAGTTAAAATTGCTACAAGTTAGGCAACTCTTCCTCCTCTACTAAACCGATTTTTTAAATTTTGGTCCATCAGTACAGCTACGGCAATTCAGCTTCAGTTAGCTGAAAATACTGGAAACCACAGTTTTGATAAATTATTTTCCAACCATGATGCAGGTACCTACCCAAGTCAGGTACAGTGGTTGTAAAACCTCTTTTTCACGACACCAACTCAAACTTCAACAGTGGAACTTAACATATTTACAGGTCTAGAATGCAAATCGGAATTGAATAACATTTTGACCAATCTGGAGGCTACTAGATTAGGCATCAACACACGAGGGGTTTTTACACGAGTAAAAACTCTGAGTAAAAGTGTATAGGTAAAATTTTTTCTGAAGCCTCAATCCGATTGTCGATTTTAGGACGATTCCAATAGTTCTATTTACTCTGTAAATATGGAATAAAAGAGGAGGAGTAAAAGGGATAAATGTGGGGGAGGACAATCGATAAACAATCAATTCACAACGTACCTTGGCAGTGTGCCCTAAAATACGCGCAAATCGTAAGTTATTGGCAGAGGAGCATCCTATCCATTCAAGTGACGTAGTAGATACAGAGGAATTTGCAAGTCATCGTTTGAAAAAGTAATCGATGGTTTTTTTTCAAGTTTGCTTTCCCTTTTGAGCCGGTACGAGAGATTAGGATCTTGACAGGTCATGCTGATAAGGAGAATTGGCTCTGCGAAACGACTATCCAGACAAGGCCTCTTATCAAAGAAAGAACGCGTACATTATTTTTTGGGGACAAATTTCGCTGATAGCGAAGCTGATCCCCAGCACTCAATTATATTAAAAAAATTAACTCAAAATAAAACTTGAACAACTAAAAATGCCAAAGGGAAAGAAGGTTTTGACAGGCAGTTGTGATAAGAAAACTACCTATTGTAGGATCCTTTCTGAATAGCCCAGTACCGAGGACAACTCGTCACTTGAACATCCAACTGCCTTCATTGATTTTAGCATATAAGCTACAGATGAAAAGTTTGAAGTCCAAGTGAAGAGTTGTCCTTCGTTCTGAGCTGGTTAGTAGAAAAAGCCCTATGATAGGTATAGTTTCTTTGCCATTTGAAAAATGGCTGTCAAAATCTTTTTTCTTCCATTGGCATTTTTACTTCCATATTTACAGAGTGAATGGAAGTATTATAATCGTCCTAAAATCGAGAATCGGAAAGGAGCTTCAGAAAAAAATTTTACTTAAGTATACACATTAAATGTTCTAAGTAAATTTTACTAAGAATCGCTTCCTGAACATTGACGTGGTGTACCTATCGAGTGTCAATTTTTTTGGCATGTTGGGCCTTAAAATGTTTATGGCGTTTTAGGTTCTAAAAATTATGTGACGTAGGCTTTAAATAAGGGTTTGGGTTTTAAATTCAAGCATCAGAACTTGACATAACACAGTATCTTTTTGAACCCTTTATTTTAATTTGTCCAGTCGTAGCTAATTGGCCGAGCGAGTCATCGCTATCATCAGCAATTTGAACAAGGTTTTTCTTTCCCAGTATTGAGGGCTATTCAGGTCATTCGACTCGACCGTCCACCCCACGGAGGCGGAATGCTTTCACCATTTTGAGGAACGTGGCTGACCTGGGATCTGACGGCCTATTCTGTAAATTGAACATCACAATGTGATATGTCAAAATGTATAATACGAGGAGTGTTTTCCCAAAAGGGAGCACTTTGGTAGAACTTCGGCTCGCTGGCCCCACCACAACTCGCTGTGGCCACGCCAGCCTCGCTCCTCAAAAGTGGGAAAGATGCATGTCCTAAAGATACGATAGCGATCATTGGTCACATTGGTAATGGTACCACTAAGTAACTAGTAAACAATGGATCCCTATCATTCAGCATCAAAAGTGTCAAAAACCTTAGTAGTCAGGACGAGGCACTCACCTTAAGAACATTTTTGTGGTAATTGGCCATGCAGAATGTCATATCGGTCGTGTCATTTGTCTTACAATCGAGTTCCTCAATCTCGCGCTCTCGCTGCTCATCTTTCTCGGCCATTTCGACGGTTGGCAATCTAACAAGATGCCTAGAACCTAACATTTGTTGTATTGTAACTAATGTTGTATTGACAGCGTAGAGGAATCACAAAAACCAAGGCCTACATTAGGAAATTTAGAGGACCAACGGCGAGTTTCACTCACTTGGAAGTTTTAAGTCACTGCTATCACCGATTTTTGTTCCAACTACGGGCTTGTTTGCAACCTGTCACGTAAGTGGGATCGCCATCGCGGGCGTACGCATGGATGCCCTTCCGGAAAGAACATGACAAAAATTCGATCTTTGCCCGAATGACGTACTCGACCTGTACAAAATTTGAATCGCCAATCGAGGAATGTAAAATTTAAAATTGCGCTCAGCAAAGCTCGACCACACAAATCGCGAATTCGCCAACGTACGGCTATCTTCACAATGACAGGAGAAGGAAACACAGGTTACAGGATGACAACATGACTCCACAGATACATGCATCCACTTCAGAGTACAGACTGTGTGGACAAGGAAAAAACCTTTGAGGCTTCGACTCGGAAATAGAAGCTGAAACTGGACGGCTTGGAGCCGTTCAAAACCGCATACAGTACTCCGGTCGAGGGCGCTCCGTCTTGAAGAAGGAAAATCTAAGTACCGCGAACGAACCCAAGATAATCTACATGTCGACCTTGGACGCCTAAAATCATTCGTGTTGCATGCTCGAGGTTCGTTCACAGTGAGAGTTCCTACAGGTCAGAACGGTTCTGCGCAAGCGTAGTCAAGTTTTGTCGTTCGCAATGACAGAATTCCCAGTTTGGGACGAGGGGAACTGTCGCTCTGCGAACGCAGAACCCAGTTTCCCACAGTTCCATTTTTTACTTCCATACTTACAGAGTAAATGGAAGATCGTCCTAAAATCGAGAATCGGAACGGAGCTTCGGAAAAAACTTTTTCTTATACACATTTACCCAGAATCACTTCCTGAACAAGTGTCCGTGTGTCCGTTAGTCCGTCTGTGGTCATTTACAAAAATGGGCATAACTCCCTCATTTCTTAACCTTTTTTCAAATTTCTTGAACTGAAATGTTTGTCTCGGCAAGACCTAACACCCTGTTTAATCGGAATTTGGATAACTCACAGTACTTCCGATATATTTGCATTTTTAGTGTTTTCTATTTTATTTTTTTCCGGCCGCAAAAATGAACCGATTTGAGCGTTCTTGATATTTTTTATGTTCCGGAAAACTGGCGTTTTTTTATTTTGGGCGAATTTTGAAATTTGAATAGTGAAGCTTTTGATATTTTTGACCTAAACACCCTTAAAAGCAGTCAAAATATGATCAAATTGTGTCACAATTTTACGTTCCAAAATATGGAAGTATTGTGTGTTATCTACGCACCACTGGTTTTGCACTGCACTACTGGGACTCCTCAACAGTACAAAAATGACACGCCATGAAATAATTCCCACATGATGATTTGAGTTCTGAAATCGTTCGCAGTGTAAGAACTGGTGCCGCAGTTCCAGAACTCCACGGATTTTCAGTCCCGTTCTCATGAATTCGAGAACTCACACTGCAAACGAACCTTTGATGTTTCCTCTAGCCGAACGCAAACAGCTCTGTTTGTTACCCTTCCCAGCAAAGATGATCGAAAAAATATGGACCACCAAAAAATCATGAGCGGGGGCGAAGGCATTGGCAAAATTGCTTAGATCTGGATAAATTATGTTGGCCACACACTATCCAATTGCTGGCTGCTGGAGGTAGAATGAACATAGGAACTTGGCTTGGAAATGCTAATAAAATTTCTTGGGTTTGACGCCGACAGCACCTCGACCAATCACGGCAATGAATTTGCTTAACCCCTCCACCAGCAATCGGATAGTGTGTGGCCGACTTTAACCCTTTCCGGGTTCCGTCCTGTCTCATAGTCACCTACCGAAAATATCCTGAGTTCTGGAAACTGTCCTTTGGACATATTTTGAAGCCTTGAGACTCCCTAATCGGATAGAGGTTATAGGGGAAAATCACCAAAAAGTATATCAACATTTAATCGACCACAAGAGAGCACCCAACTCATGCCTCTATTAGAACAACATCAATTGAAATTTTTCAAAGCAGAGGAACTTAAGAGAGGCATAAGCTTTGAGGCTCACCAAAGCAGGAAATCATTGAATCCATCCTTCAATGTTCTCTTCAATCGGCTGCATTGGCTGCCGGTTTGGCTTCAACGTTGGGATATTTAGACTTGGCGTCCGTCCAAGTTCGCCGACCGACCGACAGGTCTTGCACTAATTCCGGGATGTCTGATAACTGCAACAAATGGATGGTATGCGACGTCACCACTTTCCTTCTCACAACTATTGGGAAGTTTTTCAATATCTCCGTTACCAAAAACCGGTAAATGTTCAATCTTAGGTGGTCTATGCTCTGAAGAGGATTGATTTCAAGAAAACTAGCCTCAAAGCACCAGTACCTATTTCAAAAATGTGTTTGGGAAAACCTCCGATTTATTATTTCAAATTTAAAGCCGATTTCGACCACTCAAAGCTTGTTCTCATCAGACCAATCTCCTGCACAGTATAGAACCACAAACACATTATTTACTGACTTTTATCATATTTTTGAAAACCCGGCTTTTCCAAGGTTATGCCTGCACGTCATCCAAAGATATAAAATGCTGGCCATTTGCCTTGGAAAGGCCGTCTTCCAATACTTACAGGTAACCTTATTTGCTCCATAGAATCTCTCTCGCGCAGAGTGGCTGTTGAGTTTTTGAGCGTCTCGAAATCAATCGTCACGCCGAAAGGCACAGCAATTTCATCAGTTCGAGAATATCGACGACCAATGGATCCGCTCGAATCATCAATACGATGGCTGATGTCCAATTTCCGAAACGCAGAACCTAAAGAGGAAAATGCAAGATGAGAAATTTCGATCTAGAATAGATCACTACTCAAAGTTGGCAGGATAGTTGGCATAGTTGGGAACTTGGCAGGATAGTTTTTCTAATAAACCGTTAGGTAACAGATTGTGGATAACTCACTTAGTTGTTTTATTTTGGGTTGAAAATCAGTGTTTGCACTTAGTGGGAATATAGCGCATTTCAAAGGAGCGACAGACGGCGGTATCGTCAGGAACTGCAACAGTAAAATGGTATAGACGATGGATATCGTCACTAAAACAGAGAAGGAGGTTCGTTCAAGCAATGGATCACAATTGAGTTTAAATCACAGGCCCATGCGCAGTCGGCTGTTTTGCTTGACTACCACCCTATTGAGTATGCACCGATAGGAAACCTCTGGCCATAGTCCACTAGCTTGAACAATATCGTCGTTTAAGAACCATCTCAGCATCTCTAACATTTGACAACTTTTCAGGAAAAAGGAAAAATCAATTTTTTTCGAATGCATTAACACAGGTATCCAAATGTATCTAAGGGATATTTCGGTGGGTTCCACGACTAGTTTAGCAAATCTGAAACCGAGCAGTGATGTGGCACAGAGAGTAAACATGATCTTCCGTTTTACCTAAAAACTGCCAAATCGTTAGATGTGCTATGATCGTTCTTAAACGACGATATCATGAGAAACCATAAGGGGTTTTTAAATCTATATCACGAAGTATTGTAATCTTCCTAAAATCAAAAATCGGATAGGAGCTTCAAAAATGTTTTTCACTAACACAATTTTACTCAGATTCACTTTGTGAACAAGTGTCTGTGTGTCCTGTCTGTGGTCGTTTACAACCTGTGGCCATAACTCACAATACTTCCACGAAATTTCAAAACGATAAAACGTGACACAATTTGATCATATTTTGACTGTTTTCAGGAGTGATTAGGACAAAAATTTCAAAAAACTCACTATCCAAATTTTAAAATTACGCTAATTTATCGGAATGTAAAAAATATCCACATATTCTGCAAGGTAAAACAAAGATTTTAAGACCAAAAACGCTCAAATCGGTTCATTTTTGTGGCCGGAAAAAATAAAATAGAAAACGCTGAAAATGCAAAAATATCGGAAGTACTGTGAGTTATCCAAATTTCGATTAAACAGGGTGTTAGGTCTTGCCGAGACAAACATTTCAGTTTAAGAAATTTGAAAAAAGGTTGAGAATTGAGGGAGCTATGTAAATAGCATGTAAGTAGCATTTATGTAAATGACCACAGACAAAGAGAACGACACCTGTTCTGGAAGTGATTCTGAGAGGAGCTGAGCCAAAATTCAGATTTCTCACAGTACTTCCAATATATTAGAACTTATTTTTTTTTTAAATAATTAAAGGAGAATAAAGAATGAGGAATTCGATTCATAATTAAGGGGAAACAGGGTAAGAAGAGCTTCTGATTGGCCGAATCATGACTGTTTACAACCAAACTATTGACTTCAATGGCCAACTAACTAACATAACAAGACGATCACTATCAACTTACTGTTCTCTGCTCGTCATTTTTCCTGACGCGGAAATTGTGCTCCAAAAGTGCGTACATCACCCGACCTATACCGAACGAAGGTTCGACAACAGAAGGGATAATTTCTTCTACGTGAACGGTTTTTTCATATGTTTTCACGGTCAGCATATCTTTGGTAATTATGTGCTCCGAGCTATCAGCGGCTGTTAGTACGTATTCCCTGCAACAGATTGTCACAAGGGCGAAACATTATTTCTAGAATTAATGTATTTCTAGAAATACCTAATGTACCAAAAAAAAGGCAAATTCTCCCAGCACAACGAACATTGAATGATGATTTTCCACTATTACTGATTTCGGGTTGAGCATTGAAATTTAGGAGCTACGATGAACGCTACACTCAAATATGAAGTTAGAAATAATAAAGCTACTAATTTTTACACGGGGGGTTATTATTCACGTGGCTTGTTTGATTTTTACTCACTACCTACCTATGTTGAAAACAAGTTTGATATTATTTTATAGGTAATTAAATACAAATTCTTGACATTGGATTGCATTCCTAATTTCCTACAGTTATAAGTCCTAAGTACAGAGGTAACCGTGCATCCATTAAGCACACCCATTAAATAAACTTAAAAATAATAATAAAATAAAATAATTTGCTGAAACATAATATTTCTTTAAATGGGTGGTTCTCAAACTAGGGGCAATTTTGATCAGAGAAAATTTTTTTTTTTATTTTTTCCAAGCTCGTGAAATTTTTCAAATGGATTACAGTTATACCCACCAAAGTAAAAAACGTAATGGCAGCGCATGAATCACTTTTACAAGTCAAAAATTTGAATTTCAAATTCGGGTCCACGACAATGTTAATTTGTCCATGAAAATGGGAATAAATTCCAGTTTGATACAGTAGCAATTATCTTCTTGGGTTGGTGAAAGAAAAAACAGCTTATTATGCTTGGAAAAATCGTTTCTTGACATTAAACTGAAAATGCAAACAAGTTTTGAGAAAAATCAAAACAGCTAGGCAGCCCCTTCTGCTTCCCCATGTTTCCTGTAAAACCTAAGTTGCAACAGTCACTGAACTACTAGGGTAAAGAGAGGTACGCGATGGTAGGTACTAAGGTTGGCAAAAAAAGATAATTATCTCATTTTACCATTGTCGTGGACTTTTGGAATTTTGAATGTCACCGACAATGTTAAAAACTAAAAGCCACAACAATGTGGTTTTCAACTTCAAGATCACATTATGTCAAAACTTCTTATGTCTCAAGGTTCTTCCAATGGGCATTAATTACAGTCTCTAAAGACGTCCGAATTAGAAACTTAGATTGAGGGAATGGAAGTTGTCAGTTCACGAAAGTTTACGAGTTTGATTTGATTCATACTCTAAAGACGTTGTGAAAACATGCATTAGATGGAATCATGATTATTAAAATTATAGAACTAGAAACGACCACAACAATGTTACGAATAAACCTACGCACCTGAAATACCATCTTCAAGAGGGTTGGTTCATGACTGAAAAAGCCGCTGGCACGTTTTGCGCATACTGGCAGAGACCGCCAGGGTTGGCGCTTTCCGAAACTATCTTCAGAATCCAAAATAACCCGAATCCCTTTTGCATAGCCGAGGATTTATTCTAGCCACGACAATGTTAAGAAAAGTTATAGACAACTTTTCATTGATCGTAATTGTTGAAATGATTTTTACATGAGCATTGCAATACTGTTTTTCTAAACGTAAGATCCCTAACTTGAATGAGGAAAAAATCGCATCCAAAGGAAATGTATCAAATGGATGAAAATCAACTGCTTAGTCGAGAATTTAAACTTTTAGACCTGCCACGACAATGTGAATTGGTAGGTAAATCACCTAATTACGTTCTTTAAAAACCAACTATTCTTTTGTTGCTACCATTCCCAACGTAGAGCTGATCAGAACCTAAAATTGGGGGAAAAAATCAAAAGCGTCGGTCTAATGAAAAAAATCTCAGAGGCTTTAGACGCAAAATTGCCCCTAGTTTAAGAATCACCCAAATATGAGAAAATCGAAAAGCCATTGCAGTCCCAAACAAGCAGCCTGGCGCGCCCACTGTAAAGCCTGCAACTTTTGAAAAAGGCAGCTACCGATCTGGCACTAGTCCTATTCGATTCAGCATAAAAAAACTATCAAATGCAACATTTTCCTTGCAATTCGAAAGTAGGCCAGAAAAACATTCTTATTGGGGGATTCAATGGTTTATTATTGAATAATAAACCAAAAATTCAGACACCCTCAAAGGGTACAATTATTAAAAATAAAATGGAAACTCACCCTTTTTCGTTCAAAATGGTTGACATCTCTTCAAGCTGCTCAGTACCAAGACGGTTGAGGGCTTCTGTGACAGTTTTCGCGTCCTTTTTGAATGCCCTCCCAACAATGGATTTGTTGATTTGAGGCTCTGGAAATTAACGTTCATCTTCTTGTCAACTGTCCAAATTCTCATCACAAATAACAACAATAGTTATCCCCAGGGATGAGAACAAGAGTTAATTGAAGATATCGTTTCGACATTCCAAGCTCTAGCCCTATATGCTATCTTCAGGAGATATTTCTGACTGTAAATCCCGCCAGAAGAGTGAAGGGGGGCCAACGGCACTCCCCCTTCAGACCATTGAGGGTGCGTCGTTCCCAAGGGGGTGTGATTGGCGACTCAGATTACCGATGAGTGCGCTGCGGTCGCCTCTACAATGGCGGCTATTGGTTGGACAGTCTCTCATCCATTTACTAATATGGCCATAGTTCACTCAATACTCAACCTTTTTTCAAATTTCTTTAACTGAAATGTTTGTCTCGGCAAAACCTAACACCCTGTTTAATCGGAATTTGAATTACTCACAGTACTTCCGACATATTTGCATTTTTAGTGTTTTCTATTTTATTTTTTTCCGGCCACAAAAATGAACCGATTTGACCTTTCTTGGTCTCAAAATCTTCGTTTTACCTTGCAGAATATGTGGATATTTTTTATATTCCAAAAATGGAGCGATTTTTACTTCCATATTTACAGAGTAAATGGAAGTATTGTGATCGTCCTAAAATCGAGAATCGGAACGGAGCTTCAGAAAAAACTTTTTCTTATACACATTTACTCAGAATCACTTCCTGAACAAGTGTCTGTGTGTCCGTGTGTCCGTGTGTCCGTGTGTCCGTCTGTCCGTCTGTCCGTGTGTCCGTCTGTGGTCATTTACAAAAATGGCCATAACTCCCTCATTTCTTAACCTTTTTTCAAATTTCTTGAACTGAAATGTTTGTCTCGGCAAGACCTAACACCCTGTTTAATCGGAATTTGGATAACGCACAGTACTTCCGATATATTTGCATTTTTAGTGTTTTCTATTTTATTTTTTTCCGGCCACAAAAATGAACCGATTTGAGCGTTCTTGGTCTTAAAATTTTTGTTTTACCTTGCAGAATATGTGGATATTTTTTACTTTCCGAAAATGTGGCATTTTTTCATTTTGGGCGAATTTTAAAATTTTAATAGTGAATTTTTCGATATTTTTGGCCTAAACACCCTTAAAAGCAGTCAAAATATGATCAAATTGAGTCACAATTTTACGTTTCAAAATATGGAAGTATTGTGTGTTATCTACGCACCACTGGTTTTTGTTGCGAATTTTGAAATTTGCATAGTGAACTTTTTGATATTTTTGACCTAAACACCCTTGAAAACAGTCAAAGTATGATCAAATTTTGTCAAATATGTACGTTTTAAAATATGGAAGCATTGTGTGTTATCTCCGCACCACTGGTTGTAAATGACCACAGACGGGCACACAGACACTTGTTTGGGAAGTGATTCTGAGTAAATGTGTGTAAGTGAAAGTTTTTTATGAAGCTTCGTTCCGATTTTCGATTTTAGGACGATTCCAATAGGTACTTGCATTTACTCCGTAAATATGGAAGTAAAAATTTCGTAGGAAACCTGCGATTAACATTTTGATCAATAGATAGAGAAATAGGTAGATGCTTTTATTTGCCTCAAAAGCAGTCAAAACATGATTCAATTGTGTCAGAAATGTAGGTACCTCCGTATCAAAATATGGAAGTATTGTGTGTTATCTACGCACCATTGGTTTTATACTCATGTATGATTAGTCTAATGAATGGCCCCGTGCGAGAAAATTGAAAATTTTCGTCACCAACATAAACAAAACCAGCGTGATGACATGATGTGAGACCTGTACCCTACTTAGACTTATTATAACAATGTTTTAGTATAAGTCAGTGGGCCTATTTCATTTTTCTTTTGCGTTAACAATACCAATATCCATACTGAAAAGTACAGAATCACTCGAGCTAGAACATTCTGGAGTCATCAAAGAAAATTCATCAAAAAACTGGTCAATGGCTATGCTTTCCAAGGGACTGGAGCCGGGGTTGTCCAACCAATACTAGTTCCGCCGCTCAGCCGCTAGGGCGCTCATCGTTAATCTGAGTCGCCAATAATGAGGAACATGCATAAAAAACGAAATCCATTTTTTCCGCCAGAATGGTGCTGTTTAGGATGCGAAAATGATGTAGTGATGGTCTACAACGAAAAAACAACATTTTCCCTGGTGAAAAACGCTAATGAAAAGGGCTCTTTTGAATGTGGCGCATGAGCCGTATGACGTCACTGCGCGGACGTGACTGCACGTAGTTTCTTAACGTAACTGCAAAAAATCCGTTATTGCAGTCCTATCACTATCACAACACACATGAACTCGGATGAGGTTGCACTGGTGTTCACGGGAAAATGTGTAACCTTGCGGCTGGCCATTTTCCCGCTCGACTTCAAATTTGCGATTTTCACTAGCCTCCCTCCCTCCTCTTTTAATCACCTCTTTTCCAAACCGTCATCCACCATAACACAATTTTCGAAGCCTAACAAGGAATATTATGGCGAAAAAACAGTTTATTTTTTTTTTTCATGCATGTTCCTCATTAGCAATGACAAGAAAGCGACTTGTTTGGAACTACCACTTTGCTGTGTGACCACAACCAGGACGGGGAACGAAAGAACAAGGAACACCTTACTTTATCTAGGAAAAAATAAGATTTTTCCATACCAGTGACGGTGACAGTTTTGGGTGCAGGCAGAGTCTTCTCAGCCGATAACTTTGTACCAGTGGCCGAGGTATGTTGGGTCAAATCATAAGCTGAACGATCAGCGCAGCCGACACACTCGACCCAACCCTGTAATAATAAACGATACGTTAAAAGGCCCAGGAACAGCTCAAATAACATCGTTTGTACATAGTAGGCCTAATAATGAGGGTACTTCATGACCGAAAACTATAGTGTTTGAAATTAGTTTTAAACTCTGTGCATAGGACGAACCGTTTCAAATATCGACTCATTAATCAAAAGGGCAGTAAAGTTGAGGACTTTTTCAGGAGATACCTACCTAAAACTACCAAAAGTCTAGGACAAGACAAATTACATTATCACCTCTATCCCTGACTCAGGTTATGTTGATATTTTGCTCTATTGTGCCACGTTGTTATTGTTCACCATGTAAGTCCCTGAAAAGGATTTCTCTAACACTTGCATTGTGATTCAATAACCTGGCGATTTGGTTACCAATGCTTTCCACAGAACAGGGGCCCAAACACAGCTCTGCTGAAACCTTTGTAACTGTGCTATTATGCGATGTGAAATACTGTGATTATTATACCAAAGGAAGCTTTAAACTTCTTTCCCATCGCCCTCGTCTTGCCCGTGGTCATGTGCAGACCGAAATGTAAAAACATTTTTGTCACAAATTGACATCTCTATTTGATCAAACCGATTGTCGCCCTAATGACTGCCATATGAACCACAGTTTGACTAGGTTGAACCAGACCATGAGTACCCCCATGAATGGTTTTTGGGTGCATAAAAATGTTGCCTGAGGTGTAATTATGTTACCTATATAAATACCAATTTATGGAAAGAAAACAGACACAATGCAGTTCTAATGTCTACACATCCACAAGGCTTCCACAAAAATGTAAAATCCAGAGAAGAAAAAGGTTTATTATTGAACAATATACTCACATAAGACGTGAGAGCTTCAGCGTCCCAACAGTCACAAGCATAATGGGCCATCTCTTGGGCCATATGTTGTCTGAACCTCAGCTTATCCTTGGCGATGCCGACCAGCAAGAGGTAGGCCTGAATACGGGCCATATAGTATCCTAATGTCTCATTATCGACGAGTTTCTGCAAAAAAATAAATCCTCTGGGGCTATAGTTGAAAAGCATCTGCTAATAGTGACGACCAATCACAGTTGGCTTCGGCCATGAGGTGTTAAAACAAACTTACTTTAAAAAGGGTCATTTAAGAACAAATTATTCAGTTCGCAAAAGGATACATACAATATAATATATTGTATTATACATACTGTATTATACACACAACATAATATATCACTTCAAACTTGCAGAATATCATATTCTCAGAATATCAGATCAGTTTTTTTCTCATGAACTGGGGGCATATTCTGAATATGCCCCCAGTTCATGAGAAAAAAACTGATCTTTTCATCAAATCACAATTTTCGGCCAAATACTTGACCGCTTTTAATGGTTCTGGTCTCTGAGTATTATGATTATATTAATATCATTAACCCGGTTTATTGACAAAATTAATCTCTCCAATATCCAAGGAAGCTTCAGATATACCTCATCACGGTGGTATTTACATCAGATTTCAGTGTAGAAGTCTCATTGGTGATGAGTATCGGGTGCTTCTTTGGACATCGGGAGGATAAATTTTATCAATAAAACAGGCCTAAATAATATTTAGAGACCAGAACCATTAGAAGCGGTCAAATATTTGTCGAAAATTGTGATTTGATGAAAAGATCAGTTTTTTTCTCATGAACTGGGGGCATATTCTGCACATTTGAAGTGATCAATCATGTCTTTGGTAGGAGCGTATCAAATTGTCTGGATTTGGAGGTCAGTTTTATCTCAAGGACCAAAATACTGCCTGGGACTAAATTTTTTGGGCTACAAGAAAGTCATTCGTGCGTCAAAACTTGGTACACTAGCAAACTTAGATACACTGGCAAAACACTGGATACACTGGGGATACGATAAAAATCAGGCAAAAGTAGACACTAACCAAATGGACAGCATCTCCGATGGTCATTATTTTGGCCGATTTGCCGTCCATCTGGTCGCAGGCTGAGTAAAGGACAACTTCTGTGTCGGAGACATCGCTAAATTTAGGATGCGATTTGTCGTTTGGATCGCAAAAATGTTCGATTTCTGCCATCGTAAACTCTCTGGACAACAATGGGAAAATTGATTATATTATATACAACTCGAAAAAATGTGGTTTACTCCGAGTGAGAATAGAGAATTAACCTGACTCGAAGGAGGCCCGATCTTGGGGAAATTTCGTTTCTGAAAGCGTTACCGATTTGCGCAGCAGCAAAGGGAAGTTTCCCCATGTTGAATTCAAGTAGACGTTTGAAGTTGACAAAGATTCCCTGAGCGGTTTCTGGCCTTAGGAACCTGCGAACCAAAAACGAATCTAGTTATTATGCCTGCAAGTCTGAGGAAAACCAGTTGTGCGTAGATAACACACAATACTTCCATATTTTGATACGAAAATCTCTAAACCAAAGCAATTCGATTTTGACTAATTTAGTGACTACAATGATTAAAAAATTTCAAAAAGCACTCCATACAAATTTTGAAACCCACTTAAAATCAAAATACCAGTAACAGTTACCGGAATATAAAAATATACAAGCATAAAACATAAAAGTGTTAATATATCCTAAGAATTGAGAGTAATTCAAACTCCGGTTAAAATAGGCCTTGCCGAGGAAAACATTCCAGTTCAAGAAATTTGAAAAAAGTTAAGAATTGAGGGGGCTATAGCACTGAAATGTTTGTCTCGGCAAGGTCTAACACCCTGTTTAATCGGAATTTGGATAACTCTCAGTACTTCTGATATATTTGCCGTTTTAGAGTTTTCTATTTTATTTTTTTCCAGCCACAAAAATGAACCGGTCTGAGCGTTTTTGGTCTTAAAATCTCTGTTTTACCTTGCAGAATACGTGGATATTTTTTATATTCCGATAATGTGGCTCATTTTTATGTGTGGCTTTATTATATTGAAATTTGCATAGTGAGTTTTTGATATTTCTGACCTAAACACCCTTAAAAAATCAGTCAAAAAATGATCAAATTGTGTCACACTTTTACGTTTCAAAATATGGAAGTATTGTGTGTTATCTACGCACCACTGGTTTCTGATGCTGATCCGATTTTAGGATGATTAAAATACTTCCATTTACTTCGTAAGTATGGAAGTAAAAATTGAACAAAGAAACAAGCCATTTTCAAACCCTACAACTAAGTCAAAATTGAAATGGAAAATACTGCACTCTCAGGCAGGACTGAGACCTGACACCTCCTGTTTTATAGGCGAATGCCTTAAACCTTTGGCTAGAGCACCAAGATGCAGATAGCTTGGGAGTCACTCTCAAATCACACGTTGCCTCAGCCTTGCTATCTCAGTTGTTATATCTTTCCAAGGATATGATAGTAATACTGTCTCTCATCTGTGGTTCATTTTGTACATCAACATCTTCTGATGTTCAATCATTGAGTAAACATATATTATGCGTCCCACTGCAGTTGGAGTTGATTGAATAAATAAAACAAGTCCCACAAAATCAGCTTGATCAGCTTTTAGTTACCCTTTGATGAGGCCTGTGGGCCCGATGTGCGTGGAAAACATCAGGTTGAATTCGATCGGTTCAGTCAAATCATTTCCAGTCAGCGGTGATTTGATCTTGAACTCCTTCAATAACGCGCCCATTTCGTCTTTGGTCATACCGTCCAACTAAAAAGAAGTAGCAGTACCTATACCTAGTATACACAGGATACAGAATTGAAGTGGCTGGACCAATTTTTACAACCATTGTACGTTTGTTTGAGGAAAATTGCTTATTTAGTCCATTTTAACGCGTAAAAATATTTACTTTGTGTTAATGTTTACTTGGACTATTTATATTTACTTTGACCAATATATCAGCAATTTTCTCCTTGAATTCCAGCTTCGCATCTTTAGCTGCTGCCTGCTTCTCGAGAGCCGCTTTGATCAGATGATCCAGGCGGAAACATTCGCCCGAAGTGAGATCCTTAACCATCAAATCGGCAAAACGTTCAACGTGTCCAGACGCTCTAGAATGAAGAATGTTGTATGAAATGTAAGGATGGAAAAATTTCTTCACACAACTTTTACTGAAAATCGGCTGAAAATCAAACTCACTTGAGAACAGGTTCAGGCGTGAGTACAGAACAGTCAACTTCACTCATCCCTTCTTCAATTATGAAGAAACTCCGCCAGAGATTGAGCATGTTGGCTTTGAGAGCGCAGCCCATCGGCCCGTAGTCAAATTGGCCAGTAACTCCTGGGACAAAAAATTTTTATCCTTCCAATATTCATGGGATTTGTTCATTTTGTAGAGAATTTTCAAGTCAGGTTTCTGATTAATTTTCTTTCGCTACGTACCTACCCCATAACCTAAGAGATCTTTTTTCTGCGATCATTGATTTGAATGAAGGTGACCAGACGTCCCGCTTTGGGCGGGACAGTCCCGCTTTGGAGGGTTGTGTCCCAGTGTCCCCATGATCTCGTGGGGACGGCCAAATGTCCCGCTTTGAGGAAAAAGCCGCGCTTTGGGACGGCATCCTCTAAAAAATTGGGTACCTAGGTACGAGGGACCTACTCGATGAACGCTAGATCAGTCTTGCAGCAGTTCCTTGGCGTCACAAAAACGAATGAATGGCGAAGAGGGAGACGAATCCCTACCTTCAATCCCTTATCATATCTTATCAGTCTCATCAATCTCTAATCAGTTTCCGACTCGAATAATTATTTTGGTTTGGTTCCTACCTATTCTGTCATTTTCTGTTTTTAATGATTCGTTATAATTTAATACACTTGATGTTCATTTTTATACCAACGCTTTATATCATATCCTGTACCGAAAGAAAGAAGGAGGAAGCTTCTTCGGCCGAAAATCTTTGTTTCAACCGAAATGATGATAATGCAGTTGCGATCCCGGGACCTCTTGCTCTGAAAGCGGATGTCCAAGCCACTGGACTATGGGGCGACCGTCTGTCGAATTATTAATTTACTGAGGGTTTCAATTGGAGGCTCAGTGTTGGGTTTTCTGCCGACTCAACTTTCCATGTTGTCACACACCTATTATATGGTTGATTCCCAAATAACTGTCAATTTCTTGTCCCTGGGCAATAACACCCTACTTATGCCCGGTTTATTGACAAAATTTATCCAACCGATATCCAAGGAAGCTTCAGATAAAATTCACCACGGTGGTTTTTACATCAAATTTCAATGTAAAAATCTCATTGGAAATATTTATCTAAAGCTTCCTTAGATATCGGATCGATAAATCTTGTCAATAAACCGGGCATTAGACATGTTTGAATTGTTTTCCAATGTTTTCCAGTAAATAATAGGTGTGTTCTGTTAGTTCACCATGAAATAAGAACGCTACCTGCTGTCTCAGGGGTGAAACCCAATGCAAACATACTAATTGTGTAACGCTCCATGGCTGTCCCCGCCCACGATTTTCTAACTTAAAAATTCCTGGAAATGTCCTATGACAGGCTAGAAACAAAAAGGCGACTGTTTTGTGGTAAGAGATGGTGATGGAGTGTGTGATGAAGATTTTAGCTCGAAAACCCGCGCAGTGTGCTGTCAGTGATCTCACAAAGTCAGTGTTTCGTTTCTGTGTAACAACCGTGGACTTTTTTGAAAGAACGGTACACATTTCCCATGTCGGGATATTTTGATTGGAGCAATGGAGAAAGGAGGTGGCAACCCTGGTCGACCCACTACCCCATCCCCTTTCCCCTTCAAGCCAACTGATTCGTGGCTTTGGATGAAGAAGGTGTGGTTTGGGTGACCGTATGTTTTCGAGTGTATCATCCATGGAGTATCTCATAATTTTTACAATCAACTCTCCTCCTTCCCCCCTATAGAATATCAAAGTTCTCTGTCAACCTAACGTCCCATAACAATTTCATTCAACAATCTTTCAATCCTGATTTATAATTAAGGAGCAAAGTTGAAATGTAACCCTCCAAGCTGCAAAACCTGTAACCTCCACATTTTAGTTTATACCCATGGAGGGTTACAATTGACCACGGAGGGTTAAGCTAGGTCTACACGGAGAGAGCTAGAGCGAGACTGATTGCGTTGAGCAGTGTCAGCCGCGTCTACACCACGAGCCCTGAGAGCGCTAGAGTGAGTTTCTGAGACCGCTCTCGCAGCTGCTCTTGCTCGTGATTGCGAGAGCAGTTGCGTGTGCGTCTACACTACCCCCCTTTCTTCCGAATCCTTCCCCACCGTCGACACGAATTCGCCATCGCTCTCCCAACTTGTTTCCCGCCAGTGAAACTTCTTGAGACTAATTCCGAGATCGGTTGCAGTGCCGTCCACACGTGGAGAGGGAAGGGGGGACTCGAGAGCCCGAGAGCACCACGAGACTGCTAACGCAACTACTATATGGGCCGTCCACTCTTCTCTCGAGAGCTCTTGAGCTCTAGCTGTACTGCAATAAGTGTCCCCGTGTAGGCCAGCCTTTACAGTTGACCATAAACCGACCATGGAACGTTAATAGCTTTGACCTGAAATTTTGATTCGAGACTCTTTTGAAGGTTAGGATTATTACATTTACTGCTTATTTCTTGGTAGCAATGCCAATAATTCTGTACACGCCAATGGTGTAACCCTCCACGGATTCTAAATTTTCAAATTCAATTAAAAACTCGAAGATTATGATTCCGATCTTTTTCATGATTTTTTTCAATTTTAGGAAGGTTCTGGGAGCATGCAGGGATTTTTTCAAAGAGGTGAAATTTCAATTTTTTTCCAAATTGAAAATTGACAGTTATTTAAGAATCAACCATATATACAAATACCTATTTGTGGTTAATATAACCATATACCTATACCTATTTTTCATACCTATATATATCCTAGATATACCTATACCTATCTATCTATACACCTATCAATACCTAATTTTCATAGCGTCCCACTTTTGAATTTTGGATATCTGATCACCTTAGCTATGACCATGTAAGACCTTAATACCGTGGACAGTTTAATTACAGCAGCGTAAAGAGGTGGGAGGTGGATGGGGGCCCGCGTCTGGCCTTCCTGGAAAATCTCAGGTAGTAGGCATCGTCCCTATGACACCTCATAGGGTATCACGGTCATGTTTAAAAGTTCAGTGTTTTCATATTTGTATACAAACGTTGACTCCTACAATAGAGAGTTTTTGCAAGCCACTAACGGGCCACGTAGAACCTCGCGACAGAGCCCGTAGGAGGCGGGAGACGGTAACTTGACATGACGTTAGCTACGGGTGCCAGTAAAATGGTCCATTCAGCGTCGCCCGTTGAGCCGAAGAGACGGGCCCGTTGAATGCCTAACCAATAATAACCCTAACTAATAATGGTAATACTGTTACCATGGCAACCAACATAGCAACCGCTGGCGTTGTTGCCTCTAGTTGTAGTTAACGTCGCACGCGAAACGTCACCCGTGAGAAACATCACCCCGTCACCCGTTGGCTGCAAAAACTCTCTAATATGATGATAAACCTACCTACTCCAACAATTTGAACTTTATTTCCTGTGATACCCGGACAAATAATGTACCCATGTCACTAATCTACTTAGCAGCGTTTTTATTTTCTTGCAGAAAACGGTGGACAACCGTCCAAACAATAAACAACCAGGGTCATGAGTGTGTGCTTGAGGTAAACAAGTCCTCGGCTAAGACACTAAATTTAAGTCAGGCACACACTGTCTGATTGCTGGATGTTAGAGAGGGATTAGCAAGGAAACTTGCTTAGAAACGCCAATGAAATGGATTGGGTTCTATGCCAACTGCACCTACACCAATCACAGCAATGCATTTCCTTTCCCTCTCCACCATCAATCCAATTGTGCATGGCCGACGTTACGTAAGTGTCATGCTGGGGCGTTGCCTACCAAACCTGTTCACCTCATGCCCACATTCACGCTCCTGAAACAAACCCATTATTTCATTAGCTATCAACAATTCTCACTAATTAAACGTCCCACAAGCTTACCTCCATAAATAGCGAACGACTGGTCATAAAAAAATCGCCTCTTTAGCAAATCCTCCATTTTTCCTCTGTCGAAACTTTCCGTAACTGGAGTCAACGCCAATTCTTTGTCTTCAAGAATTTTCTTCCTCGCCTTTAGCTCAGCGACTGCCCTTTTGATGTCGATTTCCGGAGCCCCAGAGGATTTCAACTGGCGTACCATGTCACCCTGCAAATACCAAATAGGTTATAGGACCTCTACAGAATTATAGACTCTCATACATGAGTATCATACATCAGACTCTCTTACATGTAATGATGCTGTGGCATAGATATTCCCAAAAAAGTATTCAAGTTGAATACCAAACTTAGGGAAAGCGGGGTTTTTTACCAAGACAAACCTAACATATTTCAGGTGTTAACGTGAACGACCTGAATAAAAAAAGCCATGAGTGACAATTTTCAGGTAATATTCAATCCCTCGTTTTTACTTCCAAATTTACGAGGCAAATGGAAGTATTTCAATCATCCTAGAATCACAACTGAACAGTTTTCTGTAAGCATTTGATACAAAAATAGTAGCGACTCCCTCAATTCTCAACATTTTTTGAAATTTCTTGAACTGGAATGTTCCAGTAGAACTTGGCATGATTACCCAAGATGACCCAATCATCCAGTTTAACGGGAATTTTGATATCTTGCAGTACTTCCGACGTATTAGCAATTTTATTGTTTTGCCTGGCCACAAAAATCAACCGGTTTGAGCGTTCTAGGTCTTGAAATCATAGGTTTACCTTGCAAAATACGTGGATTTTCTCATTTTGGTATAGGTAAGTATTGATGTATTTTAATTTAGTGGGGCTTTAAAATTTGCATTCTAGTCTGTTTCTAAATATTTTTCATCCTCATAGCCTTCAAAGTAGTAAAAATCGTTTTAGTTAAAAACGTACGTTATATACGTCCTATATATAGGATATGTTTACACACAAATCTATAATACCTATGGAAGAATGAGGAACATGCATGAAAAACGAAATCCATTTTTTCTGCCTTAAGGATGATGTTTAGGATGCGAAAATGATGTAGTGATGGTCTACAATGAAAAAACAACATTTTCTGGGTGAAAAACGCTAATGAAAAGTGCACTTTTGAATGTGGCGGTTAACCATATGACGTCACTGTGCGGACATGACTGCACGTAGTTTCTTAACGTAACGGCAAAAGATCCGTTATCGCCGTCTTATCACAGCATACACACATGAACTCGGATGAGGTTGCACTGGTTCACGGGAAGATGACATCACACTGTGTAACCTTGCGGCTGGCCATTTTCCCGCTCAACTTCAAATCTGCGATTTTCACTAAGCCTCCCTCCTCTTTTAATTACCTCTTTTTCGAACCGTCGTCCACCGTAACACCATTTTCGAAGCCTAACAAGGAGTATTATGGCGAAAAAACAGTTTATTTTCACTTCCATATTTACAGAGTAAATGGAAGTATTGTGATCGTCCTAAAATCGAGAATCGGAACGGAGCTTCAGAAAAAACTTTTTCTTATACACATTTACTCAGAATCACTTCCTGAACAAGTGTCTGTGTGTCCGTTACGTCCGTCTGTCTGTCTGTCCGTCTGTCCGTCTGTCTGTCTGTCCGTCTGTCCGTCTGTGGTCATTTACAAAGATGGCCATAACTCCCTCATTTCTCAACCTTTTTTCAAATTTCTTGAACTGAAATGTTTGTCTCGGCAAGACCTAACACCCTGTTTAATCGGAATTTGGATAACGCACAGTATTTCCGATATATTTGCATTTTTAGTGTATTCTATTTTATTTTTTTCCGGCCACAAAAATGAACCGATTTGAGCGCTCTTGGTCTTAAAATCTTTGTTTTACCTTGCAGAATATGTGGATATTTTTTATAATCCAATAATGTATTGTATTTTTATTTTGGGCGAATTTTAAAATTTTAATAGTGAATTTTTCGATATTTTTGGCCTAAACACCCTTAGAAGCAGTCAAAATATGATCAAATTGCGTCATAATTTTACGTTCCAAAATATGGAAGTATTGTGTGTTATCTACGCACCACTGGTTTTCATGCATGTTCCTCATTGCGTGTTATCAATGTTTACTGGTTTCTGCCCAATTCTTTTACTGTCAAAGAGTTACGACGTTTTTGTCGTATCGCAGATATAGTGCTTTGCCCCCCTCCGACATAGTAACCCCCGGAACACATTTCTGAAGAGTAATTTTGAACATTCCGCCACGCATTCCACCACCCCATCAGGGACGTTCACTGACTTCATTGACTGGACTACTTGAACCCAGAGGAGAGGTCTCATAGTGCAACTAGGGCAAGCAGTACCTTGACAATCGTAGCTGTAGAACTGGCATACCATAACTCATGTCTATGGTTCTCAAGTTACGAATTTCCTTGGTACTGCTTGCCCTGTTTCTAACTAGAATTCGCCACTGCTTGAAGCGTGAAATTTGTGGTGACGTGTACTGGTCCTTCCTGACAGGTTCAACTTAGTCGCGTTTGTAAAAATATAATCCTGCCAGAAAATAGCAATATTAGGACCTGGAATTAAGTAAGTAGAGAAGAGTAAGAGTAAGAAGAGTAAGTAGAGGAAGTTAAGAAGTAGAGAAAAGAACACTGGTTTGGTTGTTGGCAAATACATACTTAGCATAGGTCCGTGAATCTTTCTGAAGGTTCATGAAGGTAAGAGCATTGGCATCAAGTGCCTAGGTACCTGTTCTTTGACTGCTGACCGCAGAGGAGCCAGGATTTCCTCAATTTTCGGATCAGCCATAGCCGATACGATCTTCAAAGGAACAGCTCTATTCTTCTTCCTGGTACCCCACTGAGTACCAAACTGTCTGCTCGCCTGGCGCGGAAGGAAAACTCGGAAATACCCGAAGGAGAAAGCACTCGGGTGAAGGCGAGTGGTATAATGGAACAAAAAGACTGGTAGAGCTAAAGACATAAAAAGTGGGGACGTGAGATGGGGTGCCCAAGGAAGCAAAACGCCAACGTGGACATCTACCAGAGTCCGCCGGTAGATTCGGTAAGCGTGAGGGTAAGCCAGCAATACAACATCCCTGGGGTAGCCTCAGTGAGTCACACTGTTCAGCTCAAGAGGAAGTTCACCCAAGCTGCTGGCTTGGACCCAATTCAATGAATTTCGTCAACGAAGTTCTAACACGTGATTGGGTATTGCACTAAAAACGAAGGAAAATTCCTGAAACCATAAGGATGTGGGGTGCATAAAATCCAGGAAAACAGTTATCACCACTTCACTTCTTCTTTTATTTGGCTTGTTCCCGGCAAGAGTTCCCAAGTGGCAGACATTTTACATCATTACCACTGCGTGATATCACATCATCATGGTATCACGTCAGACCGTTCCCCTCACCATCCCACAGACCGTCTGGACAGACCGATTCTTTGGCAATTTTTACAAGCAAATTCATTGATAATTTTTCATAGAAATAAAGTTCCATAGATGAATAATAACAAACATTAATGAAATGCGCAAAAGTGAACGCATCAGTCATTCAGAGAAAAGGGTGTGTGGTCTGATACGGGCTTTTCTGTTCTTGTTGCTATTTCATCTGATTGTTGAGCCACTTGCTTCTGATCTGAATAGGCGAAAGCCAAGTCACCCACAGGAGATTCTAGGTTGACTATCAAATAGGTAGGTACCTTTGGGGACATTTTTGAGCTCGATGAAATGCCCTACAAAAAAGGGGCGATTGATCTCGGGTCAAATGACGATGGGGCGAATGATGTTCTCCCCAAAAAAGGCTGAGTACAGATTGATCCGTTTTTTTTTTTTAATTTGTGTCGGTTGCCGCCATTCCAGGGAGTGGTAATTTGGTGGTGGTAATCATGGAAGAAGATTTGTTCTTCCATGGTGGTAATGGTGATAGTTTATCAACCAAGATTTGTGATAAACAAAAATGTTTGCAGTACTAGATTGATAACAAGGATGGTCTTAAATCTCTCTCCATAGAAGAAGAAAATTTGTTCTTCCATGATCTCTCTCCGTAGAGAGACCCATGCTCACCCTCAAATTAGTTATACGCCCGAGTTTCACGATCTGAGTATTCAGTTGCCATGCCGTCATTTGAATCATGCATCCTGATGTGAAGGACCATCCTCTCAAAAAATGTCTCAAATGTCGTACTGCTCTACAGAAGTTCCTGGCCGAAAAGTACTCTTCCTATATCGAAATTGTGTTGAGCTGGATCCGTCAAAAGAAGACACGCACTGATATGGACACAGAGGTACTCTAATATAAAATGCCATTAAGTAGCCTCCAAACCTAATGTTCGTAAGTAGCCCCCTGTACCTTCATGCGTACTTAGTTACCTACCTAGTTAGCCTACTTAATTTTGGGGCAGAATCTATTTTTCAGTGCTTGGCCTTTTCTCGTGTAGGTATTTAGTTGAAGCTTAGTGAAGTTCAGCAACGGTCAACTGTGGGTTTCTTTTCTTACTAATTGGTCTCTAGGCCCTAGAGTCTAGGGATTAACACATGTGTTGGAACACATTTCTGGCTGTACAAGAATTGTGCCACCAACCGCATTCTACGCTTTAGGATTAAGGATAAGTAGGTCTTGCTTGATTAGCGTTTGACTGATGAGTATGTCGAATCGGACTGATGAGGGATGTTTTTCTGTCTCGGAGATGCGAGCGCAGCGAGCATCCAGGTCACCTGATCTGTATAAGGAATGTGTGAAGGAACAGTTAGCAACGAGGTGTACGGACTGTATGACTGGTGGCACAATTTTAAAATTGCCATAAATGTGATCCCAGACGTCCCTAGAGTCCAAAAATTTAGAAAAGAAACACGCAGTTGACCGTTGCTGAACCGTTGCTAACTTCACTCTGGTTCACTAACACATCATAGCCTAGCTTAAGTAAACGTAGACATATAGCCTAACCTTTTTTTTAGGTAACCTTTTTTGTCCTCATCTGTAGGTTTTTGGAATGCTGCTGGATGCTGGCCTAGCCATGCATTACAATTTCCTCCTTAGTTTATCCAATTTATGCTGGGGCCTCAGCTCGCTCAGGATCGAAGACAGCGTCCCGACAAGAGTTCTTTCATTAGATTTCAGTGTTGATCAAATTTCCTCAGAACCAGCGAAAAAAATGAAACGGTAAAAAGACTACGATCGAGTTTTGTTATCTTAACTACCTACCTCCAACATTGATAGGGACCGACATTACTATTCCCATGTTTGAACACTCAATTTGAGTTTGATTTGCGTAGGTCAGACAGCTCAACCAGTTTGCCTGGCATACAGCTCATAAAGGCTCGGCTGTTCATCGCTGCTTGGGACTCTGACTTGAAGTACGTCGATCCCAAAGTCAGTCGTCTGCTGCATAACGCCATGAAGGTTTTCATAAAGGTAAACACTATCCTAGGGTCTGTTTGATGAGGCCAACCCTGGGCAAGTTACTAACGACGCTAAGCAAATTCATCCAATTACAAAGGCTTGAATTTGTTTGGCGTCTGAAGTTTCTCGCTCAGGACTGCCCTCATCGAACGGACCCCTTTCTTTGCTGCATGTTTGAGGAGCTAGGCCGTCGTGAGTTACGGTTAAGCTGGGGGTGAGAAAATTGAGCAGACACGTCACTGAGTTATGAGACGTCGATCTTGCTCGTTTCTCCATCTGGAAACGAAATATTATTTCTTTTCATTCTTCTTATCCTTCAAAATATTCTCGTCTTCAACTTTTCCTACTGTTCTTCATTAAGATCTCTAATTCACTGTTTCCAGAATATAATGCAAGAAGCGATTCTCCATAAAAGGCCGTCTGCCAAATCAATCCCTATTGGAGCCATGGATGTTTGGTTGGCCCTCAAACGGACCAATCGGGATCGACCCACAAGTGAAACGTACGGCTTCCGGGATCCAGAAAAAAAATCCTGTGATAATCTTAGTTCGAAAACTTTGACTGAACGCTTATAGCGTTAGTATTGTAGGTTTGTCAATGTAAATACCTATGGATGTAGTGCTTTTCTACTGAGGATTAATTTTACCAAATCAAAACCAATGTATAGGAAAATTGAGAATTTGAGTAAATCCAATTACAAAATTACCAAAGAGCGAAATCAAGTTGGGCAGATTGTAATGGTAAAATTTGACCCAAATAATATATTATTTTGCTTTCGAGAAACTCTGCTGAGGAATACGTTTTAATCAAGCAATAAGGCAAGTTCTTGACTCGGAAGTTTGTCTCACCTATTCAAAAATTTCCAAGTCATGGGTCAATGAACAACGCCAGTATCAATTCCTAATTTCAATCTAGGGCAGGAAAAGGATGACAAATTATCACTCAGAGTGGATAAACTAAACTTTCTTCATTCAATTTCACCACTGTGCAAACATCGTTCGAATAATGACAAAAACCATTGTCCATCAACAACTTGACACGACATGGGGCGAATAATTGGCTGGCATCTTTGTTTTCAACGGCTTGACAGCTAAAGGGTACAGATTATTCGCCAAAATGCCACCCCTCTATGCTTAGGTAATAGTTTTGCGATAAGTTGCTTGCATTCTGAAAAATGCAGCACATACATTAGGTAAGCAGTTAACTCGGTTTTAAACTTTTGGACATGGAGCTAAATTCTGTGTATTTTGATTTGACTACCAGTCTGCTGCCAACGTGAGTTCATCTTCTTCAGCCGTGATCCTTCACGTCTTGTTGACACGATGAGCTGAAACGCGTAATTAAGATGAAAATTATCAATGAATTTATTATGAAATTATCAACTTTCGCTAATTTAGGTTTTGGTATCCGCGAACTCAAACACCTAAGATTTGTTCTCAGTGAGTATTCACACAGTTCGGAACGGTTCATGCTCAGTCGAGGTTTTTTGATTGTTCGTGATTTGTAACGGCAAAACTGAACTGCTCATGCGCTGAACCGTTCCGAACTGTAGGCACTAGCACTGAGAACAAACCTCTGAAGTTGGTAGCTACTGTTGCTTTGACACATCAAAACAAAAAAACAGTGGTGCGTAGATAACACACAATACTTCCATATTTTGGAACGTAAAATTGTGACACAATTTGATCATATTTTGACTGCTTTTAAGGGTGTTTAGGTCAAAAATATCAAAAAATTTACTATTCAAATTTCAAAATTCGCCCAAAATAAAAAAACGCCAGTTTTCCGGAACATAAAAAATATCCACATATTCTGCAAGGTAAAACAAAGATTTTAAGACCAAGAACGCTCAAATCGGTTCATTTTTGTGGCCGAAAAAAAAAAAAATAGAAAACACTAAAAATGCAAATATATCGGAAGTACAGTGCGTAATCCGAATTTTGATTAAACAGGGTGTTAGGTCTTCCGAGACAAACATTTCAGTTCAAGAAATTTGAAAAAAGGTTGAGAATTGAGGGAGTTATGCTCATTTTTGTAAATGACCACAGACGGACTAACGGACACACAGACACTTGTTCAGGAAGTGATTCTGAGTAAATGTGTATAAGAAAAAGTTTTTTCTGAAGCTCCGTTCCGATTCTCAATTTTAGGACGATCACAATACTTCCATTTACTCTGTAAATATGGAAGTAACCAGTGGTGCGTAGATAACACACAATACTCCCATATTTTGAAACATAAAAGTGTGACACAATTTGATCATATTTTGACTGCTTTTGAGGGTGTTTGGTAAAAAATATCCAAAAACTCACTATGCAAATTTTGAGCAAAATTGAATTATCCAAGGTCAAATTGACATGGTTCAAAATATGGAGGTACCTACTGTGTGTTATGTCAAATTTTGGATTTGCCGCTATTCCCGAGCGCCTCCAAGATTTTCCCATTCGGCTTTCCTCGTGTGACTAGACTGGTTTTTGATCGAGATGAAAAGAGAAAGTTCCACTCACATTGACGCGGTATTCGGAGTGCTTCGTTGTCTGCGATTGTCGTTTCATGAAGTTGGGAATGAAACAGATATTGTACTCGCAGATGTTTGTCCTCTCCGACACATGGGTCGTAGAATCCGGCTAGTTGGCTCTGTAAAGGATAACATCAAGTTGGGCACCCCTTATTTTGTGTTATTATGTCATATCCCCAACCCTAGTTTCGGTTTACCTTAGTCGAGTCATGCACGATTAGCTTGGAATCCTTGACGAGACACTGAAGAGGCACTGTAACGTCAATGTGCTCGGGTTCGGGGGGCCCCATGTCGTCACTTTCCTGCCTTCGAAGGTTGGGGTCCCCAGTCGCCCCCGAACCGTTGGCACCCTGGAGTTCCAATTTCCCATACTCAGCTGACACTATGACCAAACCGCGGCGGGCTTCTTCTTCAGCCCGAATCCGAGCGAACGTATTTGACATCAGATCTACTGCAGCACGCGCCTCCTTTTTCTTCTCAGCCATCCTGCAAAGTTCAGAAATCAGAGGATGGCATTGAAAAACCATGATGGACGGCCCTGGATGTCTATAGCACCAGCTGATTGACCAATCGGATATCCGGAATATGCAGAGAAATTTGATGGTGATGTCACCTAGGAAGCAGGCAACCTAGTTTTCATGCTGCCTTTTATCTCATATAAACTTGACAGAGGCTCACCGGTTCCGGTAAGTTTCTTTTTGCCGTTGACGTTTTGTGGCCTTCTCTTCATTGACTATCGGATCGATGACGAGCTTTTTGACAATGGCGTACGTAAGCAGGGGCGCTATAGTAGCGTAAAAGATTGGACTAGGGAGAACTTCGTCGCATAGCTGGATAGGCATCAGGTAGTTCTGCGAGGCCCGGGACAACCTACACCAAAAACAAACAGATATGGATAACGACGTTCCTAAGGCCCATTTTCATAAACGTTCCTGAACGTTAACTTTACAAAGGGCAACAAAAGATGACTACAGCATTCATGATTTTCCAAATCAAATTGCCATCCATCCACTGGGAACCTAGAGAACCTGGAGATTCTGCGCATGCGAAGTTGAGCTTTTACGTTTGCAGTGGCAGAATCCCCCCCCGCGATCACGATCTTGTCTAGATAATAGCTCTAGTGTGAGTGCGTCACCTTGTTGGTGAAAGCCTTCAGAATATAGCCGAGTTTCAAATCAGATGCAAGCAGATTCAGATGCCAAGAAACAATTTGAGTAAATCACCTCAACCGGAGAGTGACGCCGCTGGGAACACCAATTACAATGGTGGCAGCCACAGTGCTCTGTTCGGAGATCTTCTTCTCTGCACCATAACTCATTTCAGCACCAAACGTTCCAGCTCTGAAAAGCACACAGGCGATAAGAAAAAAAAAATAGATAAGAATTTTTTCTTGCATTACGTCAAGATTTATGACCTGACATGATTGAAGGGGAAAACAGCAGAGTGTAGATAACACACGATACTTCCATATTTTGATACGTAAATTTTTGACACAATTTGAATTATATTTTGACTACTTTGAAGTCTGTTTAGATCAGAAATGTCAAGATACTCACTATGCCAATTCTAAAACTTGAATGAAGGGATTCAACCCCTAGTCCTTGACCGTGGACCTTTATAACGCACTTAATCATGGCTTACTTGACAGTCGACTTGAGCCTGAGGTCAGCTTTCGGTAACTTCCAAGTGAAGTTGACTAAGGCATAAGAATGTGGAATACCTGTAAATGGAAAGAGAACAGTTCTATTTGGCATCCAAATATAGTACAGACATTTTGATAAGATGAAATACTCCCATGAAGTTATGAAATCGAAATTTACTATGGACAGTTTGACAGCACAATCAGCCTAAGATAAGGATTATTGTGGGCTTAGTGATTGTTGCAACCAGCTGAATCGTAAACATTTGACCGAAATGAATGAGCCCGGGACCATTATCAACAGCGTTGGCGCTGCTGACCACCAAGCTATCGGTCATATTCAGATTGAGCTTAGGAATGAACCGCTTTTTCTGACTGTCAAGCAAAGAATGAAATGTGTTTATTTGAAATTACGTTACTAAAATTTAGGGGTTGTCCTGAATTTTGTGAAAAATAATTAGGTACGAGCGTCCAGACGCTGATCAATTGGGGTTAATTTGAACTCAAACAAAAAAATAATTGTTCCCATATTGAAGCTTAGTTCGGACAGGACGAATATGACCAAGCCTTCAAATTCAGCTCGTCTTGTAAGTATTGGAGACTCGACTTGAGTTTCTCATTTTTCTGGCCGTTATTTTGATAATGATGTGCACCAAATACCCAAGAAAAAACATGAATTATATCATTTGGGGAGAAGTTGTGGGACCCCATAATTTGAATAGAAACTGATCAAGGGAATAGAAGTAGTATGTTCCACCAACAAACAACTTTTGTTTAACAGACTACTTCTATTCCCTGAATTTGAGTTTCTACCTATGGAAATCCTTATCCCAGCTGGTATCAAGAAAAATAATATTGAAAATGCAGTTTCCCTCCATTGACTCTGATCTAACCAAGTTGAATAGTCAAAGATGTTGCTTTACCAAGAAGGAAAGTAACGTTGAAATGAGTTGTTTCCGTATCCTGGGAAACAGATGTTGACATGGACGAGGAAGCCCCGCTAGTCTGCCAAGTGAAGTAGCCCATCGTTGATTTGCCCACTTGCATACCCAAGGCTAAAGATAGAAGATGCAAATGTAAGAATTACTGTTGGCTTTCTGAAGCCATATAAACTGATGATAAAATGGAGAAGTTCTACAAATGCTCACTGGGATTACAACTTGCAGGTTACACAGGTCATGGGGGTTACACGATTTCATGGAGCTTTCCTTAGCAAACGCGATGTTTATGGGTCCCAGATGGTTCTTTGATGGAAATTTCATTTGAAAAGCTATCAAAGTGAAAAACTTTTAATTTGGTCAATCCAGTAGCCACAGGGAGTCTCTTTGTTGCCATTAAATGGCATTCATTAACATAAACATCACTTAGTACTAGCATTAAAGTGATGTTTATGAACACGGGCCTTAGAGTGGGTTCATCAATTCACTTTATGCATCGAATAAACATTATTCACCAAATAAGTTGTTTCTTGGAAGTGTAGACTATGAATTGAGGCGTTGATAGCCAGAGTGGACCATTCCACAAACTGTCCAAAAATGAGTTATACAGTGCAATGGGTCTGTGGTTGCTTTATCTATCGAATTATTATTCAAATTTGACTCGTTCTCGAATGTGCTAAGAGAGAGCGCAACTTTTCAAATGGTCCGTCTGCAAATTGGCCGCCGATTTTGATGGCCAGAGTGGACTTTGTGGCTTGTAGAAATGTCCCTATGGTTCATGAGTCATCTGTTCACCCAAGAATGCTTGTATTTTTTTCTTCAAAACACCATAACAAGGCCCTTAATCAATTACAAGAAATTAGTCGAAATTTTCAAATGCGATTTTCTCAGTTCAACACCTGTGTGGAATGGTCCACTCTGGCTATCAACGCCTCAATTTCTGTGTCAACCAACCTATGGAACATGTTGTTTGGAGAATAATGGAAATTCGATGAATTAACTGAACTGATGAACCCACCTTTACATTATTAGTTCGATTCCTTTGTTTATAAACGAAAATGCTTACTATCTTTTGATTATTTGAAACCAATATGGCCCGTGACGTCACACGCAAGTCACTCATTGACAGCTAACAATGTTATTTGAAGTAACTCACTTCCGTCGATGCCGCCACGTATACCACTGTTGCCATGCTGGATCGAAGTGTTGCCTTGGAAGAACATGCGTTTGCCAAGACTGCGCAAAAATTTTAACCCAACAAGGGGTCCGGATCCGATGCCTCCATGCACTTCGATCCATCCTTTCTCATTGATTTGACGTTTGTTAGCTAGCGTTACCTCGCCGAAACCTAAATAAAGATTTTTTACAAACGTGTTTTTGGTTATAGACGGAGAAACGATGCAACACTCCCTCCAGCCCAAACGCTGTTGCTTGCTATATTATGAGGAATATTGTTCCAGCACTGTCCCTTAACAAGTAGTATGCAGTATGCGCCATTTTCCAAATTTTACAGGAGAGACGAAAAACTGTGAGAGGGTCTTTTTTTAATGAATCAAGTGAAACTTGATGTATTTCGTATCTGTGGGCCCTTTTCTACCATTTTGTGGAAAAAAAATTGGAAAAACCCAAGGGAAGTATTGTTTTTTGTGAAAAAAGGCGCTTACGATAGTCTTATTTTTTGACTCTGCTAAATCAATTGTTGTACAACATTCTGTACGACTTACGACATTCTGCCTGTAAGGGGACGATATACAGGACTTCAATATTTTGATATATAACATTTTGAACCAAACTGATGTTATTGACCAATATAATATAATTCTGTGCTTGAGGTAAATATATTAATTGACAATGCTAAGCTTACCTGTTCCATTATGAGTATTAACGTATCCTGCAATAGTGGCAGTGTCCCGGGTTGTCAAGGGAGCCTGTACTGACTGGTTGACCACAACACCGGAAACCTCAATTGTCGGCCATTCGCTGTCACTATATTAAAATTAATTACAATTCAAGAAAAAAAAAGCTAATAACGAGGATAAAATAGAGCCTAGTTGGGCTTACCAGCCCAAGAGAAGAACAGAAGGACAAGAAGGAAGCTATCGATTCCCAAGTCGACAGACCCTGAGTTGCATAAACGCCCATAAAACATTCAGCATTTCTGAACCTTTGGCAAGTGGAATCTTTCCCCGGATACAAACAATTGCATTTTTCATAATAAATTTTCTTCAAAAATGTTAAAAAATAGGTTTGTTTAGTCAAATTTATTGATAAATTTTCTTTTAAATGGAAAAAAGTAGGGGTGTTTAGTCCGAGTTATCCACTCACAATTCGTCCTCATAACCATCCTCGTATGGGTTGAACAGCTCAACAGCATTGACGTTGACGGTAACACTGCCTTTGGGATTTGTCCGCTGTTGGAGCCTCCGTTCTTCACGTTGTCTAAAAACCAACAGCAGCAATCATCGATAAAGTTCACTTTTTCAGACTATAATAGTTCTACGTAATCGGTTTTCTTTCTATATGATACTTCTTGCAAATATAATTGACACCTGAAAGATTCTGTAAGGTAAAACAAACATTGTAAGACCAATGATACTATTAGGTAAAATTGTACCTCCGAGGATACAAAATCGTCCCAATAACAGTTTTGGTCGGAGGGAGAAGAATATGGATATTAAATTGGAAAATACGTCAATTTATTCCGTAAGGACAAGGGTCCGACCTACGCCAAAGAAAAGCGGAATGTTCGACCTCGCTAGTTTTGGGTACCCTTGCAGGAGAAAATAAAAGTCACTCACCACCGACGTGGAATAATTCGCGCGACCGATGCCGCTGCTGCACTTTCGTGAGCCGATTAAGTTAAATTAAATTGACAACGCGCAAGACACAGCTAGGTACGACGAGACTCGACTGATTGATGCCACACCTGCCCACGAGGGGCACCAGCGTCGAGCTTTGCGGGTTGCCGCATTACAGTGTGACAACACTCCAATCCGTTTATTTTAGTGGCCCTAAGACACCCTGATCCCATGAAATCACTCGATCAAGAAGGTACCTGGCTAAACGGTCGTACTCGTCGCGTATTTCCGCTGGTGTTTTTGTCCGCTGTATGATTTCCCATCCTTCGGTTTCCAGCCCTTTGACACCAACTGAATCGTAAATCGCCCTTTGATGCGGATCCTTCAACACTGTAAATGGAAGTTTTACAATAAAGGATTTCAAGCTCACGGTTTTGCAGAGGATAGTGGTAGGTGCAACAAGGTAAGAGGTACTGCACTTTGGCTAGCCAAGGAACTTGAAGTGGTCTATTTATAACTGCGATAATTTTAAAAATCATTTCACTCAACGACATCTCAATTGACAATCAATTTCATTCAATTAGCTCACCTTCATACGCTTGTTTCACTTTATTAAACAGGAATTCAGCCTCGCGTTTCCGTATAGGGTCTGTATGCTTGTCAGGGTGGAAAAGTTTGCTCAGGCGCCTATAAGCATTGACTATCTCTTCCTGGGATGCCTAAAAAGCGACAAATTGTAGACATTATCAAATTGCAAAATCGCCCAATCTTAAGCCAATCCGGAGGGGCTAGTTGTGAGATTTTGAGGTAAGAGATGGCGTCGCTCTCGCCTCAAAAGTAACTTCCGTTTTTCTCAGCAACCAATGGACCGACTTCAGATTTTGAAAATCGTACTTACAGGTTTTTACACTATGACTGTCGAAATATCCTAGAGTCTGTTCGATGAGGCCAACCGTGGGCAAGTTACTAATGACGCTAAGCAAACTCATTCAATCACATGGGTTGAATTTGTTTGGCGTCAGTAGTTACTCGCCCAGGACTGGCCTCATCGAACAGACAATAAATCAAAAATCGGTCCATTGGTTGCTGAGAAGAAGGGGGGTATATTATACTTCTACCTACTTGGTTGATAAATATTTTTCACCTACCTACAATTTGTGAAGTAAAGAATTGAAAATGAATTTCGATTTTACCTACGGCTCTTGTCGTGGAAATAAGATGTTTTGAGGTACGTACAGACTTTATTAATTTTGGTTCTCGTACATGGACATAAAGCACTAGCTTGAAAGTATCAACATGATACAAGTATAAGGTACTGAAAAGGAGCAGGAAAAACTTGTAATTGGTACAAGATAATCCTGTCACAAACCATCTCCAATGAGTGGGCATTTTTAGCATCTGTTCGATGACTCCAGTCACGGGCTAGTTACTATCGACGCTAAGCAAACTCACCCACTCACACTGCTAAAATTTGTTGGCGTTACACACCCAG
Organism: Nesidiocoris tenuis; assembly: GCA_036186465.1. Classification (NCBI taxonomy): domain Eukaryota; kingdom Metazoa; phylum Arthropoda; class Insecta; order Hemiptera; family Miridae; genus Nesidiocoris; species Nesidiocoris tenuis. Next base: position 517,173 of record AP028919.1, on the reverse strand, counting down.
GACTGGCCTCTTCAAACAGACCCTTCAGCACACACGGCAAAAGAAACTAAAAAAAGGAAATTCTCGTATTGTGCTGGCTTGACGACGTGTCATCACTTTGGTATAACTTTGACATTGAATATATCCCCATGACCTATCCCAGTAGGAATAAAGCAGGGTTCACATGGCGTACGGTTGACCGGATCCGGTCGGTACGGTAGGCCTCTTATTGGTCGACAGAAGAGCGCATGCGGTGTGGTCGCGGTGGTGAAGGGGGCACGCTCTCCCGTCGACCAATGAGAGGCTGACCGGATCCGGTCAACCGTACGCCATGTGAACCCTGCTTAAGAATTACCCTGGGAGTTTTATAGGCTCGCACCATGCACACGACAGCATGACGACAAGTGAGTTGGTAACGAGTGTCAGCACGACAGTCCAACAACTCCTGAGGTACTTTTGATCGTATATCGACGGCTAAGAACCAGCATGGCATAACCCAATTTTCCCGTTTTGAGATTTGTGCACTTTCTGATTCGAATTTTAGCGCTCGATTTGATGGAACCGTTACTTTTTAGAAAAACTCACGTGAAACGCCACAATCGTCGATTTAGTCCGCAGAGCACAACTGGAAATGAGCGGCATGACATAACTCAGTCAAACTCTCAATGGATCAGAAACTCAAACTCCTAATCAAACTGGAAGTCAAACTCACAATAAACTGAAACTCTGACTCGTGAATAATCTTGCAGCCAAACTCACAATGAAACAGAAACTCAAACTCTTAATCGAACTCGAAGTCGAACTCAGGATGAAACAGAAACTTAAACTCACAATGAAACACTTACTCAAACTCATAATCGAACTCGTAGTCAAACTCACAATAAACCAAAACTCTGACTCATAAATAATCTTGAAGTCAAACTCTCAATGGTGCAGAAACTCAAACTCATAATCGAACTCGAAATCAAACTCACAATAAACTGAAACTCAAACTCACAATGAAACAGAAACTCAATTTCATATTCAAACTCACTTGACTCATCACTTGACTTTCATTGTGAGTTTGACTTTGAGTTCGATGATGAGTTTGAGTTTCTGTTTCACTGTGAGTTTGAGTTTCGGTTTATTGTGAGTTTGACTTCGAGTTCGATAATGAGTTTGAGTTTCTGTGCCATTGTGAGTTTGACTATGAGTTTGAGTTTCGGTTCATTGTGGGTTTGACTTTGATTTTGACTATGAGTTTGAGTTTCTGTTTCATTGTGAGTTTGAGTTTCGGTTTATTATGAGTTTGTCTTTGAGTTTTTTTTTCCATTTCAAGTTGTATATTTTGTGTATGAAAAATGTGGTGATGCGTCCGCGTGGCGTGGCTAAAAGTTTGGGCATTCTTCTCTCTAAATTTCACGTCGCGTCCGTCCTCAGTGTAAGGGTAGGGGTAGAGGGCTCCCATCTTCCATCTCTATAATGCTGCGAAGTCGCTTTCTTCCTCCACGAAGCCTTAACGAGACAGCACGAATGGCTGCAAATTGCATTTTGACTCGGATCCACTCTGTGACTTGGGATAGTGGTTTTGTCTATTTGGTTGATAGCGTGTACGCTAATCGTTTTTGGAATGCTCCAAATTCGTGGTGTACTACTCCTTCGCAAGAGATTACAAGAGGAGTGAAGGACGCTCTAAGTTCTTCGGCGGCTCTATCGTATTATGAGTTTGAGTTTCGGTTTCATTGTGAGTTTGACTATGAGTTTGAGTTTCGGTGTATCATGAGTTTGAGTTTCTGTTTCATTGTGAGTTTGACTTCGAGTTCGATTATGAGTTTGAGTTTCTGTTCATTGTGAGTTTGACTATGAGTTTGAGTTTCGGTTTATTATGAGTTTGACGAGTTTGAATATGAGTTTGAGTTTCGGTTTCATTGTGAGTTTGACTATGAGTTTGAGTTTTGGTTTATCACGAGTTTGAGTTTCTGTTTCATGGTGAGTTTGACTATGCGTTCGATAATGAGTCGGGGTTTCTGTTTCATTGTGAGTTTGACTTCGAGTTTGAGTTTCTGTTTCATAGTGAGTTTGTGTTTCGGTTTTTTATGAGTTTGACTTTTTGTTTCATTGTGAGTTTTGACTATGCGTTCGATAATAATGAGTCGGAGTTTCGGTTTCATTGTGAGTTTGACTTCGAGTTTGGTTAGGAGTTTGAGTTTCTGTTTCATTGTGAGTTTGATTTAGAGTTCGATTAAGAGTTTGAGTTTCTGTTTCATTGTGAGTTTGACAATGGTTTGATTGTCAGTTCAAGTTTTTGTTTCATTGTGGAAGACAGTTCCTTTCGGTGCTTCTCAGTGCGACATTTATACTTTTTTCCTCTTGGAGTTTCACTCTACGGTTAGTACCTTTGAATTCCTACAGAATGCGCTATTAAGCTTGTTTTCGGGAAAAATGGACATTTCCTGTTCTTTCCCCTTACCCTTCATACGATAGAAAGAAACAGTAAAAGCTGTTAAATTATGGAAAACATTGAAAATTTAGTCATTGTTCAGTCTGTGATCATGGTAATTTTGACAGTACCTGACTGTGTAGACTGCATTCTTTCACAGTAGAAAAAATTGAAAGCAATGCGCTGCTGGTTACACAGTAGAAAAAATTGAAACCAATGCGCTGCTGGTTTTGTTGATTACCCTAGTTTTTCGTTCCAAACCTGACCAGAGTGAAGTTAGCAACGGTTCAGCAACGGTCGGTCAACTGCGTGTCTCTTTTCTAAATTTTCGGACTCTAGGGACGTATAGGAACACATTTATGGCAATTTTAAAATTGTGCCACCAGTCATACAGTCCGCACAGCTCGTTGCTAACTGTTCCTTCATACATTCCTTATACAGATCAGGTGACCTGGATGCTCGCTGCGCTCGCATCTCCAAGACAGAAAAACATCCCTGACATCAGTCCAATTCGACATACTCATCAGTCAAACGCTCATCAAGCTCGATATTTTATAGCCTACCAACTTATCCGAGAAGGTGTAGGATACACCAAGGTGTTTAATCCTAAGGCGTACAATGTGACTGGTGGTACAAATCTTGTACAGCCAGAAATGTGTTCCAAGACATCCCTAGAGACCAATCAGTAAGAAAAGAAACACGCAGTTGACCGTTGCTGAACCGTTGCTAACTTCACTAAGCTCCAAACCTGGATAACAGCATAGCATAACTAGGGAATTATTACGTCAGCACAGCGTAACTCAACGATTTTCCCCGCGGTGAGGTGGAATACCAATTTTTCTATGCCTTAGCGTTGAAGGGTTGAAGGGAAATTAGGCGAGAAAATACATAAAAACTAGATTTTTCGTTTGAATTTGTCAGGGAATCAGTTTTTTTTGCTCTCCTGAAAAGTAGGGATATTGAGTTGCGTCATGCTGGTTCTTCTAATGCCGTCGATATCAGCCCCTGATGCCCGTCCATACCCAGCCAGCTGATGGATACTTTTATTACAATAGAGAAAAGATTAACGACATGATTTTGATGCCATTTCACTCAATGAGTAAACTTACATCCCTTGGAACGTTGAGCAGAGCGTAATAATCGTCTTCCATGAGCTGACCATCATCGTTATCCTGTTCCTCTTCCATTGCTGAGTAGTGGTGCTGCCCCAAACGACTAGAGAATTACTTATACCTATATGAAAAACATGGAACAACGAACGATAAAATGACCTATGTAACCGCTTGGGCTGTTTTTGGCTTTTTCAATTACCACAGAAAATTTTGTTCCTTATCACATGTCAGGTTTGGAACACGCAGGTTATTGTTGCATATCTCGCCTTGGAGAACATTTTTATAGCCGATCGACTTCCAAGAACAGACCTGAAGAATTAAGAAAATGTTGAAAATATTCGGGGTAAAACCCGGTTATGAAAAAATGCTGGGTCGACGTTATTCTTCCGGCATCCCAAGTTCACGGACGCAAAAGAACTTCTTCCATGAACGGGACGTTAGGTAGTACTACTTAGGTAGTAGGTGCCAAGCTGAGCCATTTTCATTAGGTTAGGTGTGTTAGGTATCTGTGCAGAATTCGCCGAAATTCCTCATTACAATTGACTATCTCAAACGTCCTTCAAAAGTTCGACTTCCATGTATACTTGCCGGCAACCTGAGTCAGGATCAACTAGGGTAACTACTACCTAGGCCAAAATCGAATCCCATTTTGTTCGAGGGGGTTCAGGTGAGAACTCCATCTCTTAACTAATAACTAACAACTACTAATATATCTAACTACTAATAATCTAATAACTATAGCTACTGACAACGCTAGGTAACCTGCTGCAAGCCATGACTTGACTAATGGAAGGACTTACGAGGTTTGTTCACAGTACGAATTCATGAAAACGGGAATAAAAATCCTTGGAGTTCTGGAACTGTGTAAATTTTTACAGAATATCGACAGTGAACCTGCAACACCTCGTAAGTCTAGTTTTTTGGGAAAATGATGTTTTGAGCTCTACTGGTGAAACACCTTCTTGCGCATATTCTCGAGTCAAGAAAATGGACTTGAGCTGTTTTTTAGGCGATCATTCACTATCCAAAAGCTGGTCGTGGGTCGTGAAAATCCATTAGTTCAATTGGTTGAGGTACCTTCCAAGTTGAAACCATCAAATTTCATTGGCGTTTCTAAGCCAATTTCCCATGGTTATCCCCATTTGCGCAGCTAGCAATCTGAAGTTTTTTCATTTCTTGTAAAATTTTGGTTTTTGGACGTACGAGGTTTTGCAGGTTCACTGTCGATATGTCTCCTGCGAAACTGTTGGCCGCTTTTGACTTTGACCACACGATTGTAGACGACAATTCCGACGTTGTTGCGCGTCGTCTGTTGAAATGCAACGCACCAATTTTCGATCAGGGTACCTGTTGGACGGATTACATGCAACAGATATTTGAGCTACTGCAGAAGCAAGGGACCACCCCACAAGAGATAAGGTTAGTGAGTAGGTGTTGTAGAACGGAAGGATCTATTATATTTCAACAATCTCCGAGTGCCAAAGAAAATTATTTCTGTCTATCGGTAATGTAGACCTATTTCTTGCAGAAAAGCGATCATTGGCATGAAAGAAGTGAAAGGATTCGCAAAATTGGTGAATTTTCTGTATTCTGCTGACGCAGAAATCATTGTTATTTCAGACGCGAATGAGTGAGATTAACCTCAATAATTATAAACAAAGAGAATTTTTGAATTATTTATACCCCAAACCCAAGTTTTAATTTATTTAATGACAAATTCAATCTGCTTTGACCTCATTTTGTGTTCGAATCATTTTAGGTATTTCATTGAAAAATGGTTAAGATCCAAGAAATTAGACCATGTTGTAGCGCATGTGTTCACCAACCCGGCAGAATTTGATGGAGGAACTCTCCGTATACAAAAGCACCACAAACAGGACTGGTGTGCTTTGAGCTCGGAGAATCTGTGTAAAGGGCACATTCTTGAAAATTACATTGAAGTGAGTGCTTCCACCATTATTCTGTTAACGGGTGCGGGAATTTACATTACACCAGTAACTGCAGAAAATACTTCGACTTCCACCCGTAATGAATGAAAATCGAAGAATTTACTGGAGTAAAAGCATTTTCTTCGATTTCATGCATAATGGCCATTTTCTCTACAGTGAAGAGAAACAACCTCGTGGCAACATGCCTTGCTCGAGATTCAACTGGGCGTATCCACTTAGATCCCCGCTTGTGGAGTGTGTATATGGATCCTTGTGGAAAAGCCTTAAGGCATAGGATTTCAAGGTACAAATGCCATAATCGAGGCTAGTAGGCTACAATAATTTTCCATCATGTAATCCTAAGGCATCAATATTGAATTCATCAAAATGCAAAATAGTATATTCACGTGGCTCTCGTGGAGAATGTAGTAACTACACAACATGATGTGGACCATGCTGGTTAGAAAGCTTGCCAAAGCTCAGACCCTGAACTTGACCCGAGATGCTCAAAATGGTTATATCGTCCGCACCACGCCATAACCGCGAATCTGCACTTTCGTGAAAATCGAGATGATTGCAATTTCTGCTTGTGTTTTCCTACTTCTAAAAAGACATCTGAATCACTACTACGTTGCTAAGGCCCTTATCGTTTCACGTAACTACATTCAGGTCAATATCCACCATTCAAAAATCAAATGTGTAGATTTATTATTATACAATAATAATTATCATTTTGCAGTTTCGCGGTTATGGCGTGGTGCAGACTATATTAATTGATTTGTTCTGCACCAACGCCCGATGTCCCGATAAATTGGCGTATTGTTATTTGAGGCAAGTTTTAAATTGCATAGTAAGTTTTTTGATATTTTTCAACAAACAAATATTATTTCAATAAATATTAAACACCCTTAAAATCAGCCAAAATATGGACAAATTGTGTCACACTTTTACGTTTCAAAATATGGAAGTATTGTGTGTTATCTACGCACCACTGGTTTCTAATGGAAAATTAATACTGCTATTTACGTCGGCTTTTGAAATTCTGGGTTACTAATTGTGGCAGCCACAAAATCAATTCAAACACGCTGCTTGTGTTGGTTTTAGTCTCAAATTTCACGCATCAAAATAAATGGAAGAAAGAACTGCGCTTCTTTTCATCTCAATTGGTACCTATGCGATTTTATACTCGGAAATCGTGTTTTTTACCTACTGAATGTAAATAATCATGTTCATCGTCTAATTGAATGTTAATTTTCAGAAAAGGAAAGTCGAAGGCGTTGAATTCGACAAAATTCTGTATGTGGGCGATGGTAATAACGACTATTGTCCTTCTCTAAAGCTGAGAGAAGAAGACGTCACATTTCCAAGAAAGGGTTACGCCTTCATGCAGAAATTAGATCAACTTGGAGGTATGATCAATAATATTAATATTTCAAAGCCTCTTCTTCTGCTTGTGTCCCCTTCAGCGCCTCTGAAAACTAAGGCATGCTCCCATGTTCCTCAGCACCAAGTTCAAATGTCTGTTGTGTGTTTCTGAAATTTGAACCCGATACACAAGGATTTGCAATGGGGGTACCAGCGTCTTAGTAGGGACTTATTTAGATTTTGAAAACATTTCGCTCTTCGTAGTCTGTCTGAAATGAAAACGAATACGTCTGTCTGAAAACGAATAGTGCCTGGCAGCAAAGAATAAATAAAAGCCTCGTGGTTTGAAAAAAAGGAGCATAATATGCAACCACATCGAACAACAAGGAATCCTTGTAGCCACAAAACATGTTGTTTTGATGGCAAAATCGGTTCGCCCATTGTTTACAATCTAGGTTTTTGTGAGTATTCGTTGTGATGCAGTACATTCTAGTAGGGTACAACATCAGGAAAATCGTGAAATGGGAAGAGCGTTCCTAGCTTTTTTTCACTAGCGCATGCAGACTAAAGGCTTGTGATTCAACACGATTCTGGAGCCTATATCATGCTAATTTTTTACTCTATTGCAGATAAGAACGGTATCAAGTCGAAAATTCATGTTTGGTCAACGCATATGGACATTTTGAACTACATCAAAGAACACGTTTACCCATAATGACGCTCGCCTCAAGTACAGGATTTATATTGTACGTTGGTATTGGATGACCCACAATCTTTCGGTACTGGCTAATTATTATGATTGAGTCACTTTTACTATTCCAGGTCCACTTAAGTTCCATTAAAATGTGAACATTGAAATATTCATAGTTTAGTCGCATCCCAATTTAGAACAAACGCCTCTGTGGTGGTTTATTAAGAACTTTTTTAGGCATCGAAAGATTAGCTATTAGTTATCGTTATATTTTTCCTGAAAAGGAAAGATTCCCTGGATACGGGGCGCTATTCGATACTGCTGTCATACAATCTGGCTAATAATAGGGCTGAGGGTCTTAACCTGTAAAAACGGTTCTATGAAGTTGAATGTAATTAGAAATAGACAAAATCGAATCACAATAAGTTTTCAAGCTGCACTTCAACAGGTTATCAGGCCGATCAGCTGTCTGGTGCCTGCAACAGATATTGTACAGGCATAGTGTTTATTGTCTACCTAATAAAAGCAAAACATTTCATTATTTTGTAGTTCCAACCCTCATACCGCTATACTTTTACTTGCTTTACACTGCCCATCAAAAACAAAACGCGCCAGGAGAGCTTTCGCTTCTTGAAGTCTGATAGAAATTAGCAGGAAAAACCATTGAAACTCACCATTTATCTGAGAGGAGTATCAGTTTCATGCTAACATCGACTCAGTTTTGAAGAGATCGCGGATATCAGTGAATCTGGATTTGATCTCTGGCGCACTGTCCTTGGCTAGAGTTGATTCGTATTTTTCAAAAAGCGTCCACAGTTTTTGGTATTCTTCTTCATTTCGACCTAATGCGAAACAATTGCCGCCATTAAAGCAAGGGGATCAGCCTTGATTAGATACACAGGATTTTTGCTGTTTTATGCATTTTGGGAATGTTACCTAATGTGGGAGCAATAACGTTAACTTACCTTTAAAGGCAAGTTGTAATAGTTGGAGTAAATTCAAAGCTTCTTTTTTCAGCCGAGTATTTTTTGGTAGACCTGAGATTAGAAAACATGTACAAATGATTCTGAAAGTTTTCAAATACTTGCATAGTACAACACCCTCTGAATAACGATTTATTTATAAATACGCCTTATAAGGGGAAATACGACGATGAATCAATCCAGGAGTGGTTTTCCCAAGGCTTGATCGCTTATTAAGCAGTAAGGTTCTCTAGAGAACTTTCAAGATCCACCACACAAAGACAAAATATTGACTGTCAAGTATTGAGTAAAGCATCCACTTTGATATTCTGTGTACTGCACTCACCTAGAGAGTAATCTAAGACTTGGTACAGATTAGAAACCACCTTGGACACTTGAGATGGGTCTCCGTTTTTTATGAGCTCTTTACTTTTGTCCATCATCTGAAAAACAAATTGACCAGTTAATAGCCATTTTCAACTTCGAACAAATCGCCAGCAGTAGATGATAATTTTTTTAAGCATAAACGAGATGAAGGAATGGCGTTCTGAGCCTTGAAGGTAGCATGACCCGCCAAAGACAACTTTGATCATAGATATTGTCACCTACAGCAACCAAGCAGCATGTTAGGCTTATCCACATCACACGTTAAAATTTGAGCTGATCCATGTGTTAAAATTTTTGAGGTCTGAACCCGGATATGGCGTCAAAACACCAAAACTCCAAGTCACGTATGTTATCCATTGTGGCTGTTTTCAATCTTCCTTTTGGTACATCATTTCCAGAAATAATGTACCTATGTAATCGGTGAAGAAACATTTTTTTACAACACCCCCTCAAATTGTGTAATAACACAACAGGGTTTATTTGGCGAGAATCTTTAGTTATTGACTACAAAACATGAAATTTGGAGTTTTCCCGAGATTTTGGTCAAGATGGTCAATGTCCAAGGTAGTGATACGGCCAAATTCGCGTTTTTTAACAGTTTTCTTTGTTTTACGGCCAATGTTCCAATGGGTTTCTGTCAAAACGTGATGGAGAAGAAAATGTTGGGTGTTAAATTTCTTATCAGATGCATTGCCACCCTTGTTACGGACTTTTTACATGAGGGGTCCATTTATAAGCTCGGAACTGCAATAATAAATGATTAAACTCAAGATATGATGCTTGGTAATTAAATAACGCACTTTGAACAAACAGGAAACAATAGCGCACTGCACTTGGGCAGTAGATACTTCCAATTTTTCCAATGCACTTCCAACGATTTCTTCAATGTACCGTTCTGAAAACGTAAACACACATAAAATACCTATGGGAACACCTGGGGGCTAGTGCTGGCTGAATATCAATAGCTTTTCAATACATCTGACTATCGATACTAGGCCATACTATTGATGATGGCCATCACTACTGAGGGCCTATTCTGTAACGAATTTTGGTCAAATCGCTATATGAAACGGTATTAATGAGGAATGGACATAGCAATCAAGACAGTTGATTTATTGTAGAGACAGCTAAAACCAGAAGAATTAGGTACCATCATATGAAAGCACTACATGGCAGATTAGTGATTTCAAAAAGGTTTAAAATTAATTCAGTCAAGAGGATGAAGTTACCTTGTGTTGGTACGTGGGAAGGCCAAACTCGAGCAAGTGTGTCGTAGGCCGTTTCAAGTAGTGAGAATTTACATGATAAATTCGATTTCTCTCCTTTATCTTCTTCGTCGGATTTGTCATCTTTTTTGTTCACCTGATTGTAGGCAATGTTTGTTAAAAGATATCTAGCGAAACACTCAGGAAGTTTAGGTGGCTTTATTTTTCCTTTCCGGGTTTCTTTATTTGGACGATAGCACAATTTAGGAATCCCAACTCTTCTCTGACGCGCAGTCAGGCTGGATTGGTTGATAGCACAACCTAGACGATGCAATTACGTAGGAAATTCAACAATATCTTCATTTAATGTATGGTGACCAAGTAGGTCCAACATTTGAGCAGGGTTCGCAAGAGTTCAGTCGGGCCTTAGGGTCCATACGGTTTGGCTTCCCATTATTTGCCCAGCTTCAACCAGTGGTGCGTAGATAACACATAATGCTTCCATATTTAGGAACGTAAAACTGAGACGCAATTTGATCATATTTTGACTGCTTTTAAGGGTGTTTAGGCCAAAAATATAAAAAAATTCACAATTCAAATTTTAAAATTCGCCCAAAATAAAAATACGCTACATTATCGGAATATAAAACCAGTGGTGCGTAGATAACACACAATACTTCCATATTTTGAACGTTAAATTGTGACACAATTTGATCATATTTTGACTGCTTTTAAGGGTGTTTAGGTCAAAAATATCGAAAAATTCACTATTAAAATTTTAAAATTCGCCCAAAATAAAAACACAATACATTATTGGATTATAAAAAATATCCACATATTCTGCAATGTAAAACAAAGATTTTAAGACCAAGAACGCTCAAATCTGTTCATTTTTGTGGCCGGAAAAAAATAAAATAGAAAACACTAAAAATGCAAATATATCGGAAGTACTGTGCGTTATCCTAATTCCGATTAAACAGGGTGTTAGGTCTTGCCGAGACAAACATTTCAGTTCAAGAAATTTGAAAAAAGGTTGAGAAATTAGGGAGTTATGGCCATTTTTGTAAATGACCACAGACGGACAGACGGACAGACGGACACACGGACAGACGGACACACAGACACTTGTTCAGGAAGTGATTCTGAGTAAATGTGTATAAGAAAAAGTTTTTTCTGAAGCTCCGTTCCGATTCTCGATTTTAGGACGATCACAATACTTCCATTTACTCTGTAAATATGGAAGTAAAAATATCCACATATTCTGCAAGGTAAAACAAAGATTTTAAGACCAAGAACGCTCAAATCGGTTTATTTTTGTGGCCGGAAAAAAATAAAATAGAAAACACTCAAAATGCAAATATATGGGAAGTACTTTGAGTTATTCAAATTCAGGTTAAACAGGGTGTTAGGTCTTGTCGAGACGAAAATTGGAGTTCAAGAAATTTGAAAAAAGGTTGAGAATTGAGGGAGCTATGGTCATTTTTACTTCCATATTTACAGAGTAAATGGAAGTATTGTGATCGTCCTAAAATCGAGAATCGGAACGGAGCTTCAGAAAAAACTTTTTCTTATACACATTTACTCAGAATCACTTCCCGAACAAGTGTCTGTGTGTCCGTCTGTCCGTCTGTGGTCTTTTACAAAAATGGCCATATCTCCCTCAATTCTCAACCTTTTTTCAAATTTCTTGAACTGAAATGTTTGTCTCGGCAAGACCTAACACCCTGTTTAATCGAAATTTGGATAACGCAAAGTACTTCCGATATATTTGCATTTTTAGTGTTTTCTTTTTTATTTTTTTTCCGGGCATAAAAATGAATCGATTTGAGCGATCTTGGTCTTAAAATCTTTGTTTTACCTTGCAGAATATGTGGATATTTTTTATATTTCAAAAATGTATTGTATTTTTATTTTGGGCGAATTTTAAAATTTTCATAGTGAATTTTTCGATATTTTTGGCCTAAACACCCTTAAAAGCAGTCAAAATATGATCAAATTGTGTCACAATTCTACGTTTCAAAATATGGAAGTATTGTGTGTTATCTACGCACCACTGGTTGTAAATGACCACAGACGGACATAAGGACATTCGTTCAGGAAGTGATTCTGAGTAAATGTGTATAAAAACTAGTTTTTTCTGAAGCTCCGTTCCGATTCTCGATTTAAGGACGATTCTAACACTTCCATTTACTCTGTAAATATGGAAGTAAAAATGATCATCTTGTCAGAGACCAATGGGAAGCAGAAACCGTATATTGACTGAACTATTGTGAGGCCTAAAGTTGATGACCCCCCTCCCCAATAAAACCTTGATTGTAATTGAAGAGCAAACCAGTTTCAACAACAAAAATTCCTCTTTTTTTCCAAGGACTTGATATCGATTTCTTTCTTTGCCTCCAGGTGACGACTCCTATGTATGCTGTATATTGCATAAAGACTGTAGTTATCATTTTTGAGGAGCAAAAGGGACATGGCCCCAGCGTTTTGGAGGAACCAGGAAACTGGGGCTTCCATACAGGGCTCATCCGGATTTTGGACCAGTCCCTCGGGTTGAAACCATACGCATTACCTTCTGTCCTTGTGGTAAAGGTACAAAACCCTAGAGATGGGCAAATTTGTATTACGTGAATACGAATGTATTCACTTGATCCATTTTAGTGAATATATTCACTTGTTGTCACAAGTTGTATTTGGTGAATATGAATACAGAAAGTTTGTATTCAAAAGAAAATTACTGGAAATACATTTGTATCACTGGAGTTGCTGTGAATATATTCATATTCATCAGAGTGAATATGAATATATTTATATTCTTGAGGGAGAATACAAATATATTCGTATTCATGGGGGAATACTAATATATTCGTATTCACGGGGGTGAATACTAATATATTTGTATTCATCCTTGTGAATATGAATATATTCATTATGACTCGTGAACATGTGTATATTACCATCAAATACGACCATTTTCACAGTGGAGTGCAGAATGTTCGTGGCCAGAAAAAGATCTAAAAGCCTAATAGATTGAAAGCACTGTGAGTGTTTCGAATTCCGGAAAAGAGTAATTCCATGCGAAAGGAGCACTGCAGACGGGCATGGCACATTTTTTTAAGCATCTTGAAATGTCAAGTGACAACGTTTGCTGAAGGGGAGGGGGGTATTTATCAAACCAAAATGGCAATATTCGTCATTTTTTGCATGAAAACGGTCGTATTTGATGGTAATGTAGACATATTCACAAAAGTCATGATGAATATATTCATGTTCACAAAGATGAATAGGTACTTGATGAATAGATACATCAGTATTCACCCCCGTGAATACGAATATTATTCGTATTCTCCCTCAAGAATATAAATTTATCTTCACCCTGGTGAATAAGAATATATTCACAATAACACCCGTGAATAAAAATGTGATCACAGTAATTTTTATGAATACAAACGTATTCATAAAAATGTGATCACAGTAATTTTTATGAATACAAACGTATTCGTATTCATATTCACCAAATACAACTCAAGTGAATATATTCATATTCACAAACCGTTAATACGAATATATTCGTATTTATATTCACTAAAATGGATCGAGTGAATGTATTCATATATGTATTCACATAATACAAATACGCCCATGTGTCTTTGCGGGAGGTATGGGTGTGGGGATTGTGTGGTAAGACCAGAAGAACCCTAAAGCACTGCAAAGTATATTCGTGTCACTGCAGGATGGCAGGCACAAGACAGATGTCTTCCAGTTGTGGGACTGGGAAGTAGGAACTTACTCGAGCTAGCTCGAGGTGGTTGAGGTATCATTAAGTTCTGTATTTGTAAATGTAAATGTGAATGATGTAAATGATGGTGTAATTGTATTAACCCATAGGGCATCACAAGGAGTGGGAGTTTAGTTCTCCAATCTTATTTATTTCCGAAAACCCCGAATGCCAGGGAAAAATGTAAATGTAAATGATGGTTTAATTGTTTTAACCCATAGGGCATCACAAGGAGTGGGTTGAGTTCTCCAATATCATTTATTTCCGTAAACACCGAATGCCGGGGATGACATGAATCATAAGGCTATGGGCCAAACTTTTCATGCCACCTATGGGAATCGAACCCATAACTCCCAGGTAGAGCCTGCAACTAGGCAGACGCACTAGCCACTAGACCAACCCGTGAGCCCCTAAGTTCTGTCTTTGTGATAAAGGCTCTGAAGCATATGGTTGATTCCCAAATAACTGTCAATTTTCAATTTGGAAAAAAATTAAAATTTCACCTCTTTGAAAAATCTTGAAAAAATTCCTGCATGCTCCCAGGACCTTCTTAAGATTGAAAAAAATCATGAAAAAGATCGGAATCACAATCTTCGAGTTTTTAATTGAATTTGAAAATTTAGAATCCATGGAGGGTTACACCATTGGCGTGTACAGAATTATTGGCATTGCTACCAAGAAATAAGCAGTAATAAGCAGTGTAATAATCCTAACCTTCGAAAGAGTCTAGCCTCAAAATTTCAGGTCAAAGGGATCAAAATCAGGTCAAAGCTATTAACGTTCCATGGTCGGTGTATGGTCAACTGTAAAGGCCGGCCTACATGGGGACACTTATTGCAGTAGAGCGAGAGCTAGAGCTATCGATAGAAGTGTGGACGGCCCGTAGAGTAGTTGCGAGAGCAGTCTCGTGGTGCTCTCGGGCTCTCGCGTTCCCCCTTCCCTCTTGACGTGTGGACGGCACTGCAACCGATCTCGGAATCAGTCTCGAGAAGTTTCACCTGCGGGGAACAAGTTGCGAGAGCGATGGCGAATTCGGGTCAACGGTGGGGAAGGATTCGGAAGAAAAGGGGGTAGTGAAGACACACACGCAACTGCTCTCGCAATCATGAGCGAGAGCAGCTGCGAGAGCGGTCTCAGAAACTCACTCTAGCGCTCTCAGGGCTCGTGGTGTAGACGCGGCTGACACTGCTCTACGCAATCAGTGCCACTCTAGCTCTCTCCGTTTAGACCTCCGTAATCAATGAGGAACATGCATGAAAAAAAAATAAACTGTTTTTTCGCCATAATATTCCTTGTTAGGCTTCGAAAATGGTGTTATGGTGGATGACGGTTCGGAAAAAAGGTAATTAAAAGAGGAGGGAGGCTTAGTGAAAATCGCAGATTTGAAGTCGAGCGGGAAAATGGCCAGCCGCAAGGTTACACAAAGTTACACAGTGTGATGTCATCTTCCCGTGAACACCAGTGCAACCTCATCCGAGTTCATGTGTGTATGCTGTGATAGGACGGAGATAACGGATTTTTTGCCGTTAGGTTAAGAAACTACGTGCATTCGCGTCCGCACAGTGACGTCATACGGTTAACCGCCACATTCAAAAGGGCACTTTTCATTAGCGTTTTTCACCCGGAAAAATGTTGTTTTTTCGTTGTAGACCATCACTACATCATTTTCGCATCCTGTAAAAATTGTGAGATACTCCATGGATGATACACTCGAAAACATACGGTCACCCAAACCACACCTTCTCATCCAAAGCCACGAATCAGTTGGCTTGAAGCGGAAAGGGGATGGGGTAGTGGGTCGACCAGGGTTGCCACCTCCTTTCTCCATTGCTCCAATCAAAATATCCCGACATGGGAAATGTGTACCGTTCTTTCAAAAAAGTCCACGGTTGTTACACAGAAACGAAACACTGACTTTGTGAGATCACTGACAGCGCACTGCGCGGGTTTTTGAGCTGAAATCTTCATCATACACTCCATCACAATCTCTTACCACAAAACAGTCGCCTTTTTGTTTCTAGCATGTCATAGGACATTTCCAGGAATTTTCAAGTTAGAAAATCGTGGGCGGGGACAGCCATGGAGCGTTACACAATTAGTATGTTTGGGTTGGGTTTCACCCCTGAACCAACAGGTAGCGTTCTTATTTCATGGTAAACTAACAGAACACACCTATTATTAACTGGAAAAAATTGGAAAAAATTCAAACATGTCTGAGTAGGGTGTTATTGCCCAGAGACAAGAAATTGACAGTTATTTGGGAATCAACCATATGGGTATATCTCAACCAACCCAAAGAACCTGTCAAAATCTCAGACAAGAGGTATGGGAAAGCACCAGTTTCCTGGTTCCACCACAACAGTAGGGTCACGTCGGCATCCCCTTGCGAAAATGCAAAAGTTTGGTTGTAAGACCAGAACAACTCTCCAGTGCTGCCAAAAACTTAGTTATTAAACTAGTTATCTATCTAATAAAGTCTGAAATAAGAACTAATTTGATTAGCCTACTGGCTCTTTGGTGGATTGGTACCTGATCATAGATTTCCTTCAAAAGAGGGTGAACCAGTTCAAATCTGTCCGTGCCAAGCGACTCAATGATTTGACCCAAGGCACCCAGGGCATTCACTTTGTACGACGTTCTCTCCTTTTTGCACTCCTTCATCAATGCTTCAATCATTAGAACTTCCGTTTCTGTGCCTGCTATTGATCTGGAGACGAATTATAACCAGCAATTGAGATAGAATGACATAGATAGTTGAATGATAAAGATAGTTGAATGGGTGGTTTTTGCACTCCTTCATCAATGCTTCAATCATTAGAACTTCCGTTTCTGTGCCTGCTATTGATCTGGAGATGAATTATAACCAGCAATTGAGATAGAATGACATAGATAGTTGAATGATAAAGATAGTTGAATGGGTGGTTTCTAGAAAAATAATCGCTCATTTCTCGGTGTATTTCTATTTACTACTCAGTAGGTTGCAATAGGTACCCTCACACTGCAAAATAATAGGTTTTGAGAGAATCACCCACTATCCAGCTTGTACACCCTTGTTCCACTAGATTTCTTGGCAACGGAAATTCTTTTGCAGCGTTTGTCACTCCCACTTAGTTGGCCTTGAAATGATTTTATCTTACTTCTGCAAAAACTAACATTGTTTGTCCTAAATTTAATTGGAATAGAAACAATATGTATGCGTTTGCAGAGTGTACATACTCAGGGTACTTGACCAAACCAGCCAACGCGTGAAGAACGTCTTCTTTACCATTCCACGTTCTTCCAGGAAGAGTTGAAAGTAGAAGATTGGCAAGCTGCAGCCGTCGCTCGCCAGAGAAATCTTCTCTTAAACCAAGAACTTTGGCCGCTCTTGCGGTCTGTAATGTAGACAATGGTTAAAAAATGAAATGGGCTCCTCGACTTTATTTTTCATTATTGCTTCAAAAAATTTTAACACCGGAACAATTATTGTGCATCGTATTTTCCCAACATCGTGGGATTTTGGATCTCGGTAAATGAAGTTTGGGTTCTCCGATATAAACAAAATACATTCAGTTATCGGAATATAAAAAATATCCAAGTATTGAGCAAGGCAAAACAAAGATTTTCAGACCAAGAATGCTCGAATCGGTTCATTTTTGTGGCCTGGAAAAAAATCAAACACTACGTTGGATGTACTATGAGTAATTTAAATTCCAGTTAAACAGGATGATAGAACTTGCCTAGACGAACATTCCAGTTCAAGTAATTGGAAAAAAGGTTGAGGATTGAGGGGGCTATGGCCATTATTGTAAATGACTTCAGATGAACACACAGACACTTGTTCAGGAAGTGATTCTGAGTAAAAGCAAAAGTTTTAACTGAAGCTTCGTTCCGAGTGTGGATTTTAGGAAGATTACAATACTTCCATTCACTTTGTAAATATTGAAGAAAAAGTAGGGGCTCACGGGTTGGTCTAGTGGCTAGCGCGTCTGCCTAGCTGCAGGCTATTCCTGAGAGTTGTGGGTTCGATTCCCACAGGTGCCATGAAAAATTTGGCCCATAGCCTTATGATTCATGTCATCCCTGGCATTCGGGGTTTTCGGAATTAAATGATATTGAAGAACTAAACCCACTCCTTGTGATGCCCTATGGGTAAAAACAATTAAACCATCATTTACATTTTTTTTTTACATTTTTATTGAAGAAAAAGTATGCGCACAACTTTGGCCATCAGGATAGTAAGCATGTGACTCAGTGGCATAATATGAGTATTCGAGAGAATGTAGACTAAACGCAATACTTTTTCAATTTTTTTAATTCAACGTCTAAAATTGATGAGAGAGAGAGAGAGAGAGAGAGAGAGAGAGAGAGAGAGAGAGAGAGAGAGAGAGAGAGAGAAGCCAACCCGCATGCATCCCTGAAAGACTCAAAGTTAATGCTTTACGGCCTTTTGCGAAAAACAAAAGTTTTACCCCATACTTTCAATCTTTCAAGACCTCCTTTGCGACCACTATGTGAGGAATCCATTACCGTGGAACTTCAAAGAGTAGGTATTCCTTGAAACAAAATTGTGACGCTCACTTGTGCTTTTGCTTTCCACGACTGAGATCTCAGCGCCATCTCGAGTGTCTCGACAATGGCTTGCTCGTTCGAGCTCATGGCGCTCGGTCCGTAAGCCATATCGGCCCACAAGTCGTTCCATTCTTCAACTTCTTTGTGGTTGCTTTTATCTGGGAAAATACCAAACAAAACATCATAAATTAATAAGTTCATCCTCAGGGGTTTTCTTTCATGTTAGATGACGCAAACTAGTTATTGTACAAATACAAATGATTTGGATGGAATACCTGGCAGAAGCTGAACGTGCTTTGCAAAGAAGATCAGCGGCAAAGTCAAATCTTGCTTGTCTCGTAAGGAGTCCTGGCTGTAAGTGTTGCAAGCTTGCAGCGCTAAGCATATCGTCTGCCTAATCTGCTCGTCTATAAAAAATTTAACTGACATTCATCTCCGAAGGCCGAACAAATCACTGACATTATAAGTAATCCGAAAATAACGAGTGAAGTGGGTAGCAAGATAACGAGAATAATGCTGGAATGTTCTTAGCTTTCAACGCTGTCTTTTTGTGCCAAGGCTTTCGTTCCCTAAACTAGATTGCTACCCGAGAACGACCCTTAATAAGAAGGGAAATTTGTTTAAATCTGATCACTACCTATGCCTGGAGGTACAGCAGTTAGAGGTTCGAGGATCTTTGGGTTCTGCTGAACTGAAAACAATTCCATTCTTACTATGATCGCGTAGATAACACGCATACCAACATATTTTTGAATGTAAGTTTTTTAAACCAATTGATTCTATTTTGACCACTTTCGAGGCTACAAAGATAAAAAACGCTGCTAAGTAGATCAGTGGCATGTGCAGATTAGTTTTCGGTATGTCCGAAGAACTCTGCAAATTTTGCACAGGGGTTCATTTTTCGATTGCAAAGACAAACCTTACGATACACCGGTACTCTTTGAACACAGAATTTAGTTGTTATTATTCTATAATTTCAGTATAAATTTGTATTTTAGATGGGTATTTAGAAGAACGTTTTTTCAACCAGGCAACAAATAATCATCCTCTTCGCTTGATAAATACTTACCTATCCATCTTTTCAACGCAGCAGATCGTTTAATTACGTTAAATTCACCATTCAATCTATTCTTAATCACCTTCATAATTAACAAAATAATAATAATTATTAATTCTCTGAATAATGAAATTAAAAAGGGCGTGTCGCGTTTCGACCAATGGACCTGCGAAAGCAACTCGTTTCGACCAAACAGTTCAATCTGTTTCGACCATGGAAGTTTTTGCTAGGGGAACTCGTTTCGACCAAGAATAATTTACTCTTACCTCTGTCGTCGTTGCCGTTTCTTTACAACATGGGGGTTGCAGTGTCAGGATCAATGATTCTGTTCTGAGGTAGTTAAGGACTTCCGTGGTCCGGCTGTTTTCATCCGAACGTTCGAAAACGTCCCACCGCAGTTCCAAATAATTAATCATGTCTTGTGTTTCACGTCTGAGCAAATTTACCGAGCCTTTCTTGTAGTTAGTAGTTATTAACGGTAATGCAGCACTTTCCCCGTTTGCTGAGATATCTACCACCGATCACGAGATCCATAAATCCAAAAATATGTAAACAAATACGGATCCGATCCCTATTCATAACATTTCAGGCGCCTGTTTTCACGGGTGCACCTTAACTATCTAATGGGTCGAAACGAGGTTCGTAGCAGAGGGCACGCATGGGTCGAAACGAGTTCTCATACAATTTCTGTTTCGACCCACGTTTGGTCGAAACGAAATGCGCCGATTAAAAATGCCCCAAGAATGCTTCAGGACCATTGTTGAAGCCTGACTCGCTCTCACGTTGCCAAGCGCAACTGGTCTAGTGTGAGTGCGTCACCTTGTTGGTGTCATAGGCTAGTGGTCGTAAGTAGGTCAATCAACTGTATCTAAGAGCCGAGGCCAAATTCTCAAGTTTTTCCAATTTTGGTACATTATTTCCAGAAATAATGTACCTATGTAATTGTTCAAGAAAATTTTTTTTACAACACCCCCTGAAAATTTGTTCTTTCACGTTTCAGAGGTTCTAGAACAAGAATCTGCAATAAAAATTTTTTGTCCGTCCGCCGTACGCCGTACGCCGTCAGCAGCAAAACGCATAGAAGGAGTGGTCCGATTTCAAAGAAAAAAAACGAGCGTTTAGCAAATTTTCCTGTGACGTGCACCTCCTATAAGGGAATCCTCTGAATCAACTCTAGACTACTCAAAAACGATCAAATGTAAAAAAAGTCATGATCTCAAAAACAGTTTTTTTGGGTTTTCGACCCCTTAAAATTTTTTGATCGGATTCCCCTGACAATATGCCTCAAGTTGGAGCAAAACACAACTTTTAGGACCAACCGCACCAAAATCGGATCAGCGGTTCGATACAAAGTGGACGGACGAAATTTTGGCCAAAAATTTCGTCCAGCCACTTCGTATTGAAATACTGATCCGATTTTGACTAAATTAGTCTTGAAAGTTGTGGTTTGCTCCAACTTGAGGCATATTGTCCGGGCAATCCGATCGGAGAAGGTTAACGGGTCCAATTCGGCATAATTAGGGTATATTTTTGAAAAAACACAAAATCTCAATTTTGAAGGTGATGCCGTGGGTTTAGAATTTTTTGAGTATTTTTCCCGTGTTTCTCGCTTGATTTACCATAAGATAGGGTGGTTTTTCCGAAAAATTCGAAAATTTGGTTTTTGAATCGGTTTGGCTTGAATTTCTTAATGCGATTTCTGCGTTTTCGCGTTTTTGGCAATTTGGGGAGTCCTACTGAACCGATTTTGAATTTTTTGAGCTCGTTGGATTCCTTGAAGGTTTTTACACATTTTTCACTCCCTATAAGTCAAAATCGATTGGGGTTTAGTAATCAAAAACTGGTTTAAAGACTAATTTTTTGACCTAAACAAAAAATATTTTTTTGACCCTTTAAAAAAAATGTTAAAATTCCAAAAAAAATATTTTTGAGTAGGTTTTGGGCAGGTACATGACACAAAAAATTTGCAATTTTTTACAACTCTCCAGGACTAAGAAAAATGAAAAAAACCGATTTCAGCTGGAAAATCCAAGGTCCTAGCCTAGGAAAAATTTCAAAAAAATGATGGATTTGACTTCGGGGTTTTTTGGCGGGAATCTTTAGATATTGACTATGAAACATGAAATTTGGCATTTTTTCGAGATTTTGGTCAACAGGGTCAATTTTGGGGGCAGTGACACTGCTGAAATTGCGGTTTTGCAGTTTTCTTGGGTTCACGGCACATGTTCCAATCGGTTCAAGGCGTGAGGAATACGAAATGGCGGCTGTAACATTCCCACCCTTGATCTTGGTAGGGTGGGGAAGTAGGGGACTTCCCCTACCCCTACCGGCTCTTTCGTCGTCTATTGGCTCAGATTTATTAGAAACTGAAAGTGTGAAGCTGGGATTGGACAGCTTATGTTAATGGGGCGGATCTTGATAACAGTTGTCACCTGTTAACGCGGTTAACAAAATGGCTGCCTTCTTGCCGCCAGGCCTCAGGAAATATTTCTTTGAAAGCAGCCGCCAGGTATTTTCTTTTTATACCTACTTACCTATTTATTATCATTGTGAAAACGTACCTTTTCGGCATAATTGAATTCACGATTGACCATTACTCCACAAATGATATGATGATAAACCGACCTACTCCAACTATTTGAACTTTATTTTCTGAGGTACCCAGACAAATAATGTACCCATGTCACTAATCTACTTAGCAGCGTTTTTTTTTTGCCGATTTGTGTAATGCGACCAAATTCTTTGAATTAAAGATATTGGGTGGACGGAAGATTTTGTGGGGATTCCAACGAGTGGAAAACGAATTTTGTGGCTCTAGCCGTTTTTGAGTTATTAAGAATTGTCGAAATTTTAAAAAACTCAAAAATGTTTCACTAAAACTGCAATAAATCCTGAACGGTTGGAGCTACCGCTGTGGCGATGGTCTCATTCGATTCAGCATAGAAAAATCTATAGAAAATGATGCCTCACAAGCCTATGTTGCAAATTTCCTTTAAAAAACGAATGTTTTCCCACTTCAACAGCTGTTTTACAGGCCTTGAAATTAAGGTAGGGTTCTGTCGAGATGTTAGGACCAACTAGATACGGAACCTGATTTTTGGTGAAAATTTCAAAAATTTACGACAACTCCTTCCCCCTGAAAAACCCCGGACAAAAAACGTCGGACAGGGGACGGCGTACGGCGGACGGACAAAAAATTTTTATTGCAGATTCGGATTCTACACCCTTTGAAACGTAAACCAACAAATTTTCAGGGGGTGTTAAAAAAAATTTTTTCCTGACCGATTACAAAGGTTCATTTCTTAAGAAAAATGAACCAAAAATTAGAAAATTTAAAAACCCACCTAAAATTGAAGTGAGTACGCTAAGCTACCTACCTGTAAAAAAACCTGTAGTGCCTAGATAACACACAATGGTACTTCCATATTTTGAAACGTAAAAGTGCGACACAATTTGATCATAGTTTGACTGTTTTTGAGGGTGTATAGGTCAAAATTATCAAAAAACTCACTATGCTAATTTTAAAACTCGCTTAAAATAAAAATACGCCAAGTTATCGGATAATAAAAAATATCCACCTATTCTGCAAGGTAAAACAAAGATTTTAAGACCAAGAACGCTCATATCGGTTCATTTTTGTGGCAGGAAAAAAATAAAACACAAAAAGTGCAAAGCACCGTGAGCTATTCAAATTCCGATTAAACAGGGTTTTAGGTCTTGGCAAGACAAACATTTCAGTTTAAGAAATTTGAAAAACGGTTGAGAATGGAGGGAGCTGTGGCCATTTTTCTAAATGACCATAGACGGACAGTCACACAGACGGACACACACTTGTTCAGGAAGTGATCCTGAGTAAATGTGTAGTACAAGTAGAAGTTTTTTCTGAAGCTCCGTTCCAATTCTCGATTTTAGGACGATTACAATACTTCCATTTACACTGTAAATATGGAAGTAAAAAGAAATCCACGTAATTTGGAAGGAACTCTCAAATCGTTTCATTTTTCAAAACATTTCAAACAACATTTCGTTTCATTTTTCAAAAGGGCACAAAACATTCAAGTCATCAACAGTAAAAGTTATCATCATCAAGTCATCATCAACAGTAAAAACCTAGTTATTTCTTGACCTTAGGGCCGGGTTTTCAATTCATTTAAAGTTAGATTTATCCAAGGACGCTTGCGCTATTTCACCTAGGTCATATTTTCATTGATCGTTATACTTGAAATTTCTTGGAAACTAGTTGTTGCAAGCGTCCTTGGATAAATCCAGCTTTAAATTAATTGGAAAACAAGCCCTTAATGGTAATGAAACATACATGACAATCAAAACTGTTAATTTTGCTAAACCTAGGTTTTCATTGTTGGAGAAATTGGCATTGCTAATATATTAGGAGTACTATGAATAATCAGAATACCGGTAAAACAAGGAGATTGGTCTTACCAAAACAAACATTCCAGGGGACCTATTCTGTAAACCTATTCTAATGACAACATAATATGTTGTCATAATATTATTATGACAATTTTTGTAATGAGGCGATAGCGACTGCCTAGACATATTGCTTCAATGTTACAGAATAAGAAATTTGACAAAAGGTTTAGGGCCGGCTTATAAATTTTTTTATAGCTAGATTTATCCAAGGATACATGAAATAACTTATTTCCAAGAAATATTCAGAATGACAGTCAATGAAAATATGTCCAAGGAAATGTAGCGCAAGCGTCCTTGGATAAATCAAGCATTAAATAAATTGATAAACCGGCCCTTAGAATTGAGTGAGGCAAAACTTTTCAATTTGCAAGAGTCATTGTAGATACGTGCTACCTACTATTGCAGGTATATGGTTTGTTGGTAACTGAATGACAACATTTATATAGTCGACCACAAACTATCCGATAGCTGATGGAGAGGGGTAAGCAAATTAATTTGTGCGATTGGTAGAGGTGCCGTCGGCATCATGAGCGAAATAATTGAAAATTGGACCATCAGAGGTAAGAAGTGCATTTTACCTTCTTTGTCAAAGTAGAGGCTCCGTAAACGCTCTACGACTTTGACGACACTCGTATCTTTAGCGCACCTAAGGATCTGCCCAAGGCAGGATGCATATTGCCGTCTGATTCCAGGGCTTTTATCCGATAATCCTGATAAAAGACCGCCGAGAAGTTTTCCTATGGACAGAATAGATTAGAGCTTCAAGATACAGTTCTCAAATCGAGTCCTCCGGCCATTTCTAATAAACCCTCCAAATTTGGAGATAATTTCTAATATTCAATCGTAACCATGGTAAAATTGTTTATTTAACTATTGAAAGCAGTGATAGGCTATCAACAGCCCAAACTATTTGTAGGCTATTGATAGAATATCGATTTAAAACCACCACAATGGGAAACATCAACATCATCTTTTTGACGTCAATTATCAGGTTTAGGGTCTTCAGAGAAACTGCCTCCTTCGCCGAGCTTTCGAAAACTTATATTTTCTTCCTCAGGGCTGAGAGACAGGTCTATTCTCTATTTCAAGCCCTGAGGAAGAAAAATTTAATATAAGTTTTCGAAAGCTCGGCGAAGGAGGCGGTCTCTCTGAAGACCCTAACCCTGATAATTGACGTAAAAATACTATAACGGGTCGATCCTCAAAAAGTTATTATCAACATCATCCTTTATTTAATATAAAAATGCCTGAAGGGTACGTAGGTGCCCTTTCTGACCCAAAAATCAGTAAAACATGCTGTTTTCTTAACAGCACCGCTCATCTTCATTTTTGAGGACATTAGGGTATTATAGTAGGGGCTTGAAAAGCGTTTTTGACTGGAGTAAAAATCTTGCGGCTAAAATTATTGATACCTAACTATAGTCTCGAAACTATGAATAAGGCCATAGTATGGCCGCCATACTACCGATATTTGGCCAGCGCACAAAAAAAATCATTGACCATTTGCAACTAAGGCCACTAAGTTCAAGGAGATTTTTTTCTGGATGCACATAGGCTGTATTTCCAAGAAATTAGTGGCCGAGAGATTGGTAAATGATTTTTGGATAATCAACGTGATTTATTCAATTAAGGGCCGGTTAGACAATTCATTTAAAGCTATATTTATCCAAGGACGTCTGCACGACATTTCACCTAGGACATAAATAGATTGACCGACACACTAAAAATTTCTTAGAAATCAGTTAACGCAAGCATCCTTGGATAAACCTAGCTTTAAACCAGTGGGGCGTAGATAACACACAATACTTCCATATTTTGATTTCTCGTCTATAATGTCAACTCTACTTGCCAATGTATGGCTGGAACTCTTCAATGGTCAAGTGGTGTGAGAGGAGAACGATGAAATGAGAGGCTACAATTCTAGTGCCGAAGCCAGCTGACGGCTTCAGCAGGTCAACCAACTCACTGTGAATTTGGGGCAGAATTTCAGCGTCAATTTGTGGCACGCACTAAAATAAAAGGAACTAAACTTAATCAATATAGAACATGCCTAGCGTTGCAAAATGGCGCAAAAGCAAACAAATAGTCGCCATCCAAGTGATTTAGAAGTACTAGGATCTCTAACCTGGACTAAAGCTTGAACAATGTGATTAGATTTGATCATTGGAACTCGAAGTTTGTCCAAAGCTTCAGCACCGCTGGTCCCTGGGACATATATGTTGGCGAGCCCTAGATCTGCGCATGATCTGAGCAAAGACACGACAACCAAGGGTGCGTCTGTCTTTGAAAGCCCTTCCTTGACCGTATCAGCCATCGTCGCTATGCTGTAAATAATGCATAGCAATCAAAAACAACCGTTGGACTAGAGGAAGAAATCTGCAAAAAGCCAAATCATCTCAATTTTAAGCACAAACATGTAATTAATTTGTCAAGCAGTTCCAGAACCCAGTGGTGCGTACATAACACACAATACTTCCATATTTTGAAACGTAAAATTGTGACACAATTTGATCATATTTTGACTACTTTTATGGGTGTTTAGGTCAAAAATATCAAAAAATTCACTATTCAAATTTTAAAATTTTCCCAAAATAAATATGCACTACATTATTGGAATAGAAAAAATATCCACATATTCTGCAAGGTAAAACAAAGATTTTAAGACCAAGAACGCTCAAATCGGTTCATTTTTGTGGCCGGAAAAAAACAAAATAGAAAACGCTAAAAATGCAAATATATCGGAAGTACTGTGAGTTATTCCTATTCTGATTAAACAGGGAGTTAGGTCTTGCCAAGACAAACATTTCAGTTCAAGAAATTTGAAAAAAGGTTGATAATTGAGGGAATTATGGCCATATTTGTAAATGACCACAGACGGACACATGGACACTTGTTCAGGACGTGATTCTAAATAAATGTGTACAAGAAAAAGTTTTTCTGAAGCTCCGTTCCGATTCTCGATTCAAGACGATTCCAATACTTCCATTTACTCCGTAAGTATTGAAGTAAAAAACTGCTCGAGAAGAGGCACCACACAGAATGAGCATAAAATGGGCTGATTAATGCCTCAAACAGGATACAGAGGAGATACCAATATGAGAAAATAGGATTCAAAGATTTAAGAGTTCAAACCAACCTTATTGATCGTACTTCTGAGACCCGACTCTTGATGCCCTTGTCTAGAATAACCGGCAGGACGATGCCAGCTACCTTTTGACCCGATTTCCCCTTTTCCTTCTTACATTCCCTTATACATATCTAAAATAAAAGAAATGGCATAATAATGTACTTATTTTGGGGAATGGAAATGGCCAATACGTTGATCAAAACCAGTAACTATACCCCACCCCATATTTACAAACAGAGCCCAAGAATTGACTTACTTTGGACAATGTCTTGGCTGTGGAAGTGGCTGCTTCTCTAGCGCCCTCGTGAACATCATCCATCACTCTGAATAGCTGACTCCATAATTCAGCCAGCTTTTCTGGGCATTCCTGTTGTGGAGAGAGTCAATGAAGTTCTAAGTCAATTTTTTGATTGAGAAAAAACTTGGAAATTAGAAAGAATTTACCTAGTCAGTTTTTTTAACTAACCTCAATAATTTTACCTCCTGCCGTTCCTCGCATGAAGTCTTGCAAAGCAGCACTGCAGGATATCCTTACTCTGTAGTGTGGGTTGGTCAGATTGGCCAGAAGCTCGTCGAATATCTCCTTATGATATTTTAGTACCTAACAACAAATTGAAACCTTGTACACCTCGGAAAGTAATCAATTATGACTTCATCATAAGTTGAAAAAAAAAAATTAATTTAATCATGATTATTTGACATTTTTGTGTCTCTTAAAAGTTAACTTCATTTCCTGCAATTGCAAGAAAATTCCAGCAACGAAGTTCCACCACCAGGTACTCACAGTGTCAGGTGATGCGAGAGATGACCAAACACCCGACATGGACTGCTGAATATGAGGCACAGGGTCGAATTGATATCTGAAATGAAGTAGTTTCAAATGCGTTGATAGATAGAACGGATTGACGGATGGATAGAAATAGACGAAACTCAATATTGGTCATTTGTATCCAACACACCGGTAAAGTTTGACAAGGATTTTAGGTAAATGGTCTTCAAGCATTGAGCCTGCTTTTGACATCAGCGATGAAATCGTGTAGGCAGCTCCCTGCAGAAAATAGATGAGGTCATTACTTAACCAAGCTCCTACCAAGTGTGAAAGCACAAAAGAGGATTTGTAGCAATGCACAACTCAATTAAAACCAGTGGTGCATAGATAACACTCAATACTTCCACATTTTAAAACGTAAAAGTGTCATATTTTGACATCATCATGTTTTGACTGCTTTTGAGGGTGTTCAGGTCAAAAATATCAAAAAACTCACAAAGCAAATTTAAAAACTCGCCTAAAATGAAAATACTAGAAGTTGTAAGAATATAAAAAATATCCACATATTCTGCAAGATAAAACAAAGATTTTAAGACCAGGAACGCTCAAATCGGTTCATTTTTGTGGCCGGAAAAAATAAAATAGAAAATACTAAAAATCCAAATATATCAGAAGTACTGTGAGTTATTCAAATTGCGATTAAACAGGGGGTTAGGTCATGACAAGAAAAACATTTCAGCTCAAGAAATTTGAAAAAGGTTGGGAATTGAGGGAGCTATGGCAATTTTTGTAAATGACGGCAGACAGACGGACTAACGGACACACAGACACTTGTTTGGAAAGTGATTCTGAGTAAATGTGTATAAGAAAAAGTTTTTTCTGAAGCTCCGCTCCGATTCTTGATTTTAGGATGATTCCAACACCTCCATTTACTCAGTAAATTATTCAAGTGGCTCGCATTCCTGTCCCAGCAAAGGGTTCATTTTCGCATGCAATACCTACCTATCCTTTGGTAACTTCGGTAACAGGTGAAGATGAAAAATAAGCAAATTCAACACTGCCTTTTAGCCCCTGATTCTGGTTACAGACAGCGAGCAGGTGTTCACCGACTCTGTTCTTGGGTAGGTACTTGATATGGTGTGGACGGGGGTTACGCAGAGATCCACCTACCTTCTTAGAATTCCAGACTGCATTATGGTTAGCCAGTTCCATGAACTTGTAAATAAGATCCGGCTGCTTCAAATCCGAAGCCAGTTGGCACAGTTCTTTGTACGTTGAAAGTTTTCCACTAGAAAGGGGGATGAAATATTTTCAAATTTATGGCAACGGTCCAAACACCTTTTGTGCGCTGATGGAGTGCAGAGTGGTTTATGAAAAAATATTGGTTTGGAAAGTATTATTCGTATTATAATTTACCAACCAGAAGCAAATCTACGAATTTTTAAATTCCGAAATTATCGATTAATTGACTGAAGTTTAGTCAGTAGGTAGGTAAACCATCGATTATAAAAACGGTTGATCAATACGCATCTCTTCTCCACCAAGATTTCCAACTAGATTTCTGAACTAGATCCCTCCTCCATGATTGAACCATAATACTGACCCAGTAGGTGATTCCCCCAATTCGCCCTCCTGAAAGAGTGTGGTTTCATCAGAAACTTTGATAGCCGACTTCCTGCCAACCGTAAGTTGTTCCACAACAGCTTTCAAAACTTCCTGCTTAGCTCTATTGTCCTTGGTTGCTTCGTAAACCAAGGCCAAACCCTTCCCTGCACCTTCCTGCACCAGACCTATGAATGAAAAAGAGTTTGATGTATTCATGCAATAGCAGGATAAATTGTTGCTTTGAACAGCAATGTTCATGATAACAGCAATTCACCATTTCGATCAGCGAGAAGATCAATGAAGCCATTTTGGATTTCAGGCAGTTTAGTCTCAACGACAGGAAGATGGCCACAGTGTTTGGTGATTGCCAAGAGCCAAAAACAAAGAGTCTGAAAGAAAATTATTTACTTCAGTACCAGTGTAGAGAGATGCATGTACTAATACTCGTAATAGTGTTATATGTTCACAAAAATAGCGTATCTTGCTAGAACCCTCTAATTACTTGTCTTGTAGCCGGGTGCCTGTCAGTTCTCATTGTGTCTAAAAGCCTCTCAAGGACTAACGAAGCGGTTTCTTGGATGTTGGCGTTTTGAGCTGCCTGGACCTTAAGGCTGTCACCCTGCTCGGTACTCCTTAGCCAAGGATCCAAGGTTAGCGATGAACAGAGTCCAAGAATACACACCACCAGGAGATCGCCCGATGATAGACATAGATGAACGTCTTTGATCTGTGAGAGAAGTGATCAACTAGACTGGAGAAAATATTGAAGGAACATTGCCAGTTCATGGGGATCGTTATCGTGGGAGCAAATTGAATTTTACAACAAGAATGGTTTCCCAGTTGAGTTTATTGTTGATTGCGGATTTGATCTAAAAAATATAGAGCAGAATAACTTGATGACTGATTGTATTTTTTACATTTGAGGGCCCGTAAGGAAATCAAGGACATTGGCTATGCATCCCCAATCAAACGCTCCGGTGGAAAGGCTCAATTGAACTCTCACCAAACATCTGGCCCAGTTTGTGAACAAAGAGCAAAGCAACTGGGACGAAAAGATCCTGTGGTTCCTCATGCCTTACCGCTCTGTGTGTAACTCCACAACAAAATTGACACTAGCGCAACTTATCTATGGAAGAGACCTCTGTCTTCCAGAAGTCATGGTACAGCCACCAAGTGAGCCAATGCAACCTAATTGTGCCTACATGCTTCAACCACGGAAGCAGCTAGAAGATATCAAAGAGTTTGCTCAAAATGAGGCAGGGCTAAAGATGCACACGCAGAAGAAAAATTACGACTGGCAAGCCCGAACACCTGCTTTCAAAGAGGGGGATTGGGTTTGCATTTATAATCCCCAACATAAACAAGGACTATGCCCTAGACTACAAGCTGCATGGACTGGAAAAGAAGAATGATTTGCTCTTCAAAGTCAAGCTGGGGAGAACATCTTGTCTAATCCATGCCAATCGTATAGCACAAGCAGACATTCATCAGCCTGAGGACAGGCTCAATGTAGTAACATTGAGCCTGTCCTAGTAATGTGGGAACATTGCAGGTTCATGGGGATCATAATCTTGGAAGCAAATTGAATTTGACAACAAGAATGGTTTCCCAGTTGGGTTTATTGTTGATTGTGAATTTGATCCAAAAAATAAAGAACAGAATAACCTGAGAATTGATTGTATTTCGACTGTGAAGGTGCAACACTGCCTAAGTCAAGGCATCGTGTCTTTTGGGGGAGTCTGGGTTGCCTCTTTCTCAAAATTTGAATTTTGGCAACTTGGCATGTCACGCGTTCATAGATCACATGGCAAACGGATCGAGCAGTGTTGCACCTTCAAAGTCTTACAATATATTCCCAAATCAACATCAATACTAATGGTGGATTTCAGCATCTTGGATTTAGGTTAAGTGGGGCTTCGTTGCTATTGGTAACTTTATTCAAAGATATGTAACTAATGGCAATCAAGTCCCGCTTAACTCAATTCAAGATGGTGAAATTGATCACTTGAGGAGAAATCTCACAATTTGAATAATCAAATGTCTTTTCTCTTATTTTTGAGTTGCTATTGCAATGAGCAGAGGTTCTATAATCAGCAACACCCAGCAGGCTACTTCTAGCAAACAGGCAGAAGAAAGACAGGAAATTTCAGAATCGAGAAAATCTTAAAAACGAATCAGTTTTGATTTTGTTCTCACCTGTTTAGGTGCATTGATCATCTTGTCTAAAACGTGTTGAGTGTGAGGAAAATCTTTGGAAGCACAGAAGGCGGCTAATGCTGAACAAGAACGCTCTTTTATCTTCGGGGAGCTCTTTAAATCGAGAAGAAAATCGATTAGCTTGTTGACAAGTTCGAGATAATCTTCAGACGATAGGGGAAGAGGTTTGAGGCGAGGCATCAGTGACAGTGAAGACAGAGCAGTAGCACCAAGGCTGGCGTGGTCAGTGTGCTTGGCTGTAAGGTTGTCAAATACAATTATAAGTACATTTCAGAACAGTAGAGAGAGTCAACTTGAAATTATAGGGTTTGTTCCAGGAGCAAGAGAGCAGGAATGTATAAGTGTCTTGAACAAGTTTTATAATGGTGGATTTCACCAACCTTGATGTTAAGGAATGAAAACAATTAACTTCCAAGTTCCTACTGCAACGATGCTTCACTTTGAGAGACCAAGAGCCTAGCGCCCGCGACCTTCAGCTTCTAGACGCTTGTCGCCATGGCAACACTGCACTCTTCATCTACTTCGACTGCAAATTAGACTTTACTCACGATTGCCTAAAATTCATTCCATTATTGGATCTTAACTTTGCACCTCATTTTTCTGTGCCTCTAACTTCAATATACTTATTTCAAAGTTGTTTATTATTTCCGACTAGTTCTAATTTCCCTACATCACTAGGATTAGAGTAATCTGGGCATGGTTGCTCTTGGCAACTTCGTATCGGTTATTAGATAGCCCTGAGGTCGCACAATAGATTGTGTGAAACGTTGGTACAAAATGGCTAATCCACCCACTCCCTGACCAAAACTCAAGAAAAACTCCAATGCTTTGTTACTGATCTTGGGCAAGAACTAACAAACTGCTAATTTTGTTTGCACATCATGTAACTCGGGCCGGATTGACTCTGGCCCAAGGCTGGTGAACTTGGCCATAAGTGATGTCGCCAGGAGGTTACCTCCCAAACCTTGTACTGGGCATGCCTAAGGCACCTACTAACGCGTTCCTTGAAACAAATCCTTTTTTTGTTAATTTGGTATAAACCCAGTTCAAAAACTGTGATCAGTAAGTACAACTCACCAATAGCTTTGACCTGCTCTGGACACTTCACGCCAAACCTTGAGCCCAAATGTCCAGCCAAAGCGACTGAGCCGTGAACTTTTTCATACTCCTTCGATATAGAGGGCGAATTCACTGCAGCTATAGCCTTTTCCATGTAGTCGTTGCCATTTTCCTGAGTTAGCACCAAATGCGACGTGATCTCGGCTGCTAGAAGCCTGACATCTTCTCTCACATGCTCTACAAGACCCTGAAAACGGTTTACGAAGGAAACCTTAAAACTATTTCAGGGTTTGAACTAGTGCAATACCCACTGATATTAGCTCAATTTGGATAATTATCAATATTTTGAGTTTTACGAACTGAAAACAAGGAGAACTTGGGCTGGAGCAATGGACTGACGACCTCGGGCAAACAGCCTAGGATCTCAAGCACCGCTGATAGAGAAACTGAACCTGAGAAAACCAGTGGAAATTCCATAGATAGATAAAATTCGCCCATGTGTTCAAAAGTGGGGGCTGAGGGTGGGTTTATCAATCTATTTAAGTATGAGGGTCAATAAATGTCCAGTATGTCCAAGGTGTAGCGCAAGCGTCCTTGGCTAGCTTCAAATGAATTGATAAACCGGCCCAGAGAATCGCAGGAGCACTCTCACATCTTCCTCTTTGCAGATTATCATTGAAGAATAAGGCAACTAAGGGAAAGGAATAAGGGTTGATATCGGTATTGATTTCAGGAGTGACCACCAGGCTGACGTGTACGGGTACTCACCAGGGGAACCATGAACAGCACGAATGAGAAGTTCGGTGTAGGAGTTGATTAGACCTGGGTTACTTGAGTTAAATTTCAAGAGGAACTGCCTGATCAGAGGCGTTTCATCACAAGGATGTACCAAATTCTCTGGTTCGACTTCTGGGATGGCATCGTTAGCCAGGCACAGCCTCAGGTAGATCACAGCCTGCCAATGACAACAATTTAGAGAGTCTCAATGAATAAACGGATCAAATTATAAGCCTTATATGGATTGAAGTTGGGAAACAATCTCATGAGCGCCTTTGGTCGAATTCCTCCATCTTGATGAGTTTCATCATTGTAACGTTGGGTTTGTTCCAGTTGTTGTGCAGGCATGTGTAGGTGCATTAGGAAGGCCCAGGTCCGGTTTATCAATTTAATAAAAGCCAGATTTATCAAAGGAAGCTTGCATTAATTAATTTCCAAGAAATTTTTGGTATGACAGCCGATGAAAATAATATTTTCAAATGTAGTGCTAGCTTTAAATGAATTGATAAACCGGCCCTCAGTATAAAGTTTGGAACCATTGTTTTTCGGGTGTTACCTACCAACCTTGGCGAAGACTTTCACTGGGCTCACCCAAGGGGCCAACACAAGCCGACACCCACGCTCACCATCTTAAGATCCAGAAGATAAAAGTTGGTGAGATTGGACTTGGGGTCGTTGAAGCAAAAAAAATTAACATTTCTAACCTCGTTCAACAGGTTAACTTCGTGTTTCAACTCGTGATCTTTTTTGATGACCACTTCCAGGATGTCTCGGAATAGGACGTATCCTGAAGCCACCTTTTCCCCTTTCTTCCCAATCCGTGATGTGTATAGGGATTTCTTCGCTTCGACACTAGTATCTTCATCCCTTAACATGGGAAAGGATGTTGATCAGCGATAAATAAAAGAAACATACCTTGCAATTTGATTTCTAACATGATATACCGACTCAGTAGAGAACATCCAGTAAGGGCTAGCTCCAACAACACAATTTGACAAGATTTATGAGAAACGAAGTTAACAATACCAACACCTAGCTTATCATTCAACAGAATGACCAACGTAGGTTTCCCATAATATTGTTCAAAATGTTAGAGAAGCTTAGCCCAAGTCAATTTTTTATCTAAAACCTAGTACAACGCATCCCAAAAAAACTCTTACCCACAAACGGTGGCTTGAAGCAACATGAAAACTTTGTCCGCGTCTTGAGTCAACGCTTCCGTCAGAAATCTTACAGCAGCGGACCGGGTAGCTTTGAGCCCCTCAAATTCGAGACCGCGAGCGGCGTGCACCATTTTTGCGGGAACGCCTGTAGCCAATACAGGATTTCAAGGCCAAGGCTTTGTCGACAATATCTGTGGTCATTTACAAAAATGACCATAACTCCCTCAATTCTCAACCTTTTTTCAAATTTCTTGAACTGAAATGAGCGTCTCGGTAAGACCTAACACCCTGTTCAATCGAAATTTGGATAACGCACAGTACCTCCGATATATTTGCATTTTTAGTGTTTTCTATTTTATTTTTTTCTGGTTACAAAAATGAACCGATTTGAGCGTTCTTGGTCTTAAAATCTTTGTTTTTCCTTGCAGAATATGTGGATATTTTTTATTTTCCTATAATTTGGCGTATTTTTATTTTGGGAGAATTTTGAAATTTGAATAGTGAACTTTTTGATATTTTTGACCTAAACCCCCTTAAAAGCAGTCAAAATATGATCAAATTGCGTCACAATTTTACGTTCAAAAATATGGTAGTATTGTGTGTTATCAACGCACCACTGGTTTTACCTATTGTGGATAACTAATATTTTCTTTATTTTTTGTAAAATTGGGCTGATGCCCGTATTATAACAAAATAAACACAACACGGAGAAAATCGGAACACAAATACAAACAACACGCAAACGCGACACTCAGAAGTCTCAGAGACTCCAAAAGTCTTCCGGCACTGACGGAAGACTGGAGACCGAGTCGCGAGAGCAAGAAATCGCATTTCCACTTGTGACCGCTGGGCTCTCGGAGACATGTTCGGACTTGTCTCCGATACTGCTCTCAGAGCCTTTTCCACTAGCGACTCGAGTCTCATGACCGCTCTCGAGACTGTTTTGTCTCAGGTGTCCACTAGGCTTAAGATAAAACTACGTACCTATTTTGATTTTAGGCGAGTTTTAAAAGTTGCAGAGGGAATTTCTGGAAATGTTTGACCTAAACATCAAAAGTAGTCAAAATATAATCAATTTGAGTCAAAAATTTACGTATCAAAATATAAATTATTGAAGTATTGTGTGTTATCAACGCAATTTTAGTGTGGGTTCATTAGATCAGTTTATTTATCGGATAATCATCATTCTCCAAATAAGCTGTTAATTCAAAATGTAACTATGAATTTCCGTGTCAACGTCGACCCATGGATAATTTTATTTGGGGAATAGTGGATATTCATCGAAGCATTGTCAGGTTAAAATATAAATTATCAAAATATATAATCACTTGATTTTGCAGAAGCTAATTGGGCTCAAGTTTTTGCCAAAACCAGAGAAGAAAAGAAAAAAGTTTTTTTTTTTTACTTCTTCCAAACTTAAGTCAGCCACACACTATCCGACTGCTTTTGGAGGTAGGATGAACATGGGAACGTGGATTGGAAACCCCAATTAAATTTATTATATTCTTTGGTGATTTTTACGTGCAAATTCATTGGAAATTTCTCTTAGAAATAAGGTTCCATAGATGAATAAAAACAAACATTGATGCAGGTGCGCCAAAGTGAACATATCCATAGGATCAGCCAATTAGAGAATAGGGTCTGTGCGTCTGTCCGTGGGATGGGGGAAGATCGGTCTGACGTGTGATACAGCCTTTACCTCCTCCACCAGCAATCGGATAGTGTATGGGCACCCCACACACCGTGTATGGGCACCCCACACACCGTGTATGGGCCATATCACACGTCAGACCGTTCTCCTCCCCATCCCACAGACAGACACACAGACCCAATTATCCTATTGGCTGATACTATGGATATGTTCTCTTTGGCGCACCTGCATCAATGTTTGTTATTATTCATCTAATGAATTTTATTCCTAGGAAAAATTATCAATGAATATGCATGTGAAAATTACCAAAGAATCGATCTGTCTAGACGGTCAATGGGACGGGGAGTAGAACGGTTTGACGTGTGATATGGGCTTTAGGAGAGCTTTAGAGTTGAGGTAGCGACTTGGCTAAAAAAATGGGCCAGTACAATATTCTGTTGAGCTAAAACTATTGATAACCATCAACGATAGTATCAGAACTATCAACGTTCACCCTAATATCAATATTAAGCCAGCACTGATTTGCGCTAGCTGGAGCCAGCTAGCAATTATAGACGAGACAGACAATATCTTGGAGAGTTCCTCGGCAACCGTGATTGTTTGGGTTCTCAGATGATGATGAATGATGGAAAATTATTCCGATTTTGAGGTAGTTGAAGTAAACAAACAACGCGGACTATGGCTACCCTCATAACTTGTAGTGGTTGATAGCCAAATTACCAAATAAAACCTTCTTCCATGAAGACCAATCAAAAAACCAAAACCATTTTTTTACCCGCACGCTTGAAATTCTGCAATTTCGAAACGAGAAATTGACGCAGCGGAAGCTCAATTTCGGGATCCAGATTCTTGTATCCTTTGGCCATGGCTACAGCACAATCTCTGGCAGCAGCACGCAGATCGACGTCCATTTCCTTCAATTGGAAAAGATTTTCATTACAGAAAAGATTTCTCGAATATAAAGATACGACAGGTAAACTTTTCAAACGAGAAATTGAATCGTACCGATTCGATTTTTCCAAAAATAAACTCAACAACGTTGAGCTGTTTTTTTGCCTTGTCCGAACAGCGAAGAACAAGAGAGGAAATTAACGGGTAGGCAAGTAGTTTGGTCTTCTTGTCAGTCCCATCTTCCAGATCAAGCAATTTGATGAGGCCCGAATGGAGAATCGTCTGCCATACTTGATCAAGGTGTTTAATAGCGAGCCTAGAATTTTTCAAAAAATAAAAGTACTAGGACCATAGTTTGAGAGTTTAGTCTCTAAGTTGAGCTCGTGAGTTGAGTCTGCAAGTTTGAGTTTGTGAGTTAAATCTGAGAGTTGAGTTAGTAAGTTGATTTTGTTAGTTGAGTTTGTAATTTGAGCTGGTGGGATGAGTTTGTGAGCTGAGTTTGCAATTGACTATTGTTGAGTTTGTGGGTTGGATTGGTAAGTTGAGTTTTTGAGTTATGCTACTGGGTTGACCTTGTTAGTAGAGTTTGTGGGTTGAGTTCGTGGGTTGAATTAGCAGGTTGAGTTCTCAAGTTGAGTTTGAAAGGTGAGTTGTAACTTAAGAGTGGGTTGAGTTTGTGAGTAGAGCTTGTAAGTTGAGTTTATAACTTGAGTTAATGAGTTGAGTTGTTGACTTATGTTAGTGGGTTGAGTCTGGGAGTTGAGTTAGTAGGTAAGTTCAGTTTGTGAGTTGAGTTTGTGAGGTAAGTCGGTAAGTTGAGTTTGTAAGTTCAGTTCATGATTGAGGTTGTAAGTTGAGTTTGTTACTTGATTTGGTGGGTTAAGTTCTTTGGATGATGTTATGGGTTGAGTTTGTGGATTGGGTTCATGAAATAAGTTTATAAGTAGTGTTTGTGGGTTGAGTTAGTGAGTTATGTTTGTGGGAGGTTCAAACCTGGAGTTTGTGGGCTGAGTTTGCGGGGTGAGTTCATAAGTTGAGTTTGTAACTCAAGTTACTGGGTTGAGTTTGTAACTTGAGTTGGATGGTCGAGTTTGTAGGATGATGTTATGGGTCGAGTTTGTTGACTGATTTTGTGAGTTGAGTTTATGAGTGTTTGTGGGTTGAGTTTGTGAGTTAGGTTTGTGGGAGGGGTCAAACCAGAAGCCTTTTCGAGTCCACCCTACCTGCCCTGCGAGCCCACAAACAAAGAGCGATACTGATTTTGCGATGATCCCATTCGATTTAGAATGAAAGAAGGCTATCAAATGAACGATTCATTTGCGCGGCGGGAGAGATTTTGGAAAACGCTCTCATGATTCAACAATTTTTTCAAGGCTCAAAATTGAAGGATTGGCTTTGGCTAGGCTTGGGGCTGTCCCAGACCAGGGTTGATTTTCCCTGAAAATTTTGAAAAAATTCTCCAACCCTTTGGGAGAAAAAGTGTTCAAGGCAGTTGGCAGACAGTCAAAATTTTTTTTATTGCAGATTCGGATTCTACACCCATTGAAACGTAAAACATGAATTTTTTTTAGGGGGGGGGGGGTTGGAATTTTTTTCTTGAGCTTTTACAATCTTTTATCATTGAATAGTAAACAACAAAATGGACAACATCGATTCAAATTCATTGTATTTCCCCATGATCGTCACCAGTTGAAACTCACTGTTTGATGACGCATGACGCATACATGAGAGCACTCTGCTTCAGCTTAGGTGATGTATAGTGGCCGTACAGGGACTCGAACAGCACCTAAAACAACCAAGCTTGACAAGGCGAGGGTTTGTGACAAGCAAGCCCCAGGCGGTCAGCCAACAAGTGTAAGGATAAATCTGATTAATGTCAATCTAGTAGTGGTAAAAGACGAAAAGGAATGTTTGAGAGAAAGAATCCATACTGAAACCACAGACTATTATTTTCTGGTTGACAATTTCTCAGGTACATATTTACCTGATTAGCTTCAAGAAAAAATGTGTCGGTTAGACGAGTAATACAGCATTCCTACAAAAAAGAGTTCCATTTAGTTAATAACAAAAGAGCACCTGAATACTGGTGGGCCAAGGTACGACTCGAAATTTGGCCATCTGGGCCAGAAGCTTCAAGCGGATCCGAGGATCGAGATTGGACACTTTCTTGTCGCCATCACCTCCGCACATGTACAACGAGTATAGAGGCTTCACAATGTTTATATTGTCGTAATCCACAGTTCTGAAATATTCATAGCTAATTTGGAACATTAAATAGACAAGAAATTGATCAAATAATGTGCGAGTGTCACGGATAGGATTAAAACCAACTTCGAGGAATAATCTCAAGTTTTCAACTTTGGAAACAGGAAATAGGGTATCGGAGCAAGACGCCTCTTTTGCCGAGCTCTTGATAATTTATACAATCATCATCAGGGCCTGCATAAACGATCGGAAAAAGAGCGTCTTGTTCCGTTAGACCCATACCCCAATCAGCTGACAACCATGAAGTTTGAGGGTTAATCCATCCATCTGTAAAAAGGTAGGTGGGGGCAGAGCACCGCACTTTTCATTTTGCCAACCCCACAAAGCTAAACGACATATTTTCCAGGTAATTTGCAGAAATTATAAAGCCAAAGAAATTCTGTGTTGTGGGAGCCCCATAAGCCATGAACTAAACGGGTAGTTAGTGATGGGCGATACCTATCGATATGAGTATGGTGTCGCATATCTTCTTTCAATGCCAAGTACATTTGGTATCGAATATTTTGCTTCGATACTAGTGTAGGTACCTATCAAGTATTTTTCCCAACAGAAAAAGTACTGAAATGGATAGTGTAGTGACAGACTTTGATGAAGATTATAATATAAATTCAGTCAAATTCAAATGGCAAACTAAACTTTTTATTCTTGTAACATTAAACAGTTACGTGGTTGCTTGAACAAAAAAAATAAATAGTTTCCGGTGGAGTTATGTGACTCTACATAACGTCGGGGTCACCAATTTGTAGTGACAGACTTTGATGAAGATTATAATATAAATTCAGTCAAATTCAAATGGCAAACTAAACTTTTTATTCTTGTAACATTAAACAGTTACGTGGTTGCTTGAACAAAAAAAATAAATAGTTTCCGGTGGAGTTATGTGACTCTACATAAGTCTCAAAATTACCTACCTTCTTTATTTATACTAACTAATAAAATTTACAAAAAGAACCGACTTTCGCCAGCTTTGGTTGGCAAATTGACATTTCTGCGAGGAGTAGGGAAGCAGTTCTGGGACTTGACTGAGTGAATGACACCGTTGATGTCAAGTTTTCCTCCCCATCTCCATTCGTTTGATCTTATAAATAACGTTTACACATAGAAATGACCTGTTAACCTTGTTGAAAAGTAATATAACTTTTAAGTAATATAGGGCTTAATAGTGTTTTTCCAATCTGCTATTTCCATTTTATTAACATTTAATTCGGTGCGTGAAATGAAAAAGTACTCATTTGATTCGATACTCTTCAGTATCGAATATTTTATTTTGATATCTGAGAAGTATCAAATATTTCGACGGTGTAGAATCAATACTGCCCAATTCGTTTGCCATGCAATCTATGGACGCGTGATTTGCCAAGTTGCCACCAATCCAAGTTTTGAGAAGTAGGCAACGCCCCCAAAAGACACGATGCTTTGAATTGGGCAGTATTGCAGTTTCATCGTCGATTTGTTTCGATACTAGTATCGAGTATAGGTATCGAATATTTTGGGGTATCGCCCATCACTACGGGTAGTTGAGTAATTTTCAGCTCATGGGATTTATGAAGCTAACGCGTGAATCAATTAATGAGGGGGTTACGCCCCAAAAGCAGCAGATTCAATAACAGCATCTTGCTTCCATGTAAACAGAAGAAAACTAAATTTTTAGGGTATGGCTGGAATGCCAAAAAGCCTCTCATTTTAATGGAGTTTTGAATGTAATGTAGTATCCAAAAGAACAACTTTGTTGCGCCTAATATTACATCAAAACTCCAGAAAAATTACTAACCTAATTATCTTCTCTCAAGAGCGTTCATTCATCACAATGTTCAACAGTACAAATCAGGACCTCAAAACCATATTGCATTTGCAATAAGAAGATCCTGCATGAAAAATTCAGCTTACTCGATTCGCTTCATCTGGTTTTCAGCAACATCAATCACGATGGATCGCGAATCTGCAGTGCCAATGACGAGATGCGGATAAACCTCTGTTGTCCCCAGTACTCCCAAGAACTGGATGACGCTAATTTTTAACTGAGGCAAACAAGTTAACAGAATGGCTCCTCATGAATGCACTTGGGAAAATGAAAAGTTTAAGAGAAAATTGGCAATCCTCTCTTCCAATCAATTCTAATAATTTCTATATATTCAGAAAAGACAAGTC
The DNA here is from genome assembly GCA_036186465.1 of Nesidiocoris tenuis. Lineage (NCBI taxonomy): Eukaryota > Metazoa > Arthropoda > Insecta > Hemiptera > Miridae > Nesidiocoris > Nesidiocoris tenuis. Next base: position 475,639 of record AP028919.1, on the reverse strand, counting down.
TATGAAAAGTGCTCACCTGCTCAAGGTAGTCAGACGAGAGGTCGAGAAGTTCGTCTTTGGTCAGACGTAGCAGACCATACTGCGATATGTTACTCTGCATGGGAACTTCTAGTATTGTACTAAGATTAACACTGGAAACGAGAAAATGGGTAGTATAGAGCAGAAAAAGCGAATAGAGGAATCCCATGCATGCATACTGGAATCTACTGAGAGGTTACAATTTCCAATTTCTATACACTAAAAAGCAACCATGGGACCTGAAGCCTTGTAACCTTTTCCAAACCCACGCTTGCGAATCTTAGTTTTCCATCAGTCACTAGTTTGGCGACTAGAAAGGCAGGGGATATAACTGCAAGAATCCGTCAAAGTACAAACCCGTAGGGAAGAAGAAGTATATCCAGCGCGATTTCCAACAGGAGCTTTTGAATTGCCAGGTTTTCCTTCAACCCAAACAATTTAAGACGTTCCTTGTCGTCTTTTGGGTACTGATAGCCTTTGAGATTGACCAGTACCAGCAGACATAGACTGTTGTCAAAAGAGAAAATCCGGCAAATCAAACACGTACGTAGAAAATGATTCCCTCCAGACAATAAAAAATATAATTCTGTTCTGTTCTGCTCTGTACGCACTATCTTACCTCTCTTGATGTTGAAGCGGCTTGTTTTTTGCAGCTTCTATCAAAACTGGCAGCAATTCCCATTTTTTATTTTGCGGCAAGCGCGGAAACCCTAGTTTTATGTAGATTATTGAAAAATTCTAAAACGAAACAAAATCATGTTAAGCAATAAATGTTAATACGCCATTCAACACACTGTGGTACTGCCACCGTATCACGATAGGACCAACAGTAACAAATAGTTACTTTTCGTCACATTCTTAATACTTCATCACCTTGATACTGCTGTTGTCAGTAACAGAATAGGCTATTTGTTCTGACCTTCTCGATATGGCTGTAAAAGTGCTAGATTTATGACAAAGTATGTGAATATCCGATAGGGATACGCCTCATAACTATAGACAATAGGGGCTCACCACAATGAACGGCGATGCCTTCGGGTTCTTATAGAGAGTCAGAAGTTGTTCAACTGGCAGCTGAGCGTATCTTGTCGCACGAACGCGTTTCAAGATATGCGATAAAAGTTCCAGCACCTATAACCAAATTTGGAGTACCTACAGATGTTGCTATAGATTTTTGTAGCCATTCTCACAGCTGTGACCTTAAATTAATGGCAGGTGAAAAGCTGGGTAGGTGTTTCTACTAACACGATGCAAAACTGCCTTACCTTAGTTCTAATGGACTCAAAAGGACTGCCAGATTTGTTCAAGATGACAGGTAAAAATTTGGCAATGCTCTCTTCAAAACGTTCATCCGAGTCAGCAAGGACGATACGAAGAAAGATCCTTTCAAGCAGAGCTGGGGAACAAAAAATTGTAATCTGCACACCTTCAATGGCTTACACAAGGAAAAATCTGACATAAAAATATAACATTATTTTGCTGATGGAGATGACCAAAACATGAGGCCGATGGACAAACAATTTTTATTGCAGATTTATGTCCTAGAACCGCTGAAACGTGAAAGAAAAAATTTTCTGGGAGTGTTGTAAAAAAAAAATTTCCGGCCGATTACATAAGTAGGTACATTATTTTTGGAAATAATGTACCAAAACTCTGCCTCTTCCTCCGTTAGGGCTGTAGGCTAAGGTAGCCCCAGGCACCGCGACCCCAACGGATCTATACCGCTGACCTCAAGTTATTTAAGGGCACCGGTAAAGCCCGTATCACACGACAAACCGACACGACGTTAAGACCACAGACCCTATTCTATGAAGGCTGATTGCTATAGATATGTTCACTTTAGAGCTGCTGCATTGATGTTTGTTATTATTCATCTACGGAACTTTATTTCTAAGAAAAATTATCAGTGAATTTGCAAGTAAAAATTACCAAAGAATCGGTCTGCCAAGACGGTCTGTGGTCTGTAGGTCGTGTCGGTCTGTCGAGTGAAGCCCACACACGATAACGACATCGTTTTCGATAGGTAGGAACAGATTTCCATAGAATTCTTTTTTAACAAAAACAATATATTTGAACAAGTGTTCTTGCTTGTTGGAGTTATCGTCGATTTCAAAAGAATACTTTCATTATAATTTTAAAATAAATAAGAGGGCGGAATTGGTAGCGGCATACCCTCCAACACCACAAGACCAGTGTTTGACAACACCACAAGTTAATTTAACTCAGTAGGCACTTACCGTTTTCCTCGTTCTCCACCTCCATTTTTCTAACGCAACAGAAACAATATCAGGAATCAATGGAAATTATGTTATCACAAAACTGAAGATTAAGTAGGTACCTTACTTTATTAGCAAAAAATTCGAGCAAAGTTACTTGTTCTAAAAAACTTGTTCTATCAAGTCAAGGAAGCTCATGCTCAAGATTAGCCCTCAAAATGACACAACATAATTCGTACTCGTTCATTTTTGCTTGACGCAGTGTTGCCATATCAGAGGTTTTCCCTCGGTTCCTAGAGGTTTCGAGGTGCCTAACAGAGGAATCCTCTGTTCTAGAGGTTTTAATGAGACTTTCAGAGGTTTTTTTTTAAAGGCCAGAAAGTAATTTGCTGCTTTAAAACCACAGAGAAAGAATAATTCATTCTATTATTGTGCTGTTCGAACCTTTGCTAACATTTATGTAAATATTAGTTTCAAGCCTCAAGTCTTACCTATTGTTTGTATAAAAGAAACTTGAATTTTTGAACCAGTTATGTAAAGATTGATTTCAAACAGCGCGATACTTTCTTGTACCGTCTGTGTCACACCTTTGTTGGTTCTTATTATTTCGGATTCGAATAGCAGAATTTAAAATAAGTTTACCACCAAAGTGTTTATTGTAGGTATAAAAGATTTTAAAATATTTTTACCAGTTACGAAAGTATAGATTCTGAGCCAAAGTTTTATTAATTGGTATAAGACATTTAAAATTTTTGATTTTTTTTTTAATTCCTGTTTTTGTTTTTATTACAGCATTTTTAAGTTGACTTTGAACTCGAAGTTGATTTGGGACTCGAAGTTGACTTTGAACTCGAAGTTGAGTTTGAACTCAAAGTTGAGTTTGAACTCGAAGTTGATTTGGGACTCGAAGTTGACTTTGAACTCGAAGTTGAGTTTGATCTCGAAGTCGACTTTGAACTCGAAGTTGAGTTTGAACTCAAAGTTGAGTTTGAACTCGAAGTTGATTTTGAACTCGACGTTGATTTTGAACTCAAAGTTGACTTTGAACTCGAAGTTGACTTTGAAGTCGAAGTTGAGTTTGAACTTGAAATTGACTTTGAACTCGAAGTTGACTTTGATCTCGAAGTGGAGTTTGAATTCAAAGTTGAGTTTGTACTCGAAGTTGACTTTGATCTCGAAGTTGACGTTGATCTCGAAGTTGACTTTGATCTCGAAGTTGACTTTGATCTCGAAGTTGACTTTGATCTTGAGTTGATGATTCTTTGAAGTACTCGAAGTTGAACTTTGATCTTGAAGTTGACTTTGAACTCGAAAGTTGACTTTTGATGATCTCGAAGTTGACTTTGAACTCGAAGTTGACGAAGTTGACTTTGAACTCAAAGTTGACTTTGAACTCGAAAGTTGACTTTGAACTCAGTTGACTTTGAACTCGACGTTGACTTTGAACTCGAAGTTTACTTTGAACTCGAAGTTGATTTTGAACTCTAAGTTGACTTTGATCTCGAAGTTGACTTTGAACTCGAAGTCGACTTTGAACTCGAAGTTGAGTTTGAACTAGAAGTCGATTTTGAACTCGAAGTTGAGTTTGAACTCGAAGTTGACTTTGATCTCAAAGTTGACTTTGATCTCGAAGTTGAGTTTGAACTCGAAGTTGACTTTGATCTCAAAGTTGAGTTTGAACTCGAAGTTGACTTTGATCTCGAAGTTGAGTTTGAACTTGAAGTTAACTTTGATCTCGAAGTTGACTTTGAACTCGAAGTTGACTTTGATCTTGAAGTTGAATTTAACTCGAAGTTGATTTTGATCTTGAAGTTGACTTTGAACTCGAAGTTGACTATGATCTCGAAGTTGACTTTGATCTCGAAGTTGACTTTGAACTCAAAGTTGACTTTGAACTCGAAGTTGACTTTGAACTCGAAGTTGACTCTGATCTCGATGTTGACTTTGATCCCGAAGTTGACTTTGAACTCGAAGTCGACTTTGAACTCGAAGTCGAGTTTGAATTTGAAGTCGATTTTGAACTCGAAGTCGAGTTTGAACTCGGAGTTGAGTTTGACCTCGAAGTTAACTTTGATCTCGAAGTTGACTTTGAACTCGAAGTTGAGTTTGTACTTGAAGTTGACTTCGAACTCGAAGTCGAGTTTGTACTCGAAGTTGACTTTGATTTCGAAGTTGACTTTGAACTTGAAGTTGACTTGGACCTCGAAGTTGTGTTCGAACTCGAAGTTGATATGAGTCGTAACTCGAAAGTGAGTTCAACTCAAATTTTGAATTCAAAGTTGACCTTGAAATCGAAGTTGCGTTTGAACTCGAAGTTGACTTTGAAATCGAAGTTGACTTTGATCTCGAAGTTGAGTTTGATCATTTTATATTCGTATTTTTTAATGTTGGTCCAACATTGTTGGAGTTAAGAACACAACTTTTGAACGTCAGATTGTTTTCGTCAATTCAGGGGTTTTTTCGGTGCTCGACAGAGGGAAGGCAGTGGACGAATTGGCAACACTGGCTTGACGCCATGGAAGAAGAAGCGGGATGTCCACTCCGAGGTTAGCGTGCCATGGAAGACGCTTGACTCTTAACGTTTTCGGGCCAATCTCACCACCAATAAAGTCCTAGGACATGCTAAATAAACAATTTCAATGCAATGGTTTCGCTCGTGTCTAGATACGACATTACCATCAAGATCAAGGGAGAACTAATTCGAAAGAACTAACGAAAAGAATCTTTCGTAAGCCAGCTTTTTTGGGAAACGGCCAGACGGGAGAGAGGATTTTTGTTTTGTTGGAAACAGTGTAGTGATGGGCGATACTTATCGATATGAGTATGGTATCGAATATCTTCTTTCGATACCAAGTACATTTGGTATCGAATATTTTGCTTCGATACTAGCGTAGGTATCGAGTATTTTTCCCGACTTCAGAAAAAATACTCAAATGGATAGTCTCAAAATTACATGCCTACTCTATTTATACTCACTAATAAAATTTACAATAGGGACCGACTTTCGCCAGAGATGGTTGACAAATTGACATTCCTGCGTGGAGTAGGGAAGCAGTTCTGGGACTTGACAGTGTGAATGACACCGTTGATGTCGTTTTCCTCCCCATCTCCATCACCACTTCTTCGACATTCGTTTGATCTTATAGGTAAATAACTTTTACACATAGAAATGACCTGTTAACCTTCTTGAAAAGTAATATAACGTAAAATAAATAACGTCAGGACTTAATAGTGTTATTTAATCTGTCATTTCTATCTTATTAACATTTTATTCGGTGTGTGAAATGAAAAAGTACTCATATGATTCGTTACTCTTCAGTATCGAATATTTTCTTTCGATATCTGAGAAGTATCGAATATTTGTTTCGATACTAGTATCGAGTACTGGTATCGAATATTTTGTGGTATCGCCCATCACTAAAACAGTGATTGCATTCCTCCCGACGATTCGTCGTTGTCCACTTTTGGGTAGACACACTCTACCGCCAGGGGTCGCATTCCAATCTCATTTTCTTCTTCAAGCTCGATTATTTCACGAATCGATATCCATCAGGATCAGCACATTCCACCAAGAAGTCATCTATCGATTGATTCGTGATCAATACATACGATTTGTAATCGATCAACCCATTTGTTTCTGCGTTGGGAAAGTGAAATGAACGTCCGTGTATGAAAGTGTTTCTACATTTCTCTAAATCTTGATAATACAAAAATGCGAGAAGAATACTGCTAGTTATTTTGCAACTTTCCTCTATAAATTCGTTGAAGCTGATTAGGCTTGCCTGTTAGCTAGTAGTTTTGATTTTTAAAAATTAGTGGAATTTTGTTGCTTGGTCGATTTCATGTTTTTCAACATTGTCGATAAATCATCACTTTGTACTTACCTACTAGATGTAGATTCTTACGGAAATGTCTGAGAATGTTTGCTTACTCAGTACATGAACATTAATGTAAAAATGTTAACTTGCCTGCCGTTTTGAAACAAGCGTAAAGAAAGCCCTGGTGATTTGAACGCGGAGCATGGATCAGTTGTAGGGTGAGTGAAGTTGGTTTTTTATTTAGGAGTATCTACTGTGGAGTATTCCGGTGTTATTTTTCCAAGTACTTAGATACTTCTGCCCAAACCCATCTAGAGTTGAAGTAGCTGTTGTAAATTTTGTAATTAATACAAATACGAGAAATTTTCCTAATTGCACACTCTGTAGCCCTTGGCGTCGTCCTTGTAATTGCTCAGTGCCAAGAGTTTCAGATTAGCAAAAAAAGGAGACGAGAGCCCTAGTTTCCTGGTTCCATTCTTGCAACCATGCTCGGCCACGAATCCACGAAGGCATAGCACGCCTCTTTAGCATGGACGGTTCGGTGGACAGAAAACTCTGCCTCTTCCTCCCTCTATCGGGCCCCCTAATGCTGTTAAGCATAATATGCTTATATATCGCACCCTTGCTTCAATAGTGTCACAACTCAAAAATCCTGTTTTTTCAGGAAACGCGAAAAACTGTTTCTGCCGTTGATATAATTATTCTGGGCTTGAAAGTCTTGAAAAAATGTAAGATAGTCCTTAAAAATCGAATTTCAGTCGTTATTTAGTATCCTTCCCTAATTAATAATTCGTAATCGTGAAAATAAGCCAATTTTCCAAGTTATAACGGTTTTCATGAATAATCCATGCAACGGACGCTTGAATATTTTAGTTGATGCGGTATTGATGGCTTTTTCAATCACCAATAGAGTTACAATTAGAAATAACGCATCAAAAATTTGGAACTTTACTCATCAAGAACGTTACAACTCAAAATAACACGTCAACCGAGCAAATATCTCATCGAGATTTATGTCACAACTAAAAATGTGACTCTGTAGACGAGTGGTAGGGATACCAAATGAATCGTCTACACCGATTTAACTGCTACCTGCCGGCACCTGAACTTCCAAAAGTTAGAACAGGTTTTTGAGATTTATAGAGCTTTTTTTTCTGAATCCAGCGGTACCAATAACTCAAAATCGTCAATTTTTGAGTTGTAACACTATTGAAGCAAGGGTGCGATATAATATATATAATATGCTTATATATAATGCTCATATATTATATGAGATCTGATAGAATTGATGGAAGCAGTCGCGAGGTCTCTCAGGGAAACCAGGGCAAGCATTACCTTAACAATCGTTACTCGAGAACTAGCATACCATCACTCATACATGTCTATGGTTTTCAAGTTACGCACTTCCTTGGTACCTACTGCTCACCCTGTTTCTGAGAATTAGCCACTGGTGGGATGCACCAACGTAAACATATCCATAAGTGAGTAGTGTCCAGTGGCGGCTCCTGCCCTTAAACCCAGGGGGTGCACTTAGGCCATAAGATAATAATATTATCTAGATCTATAATATAGATAATAATATCGACGATGAAACTGCAATACTGCCCAATTCAAAGCATCGTGTCTTTTGGGGGCGTCTGCGTTGCCTACTTTTCAAAACTTGGATTGGTGGCAACTTGGCAAATCACGCGTCCTTGGATTGCATGGCAAACGAATTGGGCAGTATTGATTCTACACCGTCGATATATTATATTATGGAACAATCGCGAAGGGAATATATTATCATAAACAGTCAGTTGGTCTCAGCCAAATATCAATTTCAACTAAGTAAATGCAAATTAATAGGAAAGTTTTCACGTCTCATTATTATAAAATGAACACCAAAAAACGTTCACTAGTGATAACAGAGGAATTTTAAGATGATTACCATCTATCAATTTTCAGAAACCCTATTTTGTAAAAGTTGAAATTGAAGTACCTAAGTATTGTCGGTTGCATTTCCGAGTCGTGGAGCGATTTTTAGCTTTTACCTTCAGTAAAAGACCTTCCAGTGCAGGTGAGTAGCGGCCGGGTTCCCGGATTGCTATTTTCTCCTCCAAAGTAAACTTAGAAAAATTCAATTGAACTACCTTCACATCACTCATTTTTATTGAACCACAGAAGAAAACACCGCGATTTTTACTAAATCATATCAGTTTTCGAACTGATAAGATAAGATTACCTCGATTAGACCGCATTCGACCGCAGATTCGATCGCATTCGACCGCCGGAGCAGACAGAAAATTTGCACCTGGACGGTACGGTGAGGCATTGGCTGGCTCACTCATACACTTCCAGAAATACACGACTACTAAGACCGATCTAGTGTATTACTAGTTCGTGCACGAGCCGCCCCATACAGTATAGCGCTAGTCCTATCCGTCGGTGATCCTGAGGCTTTGCCAATGACGTTGTTGTTGTTTTTCAGAGAGGATTAATAGTGAAGAGTTGTGTGGAGTAATAATGTTATTATTAAGGTAGGTCACTGTTTTTTTCTTTCTCATTTTGGCCAGGGGGTGCACATGCTCCTCTGCTCCTGCCAGGAGCCGCCACTGGTAGTGTCATCATTGGGACATCAGTGGGATGTACGGAGGAACGGTCTGACGTTTGATTTGGGCTTTAAAGGAACGATGACATTCCACCGAACCGTCCATGCTAGGCCTTCGTGGATTGGTGAGAGAGCATGGTTGCAAGAACCAGGAAGGGGGGGATGAACATGAAAACGTGGCTTGGCAACCCCAATCAAATTCATTGGGTTCAACGCCGACGCCGCCTCGAGCAATCACTTCCTCCACCTTCAATTGGATAGGGTATGGCCGACTTTAAGCTGGTACCAGCTCACTATCCGATTGCAGGATGCTGTCTTGGGGATGATCATGGGAACGTGGTTTTGATCCCTGATGATGTATAGTTAAGTTGTTTATTGAGTCATCTTGACCAATTAAAACAATGAATTGCCTTGGCCCCAAAACCAGCAATCGGATTGTGAGTGGGCACATCAATGTTTGTTATCTATGAAACCTTAGGTTCGTTTGCAGCCCAAGTTCCTACTGTTCAGAACGCTTCTGCGCATGCGTTGTCATGTTATGTCATTTGCAGTGACAGAATTCCTAGTTCAGAACTAGAGGAACTAGAGCGCAGAAACCCAGTTCCTCATGGTACTGACAGTTCGTTTTTTCGAACTGCAGAACTGGAACGCAGGAGCGTAGCCATGGATTTTTAGTCCTGTTCTCATGAATTCGAGAACTCGCACTGCGAGCGAACCTCTAGTTTCTCAAAAACGGTGTTAATGAATTTGCACGTTGAAATTACCATATAATCGGGATGGGGGGGGGGGGAACACATTGACTGACGTCTGTACGTAAGTAGGTTAGCCCATCTTTGCTGGTTCAGGTTGGTGCGGTGGCTAGCGGTTTTGATGAGAAAACATCATTTTCATGCCTGACATTCATCAAATGCGATTCGCATCAAAAGCGCTTGCCACCAAACCAACTTCTGGGAGCCTATTCTGTAACCTGAAAGCAATAATATTGCATCCGATAGGGAATTTAACACCCGACATTTTCTTCTGCATCACGTTTTTGCCAGTCCGCCACTAAAGTTGTAATGGACATACCTATCAGGTGGGTCTGTCTTCAGGGGGCTGGCCATGGCAAATCTAATGACAACGTATGACAATTTGAGTAATGAATCGATAGCGACTGCCAAGACATATTGCTTCAATTTTACAGAATAGGCCCCCTGAAGACAGACCCACCTGATAGGTATGTCCATTACAACTTTAGTGGCGGACTGGCAAAAACGTGATGCAGAAGAAAATGTCGGGTGTTAAATTCCCTATCGGATGCATTCCCTTCCTTGAAAGCAACTCTTTACACGAGGACGTCCGTTTATAGGCTTGGAACTGCAAAACTGAGGTTTGGCTATTAGAAAGTCAATGTTTTCAGATTAGCCAGCTTTTATTGACTGGGTGGACAGTTTAATTCCGGCAGTGTAAAGAGGTGTGAGGTAGATGGGTTCTCGCGTCAGGCCTTCCTAGAAAATCTCAGGTAGAAAGGTCTCTTGTCTAATCGTTCAGTGTTTTTATGTTTGTATACAAATTTCGGCTTCTACAATATGATGATGAACCTACCTACTCCAACTATTTGAACTTTTTTTTCTGTGATACCCAGACTAGGAATGTGCCCATGTAACTAATCTACTTAGCAGCGTTTTAACTGGACTAGATAATATATGTATGTATGTTTTATAATAATGTTTTAATTTTGTATGTTTTAATTTTGATCATTGAACTAAATACCCAATTTTCAGTACATTATTTCCAGAAATATTGTACATAATGTGTACATATTATGTAATTGGTCGAGCAAAATTTTCAATTATTATGAAGGGTTGTTTTCTGATTTTCAGGAGGAAGGTCTAGTAAATTGTAATTTTACAATGACCGAGCTCAACAATCGATTCATCAGAAAATGGAAATGTCCACAACTAAGCAGTTTTTACCATTGTGTGATCTATTGTTCAACATTATTTCGCTCGTTGTTTATTTCACCGACATTGTTTTTGACCTGACGAGTGCCTATGCTCTCTACCAAAGGAACCAACAGGATTGGGCTCATATAGTTCTATTTTTCGCCACCGTTTCATTAGTGACGTCACAGATTGTCTCATTGCGGTGGTTCTTGAGTGGAGCCAAATTAAAGACGAAATTTCCGCTGGTAACAGTTCACGTTTTTGGTCTCGGTATACTATGGAGGTAAGTCTTGGGGAGAGTTTTCTATTTGCGTTTGGTGTATCGATTTCCAAATTGCTAGTCGAGATTTACCCAATTTTCGTCGCTAATTTCAGGTACTTCAAATTGCTGCTTCCCGTACATTTACCGTCAGTCAAATTAGAAGTTCGGGATTTATGTGTTTTACGTCTGGTTCACGCGTTTGCCCAAAGTGCACCGTTGCTTCTTGTCGAATTGCATCTGTTACTCAACGAGAATTTGGATCAAGTAATACACCTTAAAGTTCATAGTCTGTATTGAAAATAGCCTTAATATTATTAAAAATTGGTAGCACTTATTTTCGGATCAATTTCTAACTACTTGGCTTTTTTTGTGTTGTTTCATTGGCTGAGTGTGGGACGTCACACGACGTTGCCGCATTCTTGTTATTGATGTCCGACTTTGGCAGTTGTATGTGGCCTGGGTATTAAACAAGATTTCTTTTTAATTCTATCTTCTGTGGGTAATGATTAGTAAACTACTTGTATGAGAACCTACTTTCATTGAATGAATTCAACAAATTTATCTGTCTGACAACCGTGAGGGAGCCATACAAGCATAGTAGTTAATTTTGTAATGAGCCTGATGGAGCAAAGAGCTTTTTATCTTATACCCATGAAGGATTCTTCTACTACAGCCTGTCTGCCATATCGTTGTTGAAGAAGAGAATACTCGTATCTCCAATTTCGTCCCTGCACGTCGTGCACGTTAGAGATGTCATAGAAATTCAATGTGGTTACTTAGGGTGACATAGGAACAGTGGCGGTCTTAACAAAATTGAGATACGAGGTTTCTCTTCTTCGCCGGCAATATGAAGAATATTATTTAGGAGTTGGTCCTGTGATGAAGAAGCAAATAAACCATAACTAGTGCCACTAATTTTCTAACGATATTAAGACAAAAACTTGGATGATTTTCTGAATACGAGTGGTTTAAGCATTTATTTATTGTATGGGATTGATGTGTACCCCCGCCTACCAATAGCAGGTTTGTTCATGGAGCGTGTGTGTAGGTGCCTTATGCATGTGCAGTTCATTTGGCTGAATGTGGTAAGACAACGCCTCAACAACATTTCCTAACCTTACTCTGCGTGAGATGCTCAAGGCACCTGAGTGTCCCTAACCTTATAATGCATAAGTATGCGCAAGGCACCTACACATCCCTAACCCTATTTCGGGTTTGTTCCAGGAGCGTGAGTGTAGGCATGAGGTTAACAGGTTATTTAGGCAACTCCCCGGCTGTGAGTGTCGTGTGAGTATCACAGCTGGGGGAGTTGCCTAACAAACTTGTTTACCTCATACACACATTCATGCTCCTGGAACAAACCTATTGTCATATTTTTCAGGAATTGCGCGATCTAAACGTCGTCTCAGTTTGCCTGTCACTGTTCAGCGTCTGCTGGGCGTTGGCGTCGTTTTCAAAAAACGTCCGCACGCGTAGCGTCCACAAACTTGTACTGACTTGGCTAGGCGTTATCTTCCAGGTATGTTTAGAGTAATTTTTCATCAACCTTCCCATCATCCCAAATTTTTTAACGAACATAAAATGTATTGTTTTCCAGTTCACATGGAGATTGGGCACAGTTGGATCGAGGGCTATGTGCCTTGTACTGTACGCCTCACTTTATGGTCCGTGGGTCCTACTCGTTGTTCTTCTTCATTGGGTAAATATCAATACATTGACTGCAATAATAAACTAAGAGTCTATTTAAAAGAACAACCAAAGTAAAAAATCCGACAATCTTTGTCAGATGATATAGTGTTTCAAAGTTTTGGATTCGCAAATTCCACCATGGATAGTGATAATAGTGGTGAGGTCTTTTTCAGTATCCATATTTTTATTGCATCATGATTTTCCCCCAAAAGCAACTTTGGTTACCGAGTTCAAAACGACATTTTGATCTGGTTGATGAGGCCAGTCTTGGACAGTCCTGGGCGAGTTACTGACACCAAACAAATTCAAGCCATGTTTTTGGGTGAATAGAGTCGTTAGTCACTAGCCCAGGACTGCCCAGGGTTGGTCCGGACAGTATACTTGCCTCCCCTACTCGCCCTGGTATCCACCAACCCCGCCAGAGATAAACCCAGCCCCCTGACTCCTGTCCCCTCCACCACAGGAACCAGTCACCCATTCCTAATTTCTGTCCACAGGAATGTCTAGGAACCAAATTGCAGTTTCAGGGAATCCGGAATCCTCGTTCCGGCCTAAAGACCTTGGATTTTCCATTTCACTTTTTCACATTTTACATTTCAATCCATGAGAAAGTTGTAGAAAATTGCAAATTTTTTGGGTCATGTACCTGCTTAAAACCTAATTAAAAATATTTCTTTGGAATTTAAAAAAAAATTTTAAAGGGTCAAAAAAATATTTTTTTAGGTCAAAAATTATTGACGACTAATCAAGCAGGAAAGCCGGGAAAATACCCATAAAATTCGAAACCCACGGCATCACCTTCAAAATTGAGTTTTTGCTTTTTTTCAAAAATATACCTTAGTTGTGCCGAATTGGACCCCTTAACCTTTTCCGATCGGATTGCCCGTACAATAAGCACCAAGTTGGAGCAAACCACAACTTTTAGGACTAGTTTAATCAAAATAGGATCAGTGGTTCGATACGATGTGGTGGCCACAAGATTTTGTGGCCACGTCATCGTATTGAACCGCTGATCAGATTTTGGCGCGGTTGGTCCTAAAAGTTATGGTTTGCTCCAACTTGTCTGGGGAATCCGATCAAAAAATGTTAAGGGGCCCAAAACCCAAAAAAACTGTTTTTGAAATTATGACTTTTTTGACATTTGAGCGTTTTTGAGTACTTTAGAGTGAATGAACGGATTCTCTTACCCGAGGTGCACATCAAGGATAAATGTCCTAAACGCCCGTTTTTTTTTTTTAAATCGGACCACTCCTTTTAAGCGGACGGACTAAAAATTTTTATTGTACATAGGTACATTATTGGAAATAATGGAAATAATAATTAAAAATAATGTACCAAAACCAGATTTGTTGTTACGACCTCGTCGATTATCTGTATCTACTCACCTCCAAGGGTGTTGAATGTCTTAAATATTATTACTTCCATATTTACTGAGTGAATGGAAGTATTGTGATCGTCCTAAAATCAAGAATCGGAACGGAGCTTCAGAAAAAACTTTTTCTTATACACATTTACTCAGAATCACTTCCCGAGCAAGTGTCTGTGTGTCCGTTAGTCCGTCTGTCCGTCCGTGGTCATTCACAAAAATGGCCATAACTCAATCAATCCTCAACCTTTTTCAAATTTCTTGAACTGAAATGTTTGTCTCGGCAAGACCTAACACCCTGTTTAATCGAAATTTGGATAAGGCACAGTACTTCCGATATATTTGCATTTTTAGTGTTTTCTATTTTATTTTTTCCGGTCACAAAAATGAACCAATTTGAGCGTTCTTGGTCTTGAAATCTTTGTTTTACCTTGCAGAATATGTGGATGTTTTTTATATTCCGAAAATGTGCCGTTTTTTTATTTTGGGCGAATTTTGAAATTTGAATAGTGAATGTTTTGATATTTTTGACCTAAACGCCCTTAAAAGCAGTCAAAATATGATCACATTGTGTCACAATTTTACGTTCAAAAATATGGAAGTATTGTGTGTTATCTACGCACCACTGGTTTTTTTACAGGTTTCCATGTTTTTATGGATCGTCTCCACTGGTTCACTTTTCAAAGTGGACGAACCATCTACACTCCAGCGAACATGTTTGTCTTCAGTTATAGCTTTCGTTTACGTTTTGGCCTATATCAATCTACAAGAGACTGGTCGGCATAAACATAAAATGGTACGTTTATGTGAAGATGATTCAAGTGACAAACTGAACATTTCAAGATCAAAAATTATTCATTGGAAAATGCAACTTTTGACGTATGCTTGAAAAATCATGTGCCTCCCTATTTACTTATTCAACTAAAATTTTGGTTCCAGGTATTATATTATGTGGTAATGACGCTGGAGAATGCGCTTCTCTGTTTTGCCTGGTACCTTCAAGCGCCTTATACTCAATCGAACCAGTTGATGCCCATCATATTGGCAACAGCTTACCTCACCGGCCTCATGTTTATGGTCATTTACTATCGGTAAATAAAAGCAAAATTCATAATTCTCTAGCTTTTTTGAAACTTTTCGGCGTAAGGCCAGGAGCCTGATATGATGGTGATTATCATTTTAACATGATTTAAAAAAACCTCATCCTATTTTTAGATTTTTTCACGTTCGTCGACTGAATTATCAGAGTGGTGGTCGAATGAATACTCCAAACGAAGTGAGTGCTTAATTATGCCTTAGCTGAATCAATCTTATCGTACCGAGTGTTTGTTCTTTATTGCTAAGAAAAACTTACCAAAAACTCTCTAATTACTGAATTCTTCAGTCCCTGGGTGAACAGTCGTTAACCGATCCAGAAAATGGTTGCGCAGTAGTGCCATCTGCTCCTGAAGTGACAACACTGTCGTTGGCCAATGGTGACGTCATGCACAGTGCCAACAATCAGCAAAAAACCAATAACAACAATCGTTACCGGTTAGAAATCTCAATCCTCGACAATTCACTTTTGTTTTTATCAATGGCTAATGAGTATCTTTAGATCCGAGATTATTTATTATGATGGTTTAATTAAATTACCCCATTGCTTTTTACAAGGAGCGGGTTTAGTTCTCCAATCCCGATAATTTCTAGAAACCCCGATTATCGGAAATGGTGTAAATTATAAGGCTCTAAGCCTTATTTTTTATGCCACATATGGGAATCAAACCCATAACTTGCGGGTATAGACTGCAGCTAGAGGGGCAGTCGCACTAGCCACCAGGCTACCCGTTGGTACAATTACAGGTCCCGCAACTCAGCAAAACTTGCACATTTAATGAGTTGTAATCCGAGATGCATTATATTTTAGTAAATAAATTTTAACTAAGTTACAGGATCAGAACATGGAACTGCAAAACCCCCTCGTTCGTAAAATCACTGTCTTGTTTATTCGTTCAGTGTTTTTTTTTTCTTTTTTTCTTTCAATACCTATGTAAGCATTATTGAATTCACCATTGACCGTTACTCCACAAATGATTTTGTATCGGGAAATAAAAGCATCTATCTGTTCTCTATCTATTGATCAAAATGGTAATAGCAAGATATCGATCAATTTTTTTTGCACATTTTTCTATTTGTATACAAATTTTGACTCCTACAATATGATGATATACCTAATCCAACTATTTGAACTTCATTTTTGGTGATACCCAGACAAAGAATGTACCCATGTCACTAATTTGGTTAGCAGCGTTTTTTTTAAAGCACCCTTCAATTTTTGGTACCTAATAAAGGTTTTATTTCCACCCCAAAGGTACTATGGCGGCTTAACGCATAACCACCATGGTGGTATTCCTGGTGTTTTCAACTGCCGATTCACCAATCCATACTCGGCTGCCGTCTCAAAACGAAAAAAAAAGAAACCAACATCATTTGTGCCGCCGCCCTCTATTTTACCATCGAATCATTGCCCTGTGCCATTTTGGTGCCGACCGCTGGTATGGATAACATCAATCTGCATATTCCATCAACGCGTTGGTTGTGGGGCCATGGTGACTCAATAAACAACTCAAATAAGTTTGATTGGCGTTCATAACCATGTTGCGATGGTCATCCCTACTCTAAAGCTGGGAACTCACTATCTAATTCTGTTGGTGTGGGGATGACCACATGAACGTAGTTTTGAACAGCAATGAAATTTATTTGAGTTTTTTATTGAGTCATCTCAACCAATTCAAGCAATTAATAGTCTTGGCCCCACAACCAGCAATCAGATAATGTATGGGCCCTTATCACACGTCAGACCATTCCCCTCCCTATCCCACGGACAGACACATAGACCATATTCTCTGATTTTCCAATCCCACGGATTTGTTCACTTTGGCACACCTGCATCTATGTTTGGTATCATTCATGTGTGGAACCTTGTTTCTTGGAGAAATTGCCAATTAATTTGCATGACGAAATCGCCCAAGGCTTGGTCTGTCCAGACGGTCTGTTGGATGGGAATGGGGATGGGAACGGTCTGTTGTGTGATACAGGCTGTACCTATGACTTAGGGCGGTATTCACAGCACTTCCTATGCATAGGAGCCTTTCGAAACATTCCGTTTCCATAAAACTCGCATGGTATGGAGAAGATCACAGCAACTTAGGTAGCAACAAAATGTTCCCCTCCCCATCCCACGGACAGACACATAGGGCCGTATTCACAACACTACCTAGGCATAAGGAGCCGCTCGATGCGCCAGCACTTTCTTTGCACATTTCATTGGTCAATTTCAAAAAAACAAACATTCCGTTCCCATAAAACTCGCATGGTATGTGCTGTGTCTCAAGTGACTTTCTCTCCTGGACACAGATGGAAGATGACATTTATTCTGTTGTTACTTATCAGATTATGATAATGAGTGAGATATTGATTTATCATGATGATTATTACAGTTCGGATTTTCTAATGAGCCACGTTGCTTTTTTCCATATTCCCGAATTCCATATTGAATTCCTAGTATAATAGCCGCATATTCGGCCCACTATATACTAGTATGAAGACGATCACAGCAGCTTAGTTACTGTCAATCGCAACCTCGATTTTCGAGGTCCCAATTTCAAGGTTGCTCACTTGCTACCTTAAAATTGGAACCTCAAAAATCGTGGTTTCGATTGACAGTGCCTAGGTTGCTGTGCTCGTCTCCATACCATGCGAGTTTTATGGAAACGGAATGTTTGTTATTTTGAAATTGAC
Organism: Nesidiocoris tenuis; assembly: GCA_036186465.1. Classification (NCBI taxonomy): domain Eukaryota; kingdom Metazoa; phylum Arthropoda; class Insecta; order Hemiptera; family Miridae; genus Nesidiocoris; species Nesidiocoris tenuis. The sequence goes on along the minus strand of AP028919.1, from coordinate 457,978 downwards.
CAATGAAATGTGCAAAGGAAGTGCTGGCGCATCGAGTGGCCCTTATGCCTAGGAAGTGTTGTGAATACGGGCCATAGACCCTTTTCTCTGATTGACTGATCCTATGGAAATGTTCACTTTGGGGCACCTGCATCAATGTTTTTTTTTATTATTCATCCATGGAACATTATTTCTCAGAAAAATTATCAATCTATCTGTCCAGACGGTCTGTGGGGCGGAGAGGGGAACGGTCTGACGTGTGATACGGTCTTTAAAGCGGATTCACAAGAGTACAGCTTGTGCGGCTTGGCAAGATCTGTGTTTTTCAAACGATTTGAACACCATTTTTTTTTTTCAACGAAGCAAAAACCATCTAGGTAGGTAACTACTAGTTTTTCTCCAGACATAGCGTCAGCCGCTAGACACAGAGAATTCAAAATGCATCTTCATTTGTTATTATTTTTGAACAATAAATGTTGAGTTTTGGGTTCAAACCAGTGGTGCGTAGATGACACACAATACTTCCATATTTTGGAACGTAAAATTGAGACACAATTTGATCATATTTTGACTGCTTTTAAGGGGGTTTAGGTCAAAAATATCAAAAAACTCACTATGCAAATTTTAAAATTCGCCCAAAATGAAAAAACGCCACATTTTCGGAATATAAAAAATATCCACGTATTCTGCAAGGTAAAACAAAGATTTTGAGACCAAGAACGCTCAAATCGGTCCATTTTTGTGGCCGGAAAAAAATAAAATAGAAAACTCTAAAAATGCAAATATATCGGAAGTACTGTGCGTTATCCAAATTTCGATTAAACAGGGTGTTAGTTCTTGCCGAGACAAACATTTCAGTTCAAGAAATTTGAAAAAAGGTTGAGAATTGAGGGAGTTATGGTCATTTTTGTAAATGACCACAGACGGACTAACGGACACACGGACACACAGACACACGGACACACGGACACACAGACACTTGTTCAGGAAGTGATTCTGAGTAAATGTGTATAAGAAAAAGTTTTTTCTGAAGCTCCGTTCCTATTCTCGATTTTAGGACGATCACAATACTTCCATTTACTCTGTAAATATGGAAGTAAAAACAGTTTATTGAAGTTGATGCTTTGCTTGGGAGGGGGTTGATCTTCTGTGGTGAGGAGCGTAGTTGATGTTCCTTAATAAGGATAATTAATAAGGAAAAATATAATATATTTGTACATTATTTGACAACACCCCCTGAAAATTGTTTCTTTCACCTTTCAAAGGTTCTGGAACACGAATATACAATACAAATTCTTTGTCCGTCCGCCGTACGCTGTCAGGCGCAAAACACTTAGAAGGAGTGGTCCGATTAAAAAAAAAAAAAAAAAAACGGGCGTTTAGCAAATTTATCCTTGATGTGCACCTCGGGTAAGAGAATCCGCTCAATTCACTCTAAAGTACTCAAAAACGCTCAAATGTCAAAAAAGTCATAATTTCAAGAACATTTTTTTGGGTTTTGAACCCCTTAACATTTTTTGATCCGATTCCCCCGACAATATGCAACAAGTTAGAGCAAACCACAACTTTTAGGACCAACCGCGCAAAAATCTGATCAGAGGTTCAATACGATGACGTGGCCACAAAATCTTGTGGCCACCACATCGTATCGAACCACTGATCCGATTTTGATGAAACTAGTTCTAAAAGTTGTGGTTTGCTCCATCTTGGTGCATACTATCCGGGCAATGCGAACAGAAAAGGTTGAGGGGCCCAATTCGTATATTTTTGAAAAAAAAAAAGCAAAAACTCAATTGTGAAGGTGATGCCGCGGGTTTAGAATTTTTTGAGTATTTTTCCCGGCTTTCCCGCTTGATTTACCATAAGATAGGGTTTTTTTTCTCGAGAAATTCGGAAAATTTTGTTTTTTAATCAGTTTGGCTTGAGATTTCTTACCGTGATTAAATCAGAAATTTTCTCCTATTTCGCGTTTTTGAGGGAGTTCTACCGAACCGATTTTGTATTTTGAAGGTTTCTACACCGTTTTTACTCCCTGTAAGTCAAAATTAGTTGGGTTTTGGTGATCGAAAACTGGTTTGTCAACTAATTTTTGAACTACAAATATTAAAAAAAATATTTTTTGACCGCTTAAAAAAATTTGTAAAATTCAAAAGAAACTATTTTTGAGTAGGTTTCGGGTAGTTACATGACACAAAAAATTTGCAATTTGCTACGACTTTCCCAGACTGAGGAAAGCGCAAAAAACCAATTTCACATCAGAACGAGGATTCCAGATTCCCAGAAACTGCGATTCGGTTTCTAGAAAGAGAACGTTTCGTCTAGCCACCAACTTAATCGCGTAGACAGAAATTAAAAAGGGGGCCGTACGGTAGGTAGGTGAGGTGCCATCCTGGTCAAGGAATGGGAGGGGCAGATGTTTTAGGGGGTGGTTGGGAGGGGTAGGGGGCCAGGCGCTGGTGAGTTTTTTGTCACTATTTATTCATCATTGCGAAAACGTACCATTTAAGCATCATTGAGCTCACCACGGACCATTACTCCACAAATGATATGATGATAAACCAACCTACTCCAACTATTTGAACTTTATTTTCTGAGATTCCTCGACAAATAATGTACCCATGTCACTAATATCTTTAGCAGCGTTTTTAACAGAGGGAGTAGGTAGGGTATTCTAGCCCTAAATATTTCATCTTTTTTTCCTGTTTTTCCTCAGCCAAATTGAAATTGCTCTTATTAAAACAAGAAACTCAACATTTATTGTAAAGCGATGAAGACAGTCCAATGGCCAACATCATGTCTGGAGAAAAACGTGTAAATCATGCGCGAAGGGCAGCTCCATCTGCTCCACCTAGGAGATCCTCTGCGCAACGCCATCTTTTGCGAGATGAGTGGATGCTTGTTATTATTATTATAGTGCTCTTATTATAGTGAATTGAATTTTCACAGAAACCTAATTTTTGATAGGATTTTATGTAGGCAGTATAAACTGCTTGAGGGCATTTCTTCTCATTATCCGTGAAGCTATTTATGCAATTTTTCCATTCTCCGATCTTTTCCTTTTTATCATCGTTCTTGGCGGTATTTTCTCCTATAAATCCTCCAACAAAATGATGTGACTATTTTCAGACTTCATTGGATAGGACTTTGCCTTGGGTACCTACCTGCCTCATAGTTTTAGCGCCCGTATTTACCTAGTTGGCCTGACCAATGTTCCCACGTATACCTATATAGTACATTTTTGAAAAATCTTTATTACCCGTTGAAGCTATAAGAAATTCTACTTAAGTAGGTAGCGGAGAACAGATGTGTGTCGGATTTCTTGCATTTTGAGCTCATATTTGAGTTCAGCAACCTCATAAACACGTTTTCCACCAAGAAATCCTAAGGCATTGATATTGAATTTATCAGAATGCTTGCCTAATAGTAATATTAATGGGAGGCGGGAGGATTAAAAATAAGTTTGATTCATGAATACACTACCACAGCTCACCAAACGCAAGAGCTAGAGCCTGCCCCGACTGCAGAAAACGAAAGAGCCTTCTCTCAAGGCATAATATGCAACATATTATGTTGCAACTAAGGCTGGACCAAATATTAGGAAAGCTTGCCAGCCACTCATTCAAATTTGCTACTTTTTATACAATTTTTAAAAACCGCGTCTGTTGTCTACTACACAATTTATTCAGGTTTCAGACGACCACAGAGTGATTTCACGTTCGACTCCTGTCGACATCCGTGCAAAACTAGAGGAAAAGAAACGGCTGCAGTTGGCAGCATTGCGTGACATTGAAGAAGAACTGAGACGTCAACAAAGGACAGCCGAATTGCATAACGGCTACCCCCAGGAGCTTGTTCCTTCTCATCTTAGGTAGGTACCTACTTCAAGATATGCTGGCTCTAGCCGTTATGGACAGAGCTTGTGGGCAGGAGGGTTTGTGGGAGGTAAATTTGAAACGTCTTCTCGAGGTCCACAGACTTGAAGAGTATATCGAATATTTAAACTCAGCTGTAGATTTGAGACAACTAGGTATAGGAGTTGGGCTTATAAGGAAATGTGCATTGTTTGTACGTTTATGAATTATTTGATTTCAGTGTTGGACGAGTAGCTGGCAACCAGGAAGTTGAGGTACCTTATACTCTGCCTAGACAAAGTAGATATTTAAAACGGTCTCGCAAGCCAGCCAAAGTTACTAGATACTGTCCGCCCGCTAACTCCAGCGATGGTAAGTTTTGTTTTTGTGTTTCTAGGGTAAAGTAATAGAGGCGTGTAGTTTAAAACCCGGCTCAGTCCAAATTATTGGAACATTTTCCAGGAAACACAAAAGACGTTTTCCCATGAAGCAAACTATTTGAAGCGAAACCACTGTTTTGGAAGCGTTTTTCTATCGGATTGAGCCGGATTTGGTCCATAAGGCGTAGCAGGGTGATAGAATGGATCATGAACTTGGGGCAACTGGAAAAAAGTTAAATTCAGAAAAACATGGATTGAGCCGGTTTTGAACTACACGCCTCAATTCTGAAAATACTGGCGATTTTTAAAAGTTCTGAAGGCCGGTTTATTGAAAAAATTCATCTATACACTATATTTATCTATCCAAGGAAGCTTCAGATAAACGTCAATACGGTGGTATTTACATCAAATTTTGATGTAAAAATCTCATTGTTGATGGTTATCGGTTGCTTCTTTAGAGATCAGATAGATAAGTTTTGTCAATAAACCGGGCCTAAATCCACGACATAAGCTCGTACAACACGTCAGACCATTCTCCTCCCCATCCCACTGACAGGCTTGCAGACCCTTTTCTCGATTCGCTGATCCTATGGAAATGTTCACTTTGATGGACCTGCATCAATGTTTTTCATTATTTATCTACGGAACATTATTTCTAGGAAAAATTATCTATGAATTTGCATGTCAAAATTAACAAAGAATCGGTCTGTCCAGATGGTCTGTGGGATGGGGAGGGGAACGTGTGATATAGGCTTACTGGGCCTTCTTTGGCGCCTTTCCATTACCCAGTTATTCAAGGCGCCCCATTATTCCCCACTACGCCTGAAGCAGTGGCCATGAGAATCACAGAGACAACAACGATTTAAATTTAGTACAGAAATATCTCCAGCATTGCTGTAGTTTTAGAAGCGGTTTAAAATTCAATGCAATAAACTTTTCAAGAGGGTAAGAAGATTGCAAGTAAATTTTAGGTACCTATCAAATTCAATTGGGATGCAAATAATCGCGTGTCCTTTCCATTAGTCGAATCTGCATACTTCTGAGACACTTACTTGAATTAAAACTAATAAGGGGCCCCTTCAGAAATATGATTAGTCGGAGATGGTCAAAAGGAGGCGACCTGACGATTGATTGACATGGAGAGGGAAATCGTTGGACCACAGAGAAGGGAACTTGCTCTTGCGTGACGCTCTGAACACAATCAGTGTTTTCCTAATTTGTAGGATAGAGGTCGTTAGCCCTGGTTATTTACGGTGGGATCAGGAACCAGACTCCCCATACTGCTCATCCGGATTTTGGACCGGTTCCTTTGGTTGCATCCATATGCACATGGGCTTAGTGCCTTACCCACAAGGACAGGGGTTAATGATCACCCATCCCCCTAGAGCTAGCTCGAGAAGACACCGAAATCCCAATCCCACATCCAGCAGATAACTACCTCGTCCTTGCCATCCTGCCACAGCAAGAGTATTACTTTACAGTAACTGTAGAGTACGACTTCTGGTCTTTCGGCCGCCGCCACTCTACGGAGCGGAATCTTTTCCTAATTTGGAGGATAGAGGTCGTTAGCCTCAGTTATTTACGTTGGGATCAGGAACCAGGAGACTCCCCATACCGCTCATCCGGATTTTGGACCGTAAATAACCGATTCTAACGACCTCTGTCCTCGTTGTTGTAGCTGTGATTCTCATGGCCACTGCTTCAGGCTGCTTGTGGGCAAGTGGATCCATGTGCATATGGATGCAACCAAAGGAACCGGTCCAAAATCTGGATGAGCGGTATGGGGAGTTTCCTGGTTCCTGATCCCACCGTAAATAACCGAGGCTAACGATCTCTATCCTCCAAATTAGGAAAAGATTCCGCTCCGTAGAGTGGCGGTGGGCGAAAGACCAGGAGTCGTACTCTACGGTTACTGTAAAACAATCAGTGTTGTTTACCATACAACTGTAGTTCAATCAATTCATTCCAGGGGATGTGGACTCTGAAGATAACCAAGACGACCATGGCTGCTGGCACACGTCTGCTCCTCAATTGCGCCTCCATTCAACAAGATTCCGCCACGAAACAAAATTGTGATCGCCCGACCATAATTAACGTAAGCAATGCAAAATGGGCATGAAACATAAAAGCGGCCAATTTTTCCTATGAACCGGCCTCATACGATTGGGTAACATTAGATTTGATTAATTGCTTTCCTATTGTTAATTTCCTGTTACAATGAATGTACCTAACCTATCCAGAAAGTATGTACCATCAAGGAAGAATCAGTATTTCATTGAAACTATAGGTACAGGTTTTTCAATTTAAATAGCCGTAGAAAGGTTGACTGGTAGTTGCCTACGTCTTTGAGCACGTATATTGTATTTATTTTTTGTAAGTGGCTGTATTTCTGACTTCGTATTTTCTTAAGAAAATACAAAACTGATAGGTATATAGTTTGAATTAATCATTACCCGAATAAATTTGAAATTCAAGTTTCCCTTTTGTAATATTCTATTGAATGCTGCAAAATAAATTCCTTATGGTGACCCCAGTAGTTTGGACTAGCGCGGGATTTTGCGCCAACGAAATCTCCAGGCAGGGAACGATGCTATTGGTGTGGTATGCAGGCGCGAAATTTAACACCCGAGTTTCAAACATATAATTAGGCCCCCAGGGGGCCCAAACTCGCCAGGTGTTATATTTCGCGCCTGCATACCTCACCAATAGCATCGTCCCCTGCCTGGTGATTGAGTTGGCGCTAAATTTCTCCCGCGCTAGTTGCAGACATAGTATAGACCCCAGGTGGTCATTTTTTTTAATTCAACAATTCAGATTTATTTGGAACGGTTTTTTTTTTTTTTTTTTGACAAATCATGAACAATTTACGGTTGTGGTTGTGTTTCAGTGAAGTTCAGGCGTTTGTTGTTAAATTTTCGCTTGCATACCGCACCAATAACATCGTTCCCTGCCCAAAGATTGCGTTTGAGCTAAATTTCTTACCGGGCGACCGGGCGAGTTGCAAACATAGAATAGACTAGAGGTGGGCGTTTCTGTTGTTTTTAAAAAATGTAAGAAACAGTTCGTTGAAATGAAAAAAAAAACTGTTGTCAGAAAACAGTTTGAAAAAACAGGTCGGACCGATTGTAAAGATGCCTCGCTGTCTATTACTGTTATTATCCGTTTGTCGGAACAACAGTTTTCTACCAATTTCTAGAGCACTGCTCGTTTCTAATAGAGAGAAAAGGTTTTTTAGGGGAAACTTATAATTGCCGAATTTAAATAGTTAATGTAATGATTCCTCTTGTAATCGACACAAAAAATATAATGCGCCGTGGATAGACTTATTGAGATTCACGAAGTTCATCTCCAGCATTGACAATTTCCAAATATCCTGGCCCAAATCCCAAGGTGTTACCTCAACAAAATTGTTTATGTTTGGTTGTAAATTCAAAAAACGCTGCTAAGTAGATCAGTGGCATGTGCAGATTAGTTTTTGCTATGTCCGAAGAACTCTGCAAATTTTGCACAGGGGTTCATTTTTCGATTGCAAAGACAAACCTTACGATATATCGGTACTCCTTAAACACAGAATTTAGCTGTTATTATTCTATAATTTCAGTATCAATTTGTATTTTAGATGGAGATTTAGAAAAACGTTTTTTCAACCCGGCAAAAAATAATCATCCTCTTCTATTGGTAAATACTTAAATATCTATCTTTTCAACGGAGCAGATCGTTTAATTCCGTTAAATTCACCATTTAATCTATTCTTAATCACCTTCATAATTAACAGAATAATAATAATAATCATTAAATTCTCTGAATAATGAAATTAAAAATGCCTCAAGAATGCCTCAGAACCATTGTTAAAGCCTGACTCGCTTTCATGTTGCCAAGCGCAACTGGTCGTAGTGTGAGTGCGTCACCTTGTTGGTGTAATAGGCTAGTGGTCATAAGTAGATCAATCAACCGTATCTAAGAGCCGAGGCCAAATTCTCAAATTTTTCCGATTTTTGTTTTGCTGATTTGTGTAATGCGACCAAATTCTTTAAATTGAAGATATCGGGAGGACAGAAGTTTTTGTGGGGATTCCAACGAATGGAAAACGAATTTTGAGGCTCGAGTAGTTTTCGAGTTATTAAGAATTGCAGAAATTTTAAAAAACTCAAAAATGTCTCACTAAAACTGCAATAACTCCTAAACGGTTGAAGCTACCGGCGTGGCGATGGTCTCATTCGATTCAGCATAGAAAAATCTATAGAAAATGATGCGTCACATGCCTATGTTTTAAATTTCCAGAAAAACACGAATTTTTTCACACTTCAACAGCTGTTTTACTGGCCTTAAAATTAAGGTAGGGTTCTGCCGAGACGTTAGGACCAACTAGATACGGAACTTGATTTTTGGTACAAATTTCAAAATTTTTCGATAACTCCTTCCCCCTGAAAAACCCCGGACGGCGGACGGCGGACGGCGGACGGCGGACGGTGGACGGCGGACGGCGGACGGCGGACGGACAAAAAATTTTTATTGCAGATTCGGATTCTACACCCCTTGAAACGTAAACCAACAAATTTTCAGGGGGTGTTAAAATTTTTTTTTTCCCGACCGATTACAAAGGTTCATTTCTATAGAAAAATGAACCAAAATAAAAACATTCGATTCTCAAACTCCTAACAGGGGGGTTGTATTTTATTCTTAAACGATAAATCAATTCGAATAGGTTATGTTCTGATTTTAGTAGCCTTGTACGTAGACAACGGGTAGGTGGCTGCTACTGATCCTCAAGAACTGCAAGAATTCATCAAGGAACTCAAAGCAGAGTTCAAAATCTCAGTGAAGGACGCCAATTTCTACCTCGGAATAGAAATAAATCAGAAGGAAGACGGCTCAGTCACAATCAATCAGCAGAACTACATCAAGAAAATACTGCAGCGATTCAACATGTTCGAATGTAGTCCAGCTCCGACTCCTATCATAAAAGACTCTACGCAGTCAGGGGGAGAAGACTCGAACAAAGAACCGGTCAATTTTCCGTATCGTCAAGCAGTAGGAGCATTGATGTACGTCATGACTGCCACACGACCAGACATCGCTTACGCGGTTGGTGTCGTTTCAAGAAATGTGGAAAACCCATCCTATGATGACGTCGTCCGAGTCAAGCGGATATTTTGTTACCTCAAAGGATCAATGAGCCTGGGAATAACTTATCAACCGGATCTCAACAAGGGATACTAAATCACTCGCGGAGAAATTGTGGAATCCCATAATTTGAATAAAAACTCAAAAAATGAGGGAAGAGAAATAGTCTATTCCACTTATTAAGGTATAATTGTAGACCGGTTTCGGTTATTACACCATCATCAGTACTTAAAAACGACTGAGGTACATCGAGAAATATCTAGCTTATATACTAAAGCGACAGTATAAGTGAAAGGTGAAAGTGAATGGTGGAAGTGAAAGGTACAAGTGGAGGTGAAAGTTCTACCTAAGTGGAAGGTGCAAGAAGGGAGTGAAAATCCCTTAGTGCCCTGTACATGGTTCCTATTCCTAATAGAAAGTACAAAGGCTTTAACATTCATATCACAGAAACAAACCCATGAGATGCGAGACGTATTGAGGTATAGCCTCGTTCAAACTTTTACCTAACCTATTACTTTTAACAATTTCAAAATTTTCAAATACATCCAAAACCCTACCTTTAGGACAAAAATGCAAGAATTCTATAAATTGTCTATCTGATGGATCAAATTTGAAATTATGATTAGAACTTTTAAGATGATTGGCAAACGCAGATTCCTTATCCAGGTTTCTACCCTGTGCCAACAACCTCCAGTCCTTCTCATGTTCCCTAATTCTTTCCCTAAATTTCCTACCAGTCTGACCACAATAATCAAGCCCACAAGAACATTTTAATTTATAAACCCCACTCCTATCCAACATATCTATCCTATCCTTAACCCTACCCAACGATGATTTTAAATTAAATTTATTTTTGAATCCTACTTTAAACCCCCTTCTCTTTAGAGTTTTCCCAATTCTATCTGAAACCCTACCATAGTAAGGGATACTAACCCAAACCCTATCACTATCACCTACTTCATCCCTTACTAATGCAGATACCTTCCCAATATCTTTTTTTCTAAGTACTTTAGCCCAAATCCTATTTATAAGACCCTCATCATATCCGTTGCTCACTGCTATTCCCTGAATTATTAATTTTTCTTTTTGCCTATTACTATCACTCATAGGAATTGATAAAGCCCTATTTATCATACTATGAAAAGCAGCATGTTTATGAACTAGTGGATGATCAGAAGAATTATGAATTGTAATATCAGAGTAAGTTGGTTTCCTATAAATTGAAAAATCGTGTTTATTTTCTACTACAGTGATAGAAAGATCTAGAAAATTTAATTGACGGCCCCCTATTTCTACTGTAAATTTGATATGTGGATCTAATGTTTTTTGGAAATTTGAAAGTTGCCTATCTGTACCACCCCATATCACCTACCAGAGTTGGATAGTAATGATTACTTTTAGTAATGATTACTTTTTAAATTACTTTTTGAATTACGCTGAGATTAATTGCAATTCCCATTCCAATTCCTGTAATGGTAATCGAAATTCCAATTACTTTTTTAATTACATGTAATGGGAATGGGTTTTTTGAATTCCCATTACAGGAATTGGAATGGGAATTTAGTAATCCGATTACTCCCGAGTAATCCGATTACTTCCCTGTAATCCAATTACTCGCGAGTAATTAGAATACACTGCATAAACATTGATTCCTCTGGAGATGTCATGGAAATTCAATGTGGTTACATAGGGTGTCATAGGAACAGTGGCGGTCTTAACGAAATGGAGATACGAGGATTCACCACTTCGCCGTTGATATGCTAGTTGCGTTTCTGTCGTGTACCTTTATCGACAATCACTCGGGACTCAAAATTAAAATTTTTGTCCGAGAGCCGATTCGACCTTGGGGCATTTGTCATGGTGGCGAAAGAAAAAAGTCTTTCAACTGTAACCACATCGAAGTTCCATGACATCTCCAGAGAAATCAATGTTTATGCAGTGTATTCTAATTACTCGCGAGTAATTGGATTACAGGGGAGTAATCGGATTACTCGCGAGTAATTGGATTACTCGCGAGTAATTGGATTACAGGGGAGTAATCGGATTACTCGCGAGTAATTGGATTACAGGCGAGTAATCGGATTACTAAATTCCCATTCCAATTCCTGTAATGGGAATTCAAAAAACCAATTCCCATTACATGTAATTAAAAAAGTAATTGGAATTTCGATTACCATTACAGGAATTGGAATGGGAATTGCAATTACATTTCTTCAAAGGAATGGGAATTTGTAATGGGTAATGGGATTCCTTTTTTATCAACCCTGCTCCCGAGTAATCCGATTACTTCCCTGTAATCCAATTACTCGCGAGTAATTAGAATACACTGCATTAACATTGATTCCTCTGGAGATGTCATGGAAATTCAATGTGGTTACATAGGGTGTCATAGGAACAGTGGCGGTCTTAACGAAATGGAGATACGAGGATTCACCACTTCGCCGTTGATATGCTAGTTGCGTTTCTGTCGTGTACCTTTATCGACAATCACTCGGGACTCAAAATTAAAATTTTTGTCCGAGAGCCGATTCGACCTTGGGGCATTTGTCATGGTGGCGAAAGAAAAAAGTCTTTCAACTGTAACCACATCGAAGTTCCATGACATCTCCAGAGAAATCAATGTTTATGCAGTGTATTCTAATTACTCGCGAGTAATTGGATTACAGGGGAGTAATCGGATTACTCGCGAGTAATTGGATTACTCGCGAGTAATTGGATTACAGGGGAGTAATCGGATTACTCGCGAGTAATTGGATTACAGGCGAGTAATCGGATTACTAAATTCCCATTCCAATTCCTGTAATGGGAATTCAAAAAACCAATTCCCATTACATGTAATTAAAAAAGTAATTGGAATTTCGATTACCATTACAGGAATTGGAATGGGAATTGCAATTACATTTCTTCAAAGGAATGGGAATTTGTAATGGGTAATGGGATTCCTTTTTTATCAACCCTGGTAGGGAAGCAGTTCTGGGACTTGACAGAGTGAATGACACCGTTGATGTCGTTTTCCTCCCTATCTCCATCACCACTTCTTCGACATTCGTTTGATCTTATAAATAACTTTTACACATAGAAATGACCTGTTAACCTTGTTGAAAAATAATATAACGTAAAACAAAGAACGTCAGGGCTTAATAGTGTTATGTAATCTGTTATTTCCATTTTATTAACATTTTATTCGGAGCGTGAAATGAAACAGTACTCAGATGATTCGATACTCTTCAGTATCGAATATTTTCTTTCGATATCTGAGAAGTATCGAATATTTGTTTCGATACTAGTATCGAGTACTGGTATCGAATATTTTCTGCCCATCACGGAAGTTGCGTACAAGAACAATGTCCATCACTACGGACCAAGAAAGATGAAACAACAACAAAAATTATCCCCCTACTTGAAACGACTGTCTAGTGCCCACAGGGTGCATTAGTTCCATTCCTTCCGTTCGAGCGCTGTCCGCGCTGCTCCAATCCGTATGACTGATGATCCGCCCTCGTTGCTAACTGTTCCTTCACACATTCCTTCACACAAATCAGGTGACATGCATGCTCGCTGCGCTCGCATCTCGAAGACAGAAAAACATCCCTCATCAGTCCAATTCGACACACTCATCAGTCAAACGCTAATCAAGCAAGATATTTTATAGCCTACCTACTTATCCGAGAAAGTGGTGGATACACCAAGGCGTTTAATCCTAAGGCGTATAATGTAACTGGTGGCACAATTCTTGTACACACAAGAAAGGAAATATAGGTAAAACACCGGCGTACGCAGACAAGCAAGATCAGAATGTTCGAACTTGTTGACAGCAGCAAAGCGATAAGAACAAGGGAAACTTACGTTGGGCACCCGGGCCCGAAAAATCATTACCGTGGGCACCCGGCTCGTTGCAAAAGTGAGTTCTACGCTGGGCACCCAAGTTACGCTGGGCACCCAGGTGAAACAGAAATTGGTTGTTACAATGGGCACCCAAGTTACGCTGGGGCTGTGTCCTCTAAATGAACGGAGGTGTGGTTAAAAATTTCTGAACCGCTTAAGCCCAATTTCATTTCACATATTTTGACATATTCCACTATAAATCCATAATTTACAAATATTTGGTCCACATAAATACATTTGCTAATTTTGGGTAGTTCTTAATACTTTTGAGGAAATCATTCCTTATCCAAAAACCTCTATTTATCATTAATTATTATTGTACTATTATTAATTTAAAGGATAAAAAGTCGCGAGCGGACAGATTTCAATTCTGACCTGTACCGGGTGCCCGGAGTAATCGGTCTTGTACTTTCATTTCTCGTTTCTCACTTGCCGGGTGCCCAGCGCAGGCCGCCCAAGAACAACCCTCTTTTTACTTCCATATTTACAGAGTAAATGGAAATATTGTGATCGTCCTAAAATCGAGAATCGGAACGGAGCTTCAGAAAAAACTTTTTCTTATACACATTCACTCAGAATCACTTCCCGAACAAGTGTCTGTGTGTCCGTCTGTGGTCATTTACAAAAATGGCTCATTTCTCAACACTCCCTCATTTCTCAACCTTTTTTTAAATTTCTTGAACTGAAATGTTTGTCTCGGCAAGACCTAACACCCCGTTTAATCGGAATTTGGATAACGCACAGTACTTCCGATATATTTGCATTTTTAGTGTTTTCTATTGTATTTTTTTCCGGCCACAAAAATGAACCGATTTGAGCGTTCTTGGTCTTAAAATCTTTGTTTCACCTTGCAGAATATGTGGATATTTTTTACATTCCGAAAATGTGGCGTTTTTTCATTTTGGGCGAATTTTAAAATTTAAATAGTGAATTTTTCGATATTTTTGGCCTAAACCCCCCTTAAAAGCAGTCAAAAAATGATCAAATTGTGTCTCAATTTCACATTTCAAAATATGGAAGTATTGTGTGTTATCTACGCACCACTGGTTTATCACTGCAGACAGGTAGGTTGGCTATAAAATATCTTGCTTGATTAGCGTTTCACTGATGAGTTTGTCGAATTGGACTGATGAGGGATGTTTTTCTGCCTTGGAGATGCGAGTGCAGAGAGCATCCAGGTCACCTGATCTGTACAAGGAATGTGTGAAGGAACAGTTGGCAATGAGCTGTACGAACTGGTGGCACAATTTTAAAATTGCCTTAAATGTGTTCCTAGACGTCCGAAAATTTAGAAAAGAAACACGCAGAGAGAGGAACAGCGCGGACAGCGCTCGAACGGAAGGAATGGAACTAATGCACCCTGTGGGCACTAGACAGTCGTCTACTTGAAGGCTCGAAGCGGCATTCTATTGATTCTTGATTGAAATTTTGGTTGTGATTGTTCCCCACCCGTCCCGAGGTCTTCGAGATTTAAAAATGGTACGAATCTCTTGAAAATTGTCGATCGCTTGCAATAGGAGGTCTCGAGATTCTCGTATCTTTACTTGGTGGGAGGAAATTTTTGTTAGATAGAAGGAATGGCTCGTTCCATTGACAAGACGTCAGTTTTGCAGCTTTACAAGACCATTCTGAGAGAAGCTTCAAAATTTCCGGCTTACAATTTTCGGTTTGTATTATTCTTCTTTAACGTAAGGACTGTTACCGCTGCTTATCCAATACTGATTGTTTTTTGCTGAAAGCACGATTGCCACTCGAGTTGACAAAAAACCAGGGATGCGTAGATAACACATACTTCCATATTTTGGAACGTAAAATTGTGACACAATTTGATCATATTTTGAATGCTTTTAAGGGTGTTTAGGTCAAAAAATTCACTATTCAAATGTCAAAATTCGCCCAAATAAAAACACGCCAGTTTTTTGGAACATAAAAAATATCCACATATTCTGCAAGGTACTACAAAGATTTTAAGACCAAGAACGCTCAAATCGGTTCATTTTTGTGACCGGAAAAAAATAAAAAAGAAAACAATAAAAATGCTAATATATCGGAAGTACTGTGCGTTATCCAAATTTTGATTAAACAGGGTGTTAGGTCTTGCCGAGACAAACATTTTAGTTCAAGAAATTTGAAAAAAGATTGAGAAATGAGGGAGTTATGGCCATTTTTGTAAATGACCACAGACGGACGGACACACAGACACTTGTTCAGGAAGTGATTCTGAGTAAATGTGTATGAGAAAAAGTTTTTTCTGAAGCTCCGTTCCGATTCTCGATTTTAGGACGATCACAATACTTCCATTTACTCTGTAAATATGGAAGTAAAAAGGGCTTACTAAGGTACAAAGTAAACATGTGATGAGCTTGCTTTCAAAAGGAGTCATATCCAATTTTCGAAAAAATTCAGTAAAAGACGGATTTTCAATCTATAGGATAGCCCAAATCGACCTGTAGGATCTGTTAGCGGCAAAAAGGAACATAATATGTTCTTTGCCCTTCAAATACACTAAGATATTATCTTTGTGTATTTGAAGGGCAAAGTTAGCTGCAAGCTGGATCTGTTAGCGGCAAAAAGGAACATAATATGTTCTTTGCCCTTCAAATACACAAAGATATTATCTTTGTGTATTTGAAGGGCAAAGTTAGCTGTTTGGATCAAAAGGGATCACATCCACTCCCATAATGATGAGAAATTTTTGTTTCAATCAAAAGGGAACATATGCAGCCTTTCCTTCAACTTGATGCTGGATGTGTTTTTCAAAAAGGAACATATCCAAAATAAGATCTACCAGATTTTCTTTTCAGCTCTAGTTTTGAATGTATCCGTTAGAGTGAGTGTGCTGTCCGGCAGTAGGATTTGAAGGTGTTGGTAGGATTGATCGACAGAGTGCAGGAGCATCACTCTTTGGCACCTCCGTAATTAGCTGTGCTCCTTTGTTTCCGATGATATCAAGAAGAGCAGCAATAGCATTTCGACTGTGAAGGTGCAACACTGCCCAAGTCAAAGCATCTGGTCTTTTGGGGGCGTCTGGGTTGCCTCTTTCTCCAAATTTGAATTGGTGGCAACTTGGCATATCACGCGTCCATCGATCGCATGGCAAACGGATTGGGCTGTGTTGCACCTTCACAGTCGATTTTCACTTCACTAATTTCTGCAGTGCCTCTTTCTGTTTTTTTTTTGTGCCCATTATTTTTGAGATTTTTATTAGGAACAGGAAAAATGTTTTTGTCAAAAGGGAACATATCCGAAATTTTTATCAAAAGGGGTCATATCATAGTTATAATTAGCTGCTTCTCCTTTGGTTTTCGGGATTGACTGCTCATGTTTTGGGATGTCATTTCTAGTGGTTCACTAAGCTACACTAGATTAAAAACTAAATTTAAATTCCATTCAATAACTCCTTGAACGTTTTTTTCACTTCCTGAAATTTTTGTGGAAGTGGATATGACCCCTTTTGAAAGTAAGCTCCTCATGTTTTCTCTATGGTTGTGCGGCGGAATTTACTTCCCTTCCCGTTGCCTCATAACTAGAAAAAATTACTCGTTCATGAGATAATCGGGGATCGGCTAAAGTGACAACTCTCTTATTGGGTACAACGGTACTTAACTAGATAAGAACATCAGTCTACTTCAAAATACTTACAACGTTTCAAGCAACGTAAAATCTCATCTAACTTTTCTGGGGCCTTTTCTACTCCTAAAGTCGGCCACTCACTAGCCTATCTGGTCCGTCTGTGGTCATTAACAGCCAGTGGTGCGTAGATAATACTCACCAAGTACTATGTGGCGTATTTTTATTTTGGGCGAATTTTAAAATTTGCATAGTGAGTTTTTAAAATATTTTTTACCAATACACCCTTAAAAGCAGTCAAAATATGATCAAATCGTGTCACACTTTTACGTTTCAAAATATGGAAGTATGGTGTGTTATCAACGCATCACTGGTTGTAAATGGCCACAGACACTTGTTCAGGAAGTGATTCTGAGTAGATGCGTATAAGTAAAAGTTTTTTCTGAAGCTCCGTTCCGATTCTCGATTTTAGGACGATTCTAATACTTCCATTTACTCTGTGAATATTGAAGTAAAAATGCTCAAATCAGTTCATTTTTCTCCATTTCTGTGAAACACAGCCTGTACGTATCCAGCCAAAAATTACCCTGAAATTAGTAGCCTCGTGATTAATCAACGATTTTCAAATAATTGACCATTGACAAAGCAGCCAATCATTAGAGAGTTTTTGCAAGCCACTAACGGGCCACGTAGAACCTTGCGACAGAGCTCGTAAGAGCCAGGAGACGGTAACTCGACATGACGTTAGCTACGGGTGCCGGTAAAATGGTCCATTTAGCGTCGCCCGTTGAGCCTAAGAGACGGGCCCGTTGAATGCCTAACCAATAATAACCGTAGCTAATAATGGTAATACGGTTACCATGGCAACCAACATAGCAACCGCTGGCGTTGTTGCCCCTAGTCGTAGTTAACGTCGCACGCGAAACGTCACCCGTGAGAAACGTCACCCGTTGGCTGCAAAAACTCTCTAATAGAGAGTTTTTGCAAGCCACTAACGGGCAACGTAGAACCTCGCGACAGAGCCCCTAAGAGCCGGGAGACGGTAACTCGACAAGACGTTAGCCACGGGTGCCGGTAAAATGGTTCATTCAGCGTCGCCCGTTGAGCCGAAGAGACGGGCCCGTTGAATGCCTAACCAATAAAAACCCTAACTAATAATGGTAATACCGTTACCATGGCAACCAACATAGCAACCGCTGGCATTGTTGCCCCTAGTCGTAGTTAACGTCGCACGCTAAACGTCACCCGTGAGAAACGTCACCCCGTCACCCGTTGGCTGCAAAAACTCTCTATTAGAGAGGGCTCTATTGCTCTGTTGCGAGGTTCTACGTTGCCCGTTAGTGGCTTGCAAAAACTCTCTATTAACTCGGAAGTGCGATGGTTCCTACCTAGACTAACGTTAGTCCGAGAAATTTAGACAAAAAATTGAAAACCATATATGACCATATTTGTAAATGCAGACAGGCTGACGCCTAAACGTTTGTTCAGAAAGTGATTTTGATTATAAGTGTACCTGTAAGGGGGTCCGGTGTTGAAGAGATCTAAGGGGTTTTCAGTTCTGGCTCACAGTCGAAGACTAGGGAGTTCGAATCCTCTAGCCCTGGAAATTTTGTGACCCTAACATGCTCATCCGTTCAGTGAAACCTCATCAGAAATTTCCCTTTGTCATACTAGGCACGGTTGAGGTTATAAATGTTGATGTTAAGCTTAATCTAATTTTAATCAATTTAATCCATAAGTATGAAAAAATTAACTAACAATAAGAAAATTGAAATTAAATTTTGCTTTACGTCAAGACCCCAACCGTCATAAACCTCAACCGGGCCTGACATGACGAAGGCGTTTTTTGGATAGGATTACACTGAAAGGAGGAGACTGCAAGGTCCACAAATATTCCAGGGCGGGTGAGGGAATCGAACCCCAGATCCGTAGCTGTGCACCGACAACGGAGAGCGCCTTAATCTGCTCGGCCACACCGGACCCCGAAATAAGTAAATAATAGAATGATATTTCAATTGAGAGAAGGTAAGATTTGATTTTCACGCACTTGATATTTTGGAATGATGGTGATCTTTATGGCTGAATTGAAAATGGGCCAAGCCTACCAGAGGGTACGTGCCACCATACTTAGCAAAAAATAATAACTAATTTTTCTAGATAAATATTAATTCTCATTCCTGTTGAAGGATGTACTGCCTGCGTCGAGCACGCGATGGGTTTCGCTTAAACAAAGGCCTCAACGACCAGAGGGCAATTGAAAAGGTTTATACGGAGGGCCAGAACTTCCTGAACATCATCAAACGACAGGTTTGTTGGAGGACGTAAAAAAGGGGACCTTAAAAATGAATAAAGATAGTTTGGGGGAGAGGAATAGTGACTATGTATAGCTCTTCAATAGTCCGTTGCTAGGCCATGTTTGCGAGGATGAAATTCCAAAATGTAAAACATCCTTTAATTTAAAAACAATTTTTGTAAAAATCGGTTTGGTAGGTAGTGCCAGAGTTGTCGCGTAAATATTTCTTCCTTGCCTCGATTTGTGAGACCAGCGTCAATAAGAGTATCATCTGAAATCTAATTAATTTAATCGTTTCAGCTACCATTTAAAAAAATAGACTGATAAAAAAAGACTGATTAATTAGATTGCAAAAGGCAAATGCGGCGGACGGGCGGACGGACACACGACGAAAAATATATATATAACGAAAAACTTGTTTTGATCAAAAGGGCACATATTCAAACGGCTCGAGTTTTCCTCATCCAAAAACCTGGATAACTCAGAGACTCCGAATAGATACAATAGATGTCGCAAACGTTCAAGGAGAAGACAGATTTCGCCCCCACTTCCCTACCTTCTTCGGCTAAGGCGATATCAGATAAGCTTGAGTTCGTGCGTCCCATGTTTGACAGGAGTTCGTTGTTTTTACGTTTTGTGCTCATTCGCGTGTGTTTTTCCGCGTAATGGAGCGTACTGTGGATGAATTAAATCAGGGATGTCGGAAGAGACGTAAACGTGACGTAAATTGACTAAGAAAGAAGAAAAAGTGGTTTTTGATTTCAGGAGTTGAGTAGTTAATTCAAAATATCAGAAACGCAATTTTTCGTAACGCTCTGTCCAGATGATCCAGTAATTTTTGTTTGGGTACTTAACTTAGATGGTGGGAAGCAAAATATAAGGTTTTTGGCGAAATTTGAGAGATTAGCATCCACTTTTCAATCAAAAGGGCACTTCTCCCAAATTTTCAATCAAAATGGCACATATCCAAAATTAAAATGGCGGCCTCTCCCTCATTTTTGGGTTTGAAACATTTGTATTCTGGGACATGATCTGTTATGCCAACAAGCTCAGCTCTGTATAATAAAACTGTACGAGAGGTAGCGCAATTGGTTTTCCTCCCTTCCTGAACAATTATGGGGAATGGATATGTTCCCTTTTGATAGATCACTCCTCAGTTATTGACACATGGAAGTCACTAGATCTGTGTCACTTGGCGTACTGGAATTTAACAACACTGGCCAGAGGTAAATCGGGAATTTGGTACTCAACTTTCTTGTAGATGTGAGGGAGAATTTGAAACAGTTGACATTTCGAGCTGAAAATTTTCCAAAACTGAATGTGCACACGTTTCAAATTTTTGCCACCGCTTTTCTTTTTGGATGTTGCAGGCCGTGGTGTACACACTCTATAAGGCCAAGAATCTCGTCATCGAAAATGAGCGACCCAAAAACAGCACATGACCTGTGGGAAGATCTAGACATTTTTGTACATAAAGGATGCTTCAAATTTTGAGTAAATAGGTAATGAATGTGTTTGATATTATTTGTTGGAGAAAAAGCAGCGTAGTCATGTAAATAACTATTAAACACTTTCTGATTGTTGGCAATTTTGGCCTAGAATTTTATCATTTCATATTTCCTCTATTTCGATAGTATTGTGACAACACTGAACCCTTGGGAAAATAGTAATAATTCGTCAGACGGTCGCCTGGTCGTCCAATGGTCAGGACATCCGCTTGCGGAGCCATCATCAACCATTTTTTCGGCTGAAAATCTGTGAGGTATATGGCGAGAGATAGAATTGGCAGCGGATATAGAACCAGTATCTTTTTATTTATACTGTGAGCGAAATCGAAAAATATTTTTGTGGCCACAACTAAACACAGGGAATTTGGTATTTAGGCAATCTTCTTGGTAGCCGGAACTAGGTCTCGATTGGTATGTTTCCATACTCCCTCTCAATCGTAGACCACTCATCAGAAGACGCCCAAACCATCTCGGCAAAAGTTGTGTTTTTCTCTTGGCAGTCCTTTAGTGAGAACGTCTGCTGGCATCTCAGATGTCGGTAGGTACGAGATGTTCAGTACACCATCTTCAAGGGCTTGACGAACGAAGTGATGCTTAATGTCAATATGTTTTGATCTGGCGTGATGCACAGGGTTTTCAGCCAACATCTTTGCTCCCTGGCTGTCGCACTTGACGTTGATTGAATCTGTCTGGTATCCGATGTTCCTCAGGAAATTTTTCAAATATGTGGCCTCTCTGGCAGCTTCAGCGAGTGCCATGTATTCTGCCTCTACGCTGCTCAAGGCTACCGTTCGTTGTTTGCGGGCCTCCCAGGTGATGGCAGCTCCACCAAATCTGAAAAAATAGCCTGAATAAGATCGACGATCTGTCCCACAGTTTCCCCAGTCAGCGTCGCAGAAACCTTGAATTGGTTCTTCAGTTTTCTTGAAAACTAGTCCATACTCGAGGGTTCCATTTAAATAGCGTAGGACTCTTTTAGCCGCCTTCCAGTGTTCAGTACCATAGGACTCATTAAATTGACTCAATGAGTTCACAGCGAAGGCTATATCTGGTCGTGTTGCCACGGCCAAATACATGAGTGATCCTATGAGTGAACGGTAAGGCACTTGTGGTTCTTCTGCGTCTGACGGTCTCTTGTCGAGTTTTAGGCCGACTTCAACTGGTGTCGTTACGGTCCTGCAATTCGTCATTTTGTATTTTTCCAGGAGGTCTTCGATGTACTTCTTTTGGCACATCTGAATTTTGGTTTTGGTGCATTTGAATTCTATTCCCAGGCAATAATTTATGGGTCCCATGTCCTTCATCTTGAATCTCTCCATCAACTGATTTTTAATTTTCTGTATGAAATTTTCGTTTGTTGACGCAACCATAATATCATCAACATACACACCGACGAGGCCTAATCACGGGAGAAAATGTTTGGTCGAAATCTATCCCTGGGCGTTGATTGAAGCCACGAGCAACAAGTCTAGCCTTTCGTCTATCCACAGAGCCGTCGGGCTTATACTTTGTTTTGAGGACTAATCGGCTAGTAACTGCATCGCGGTTTGCGGGCTTCTCACATATTGTCCAGGTTTTGTTTCGAAGCAATGATGAAAACTCATCGTTAATTGCCTCCTTCCATTCGTGAGAATTCGAATCAATGGACTCAGAATTCAAGGCCAAAATTGCAGCGTAGTTAGCTCCCTCTGTTCCTGGATATTCTCGATTTCTATCAGCATTTTCAGCGTTGTCCAGATTCATCTTCTTTGATTGGCTCCTGGTTATTATTTTTGTCGTTCTTCCACTGCTTCTTCCAGGCCCTTTTCTAGTCTCAGGAAGAATGGGAATTTCATCGTTCGGAAAACCAAGAAAATCGGAAGAATCTGAATCTGAATGGGGTTCATGACGAATTTGTTCATTTTGTCCTGAATAACTCGATTCAGGAATTGGTTCTACTTCACTAGTTCGGCGATTTTCAATTTCTCCGAAGCTGGGAAGCATGACATATTCAATTGTCGATTTCTTTCCAGACTTCTGGACATCATTAACTTGGGGATCGATGAATTCGTTTTCTACAAATTTTACGTCCCTAGTAATGCAAATTTTACGCTCACTGGGAATCCATACTCGGTACGCTTTGTTTTCATTCGAGTAACCTGTCAGTACACACGGTTTGGAACGAGGTTGAAATTTTCCTCGTGTAGGGTTTTTGTCCAAAACATACCCTCTGCTTCCAAACGTTTTGAAGTAGACAACCGTTGCTCTTTTTCCATACCAGAGCCAATACGGTATCTCACCTTCAATAGCAGTACTTGGACATCGGTTTCTTTATATGGTTCGCAGTGGCAATCGCCTCAGCCCAAAACCCTTCAGACAATCCAGATTCGAGCAACATTGTTCTCGCCATGTCCAAGTAGGTACGGTTTATACGTTCGGCGACTCCGTTTTGTTGTGGGGTTTGGGCACAACTCAGTCTTCTTCTGATGCCTGAATCAGAAAGGAACTTTGAGAATTCTTTCGATGTGTATTCACCGCCATTGTCAGATTGTAAGTGTTTTATTTTACAACCTTTGGCATTTTCAGCCCAATTTTTGAAGTCTTTGAATGCGTCCAGAGCTTCACTTTTATTTTTCAAAAATCTAATTTCCGTCCAGCGCGATTTATCGTCTGTGAACGTTATGAAATAACGCGCACCACCAATTGACGTTTTTGGCATTGGACCACAAATATCTGAATGTATAATTTCAAGGAATTCGGAATTTCTCTTTTCTGTTTCCAGAAATGGGAGTCGAGACATTTTTCCTCGTAAACAGAAATCACATGTAGGCAAAGATCCTTTTAGTTCTTCAATCCCTACGATACATTTACTGTTTGCCAGTCGTTTCAGATCTCTTTCATTTAAATGACCGAATCTTTTATGCCACCCTTCTAATTTTGACAGTTGTTCAGACGCGGCGTTAACTGACTGGTTTTCTTTCCCATGACCAACAAAATATAAATCTCCTATTCTTTTAGCTGTAAGAACAACTTTTCCTTCACTGTTTTCCACTGTTGCCTTTTGTTTTGTAAAAAGTACATGATAGTCACAGTCAGTGATTTTTGACACGCTTATCAAATTTGTACTTAATTCAGGCACACACAGTACGTTGTTCAGGGTCACCTTTTGGTTTTTCGCTAAATTCAGTTCAATTTTGCCTTTTGAGTGTACGTTCAGTTCGGATTTATCAGCTAGACTCACGTTTTTGGATTTGATTGGCTCGAGATCTTTGAAATCTCCTTTTGTCTTACACATGTGGCTCGTGCAGCCACTGTCAAGACACCAACCTCTTTTCATGTTTCCATTAGAAGCGATTTTCTCTGGAGTTGAGAGAATAACGTTGAAGGCTGCGTCATCAGCTCTGTTTGCTCGCTGAGGATTTCCGTCACAATCTGCAGCTTTGTGTCCGAACTTATGACATTTTCCACATTTTCCGCGAAACTTTTGAGGTTTCTTTTTCTGAAAATTAGGATACTGATTGAATTGATGACCTCGATGTTTAATAGCCAACGCGTTATCGACATTTCGACATTTTTCGTGTCGAGAATCACTCTCTTCGATAATTTTTGTTCTTAACGCATCAGGTTTTGGCAAATCATCTCTGGTCTCAATTGCGCATCTGAAATTTTCAAAATCATCAGGCAAACTGTAGAGGAGCATGATTGTTAACAGATCGTCATTGATGGCAATTTCCAAATCCAGCAGTTTATCAACTACGTCAAAAAATCTTTTCAAATATTCACGGACATCTTCTCCGCTTTTCATCCGACTAAGGGTGAGCTGTTTCAGCAAACTTGCTTTTCTAGCTGGCCCTTTTGATTGGTAAATGGAATGCAACTTAGTCCATAGTTGGTGAGAAGTCTTACAGTCCTTGATTTGTTTTAGTTCGCTTGGTTCTATGGCTAATATCAAATCTGACCTCGCTTTTCGATCATTCTTCTCCCATCGTGCAGCTTCTACAGCATCATCGGGTTTTTCTTCCGATCCGGAGACGTATGACCACATGTCATTCTTGATAAGAAGCGCTTCGATTTGAATCTTCCACGTGTCGAAATTCTCGCGGCCGAGTAGTTCAATTTTCGTCGGAACTAATCCAGACATTTTCGCAAAAAATTTTCGCACGCGATCCGAATTTTGATTAACTGGAAGTCAGCAGCTCTCTGGGCCCATAACCAATGTGAGGTATATGTCGAGAGATAGAATTGGCAGCGGATATAGAACCAGTATCTTTTTATTTTTACTGTGAGCGAAATCAAAAAATATTTTTGTAGCCACAACTAAACACAGGGAATTTGGTATTTAGGCAATCTTCTTGGTAGCCGGAACTAGGTCTCGATTGGTATGTTTCCATAAAATCTTCCCTTCGGTACAGTGGTGGCAGTGGTGGGATCTGACGATCTTGAAACAGTAGTCCTCATGTTCACTCAATTAATAGAGAGTTTTTGCAGCCAACGGGTGACGGGGTGACGTTTCTCACGGGTGACGTTTAGCGTGCGACGTTAACTACGACTAGGGGCAACAACGCCAGCGGTTGCTATGTTGGTTGTCATGGTAACCGTATTACCATTATTAGTTAGGGTTATGATTGGTTAGGCATTCAACGGGCCCGTCTCTTCGGCTCAACGGGCGAAGCTGAATGGACCATTTTACCGGCACCCGTAGCTAACGTCATGTCGAGTTACCGTCACCCGGCTCTTACGGGCTCTGTGTTGCCCGTTAGTGGCTTGCAAAAACTCTCTAATAAAACGCTTAACAGAACAATTGGAGCACTCAGGCCTTTGTAAATAGGAATACACACGACTCTCTACTTACCTCGACTTCCCCTCACCTTCATCTTCAACCTATGGCAGCGAGCCCCATATTATGTGCTTATGTCAAGCTTCCCGTTGACGGAGCAACGGCTCCTAAGGAGGGAGTCATGCGACAAATCGGAAATTTGAGTCGGTAAAATAACCAACGCTGAGCCTCCAATTCGAACCCTTGGAAAAATATTAATTCGACAGACGGTCGCCTGGTAGTCTACCGGTCAGGACATCCGCTTGCAGAGCATAAGGTTTCGGAATCCCAACTGCTTAATCATAATTTATGGCAGGGAATTTTTCTTTCGGTACAGTATCATACCCATTTTAGGGGGTTGAGTCCTAGCCTAAAGCAGTGGTGCAAAGATAAGACACAATACTTCCATATTTTGACACGTAAAATTTTGACACAATTTGATCATATTTTGACATCCCAGAAGAAGATCATGAAGACCAAGAACGCTCAAATCGGTTCACTTATGAGGCCAGAAAAAATAAAATGAAAAACAACATAGGTAAGTTATAACTAGGAATCGGATTTTTATGTATTTAAAAATGCCAAATATGTGACATATATATGTATTAATATTCATAAAATATGTGAAAAATATGTAAAAAGGTTGAAATATTTGCAAAAAATGTGTGGAAAATATATAAAAAGGTTTAAATAAGATAAAAATAATTTAAATAATTAATCTATCTAATAAATTTAATTTTTAATTTAAATAAGATAAAAAGGTTTAAATGTGGAAAATATGTAAAACGTAGATATCTAAGGATCGACCCAGCGTCGTAGTAACTCCACCAACTGATCGATATGTAAAACGGTTTAAATATTTTCAAAAAAAATGTTTAAACCCAAATGAAAATCAAGATTTTGTTAAATTATTTCCAGAAATAATGTACCTATGTAATCGGTCGGGTTTTTTTTCATCGCCCCCTGAAAATTTTTCCTTCACGTTTCAGAGTGTCTAGATAAAAATCTGCTATAATTTTTTCCCTTACGCCGTCTGAAGCAAAACGCATAAAAAGAGTTGTCCAATTAAAAAAAAAAAAATAGCAAAATTTGCTAAATTTTTTTAAAAATTTCATTCATTTTAGTTGTGAACCTCGGGTAAACTACCAAAAATTAGCAAATATGTGTTTTTGTGGACCAAATATTTGAAAAATATGGATTTATAGTGGAATATGTCAAAATATGTGGAATGAAAGTGGGCTTAAAAGGTTCAGAAAATGTCGATATGAACACGCCTACTTGAAAAACATCGGTACATTGCCTAGAAAAAAATATGTGAACACATACGGATCCGATCCCTAGTTATAACAAATGGAAAGAATTTTTGTTGTACACTGTATCTACCAAGAAAAAAAGCAGGGTTAGGTAAATAATGTTATCATTCAGCATCATTCATTTCAACGCATTCTCAGCTCAATTCTTGTTTTATTTCGTCATTTTTTGAATATGGCGCAAAATCCTTGTAGTTTGAATGCCGAGCAGTCCAAGTTTTTTTGTCCGTCAAATAAAGTTCGAGTTGAATTTTTTTAACCAAAAATCGTCCGGATTGTGACCCTAGAAGCGTTCGGTCCAACTCTGCGATCATCTGAAGAAAAAGAAATGTTTTTTCAAAGCATGAACCGCACAATTTTGGGTTTGAATTTGATATTTGGGAGTCGGAAAATCGCAATTTTTACAAATGAGGTGTTGATAGCCAGAGTGGACCATTCCACAAACTGTCCAAAAATGAGTTCTACAGTGCAATGGGTTTGTGGTTGATCTATCTATTGAATTATTATTAAAATTTGACTCGTTCTCGAATGTGCTAAGAGAGAGCGCAACTTTTTAAATGGTCCGTCTGCAAATTGGCCGCCGATTTTGATGGCCAGAGTGGACTTTGTGGCTTGTAGAAATGTCCCTATGGTTCATGAGTCATCTGTTCACCCAAGAATGCTTGTATTTTTTTCTTCAAAACACCATAACAAGGCCCTTAATCAATTACAAGAAATTAGTCGAAATTTTCAAATGCGATTTTCTCAGTTCAACACCTGTGTGGAATGGTCCACTCTGGCTATCAACGCCTCAAATGATCAAAACCACTTATACGAGGTCTGATCAAAAAGTTCCGGAACTTTTGATATTGTGCGTGAACGGAGAGTGTTAAAAACTTCCCGATGGTCTCAGCTGTTAGCGTTACTCATCGTGAATCACGCAAATTTTGATTTATCGCGATAACCTTCTTAGTTAGGAAGTTATCCATGGGTCGTTCAAGGTGCTACGAGTGGTACCAGCGTTTCAAACAAGGGAGGTCAAACGTGAAGGTGATGCTGACAGTTTTCTTCGATTCGGGTGTTGTTTATCACGAATTCATGCCCCAAGGTGAGACAATTAACCGATTTCGTTATATAGAAACCCTAAGAAAATTGCGCGAAGCTGTGAGGAGGAAGAGGCCAGAAATGTGGGCGAGCGGCGAGTGGGTGCTTCACCACGACAATGCGCCCTGTCACACCGCCCTCCTGATTCGCCAGTTTTTGACCAAAAACGCGATGTCCGTCATTCCCCAGCCCCCCTATTCACCTGGCCTGGCCCCCGCAGACTTCTTCTTGTTCCCCAAGCTCAAGTACCCGATAAAAGGACAGCGTTTTGACTCCATAGACCTCCTGAAGCAAAAATCGCTGGAGTAACTTAACAGCATCCCATCTGAGGCTTATTCCGACTGCATGAATCAATTGAAAAAACGCTGGGAGAAGTGTATACGTAGCCAAGGGGAGTACTTTGAAGGGGACAAATTTGAAAATATTTGAAAATTAATTAATAAAGAGTTATTAAGAAAGTTCTGGAACTTTTTGATCAGACCTCGTAAGAGTACATTTCCAAATCCATTTTTCGGACTACCTTTTCAGAAAATTTCAGCCATCGGTCAAAACAATGTCAATCCGAATTCATTCAATGTGATCAATAATATTAATCATATTATGATAATGACGATGAGATTAGATATTGTAAATAACTCACCAGCTGTCGCTCCTTGAATTTGGCGGCTTTCCAAATCTCTTCGTAAACTCTCGAACCAAATTTGGTGGTGGCCAATTTCAAAAAGTAATTTCGAAATTTTGATACGAGCCTTGAACGTGATTTTTCACCAACTGTAGTCGACGAAAGGAATGAGTTGAACAACCAAGAGCCCTTGGGATCTTCGGCTATTGCTAAAAGTTCGGACACGTCCAACGCTAGGAAACTTTCGACCACCTGGAATTTTATTGATACTTCTACATGAACGCAACCAAATTGGGTTTATTTTGACCAATTTGAAGGCTTCATGGGTCAAAAATGTCGGGAGGAAATGGTGGGTTATAAAGTGGATAAATTGGATTGTCATAGAATAATACAACCAAACCAGTAGTGAGTAGCTAACACACAATACCTCCATTTATGATTCTTACATTTTTGACACAATTTGAATATATTTTGACAACTTTGGAGGCTGTTTGGATCGAAAATGTCAAGCAACTCAATGTTTTAAACCTAGCCTAAAATCAAAATACGTCATATAAGCGGAGTATAAAAACGCTCCTAAGTAGATTAGTGACATGGGTACATTATTTGTCTGGGTATCTAAGAAAATAAAGTTCAAATAGTTGGAGTAGGTCGGTTTATCTTCATATCATTTGTGGAGCCAATGGTGAATAGTCAGTCTAATGGTCAATGGTGAATTCAATGATGCTTAAATGGTACGTTTTCACAATGATGAATAAATAGGTAAAAAAAAAGAAAAAACACTCAGCGATTAAACAAGGCAATGATAGATATTCCGTTGACAAGGTCTCATAGGGACAAAGCCTCAATACCTGCGAATTCCAAGAAGCAGGACCCGCTTTCTTGGAACGGCCCAGACGCACACCTCTCACCTCCACCCTGCACCTCTATACAGTTTGTTAATTAAACTGTCCACCGTATTAATATAAGCTGGCTAATCGGAAAACATCCAGTTTCTAACAACCGAATCGAATTTTCGGAGTTCCTATAAACGGACGCCCTCGAGAAAAAAAGTCGGTATCAAGGGTGAGGATGAATCTGATAGAGAATTTGACACCAGATATTTTCTTCTGCATCACGTTTTTGCCTAGAACACATTAGTACATAGGCTGTAAAACCAAGAAAACTGTGAAAAAAACGCGATTTTGGCCTTATCACTCCCTTGAAATTGACCCTGTAGACCTAAATCTTGGAAAAACGCCAAATTTCATGTTTCTTAGTCAATATCTAAAGATTCGAGCCAAAAACCCCGAAGTTGAATCCATCATTAAATGAAAAAAATTTAAATTAAAATTAAAAATTAAATTAGAATTAAAATTAAAATTTTTTTTGAATTTTTCCTTGGATAAGCACACAAATAACCTAGAGATTGCACACACAAGCCTTGGATTTTCCAGCTGGAATCGGTTTTTTGCATTTTTCTAAGGCCCGGTTTATTGACAAAATTTATCCATCCGATATCCAAGGAAGCTTTAGATAAACATTTCCAACGAGATTTTTACTTTCAAATTTCATACAGATACCACCGTGGTGAATTTTATCTGAAGCTTCCTAGGATATCGGATTGATAAATTTTGTCAATAAACCGGGCCTTAGTTCGGGAGACTCGTAGAAAAGTTTTGAAATTTTTTGTTAGACGGTCAAGGTAGGTTGGTCCTAAAAGTTGTGTTCTGCTCAAACTTGGTGCATATTGTCTGGGAAATCCGATCAAAAAATGTTAAGGGGTCCAAAACCCATAAAAACGCTGTTTTTGAAATGATGACTTTTTTGACATTTGGACGTTTTTGAGTACTCTAGTGTTAATTTAGCGGATTCTCTTACCCGTGGTGCACATCAAGGATAAATTTTATCCTATTTAATTTGCTAAATTTGTTTTTTTTTAATTGGACCACTCTTTTTATGCGTTTTGCACCTGACGGCAGACAAAATATTTAATGCAGATTTGTGTTCTAGAACCGTGAAAAGAAAAAAACGAAAGAAAAGTGAAAGAAAAAATTTTCAGGGGGTGTTGTAAAAAAAATTTGCTTGGCCGATTACATAGGTACATTATTTCTGGAAATAACGTACCAAAATATAATAATTCTGCAGGGATAAATCAAGATTTTAAGACCAAGCACGCCCAAATCGGTCATCTCTGGCCAGAAAAAAATAAAATTGTGAACACTAAAAGTGCAAAAATACTTTGGAAGTACTGTGAGTTATTCAAATTCCGATTCATCAGGCTGATAGGAATTGCTGAGACTAACATTCCAGTTCCTGAAATTTTAAAATAGGTTCAGAATTGTTCAGGGCTGGTTTGTCAATAGATTTAAAGCCAGATTTATCAATGGACGTTTGCATTAACTAATTTCCAAGAAATGTCCAGTATGACAGTCCTAGGTGAAATGCAGTGCAAGTCAGCTTTAAATGAATCGATAAACCAGCCCTCAGTGTAAGATGAGTAAACGTTTTTTCTGAAGCTCTGTTCCAATTCTCAATTTTAGGATTCCTACTTCTATTTTTTTTTTTTTGGTTCATTTTTCTTAAGAAATGAACCTTTGTAATCGGTCGGGAAAAAAAATTTTTTAACACC
Organism: Nesidiocoris tenuis; assembly: GCA_036186465.1. Lineage (NCBI taxonomy): Eukaryota > Metazoa > Arthropoda > Insecta > Hemiptera > Miridae > Nesidiocoris > Nesidiocoris tenuis. Next base: position 426,967 of record AP028919.1, on the reverse strand, counting down.
CCCTGAAAATTTGTTGGTTTACGTTTCAAGGGGCGTAGAATCCGAATCTGCCATAAGAATTTTTTGTCCGTCCGCCGTACGCCGTCCGGGGTTTTTCAGGGGGAAGGAGTAATCGAAAAATTTTGAAATTTTTACCATAAATCAAGTTCCGTATCTAGTTGGTCCTAACGTCTCGACAGAACCCTACCTTAATTTTAAAGCCAGTAAAACAGCTGTTGAAGTGGGAAGGAGTAATCGAAAAATTTTGAAATTTTTACCATAAATCAAGTTCCGTATCTAGTTGGTCCTAACGTCTCGACAGAACCCTACCTTAATTTTAAAGCCAGTAAAACAGCTGTTGAAGTGGGAAAAAATTCGTGCTTTTCAGGAAAAAAGCAACATAGGCATGTGAGGCATCATTTTCTATAGATTTTTCTATGCTGAATCGAATGAGACCATCGCCACGCCGATAGCTTCAACCGCTTAGGAGTTATTGCAGTTTTTGTGAGACATTTTTGGGTTTTTTTAAATTTTTGCAATTCTTAATAACTCGAAAACGACTAGAGCCACAAAAATCGTTTTCCACTCGTTGGAATGCCCACAAAAACTTTTGTCTGAAAAATGTGAGAATTTGGCCTCGGCTCTAAGATACGGTTGATTGATTTACTTACGACCACTAGCCTATTACAACAAGGTGACGCACTCACACTAGACCAGTTGCGCTTGGCAACATGAGAGCGAGACAAGCTTTAACAATGGTTCTGAGGCATTTTTAATTTCATTATTCAGAGAATTTAATTACTATTATTGTGTTAATTATGTAGGCGAATATGAATAGATTGAATGGTGAATTTGACAAAATCGAACTATGAGCTGCGTTGAAGAGATTGGTAGACAGATACCTATCGGGATAGTAAAGTGAGCGGTGTAGGTTTTTTTCGCCAGGTTGAAAAAAAGTTTTTCTAAATCCCATCTAAAATACAAATTTATGCTTAAATTCTTGAATAATAACAACTAAATACCGTGTTTAAGGAGTACCTATATAAGTATCCCTAGGTTTGTCTTTGCAATCGAAAAATGAACCCCTGTGCAAAATTTGCAGAGCTCTTCGGATTCACAGAAAACTAATGTGCACATGCCACTGATCTACTTAGCAGCGTTTTTTTTTTTTTTTTTTTTTTGGGGGGGGGGTTAGGGCTGCAGGCTAAGGTAGCCAAGCCCCAGGCAACGCGACCCCAACGGATCTATTGTGCCATCCTTTACTCTGTAAATATAGAAGTAGCAATTGTAGAACTCTTCTTCTGGACCTCTCCTATTCGTCGTACGCCAAGAGAGCTTCCTTTATACATAGCCTATTGGATCTTGAAAACGGTAATTTTATTCCGTTATTCCATAAACGGAATTTCATCAGTTTTGAATTGGTAAAACTCGTGCATAAACTAAAATTGTTTCATTCGCAAGTAAAAACCAAAAACTGGAGCAGTTCAAAACTCAATTCGCTAATACTGAAGTGTGAGAAACTTGTTCATACTCACTTTGATGGGTTTGTTGAATTTAAAAATACTCTGTAGTATTATCGACCCATCGATTGTTATTTTATCCTCAGACAGATCGATGTGATCCAATTTTTTCAACCGCAACAAACAAGGGACAAATCTGTCTTCCTTCTTGTTGCACCCGAACCAAATTTTCATTTGCTGAAAAAAACAAAGCAGAATTTTCGACTTGCAGTTAACTAATGAAGAAAAATCAAACAAGTGGTAACACAAAATATTTCCGTAGGCAGTATGGTACCTACGTGGATTTTCAAAACACATGAATAGTTTGACTATATTTTATAATTTGGAGGCTACTAGCTCGAACATTCATTAAGGGCCAATTTCAAGGGGGCATTTGTTGTTAGAAACATGACCCAGAGTAACGATCAAGTCTACGAATATTTGGAGCAAGTGGCCCAAAAATCGGCCAATCACTGGTGGCAGGGGTAAGAAAATGCGTCAAGTAAACGTTTTTTCCGAAGCTCCGTTCCGATTCTCAATTTTAGGGCGATAACAATGGTTCCATTTATTCTGTAGGTAAGGAAGTAAAAACATGATGAGCCAGAGAGGTCTGGGGGAAAATTCGCACTAGTGTAAGTACTGGCCCGTATTCTGGAAGGGCTTCAAGTCAAATCGCTATGCCATCGACATTGGATTGATGTGGAATCGTCATAGTAACGCTTTAGATGTAGTAAAGCTATAATATTGAGTTGAGGACATTTGATTGGTAACTTGATGTTTCCAGGGAGACTTAACGCAAGTGTGGGTAAAATCCTTTACAGGCCAGTAACATTGTATCTCCGGAGTAAAGTGCGGAGTAAAGGAGTCAGTGTGAGACGAAATGACTTATTCTCAACTGACTTGTATGAAATCCCCTTGTTTTGTTGACAAGTCGATGCATTTCTCGCAAATCGATTTCACAATGTTGGTGAATCCATTGCCAAACAAATCGTCTAAAATGTCCATGAGTTGATCGTAAATCGTCTCAAACTGGAAAAAATAAAGATGCTCCGATCACAAATACCTTAGTCATGGCAAATATTTCATTCGCCAAGATTCTTAAGCATTGTTTCAGGAGAATAAACCAAACATCAAGCCTTACAATGAATTTATCTTGACATGATCCAACGAGACTGACGATTGCAAAATGTGTCGAATTTTTGACAGCCAATACTTTTATGGAATTTTTAAAAAACTTTTTGTACAGTTTCAAATAGATTTTTTCCGACGAGGCTGCCAATGCTGCTTCCATCAATCTGAAAAATGGCAATTTTCATGGAACATGAGAAATTCGTTTTCAGTATGCACGGGCCAGTTGAAGTAACAACAAGGAAAGCAGAAATCGAAACAACCGAGGCAACAGTCATGTCAAAATCTGAAAATCCACCCAAAATTTGCTTAACGTGGACTAATTGCTATATAGTAGGACGAATGAAAAAGCCTACCTATCAAGGTTACTGATTCAAAAGGTAGGATACCCTGATCGTCACACGTTCGTCGGGAATTCTTGCGACTCTTAAGGCCGTATCAGACCGTTCTCCTCCACATCCCATGGACAGACACGCAGACCCAGTTATCCGATTGGCTGATCCTATGGATATCCTATCCTCTTTGGCGCACCTGCATCGATGTTTGTTATTATTCATCTAAAGAACCTTATTTCTAGGAAAAATTATCAATGAATTTGCATGTAAAAATTATGAAAGAACCAGTCTGTTGAGACGGTCTGTGGGATGGGGAGGAGAACGGTCTGACGAGTGATACGGGCTTTAGATCAAAATTTATGTTCATGTGATGAAATCCGTACTAATCCCTCAAATGTTGCGGTTGATTCGCTGCTTAGAGTTTAGATGTCCCCTTGATTGCGAGCACGTTTATCATATAGGTAATGGTCCGTACATTCGGGGTGCAAAAACCCTGATGACATCCTGATGACATCCTACTAAGATTCATACGGAATCTGCAGAGTTGAGATGATCACAGCGTACGCGTATCACAGGTTATCATAGTACGATACATCGACTCAAAACTTTGGTGCATTTCGCGTCCGAAAACTCCCTAGTATCATTTTCACAATGCATACAATACCTTGTTAACGGTTCGTTATTGAACAACTCAGCGATTTCTGAAGCAGTTTCAACTACGCTTTTGTCCTCTTTTTCTGCAAGACTGGTATTTTTTATACTAAAAGCCTTTTTTAGTAGATGTTTCTGCAGTTTGTCGCATGTCAGCGGGCAGCAATTGCTAGTCGCTGAGAGCAACGTTTGCACGAATCCCGAGATAAGGGGTGAGTTGAAATGATCTGCAAAAAAAGATTACAATATTTCAACTTGCTATGTAAATTTGGGACAAAAATGACAATTGTTGTGCTTGTTGGGCTAATGAGAACAAGATGGGGTGGGGAGAGAAGGGACAAATAATTTTAGACTAACAAACAAGTCTTGGGCCGAGAAAAAATTCATTAATTAAGGTAAATTGATCTCTACCCATCAAAAATCGGTCAGAAATGAAATGATTAGATTTGAAGGGGGATCGCTCAACCCTAAGAAAAAGGATTCCAGGAAAAATTACGCGCGTAAAAAATGAAAAAACAAAAGGCACTCAGCTCCTTGAGGCGAAATTACATGAGAAAAATATCCACAAATGGGGCTCACGGGTTGGTCTAGTGGCTAGCGCGTCGGCCTAGCTGCAGGCTATACCTGAGAGTTGTGGGTTCGATTCCCACAGGTGCCATGAAAAATTTGGTCCATAGCCTTGTAATTCATGTCATCCCTGGCATTCGGGGTTTTCGGAATTAAATGATATTGGAGAACTAAAACCCACTCCTTGTGATGCCCTATGGGTTAAAACAATTAAACCATCATTTATCCACAAATGGCCAAAACGAATTGGATAGATCTCACCGGATCGGGCGGGAAGAAAGGATTTAGGTCGGATTATCCTCTAGGACCGAAGGAGACATGCGCAGTGGAATATATTATAAAATAATGAAAATGAGAAAAGTTTGGTGTCTATGCTAATGACAGAGCACTGCCAATGGAGGGGATGATTTTACAAATAAATAAAATAATATACATTTCAAGGGAGCGTAGGGGCAAAAAATGGCACAGTATTTCGGACGGGAGCACTCGGACCGGATCACAGCTAGACGAGGTGTTGGAAATCGCTCACGGTCGATGAAGCAAGGTGATGAGCTTTTCCCTCAAACACAATTAGGTACAATTCTTGTAGGAAGGTTGAATACAAAATGAATTTATTTGATTTATGTATCACCATACTCAAACAAAAAACATCTGGGGATTGCTTGGGGAACTAAAATAATGAAGATGGTCTCTTTCCAACATCATCCCCACCCAAAAGCTGTGAGTTTTCTGTGAGCAGACTTTCAATGATTAAAACATCTTCCTTTATGTTGATAGCGTTTTTTTATAGCTTTGAATTCAAGGATTTGAGCTTGTGTCCAGTTGATCTTCCGTTTGGGTTTTTGTAGTTTTATTCCCATGTGAGTTCTTCGTGGTTTTTGTTATGCCAATAACAAGAACGCTGAAAGTTTTGCATAGGGTCCCCACCACCATTGATGAAATTGATGTCAAGATTGAAGACCCAGGACAAATTTGGGCTAGAGAATTTAGTACACTTGCCGTACTCATTCTTTGCAAGATTCCTGTAATCTCTGGCTCGCCAATTTTTGGACTGAATTCTGCAGAACGAATGTGGACAGAAACAGCATCCTCTTCTACCCAAAAGTCTTCTGTCACAGTCGTATCAAAAGGGCCACGCTCCACGTTTTCTTCCTCAACGAAACTCACAGAGCAGGATTCGTTTTCAAGATTTTCGCTACCTCGAACTTGAGTGCATAAAAAGCAAAATTTTATTCGTCTGATTTTTCTTGATCTTCGATCATATCAGCCTCAGTAACAGCTGTGTCCACCATCATTAGTTCTTGAATGACAAACCCCACTGAATGAAGCTCACAATGTAGTATGACCTTCTACTTCTTCTGTGGTTCATTCTGACTCATTTGATGAAAGGTTGAATTCAAAGTGAATTTATTTGATTTATCTATCACCATGTTCAAACAAAAAACATCCAGTGATTGCTTGGGGAACTGAAATAATGAAGATGGTCTGGTTTCCGACACGAGGACTGACAATGGTGGCATCCCCTCATGCAGATCTCGAACGTTACTTGAATAATGCATTCTTTGAGAAAGGGTTATTTTTGAATTCAAAAACCCAAAATGGAAAAAATTACTTTCCTTTTTTGCATGTTTGATAATTTACGAACATAAACATACCGTTTAATTGGCCCCATGACATGACGTACAGGGCTGTCTGGGTCACAATCTCATGCAGGTCCTCCACATCAGTTTCTGAACAGACAATCAAACAGCATCTGGAAAGGACGAAATTTTGAAGCTCTCACAAAACAATTATGCTGCTTATGAGTCCCGAGTCTGAGAATTAAGTAAACTATATTGTGGGCTCAGTGCTAAAAGTGGCTAACTCGAATTTTCTTGATTAATTAATTGATATGATTTTCACAAAAAACCATTGGTAACCCTTGGTAAGGGTTATAGAGAACTGATGGAGTCACCAAACAAACACTATGCAGCTCCCAGAGTGAAGTCAACTGGGCGTCTCATCTGTTTTCCTCGATTATCTCAAAACTATGAATTTCAGGTTAGCCACTTATAGCATTGAACCCACGATATGAAATGCCGACACCTTTGGGGTTAATGATAGAAACATTTACCTCGTTAAATGGTTGAAATTCGATTCCCAAATCTGATGCTCCAAGTTATTAAGGAAGAGTTTTGCTCGGTCTTCTAAGAATTTTACGCATTCAGCTTTTTCTGGTTCATTTTCCTGAAAAAAAAAAAAAAAAAAAAAAAAAATCAGTCTAAGAACCATTTCAACTCACGTTTTTCGGTAAATACCGACCTAGTTTTTCCCAAATCCTATTTTTCAGGTGACGTTGACCAACATCATATCCTAGCCTTTTAGCTATACCTATCAACTTCGGATTACTTCATGATCCAATTTACAACAAAACAGGTATAGGTTTTTATAAACCAATGGAATGAAACATCTTTGTTGAACCTGGAAATGTCTGAAACGTAAAATTCGAATTTCCAGTATAAGGAAAAGCATGCAATGAAGTACCTTGACGCGACGTCCAGCATCACGAACGATCGTTTCCAGCAAATGAGCAGGACATCCAAGATGGTCCCAAGTCAACCTACTGGCCAGACATTCACGGACTGTTGCGCCATCAGCCCAATTTGAATTTGGAATCACCTGTTCCAAAATTCGAGCACTCATTGGGTGGCTGGCAATTTCCCATTCTTTGCCCATTGCTTCTTGAAGAACGTTGGAGCAGAAGTCTCCTGCAAAATAACATTGGATGACAAAATAAATTAATCCAGTGGGCGTAATGTGTAAATTCCAAGCCATAGGAGTGCCATTGGTAGTCGCTATCGACTTGTAACACCAATTTTCATAGGTTGCCATTGGACTTTCTCGTTTTTTGTGAACATTTTTTTCTCTCTTCCTGAATAAAATTGTTTTTACTTCCATATTTACAGAGTAAATGGAAGTATTGTAATCGTCCTAAAATCGAGAATCGGAACGGAGCTTCAGAAAAAACTTTTTCTTATACACATTTACTCAGAATAACTTCCTGAACAAGTGTCTGTGTGTCCGTCTGTCCGTGTGTCCGTCTGTGGTCTTTTACAAAAATGGCCATAACTCCCTCATTTCTCAACCTTTTTTCAAATTTCTTGAACTGAAATGTTTGTCTCGGCAAGACCTAACACCCTGTTTAATCGGAATTTGGATAACGCACAGTACTTCCGATATATTTGCATTTTTAGTGTTTTCTATTTTATTTTTTTCCGGCCACAAAAATGAACCGATTTGAGCGTTCTTGGTCTTAAAATCTTTGTTTTACCTTGCAGAATAAGTGGATATTTTTTACATTCCGAAAATGTGGCATTTTTTCATTTTGGGCAAATTTTAAAATTTTAATAGTGAATTTTTCGATATTTTTGGCCTAAACACCCTTAAAAGCAGTCAAAATATGATCAAATTGTGTCACAATTTTACGTTTCAAAATATGGAAGTAGGTATTGTGTGTTATCTACGCATCACTGGTTTACTTCCATATTTACAGAGTTGTATTGTGATCGTCCTAAAATCGAGAATCGGAACGGAGCTTCAGAAAAAACTTTTTCTTATACACATTTACTCAGAATAACTTCCTGAACAAGTGTCTGTGTGTCCGTCTGTCCGTGTGTCCGTCTGTGGTCTTTTACAAAAATGGCCATAACTCCCTCATTTCTCAACCTTTTTTCAAATTTCTTGAACTGAAATGTTTGTCTCGGCAAGACTTAACACCCTGTTTAATCGGAATTTGGATAACGCACAGTACTTCCGATATATTTGCATTTTTAGTGTTTTCTATTTTATTTTTTTCCGGCCACAAAAATGAACCGATTTGAGCGTTCTTGGTCTTAAAATCTTTGTTTTACCTTGCAGAATATGTGGATATTTTTTAAATGCCAAAAATGGGGCGGTTTTTTATTTTGGGCGAATTTTAAAATTTGAATAGTGAATTTTTTTATATTTTTGACCTAAACACCCTCAAAAACAGTCAAAATATGATCAAATTGTGTCTCAATTTCACGTTTCAAAATATGGAAGTATTGTGTGTTATCTACGCACCACTGGTTTTTTTTCTCTCTCAGAGCTTCAAATTGGTGATTGGTACTGCTAAGTAGACTACTGATCTTAAAATACAACGTGCTCCTCAGTGCAAGACATTTTCGTAAAAAGGTTATTCTGATTTACTTCTGTCGTCTTCCGGTTCCCTGGTTATGTAACGGACTCTTTCTCCAATACGGAGAAAATACTCGTACGTCTCAGGATCTAAATGACCACAACGGCCTTCTTTCAGCTGCTTTTTAGCCCTGGAAGGAAAAGCGTTAAGTAATGGTTAATGGTAGGCAAAAAATACTTGGGTGAATCGTCTTGGATAAGCGGACAAATGGGATTGGACGTGCATCAGAATTATTATTGATATTTTGCCCTCACCAACCCTTGATCAGAACGTTTCACCTTCCGCATGGCGCTCAAGCAGAGTAATTCCAATCCCAAAGGTGACGAATTCCCCGCTTTGGCTACTGTACTTTGTATAATTTATGGGCCATTCTCAAGAAGACGTACAATCGGGTGTTCCAGGGATTTTTTCCAACTAAACCACTATTTTTCTACATTTTTTTAGATTCAAGACATTTTACGCCCCAAATGCTCCATATAGATTCAATAGGTAACGTAAATATATTAATTATGTAAGATAAATTTGTTTTAATATCTGAAATATGATTCTTTCACCTTGTCGCAAATCAACTCTGGCAACTTCAAGACACTCTCCACTCAACGTAGATAATTAGGTAATTAATTTTTTTATTCCTCGAGAGTCTCATTTATATTCACTAGATTCGGAATTCAGAATTCAAGTTCACAGTAACGATTTGCTTTAGTATAAAAAAAACTAAACATCTTTGTCGCCACTCCTTTCCGTCATTCGTTTTTTCGCCCCATTTTTTTCGTCCCCTGGCATCTTCTTCGCCTCTCTTCACGCCTTTTTGATGGAGAATGGTATTCGTTGACTACGTTGAACCCTCGCGGAGACACAGTTTTCAACCGCCGCTATTCGCCAAGTGAGTTTCTGAGAGGGAGGATCATCGCTGGGAAATGTGGGTATTTTATTTACCGCCATTCTACCACTTGCTGTATCCCTGTAAGTTATAGAATCATGCTCATTTTCTCCAGGATAGTGTTTTGGTTCCTGATTAGAATGATCTATTTTCCTTGAAACGATGTTTGGAAAGAAATAACGTAAAAAATCCTTGAATTTCTCATTCGTTCACCCGTCATCTGTTCACTTCAAAGGATGTAAACGAATGACAAGTTGGGTGAACGGATGACAGTCAAGGTGACAGCCATCTCAGAATCGCAGTATTTTCTCATTCTTTCCTTTAGAAATCGGAAAGTATGTAAGCGAAAGGGGTTTCCGCACATCTGTGGCAAATGCTCTAGTAGGTTTCTCATCCATATTTACAAAGCAAATGGAATATTGTAATCGTCCTAAATTCGGAACGGAGCTTCAGAAAGTTTTTTTTACTTCCATATTCACGGAGTAAATGGAAGTTGGAATCATCCTAAAATCGAGAATCAGAACGGAGACTCAGAAAAAACTTTTTCTCATACACATTTACTCAGAATCACTTCCTGAACAAGTGTCTGTGTGTCCGTCTGTAGTCATTTACAAAAATTGCCATAGCCCCCTCAATTCTCAACCTTTCTTCAAATTTCCTGAACTGAAATGTTTGTCTCGGCAAGGCCTAACACCCTGTTTAATCGGAATTGGAATAAATCACAGTACTTCAAATATATTTGCATTTTTAGTGTTTTCTCCCGGCCACAAAAATGAACCGATTTCAGCGTTCTTGGTCTTAAAATCTTTGTTTTACCTTGCGTAATATGTGGATATTTTTGATAATCAGAAAATGTGGCGTATTTTCATTTTGGGCGAATTTTAAAATTTCATAGTGAGTTTTATATTTTTGACCTAAACACCCTGAGGCCCGGTTTATTGACAAAATTTATTCATCCGACATCCAAGGAAGCTTCAGATAAAATTCACCATGGTGGTATCTGTATCAAATTTGAAAGTAAAAATCTCGTTGGAAATGTTTATCTAAAGCTTCCTTGGATATCGGATGGATAAATTTTGTCAATAAACCGGCCCTTAAAGCAGTAAAAATATGATCAAAATCTGTCGCACTTTTACGTTTCAAAATATGGGAGTATTGTGTGTTATCTACGCACCACTGGTTCTATATAGTTTTGCTCAGAACTACTTACTGAACCAGTGGTGCGTAGATAACACACAATACTTCCATATTTTTGAACGTAAATTTTTGACAAAATTTGATTAAATTTGACTACTTAAGAGGAGGATTAGGTCAAAAATATAATAAAACTCACTATGCAAATTTTAAAACTCACCTATAATCAAAATATGTTTAGTTTTTGATGGAATATAAAAAATATCGACCTGTTTTACGAAGTAAAATAAAGATCATAAGACCAAGAACGCTCAAATTGGTTCATTTTTGCAGCCAGGAAAAGATAAAATCAAAAGCACTCAAAATGCTCATATATCGGAAGTATAGTACCTAAGTAATTCAAATTCCGGTAAAACAGGTCTTACTGAGACAAATAGCTATCCCAGTTCAAGAAATTAAAAAAAAAAAAAATTAAGAATTGATGTAGTATTGCCATTTGCGTAAATCACCATAGACTGTGTCGGTACAGATATTTTCATGGAACGGTTCCAATGGTGACAGTGACACGAAAGTCACCGTTCCAAATTACCAGTACAGTTCCATCACTGGTCCAGGAACAGCTCATCATTGTAACTCTCCCTTTCTCCCTTCCTCCCGTATCCACGTCGATTCATGGTGCGTTTGTCGGGCTTTGAAGGGCCGATTTCACCAACAGATTACTGATTTACAATCTAGGCTGAAATCGTTGGCGAAATTGGACCTTAAAACTGCAATTCGTTGCAGCACAGACTCGTGATAGAAAATGATTGAAGCCAATATCAAGAAAGACGAAAATGGGTGATTCTCCGAAAGCAGGGAAATTCGTGTCCCGAGCTTGTTGAGGCGATTCTATATGAGATTAAGAAATTTTTTTTAAACCTATGGATTAAGGGCATTGTTAGCTTGGATTCTATCAGTAAATAACCATTTTTACGCGTGCATAAGTATTTGTAAATTGCGTTGAAAGGTGTCATTTTTCAGACCCTCACACGTCCAATTTCTCGGTTTTTCAAGTTTCACACCCCTCAGTTCGAAGGATAAAATTTTAATTGCCTAAAAAAGTGGCAGGTTGTATTCATTTACTCTTCAACTTATGTCTGCTGAAGGGAATTCAAAAATTTTTAACGTTACATTATAAATCAGCTTGAATTTATCATGTCCAGTCATTTTTGAAGTTTTCATTCAGACCCTCACATTAGGTAGAAAATGATAATGAAAATGACTTTACACTGGTGATGCAGACCACAAAGCGGAATCAGGAGTTTGTCTACATCAGTCTGCACCCGCCCAGATGTTTAAGACTCGTTTCCAGAACGCGCCATGATGGGTATAACCCTCGAAATGTGCGCCTTGTGCGTGGTGATTTTTTTTTTTCAGACCCTCACCTTGTCATTATTTTTTTGAGTGAGTAAATTTTTAATTATCTCACTCACTTGTGTTATGTTTGTCTAGGATAAATCGATGTGCGAAACCGGAATTCTGAATTTTTGATTTTAACCGGGGAAAAAATTGTTTACATTTCGTTTTTTCAGACCAACACAATCAGACCCTCACCTTTTCTTAATTTTGATGAGGTGAGGGTCTGAAAAATAACTGAAACTTCTAGAAACCAATGGTGTGGATAACACACAATACTTCCATATTTTGAAACGTAAAAGTGTAACACAATTTGATCGTATTTTGACTGCTTTTAAGGGTGTTAAGGTCAAAAATATCAAAAAACTCACTATGCAAATTTTAAAATTTGCCCAAAATAAAAAAAATACGCCACATTATCGGAATATAAAAACTATCATATTTTGCAAGGTAAAACAAAGATTTTAAGACCAAGAACGCTCAAATCGGTTCATTTTTGTGGCCGTGAAAAAATAAAATAGAACACACTAAAAATCCAAATATATCGGAAGTACTGGGCGTTATCCAAATTTCAATTGAACAGGGTGTTAGGTCTTGACGAGACAAACATTTCAGTTCAAGAAATTCGAAAAAAGGTTGAGAATTGGGGGAGCAATGGCCATTTTTGTAAATGACCACAGACGGACAGACGGACCCACAGACACGAGTTCGGGAAGTTATTCTGATGAAATGTGTTTAAGTAAAAGTTTTTTCTGAAGCTTTGATAAGGTGTAAAAACTTTTTTTTCGTAAGATATAAAAATATTTTGCAAAGTATATATGTCCAATAAACATCCAGACGGCTTTTTTTTCAGACCCTCACCCATTAACGGACCCTCACCAGCCAAATTGCATTAAATTTGCTTTTTAGGACACAATATGAATATTTTTCGTAACTTTTTCAAGAATTATCATGCTAGAGGATGTACTCAATATAATGAGACAAAAAAATTGGTTAAAAATAAAAAATTTGAAACTTGAGAAAATGGAAGTCAAATTTCCCTGCTTTCGGAGAATCACCCAAATATAATTATTTCTCTACACTTTGGTAGTTAAGGTGAAAACGCTGCTAAGTAGATTAGTGACATGGGTACATTATTTGTATGGGTATCTCAGAAAATAAAGATCAAATAGTTGGAGTAGGTCGGTTTATCATCATATCATTTGGAGTGGTCATTTGGAATGGCCCATGGTGAGCTCAATTGTGCTTAAATGGTACGTTTTCACAATGACGAATAAATAGGTACAAAAAGAAAATACGCATGCCCCAACCCCTCCCGGGATTCAACCCTCACCAGCGCCCAGCACCCCTACCCCTCCCAACCACCCTTACAACATCCGTCCCTACCATACCTGCACCACCGCCTCGGCACCATACGCCCCCCTTCTTAATTTCTGTCTACGCGACTAAGTTGGCGCCGAGACAAAACGTTCTCTTTCTAAGAACCGAATAGCAGTTTCACGGAATCCAGAATAACCGTTCCAGGACTGAAGACCTTGGATTTTCCATGAGAAATCGGGGTTTTCCGTTTTCCTCAGTCCGGGAAAGTCGTAGAAAATTGCAAATTTTTTGTCATGTACATACATCGTGTCTGTGTGTTACCTACGCACTAATGGTTAATATTTAAATGACTTTTTCAACATTATTTGGAAACTTAGGGCCGCTTTATCAATTCTTTGACTAAACAGACGGTCAGTTAGTCAAAAATTAGCTTGATCAGTTGATTGGGAATGGGGATGCCTTTATCATTCGCGATCGATCAAGTTGATAGAGTTGATCAAGTGAGTTCAGTCCACAGCTTACAACTAAAGAGCTAGTCCATCCATTCTATATCAAGAGCTGTTGAAATTAAAACAAACTGATCCTAAAATTAATGCTGCATTTTTCAAAAGCTGAATTATTATTAAAAACAGTTTTGTTGACATTATTTGGAGTCGTTTTTTTGAACCCTGGTAATGTGAAATACGACACCCCTTTTTAAACGTACCTGAATGCTCACCCTGGGTTATGGGGGTGAGGCTTATTGGATGTCAGGAACAAGTAAGCCTAGGCATGTCCGAAATACCAGTTTTAAATTTAAAAAAAATATTTAATATTGTTTTTTAGTTACCGCCCATGAAGTCATTCGTGCACCTCATCAAATGAGTTGAACAAATTTTGTTCATCACCCACCAAGTCCTTCGTGCACGTTTGCGTCATCCGTTCATTTTATTGATTTCTTTATTAATTGATATTATTATTATTAAAGACCTTTCCGATTGTACGTTTTCTTGTTTATTGCCGTTATACTAATAATACAAATTAAAGTAAGTTTTTACGCTACCTCCACAAAAAAGTACTGTTTTTCATTTTTCTCTTCCTTTTCCGTAGAATCGGTGCTGAGTTGCCGTTATCAAAATCCTCTTCCATGTTACCAGCCTGTTTTAAACTTTGAAAAACTCACCCGGAACAGATTAAAGAATTTACCAACTTAATAGTAGTTCAACTTTGATGAATCACTTTCTCTAATTTTGAACAAAATTGACTTGAAAATTGATGTTGTTTATCTAGTTCTGCTCGCAGACCGGAGTCCTCGTGGGCATTGCGGTGCGAAAGAGAGAGTCCTTAGTGAAGAAGAAGGCACGACAGGCTAGGGCCCACAGGAGCATTAGTTCCATTCCTTCCGTTCGAGCGCTGTCCGCGCTGTTCCTCTCGGATAAGTAGGTAGGCTATAAAATATCTTGCTTGATTAGCGTTTGACTGATGAGTATGTCGAATTGGACTGATGAGGGATGTTTTTCTGTCTTGGAGATGCGAGCGCAGCGAGCATCCAGGTCACCTGACCTGTATAAGGAATGTGTGAAGGAACAGCTAGCAACGAGCTGTATGACTGGTGGCACAATTTTAAAATTGCCATAAATGCGTTCCTAGACGTCCCTAGAGTCCGAAAATTTAGAAAAGAAACACGAAATTTAGAAAAGATGTGGCAATTTTAAAATTGTGCCACCAGTCATACAGTTCATACAGCTCGTTGCTAACTGTTCATTCACACATTCCTTATACCTACTGTAGGTACCTGTAACAGATTAGGTAACCTGGATGCTCGCTGCGCTCGCATCTCCAAGACAGAACCAGCGGTGCGTAGATAACACACAATAGGTACTTCCATATTTTTGAACGTAAATTTTTGACAAAATTTGATTAAATTTTGAATGCTTTTTTAAAAGCACCCTTAAAAGGGTGTTTAGGTCAAAAATATCAAAAAATTCACTTTTCAAATTTCAAAATTCGCCCAAAATAAAAAAACGCCAGTTTTTCGGAACATAAAAAATATCCACATATTCTGCAAGGTAAAACAAAGATTTTAAGACCAAGGCTCAAATCGGTTCATTTTTGTGACCGGAAAAAAATAAAATAGAAAACAATAAAAATGCTAATATATCGGGAGTACTGTGCGTTATCCAAATTTTGATTAAACAGGGTGTTAGGTCTTGCCGAGACAAACATTTCAGTTCAAGAAATTTGAAAAAAGGTTGAGAAATGAGGGTTACGGCCATTTTTGTAAAGCCCGTATCACACGTCAGACCGTTCTCCTCCCCATCCCACTGACCGTCTGGACAGACCGATTCTTTGGTAATTTTTATGTGCAAATTCATTGAAATTTTTTCTTAGAAATAAGGTTCCATAGATGAATCATAACATACATTGATGCAGGTGCGCCAAAGTGAACATATCCATAGGATCAGACAATCAGAGAATAGGGTCTGTGTGTCTGTCCGTGGGATGGGGAGGAGATCGGTCTGACGTGTGATAAGGGCTTAAATGACCACAGACGGACAGACGGACGGACACACAGACACTTGTTCAGGAAGTGATTCTGAGTAAATGTGTATAAGAAAAAGTTTTTCCTGAATCTCCGTTCCGATTCTCGATTTTAGGACGATTACAATACTTCCATTTACTCTGTAAATATGGAAGTAAAAACATTCCTCATCCGTCCAATCCGACATACTCATCAGTCAAACGCTAATCAAGCAAGATATTTTATAGCCTACCTACTTATCCGAGAAGGTGTTGGATACACAAAGGCGTTTAATCCGCGGACAGCGCTCGAACGGAAGGAATGGAACTAATGCTCCCTGTGGGCACTAGCCCAGTGAAGAATACGGGCAAGAAGAAAATAATACATACGAAGAAGAAGTTGTCTTCCTGAAGAAAAGTCCCGTCTAGGACATGACGAACAGTGTTTATTTTTATTTATTTATGCATAATTTTTATATTATTATTACTATTACGGGAGAATTGATTGATCTCGGGTCAAATGACGATGGGGCGAATGATATTCCCCCCAATATTTCAGTTTCAGTAAGCGGACTCTCGGGTCCCATCAATGTTAGATGCAACATCCTTGCAAATGAATGAGCGAACACCAACCGAGGAAACAACAACAGCAATGAATGCGAACCTGTCGGCGTACGCTTGAACATTGAACTGAGAGAATCAGCGATCCATGATGATCTAAGGCAGAGATTACAGATATATCTAAGGTTATGATATGATCTAAGGTTTGCGGCTGTCCTCAACTCGTTCAGTTTTCCCGTTCGAGTACGTTCGGATTAAATTTTAATTCGTCGCTTAAGAGGGAAGAGCCAACCAACAGTGATTGAACAACGTGTCAGCACGCTGCAGCTGTTGGCGTTCCGTGCCTACGATTTGGACTGGTGATTACATTGTTGCATTCATTTTTGTACATAAAATGTACGAAATTTTCTTGATCATTCTAAATTACTACTGGGGAGCTAATCTGTAAACTCCAAGCAGTATGTATTCGGAAATCAATATCGAATAGCTATGCCATGCCAAATCCAATGACAACCTGAGTATAATATACTCAGGTCATATTATGACAATTTGTCTAATGAGTCAATAGCGACTATCAGGACATGAGTACCTACCTACTGCTTTAAATTTTCAGAATAGCCCCCCTTTTACCTGAATTTATTACACGTTGATATTATAGGTACGTCACTAGGGATGGGAAAAAAACGTGAAACCGTTTCGGAGAAACGGTTTCATCAGGAAAAACGATGAAACCGTTTCAAGAAGGCTACAGTAGCCGTTTCAAAAAAACGAAAGACCAGAAACGAACGAGCCATTTCCCCGTTCCGGTTTCTCCGTTTCATTCCGTTGCGGATGTATGGAACATAGATGCATAAAGAAACCGAAACCGAAGCAGAGAAAGGAACAGTTCACTTGAGGCCAGCTACAGTTCTTTTGAAACGTACGTTTAATTCATGGATCACGTTGAGGCCGAAACTGTTGTTTTGAAACGGTTTCGCCGAAACGGTTTCAGGGTAAGACGAAACTGTTACATTTCGTTTCTTGAAAGAAACTGAAACGCCCATCCCTATACGTCACTGTGTAGGGTTATGTCGACGGTATAGAATCAACACTACCCAATTCAGTGTTGCCCAGGTCCGGACGTCAAAACCCCCGGAGACAACGTCAAAAAAAACCCAAATCCCCCAAATGAGAAAAACTCCCTGAAAAAAAAACTCTTAAGTCAAGGACGAATTAAGTATGAACTGTTTCACATAAAACTAACTCCTTATTATTCTACTAACTCCTCAATTCAAAAACTAACTCCTTCAATTTTTAATAGTAATATAATAGAATTGTAAACTATTATAGTTTAAAGTTGTTTCTCTCTCATTCTTTCTAACTACCTATCATCCAATTTATAAATACATCGAACATTTCGACAATTTTATATCGAACCTTTGAACTTGACAAATTATTTTGACAAGTGTAGTTCGCATAGTTCGCTGTGCATCGGCAGTCTTAGCTATTATTTACTTGATGTACATAGCTGTAATTTCCTCATTTTTTCCTAGCCTCCCTGACTTCTGTAAAAACCCCCTAAACATTTCACCCCCAAAATCCCCCTCTGGCAATAAAAACCCCCAAATGTGGGGAGAAAACCCAACTTGACAACACCGACCCAATCCTTTTGCCATGCAGTCTATGGACGCGTGAAATGCTGAGTTGCCACCAGTCCAAGTTTTGAGAAGTAGGCAACCCAGACGTCTCCAAGGGCCTTGATAAGGTTTTCCTTTTAGTAAATTAATCAAGGTTCAACCTTGATTCCTAACAAAAAGAAACGTACCGATCGTCAATATTAGTAAGGTAAATCAGGCAAAACAAGAATGAACTGCAAATGTGATATGCTGCTAGGGCAAAGCTTTGTTAGATGTGCTTTGCTGTTTCGAGTTATTTTTCTTTCATTCATTTTTCGGAAAAAAGATTGGGATTTTCGGGTTGAAAAAATTAGTTTGAGGCAAATTAAATGAATACCCGTAATCGAGGACAAAATCAATGCATTTGTAGTCCTAATTCAAACTCATAATCAAACTTGAACTGAAATTCAAACTCGAACTTAAACTCATTTTCAAACTCGAACTTAAACCTAAACTCATAATCAAACTTGAACTGAATTTGAACTCGAACTTAGACTAAAGCTTTGTTCACATGGCGTACGGTTGACCGGATCCGGTCGGCCTCTCATTGGTCGACGGGAGAGCGTGCCCCCTTCACCACCGCGACCGCACCGCGTGCGCTCTCCCGTCGACCAATGAGAGGCCGACCGTACCAACCGGATCCGGTCAACCGTACGCTATGTGAACCTAGCTTTAAACTTATAATCAAACTTGAACTGAAATTCAAACTTAAACTTATAGGTAATCAAACTTGAACTGAAATTCAAACTTAAACTTATAGGTAATCAAACTTGAACTGAAATTCAAACTTAAACTCATAGGTACTCATAATGAAACTTGAAGGGAAATTCGAACTTGAACTTATAATCATACTTGAACTGAAATTCAAACTCAAACTTAAACTCATAGGTACTCATAATGAAACTTGAAGTGAAATTCGAACTTGAACTTCAACTCAAACTCATAATCAAACTTGAACTGAAATTCAAACTCGAACTTAAACTCTAACTCATTTTCAAACTTGAACTGGAATTCAAACTCGAACTTAAACTCAAACTCATTTTCAAACTTGAACTGGAATTCAAACTCGAACTTAAACTTGAACTCATAATCAAACTTGAACTGAAATTCAAACTTAAACTCAAACTCATTATCAAACTTGAACTGAAATTAAACTCGAACCTAAACTCAAACTCATTTTCAAATTTGAACTGAAATTCTAACTTAAACTCAAACTCATTATCAAACTTGAACTGAAATTAAACTCGAACCTAAACTCAAACTCATTTTCATATTTGAACTGAAATTCCATCAAGAACATATATGTTAAGTATATATACTTGAAAAGTGATGGTTTGATGGCAGCTAAAGGGTTTGTTCCAGGAACGTGAGTGTTGGCATGAGGTAAAAAAGTTTGATTGGCAACTTATGTAAGTATCGTTGCTGGGGCTTTGCCTATCAAACCTGTTTACCTCATGCCTACAATCACGCTCCTGGAACAAACCCAATATCGACGGTGAAGAATTGAAACCCCGTATCTCCAATTTCGTACCTGCACGTGCACATTAGAGATGTCATGGAAATTCAATGTGGTTACGTAGGGTGTCATAGGAACAGTGGCGGTCTTAACAAAATGGAGATACGCGGTTTCAATTCTTCACCGTCGATATAATAATTACCTACCTACATAATAAAAACTGGCGCTTAGTTTTCATGCGTCTTCAACTTTCTAAGGGCCGCTTTATCAGGGCAGTTAGTTTTTAGGGCAGTTATCCAAAAACTGATAGCCACTAATTTCAGGGTGATTTTTGGGTGGATGCGCATAGGCTGTGTCTCCGAGAAATTTTTTGTAAATAATCTTTTGTTTTCCTTTCCGCAGCGGCTGGTTTACTCAATAGTAATGTGCTTACAAGATATTAGGATTTGTTGAGTACGAGTGCAATTGATAAAATACACTAGGATGGTTTTATCAATTGCTGATTATCCAAGGAAGCCTTGATCTCCTATTTTCCAGGTGACTTCATGCTGAAACCAGTGGTGCGTAGATAACACACAATACTTCCATATTTTGAAAAGTAAAATTGAGACACAATTTGATCATATTTTGACTGCTTTTAAGGGTGTTTAGGCCAAAAATATCAAAAAATTCACTATTAAAATTTCAAAATTCGCCCAAAATAAAAATACAATACATTATTGGAATATAAAAAATATCCACATATTCTGCAAGGGGAAAAAAAGTTTTTAAGACCAAGAACACTCAAATCGGTTCATTTATGCGGCCGGAAAAAAATAAAATAAAAAACGCTAAAATGTAAATATATCGGAAGTACTGTGCGTTATCCAAAATCCGATTAAACAGGGTGGTAGGTCTTGCCGAGACAGAGATTCTGAGTAAATGTGTATAAGAAAAAGTTTTTTTCTGTAGCTCCGTTCCGATTCTCGATTTTAGGACGATCACAATACTTCCATTTACTCTGTAAATATGGAAGTAAAATCATACGTCATCAGTTAGTCGGTGCGTCCTTGGATAATCAGTTGATTAGGTGAATTGATAAAACGGCCCTAAGTAGTATTGAATAATTAAGTTCACCTCACGCGTTACTTTTTGTCTGGCCATGAAAATTATGCGGGTGTGGTGTTATTTTTGTTTCAGATTTCTGCGTTTATCTATTCAGTTCACAAGATACCTATTGACCGTTTCAACGGATGAAAAATTCACCATGCCACCTTCTAATTCAATAATTCAAAGTCCTGTTTACTAGAAACTTTAAAAAAAATTTCAGTACCTATCTCAGTTAACGAAACGTTGCCTCAAAAAGTTACAACCAAACTTGTCGTTGTTAGGTTTGATACCTACCAAAATGTATTCCGTAATATTTGACATGAATCATAAATATCTGGAACCCGAGATGCTCCAGGGATTCGACAACTACAAGGTAATGCTAAAATTTTTGGTTAACTACTAGTAGCTCAGTCGAATTAAGGACCGTATTCACACTTCCTAGGCATAAGGAGCCGCTCGATGCGCCAGCACTTCCTTCGAACATTTTATTGGTCAATTTCAAAAAAAAAAAAACATTCCGTTTCCACAAAACTCGCATGGTATGGAGACGATCACAGCAACTTAGGTACTGTCAATCGCAACCTCGATTTTCGAGGTCCCAATTTCAAGGTTGCCCACTTGCTTCAAGGAACACCAAAATTAGTGGCAGACATGAAAATCCATGGGGTCTGGGACGCAGAAAGGGCGGCGTACTTCGATACTCGCGTAGTGAACGCTGACGCCCCCTCATATGTATCCCAAGACTGGACGACAGTTGCCCAAAATGCAGCTAATTCGAAACATGCAAAATATGATGCTGCAGCAGAGGATCTGTGAGGATCATTCACCCCTCTGGTAACATCGTGCGATGGAGCCCTGCATAGGGAATACGATTGTTTTTTGAAAAGAATGGCTACAGTTTTGTCGGAAAAATTGTCAAAACCGCTATCACAAGTAACGGAATGGGTAAGAGTGAAATTCAAATCGCCGTTATAAGGGCAGTGTCCATGCGACTTCGAGACAGTCGAAGGAAAATACGATGCATAGGAAAAAAAATCAAAAAGCACGCCACAAATGAACAGCGCCACCGCAACCACAACCCTACTACACTACTATCCAAATAAACCTGAATTGTGTTTCTTGAGAAAAAAATAAATAAATAAAAAATAAAATGTGCAAAGGAAGTGCTGGCCCATCGAGCGGCCCTTATGCCTAGGAAGTGTTGTGAATACGGGCTTAAGTCTAAAATCTGCCCAAAAAAAAAGAAATCTTTCTCTGGGGAAATGTTTGAACGTGAAGTCAATTGTATGTGTTGCAGTTTCTACATAAAATGTTCAATAGTTATTTGTTTAATTTTGTTTCAATTGTAAATTTTTGGCGTATTCTTCATTGCATCATTGGTGTGTGTGAGGCTAGGGCAAGAGATAGATGGATGGCAATTTCCTCTCCATATATTTAATTGAAGTTCTAGCTCTTTCAGCCATACAGCTTTTCTCGGGAGCTATTTCTGACCTATTGTGTACTCTGCAGTAGCCAATTCACCAGAGCAACAAAAAAGGGGGGAACAGGGGAAGGCCTGTTGTCTGTCATCAGGGCAGTGGGGTAGGGATGGGAAAAAAACGTGAAACCGTTTCGAAGAAACGGTTTCATCAGGAAAAACGATGAAACGGTTACAAGTAGCCAGAAATAGCCGTTTCAAAAAAAACGTAAGACCAGAAACGAACGATTCACTTCCCCGTTCCAGTTTCTCCGTTTCATTCCGTTGCGGATGTACAGTGTTGCCAAGGTGCAGGCGTCAAAAACCCCCAAATCCTCCCAAATGAGAAAAACAAATCCCCGAAAAAACCCCCAAAAGTTGAGGAGGAATTAAAAATAAACTATTTCACAAAAAATAGGACCTAACTCCATATTATACATCTACAATTTTAAATTATACCTACCTAGAACTTTTTTCCGACTTCCTATCATCCAATTTATAGGCATACGAACCTTGACAAATTATTTTGACAACTGTAGCTCCCAGATTCAGTCAAAACTTCAATCTCCTACAAGCCTTTATTTGAGTACCTATCTTTCAAACCAAATAGTTGTGCAGTCTTAGCTGGCATTTATCTGCTGTACTTAGCTGTTATTCATTTATTTTTCAATTTCTTACCAATCCCTATAACTTCTGTAAAAACCCCCAAAATCCCCCTCGGGCATTAAAAAAACCCCAAATTTGGGGAGAAAACCCCCTAACTTGGCAACACTGCGGATGTATGGATGCATGAAGAAACCGAAACCGAAGCAGATAAAGGAACCGTTCCTCCAGCGTTCCTCCTTCGTTCTTGGCCAAGGTTGCCAACCTTGATTCTCTAATTCTACGGGTTGTCTGATCATTGTAAAACGCCAAATGTCATGTTGGTTTCTCAGTTTTTTCAGAAAAACAGAAAATTGTAAAGTTTCTGTGTCATGTACCTACCTACCCAAAACCAACTCAAAACTATTTTTTTGGAATTTTAAAATTTTTTTTAAAGGGTCAAAAAAATATTTTTTTCAATGTCAAAATTAGCCTTTAAACCAGATTTCAAACACTAAAATCCAACCAATTTTGACTTACAGGGAGTGGAAACGGTGTAGAAACCTTCAAGGAATCCAAAAAGCTCAAAAAATTCAAAATCGGTTCAGTAGAACTCCCTCAAATTGCCAAAAATGCGAAAAAGGAAAAATCGCGTCAAGAAACATTTCAGCTTCAGTTCTTTTGAAACGTACGTTTCATTCATGGATCACATTGAGGCCGAAACAGTTGTTTTGAAACGGTTTCGCCGAAACGGTTTCAGGGTAGGACGAAACTGTTACATTTCGTTTCTTGAAAGGAACTGAAACGCCCATCCCTACAGTGGGGGGCCAACGGCACTTCACCATCCGAAAATTTAGCCGCAGGTGTCGCTTCCCAGCTGGAATACAGTCGCCCAGAGTTAGAATCGTCATGGTGATAAATTGTAACAGATCTGAAAGAAATAAATCTGCTTAATTTATCACCATGACGACCCCTTCTCTGGTCGACCGTATTCCAGCTCGGAACCAGCAAGAGGCCAGAACTGCAACTGGCTCAATCGTCAGAAGGTGGAGCGTCGTTGGCTTTTCTTCACTCTCCTATCCAGGGACCAACGGGCTTTCAGAAATAGCCCCCTAGGAGGGCTGTAATACCGAAAGTGCAAATGCTCGGATAAAAGATATTTAGAGGAAGTCGTCATCTATCTCTTGCCCTCGCCCCTCTCAATTCTTTCATCTTGTACTAGGCCATCGATTCGCTAAAACCATTAGGTACTTAGTTGATGGTTTAAATTGAATAATCCCAGATAAGGAATGGATATTAGTTAAAAAGCCCTTCTTTGAGATTCATTCTCTCCATCCGTTGAATCTTTTGATTGGATAACTTCTGCATGCAGCCTCTGATTTGCCAGGGGACTATAGTTGTGAAATACCTTAGTTTCTACTCTATTCTGACTAACAAAGTAATTAATCTATATTCCATTCTTTCTCCTGATCACTGACCTCTTATCAGTTGTTGACTCCTATCATCTTTTCCCCTAGTTGATTTCTTTGCCTCATCCCAGTTAGAAAACGCGTGTATGGAATAGTTATAGTGCTTGCCAGTTATATAATTTTCGGTTCGAGTTATTAGTTCATTACAATAAACATCGCTCATTGTGATACTCATCGCCTTGTTGCATTGGCTTTCTCCTACGTTTAAAATGTCTGCTATACCAGACGTTGAAGAAAAAACGCTGCTAAGTAGATCAGTGGCATGTGCAGATTAGTTTTTGCTATGTCCGAAGAACTCTGCAAATTTTGCACAGGGGTTCATTTTTCGATTGCAAAGACAAACCTTACGATATATCGGTACTCCTTAAACACAGAATTTAGCTGTTATTATTCTATAATTTCAGTATCAATTTGTATTTTAGATGGGTTATTTAGAAAAACGTTTTTTCAACCAGGCAAAAAATAATCATCCTCTTCGCTTGATAAATACTTTTACCTATCCATTTTTTCAACGCAGCTGATCGTTCAATTCCGTTAAATTTACCATTTAATCTATTCTTGATCACCTTCATAATTAACTGAATAATAATAATTATTAAATTCTCTGAATAATGAAATTAAAAATGCCTCATGCCTCAGACTGACTGACTGCCTGACTCGCTCTCATGTTGCCAAGCGCAACTGGTCGAAGTGTGAGTGCGTCACCTTGTTGGTGTAATAGGCTAGTAGTCGTAAGTAGATCCATGGAACAACTATAAGGAAGGTCCACTTCATAGGAGATTCTGTGAGGCCTTGACACGTGGCGCTATCTTATGTAATTGTTAAGGACCTAACCTAGTTCTCAAGTATCCGTAAGAGATCGCTAGTGTCACCTCGGTTGCTGCCCCCTTCGGCTCGCGGTTCAGAGGTTGTTAACATTGTTGCGCTTGTTTACTTTGGTAAAAAAACCATTTTCATGTCTGCTTCGATTTTCCCAACTTTCGTCTGATAATCATGTAGGTACTTACATAAGCAGGCTTGCATTATGAGGCCCATTTATCATTTCAAATTGAATTACTATTGATCGTCTATGGGTAAAAACTATGCATTGCCTACTTTGGTTAAAACTATGCATTGCCAAGTAAATTGCCCAAAAAACTATCTGCTTGATCGGAGACTCATAGATGGTCGACGGTTGAATTTTTATTAACCACTTCAGTTCTTCTCTCTAAAATTGTTAGAGGTTGTGTATTTTTAGGACAAAATGCAGCGTTCGTTACTAATAATTAAAAACAATAAATTGCATTACCTACTTGTCGTTTGTCGTAGGTACATACATTCCGTGGATTTTCTGGTCCAATTTTTCCCTCCAAACAATACAGACAACCTAAGAGAATTCCCGCACTTGAGTGGAGTGGAAGACATGAGTCTTGACAAAAAGTATCAGAGCAAGGTACTGTCTTAACCGAAATGGTAGCGCGCTGGTCTCTCACCATTGGGGTCGTCGGTTCACGCCCGGCCCGCGTGTATTTTTTTTGTCTGCCCTACATCGTTGGGGTGCTGTCACGCTTCCTGGTGATGGATTAGGAAACTATTGGGGCGAAACCTGCAATCTGTTGGCTCTTGAGAACACTGTTTCCGAATGGTAGTTCGTAAGTACTTTACTTGGGCAGCGCTGCTGAATGAGTGCAAATGGCCTCACGCGTTTTAACGTTAAGTGAACCTTCCTTATAGTTGTTCCATGGTAGATCAATCAACCGTATCTAAGAGCCGAGGCCAAATTCTCAAGTTTTTCCAATTTTTGTTTTGCTGATTTGTGTAATGCGACCGAATTCTTTAAATTGAAGATATCGGGAGGACAGAAGTTTTTGTGGGGATTCCAACGAGTGGAAACGAATTTTGTGGCTCGAGTAGTTTTCGAGTAATTAAGAATTGGGGAAATTTAAAAAAACTCAAAACTGCTTCACTAAAACTGCAATAACTCCTAAACGGTTGAAGCTACTGGCGTGGCGATGGTCTCATTCGATTCAGCATAGAAAAATCTATAGAAAATGATACCTCACATGCCTATGTTGCAAATTTCCTTAAAAAGACGAATTTTTTACCACTTCAACAGCTGTTTTACTGGCCTTAAAATTAAGGTAGGGTTCTGCCGAGACGTTAGGACCAACTAGATACGGAACTTGATTTTTGGTAAAAATTTCAAAATTTTTCGATAACTCCTTCCCCCTTAAAAACCCCGGACGGCGGACGGCGTACGGCGGACGGACAAAAAATTTTTATTGCAGATTCGGATTCTACACCCCTTGAAACGTAAACCAACAAATTTTCAGGGGGTGTTAAAAATTTTTTTTTCCTGACCGATTACAAAGGTTCATTTCTTTAGAAAAATGAACCAAAATTTGATCGATGGCAAATTTAGTTTTATTTATTCCATTAGGTATTACGGAATTGACTGATAACCGAAGAGGTTTGTAATAACTTCACGTACCTATCGATAATAATGCAATAACTTGACTCGCTCGTGATGCTTACAGTACTCAGCGATCGACAACAGCCCTCTCAGTACTTACGTGATGCATCCTTTTTGGAACAGAGTCGTCCTTGTAAGTTTTTCATTTACTTATCTTTAGAAAATTATTTTGTCCTCAAAACTCGTATTATTTGGAATAGATTATCAAATTTATTTGTGTTGAAATGAACAAAAATTGTATAAAACTCCTTTCCTGTAGCCAGACTTAGTTATACTTCCATATTTACGGAGTAAATGTAATCGGTCTGAAATTGAAAAGGAATTTCGCTTTTACCCAGAATCACTTCCCAAACAAGTGTCTGTGCGTCTATCTGTGAGCATTTACAAAAATGGCCATAGCTCCCTCAATTCTCAACCTTTGAATCTTAATATTTAAATTTCTTGAACTGGTGCTCTTCTTGGTAAGAACTATCACCCTTTTTAACCAAAATTTGAATTACAGTTCTTCCGATATATTAGCACTATCAGTGTTTTTTAATTTATTACTTCCATATTTACGAAGTAAATGGAAGTACTGGAATCGTCCCAAAATCGAGAATCGGAACAGCTTCAGAAAAAAGTTTACTTATACACTCTTACTCAGAATCCCTTCTGAATAAGTGCCTTTATGTCCGTCTGTGGTTATTTACAAGTGGTGCGTAGATAACCCACAGTTCTTCCATATTTTGTTACATAAATTTGATTATATTTTCACTACTTTTTGGTCAAAAATATAATAAAACTCACTATGCAAATATTAAAACTCGCCCAAAATCAAAATACTTCAAGTTATCGGATTATAGAAAATATACACGTATTTTGCGAGGGAATTTTTAGACCAAGAACTCCGAAGGTGCCCACTCACTATGCTATGGCTGGTCGAGGGGCCAAGATTGTTTTAATTGGTCGAGATGAATAACAACTCAACTTCATTTCATTGGGGTTCAAAACCACGTTCCCATGGTCATCCCTCCACAGCATCCTGCAATCGGATCGTGAGTGGGCACCTTGAAAATGATTCGTTGCTTCCATATTTACAGAGTAAATGGAAGTATTGGAATCGTCCTAAAATCGAGAATCGGAACGGAGCTTCAGAAAAAACTTTTTCTTATACACATTTACTCAGAATCACTTCCTGAACAAGTGTCTGTGTGTCCGTTACGTCCGTCTGTGGTCATTTACAAAAATGACCGTAGCTCCCTCAATTCTCAACCTTTTTTCAAATTTCTTGAACTGAAATGTTTGTCTCGGCAAGACCTAACACCCTGTTTAATCGGAATTTGGATAACGCACAGTACTTCTGATATATTTGCATTTTTAGTGTTTTCTATTTTATTTTTTTCCGGCCACAAAAATGAACCGATTTGAGCGTTCTTGGTCTTAAAATCTTGGTTTTACCTTGCAGAATATGTGGATATTTTTTATATTCCAAAAATGTGGCGTTTTACCATTTTGGGCGAATTTTAAAATTTTAATAGTGAATTTTTTGATAATTTCGACCTAAACACTTTCAAAAGCAGTCAAAATATGATCAAATTGTGTCAAAATTGTACGTTTCAAAATATGGAAGTATTGTGTGTTATCTACGCACCACTGGTTTTTGTAGCTGGAAAAAAATAAAATTGAAAACGCTAAAAATCCTTGAATATTGGAAGTACTGTGAGTAATTCGAATTCCAGTTTTACGAGATGATAGGTGTCTTATCGAGACAATCCTCCCAGTTCAAGAATTTTGAAAAGAGGTTATTGAGAGAGCTATCCATTTTTGTAAATGACCACAGACGGACATGCAGACGCTTATTCAGGAAGTGATTCTGAGTAAAAGTGTGTGAGTAAAATTTTTTCTGAAGATCTAACCCGATTTTCGATTGTAGGACGACTACAATACTTCTATAATATAGAAAGTATATTATACTTTGTAAATATGGAAATAATTCCGTATATTGTACGTATTATAACACGTATTACGTATTATAACACGTATTACGTATAATAATAAACGTAAATTGTACGTTTATTTTTTTAAAATAAAAAAAACGCTGCTAAGTAGATCAGTGACATGGGTACATTATTTGTCTGGGTATCACTGAAAATAAAGTTCAAATAGTTGGAGTAGGTAGGTTTATCATCATATTGTAGGAGTAAAAAAATTTGTATACAAATGAAAAAAAATGTAAACAAGCCAAACACTACCCTTATTAAACTCCGCCCTATTAACATAAGCTGGCTAATACAAAAAATATTCACTTTCTTATAGCCAAATCGCAGTTTTGCAGTTCTGAGCCAATAAACGGACGCCCTCGAGTAAAAAAGTGGTACCAAAGGCATGGGTGGGAATGTAACACCCGACATTTTCTTCTAAATCACATTTTTGCCTTGAACCGTTTGGAACTTAGGCCGTAATCCAAGAAAACGGCGAAAACCTCGATTTTGGCAGTGTCACTGCCCTCAAAGTTTCAGGGGGGGGGGAGGGGGGTTGTAAAAAAAAATTTCCCAACCGATTAAATAGGTACCTTATTTCTG
Organism: Nesidiocoris tenuis; assembly: GCA_036186465.1. NCBI lineage: Eukaryota > Metazoa > Arthropoda > Insecta > Hemiptera > Miridae > Nesidiocoris > Nesidiocoris tenuis. The sequence goes on along the minus strand of AP028919.1, from coordinate 398,101 downwards.
GAAATAAGGTACCAAAATAACTAAAAAACTTGTTGGTAAAGTGTGTACACCTAAGCTATAGATAGTAACTCAAAATGTGACCTTGTTCTACACTCCACATTCTACATCATCAGATTTGGTGACAATGGCCTCTAAAACGTTATTTTATTATGCAATTTGGACAAACATGAAAGAGGAAAGTAAAAACGCAATGAATTCACACCTTGCAGGATTGACGTAGCTTTTCTTTCGCTATCAAAATCCCATTAAAAGATAACTGTTGAAGGGGGGGGGGGGCAATCACTCAGGTTTTGATGAAATCTGCGCTAGGTTATCTTGTTCCACCGTTCCATTTTTCAGGGTTTGCTTGATCTACCCATAATAGTATGCACATTGTATTGGGGATTAAGCAGTAGGATCGAATCAGGAGGCGGTGTGCGGGATATTTTGGTCCGGCTACCAGGGCTATCAGCTTTGATACCAGTAAAGTTGCTCGATCTTTTTCCTCCGTAATTCCCTGTCGATTCAGCTCGACTTCGAATCGAACGAAATAATATGACCAATCTTCAATTTTCGGATCATAGTGGTCAAATTTACAACGACTCAGAGGTTTCATGTTTTCGGTTTCTCCGATTTCCGTATTGCTCTTTGTCTTTTCCGTTTTCGACATCCTCGTCGCCAATGAAATAGTCTGACTCTTTAGTGAATATTCACGTTGAACGCAGAACACAGAATGAATTTTATTTGTGTATCTACAACAATTAGTACTCGGCGATCTGGGGTGTTGGTAGCGATATCCATAGTGGGTTCTGTAGTACCCACTACAGTTCCCCTCAAGGCAGATGACCACCGCACGGTCTGAACCGCACGGTCTGACCGTACTCATGTGAACTCTGCTTGGCTCTGCAAATAACCAGTGGTGCATAGATAACACACAATACTTCCATATTTTGAAACGTAAAATTGTGACAAGATTTGATCATATTTTGACTGCTTTTAAGGGCATTTAGGTCAAAAATAGAAAAAATTCACTATTCAAAATTTGAAATTCGGCCAAAACAAAAGTACGCCACATTATCGGATTATGAAAAATGTCCACATATTTTGCAAGGCATATTTAATAAAATATAATATTTAAATAAAATGGAAAATCCTAAAAATGCAAATATATCGGAAGTACTGTGAGTTATTCAAATTCCGATTAAACAGGGTGTTAGGTCTTGCCGAGACAAACATTTCAGTTCAAGAAATTGGAAAAAACGTTGAGAATTGAGGGAGTTATGACCATTTTTATTTCCATATTTACAGAGTAAATGGAAGTATTGGAATCGTCCTAAAATCGAGGATCGGAACGGAGCTTCAGAAAAAACTTTTTCTTGTACACATTTACTCAGAATCACTTCCTGAACAAGTGTCTGTGTACCCGTGGCACATGTTCAGGAAGTAATAGTGTATAAATAAAAGGTTTTATGAAGCTCCGATCCTATATACCAGCTGTGTAAATGTGGAAGTAAAAATGACAATATCTCCCCTACCTAATTCTGAACTTTTTTTTTTCAAATTTCTTGAACTGGGATGTTTGTCTCAGTCAGACCTATCACCCTGTTCAACCGAAATTCAAATTACTCCACAGTACTCCCAATATATTAGCACTTTTTGTGTTTTCAATTTTATTTTTCCTGGCCACAAAAATGACACGTTCTGGTAACTTGGCGTATTTTGATTTTAGTCGAGTTTTGAGAATTGGTGTTGTGAGTTTCTTGACATTTTGATCCCAACAGCCTCCAAAGCTGTCAGAATATCGTGGGTTCAATGCTATAAGTGGCTAACCCGAAATTCATAGTTTTGAGATGATCGAGGAAAACAGATGAGACGCCCGGTTGACTTCACTCTGGGAGCTGCATAGTGTTTGTTTGGCTATGTTGGTGGCCTAAAAATAATTATTTTCTTGATCTAGTTGTAGCATTTGAAAGCCCGCACCTGGAATAATGTTATGGAGTAGATAACTGAAAATCGAGAAAATTCGAGTTAGCCACTTTTAGCACTGAGCCCACGATATAATCAAATTGTGTCAAAAATGTATATCGACGGCGAAGTGGTGAATCCTCGTGTCCCCATTTTGTTAAGACCGCCACTGTTCCTATGATACCCTATGTAACCACATTGAATTTCCATGACATCTCTAATGTGCACGTGCAGGTTATCTATGCACCACTGGTTTACTTTGCGACTCTTATTTCTATTATATTCGTCTTCACTTGTCCCTCAGCTATGCCCAAGATGGATGGCCCCAAATCTGCTGACGTTCCTTGGCTTCCTGCTGACAGCAACAGCTACAATTCTTCTGTCGTATTATGATTGGAACTTCTCAAATGACTCCATTCCAGGCTGGGTATTCTTGGCAGCTGGCATTCTGATTTTCATTGGTTATACCTTAGGTACGGAACCTCTGAGCATTTTTACTTCCATATTTAGAGAAAATGGAAGTATTAGAATCGTAATAATATCTAGAATCGGAACAGAGCATCAGAAAAAACTTTTTCTTATACACATTTACTCAGAATCACTTCCCGAACCAGTGTCTGTGTGTGGTCTTTTACAAAAATGGCCGTAGCTCCCTCAATTCTCAACCTTTTTTTCAAATTTCTTGAACTGAAATGTTTGTCTTGGCAAGACCTAACACCCTGTTTAATCGAAATTTGGATAACGCACAGTACTTCCAATATATTCGCATTTTTAGGGTTTCTATTTTATTTTTTTCCAGCCACAAAAAGAACCGATTTGAGCGTTCCTGGTCTTAAAATCTTTGTTTTATCTTGCAGAATATTTGGATAGGTATGTTTTATGTTCCGATAATGTGGCGTACTTTTATTTTAGGCGAATTTTAAAATTCGAAGTTTTTTTTAATTTTATTTTTGACCTAATCACCCTTAAAAGCAGTGAAAATATGATCAAATTGTGTCACAATTCTGAATTTCAAAATATGGACGTATTGTGTGTTATCTACCCGCCACTGGTCATTTACAAATGACCCCATACGGACATGCAGGCGCTTGTTCAGGAATTGATTCTGAGTAAATGTGTATAATTAAAAAATTTTTCTGAAGCTCTGTTACGATTCTAGATTTTAGGACAACTACATTACCTACTGCCATTTACTCTGTAAATACGGAAGTAAAAATGCATGCACTTGGTAATTAAATGCTGGATTTTACCACCTCGACTTTAATGTTGGTAATGAAAGTTACCTAACTATTGAGTTAAGCGTAAGTGTACAAAGTTGAGTGTAAGGGTTTAGTGTACCTGAGTGAAAACTGAGGGCGGGCTCATCAAATCAGTTTATTCATCTAATAAACATTATTCTCCAAATTTATCCCAACTACGGTATTCTCCGAATAAGTAATCTTGGAAATGTAGCCTAAGGACCGATTTTTCAATTTATTTAAAGCTAGATTTGTCCAAGGACGCTTGCATGAGCTAATTTTCAAGAAATTTTCAGTATGAAAATATGTCAATATTAATTGAAAATATGTCCCAGGTGAAAAGTAGTGGAACGTCCTTGGATAAATCTAGTTTTAAATGAATTGATAAACCCTAAGAATTCCCCAGTGAAAAATTTTGTTAGGAGAATAATGGATGAATAAACTAAATTGATGAACCCACCCTAAATCTAATTGCTGTTTATTCCATGTATCAATACCGTAGAGCACAAAGAGAAGAACAAACATTTTTATTCAAAGAATTTTTCTATAAAATTGAAAACTATGGGGAAAATTTTGAATTTTGTAAAATCAAACACTTATTTTGCATTTTTCTACATATTGACTTTGTGCTCTCAGGCATTGGTTCTCAAACTGAGGTCCGAGAAACAAAAAGCTCAAAGGCCTTGATTCCCACGTCTTTTACAATTGAATTGAACTGAACTTGACTTCTATTGTTTTATCTATTAGATGGCATTGATGGAAAGCAGGCCAGAAATACGGGTACAAGCTCTCCATTAGGTGAACTTTTTGACCATGGCCTGGACTCGTGGACAGCAGCGCTCATTCCCATCTGTTTGTATACAGTTTTTGGAAGGTAAGGGTGAAATTTGAGAGAAACTGTTATACTTTACTGACGTCAGCAGATCAGGGGTAGGGTTACCGTAAGAAAACTGCCTCTTTCGCCGAGATTTCGATGTATTGTAACACCTTCATCAGGGCTTTATACTTAAGTAAATAAGACGTTTTACTTTAGTAAACTTCTATGAATTCATTTGATTTCATGATGAAAAACGCTGCGAATTCTTAACGTTTATTATTTACTTGGCTTGTTTAATTTTTACTTACTACCTGCCTAGCATAGTATGTTAAAAACTAGTCAAATATTCTCAGTAAAACTTTTTGAAATTGGAGTGCATTCCTATTGTTACCCAAGTGCGCAGGTAACAGTGGATCCAAACATTGAATTGCCATAATGTTGCTTTGGCATTCTTTAAATAAAAAAAATTCAGGCAAAAATAGTTGAACAGTAAAAATTAGGCTCAAAAACATTCGCTGAAACACAATATTTCTTTTATTATGAGGAGATCAAACAGTCATCGCAGTCTACCCTACATGCAGCCCCTGTAAAGCCTGTAACTTTTGAACAAAAAAAGCTACCGATCTGGCAATGGCCCCATTCGATTCAGCCTGAAAAAAGCTATCAAATGAAATGTTTTGCTTGCAAGTCGGAATCGATTTTGGAAAAACCATTTTTTGAAGATTCCATCAATTCTCACAGAGGGCTTAAAACTGACCGATTGGCTTGGCTACAGAATTGGGGCTGCCCCAAAAAGAGGTTGATTTTTCCAGAAAATCTCGACCAAATAAATCTTTAGCCGTTTGGAGAAAGAAGTTTTTACGGCGGACGGACGGTTTTTTTTAATTTTTTAATTGCAGATTCGGATTCTGCACCCTTTAAAACATAAACCATGAAACTTTTGGGGTAGGTCAGGAAATTTTCATGGTTTACGTTTTAAAGGGTGCAGAATCCGAATTGAATAATTAACAATTATTGTTAATTATTCAATAATAAGTAATGTTGGCTTATCAGCTGGCCATACCCTAGCAGGGTTTCTGACGGTTTGACGGTTTTGGTTCATTATTCAAAAGTCATCAACTCTACAGGTTTGGAATGTGGGTAAGCGAAGAAGAAAACCAAGTCCAAAACTGTCGGTTCAATTTTGACGGGTTTTCTGAAAAACAGACGGTAGTTTGAAATCTTCCAGCTTGTGGAAAACCGCCTGTTCTGGACTGTCGACTTTCAAACACGTTGGTTCTTCCCCCAACCAATGGTAGTGTACCATAAAGAATGTATCACACGTCAGACCGTTCTCCTCCCCATCCCACAGACCGTCTGGACAGACCAATTCTTTGGTGATTTTTACGTGCAAATTCATTGATAATTTTTCTTGGAAATAAGGTTCCATAGATGAATAATAACAAACATTGATGCAGGTGCGCCAAAGTGAACATATCCATAGGATCAGCCAATCAGAGAATAGGGTCTGTGTGTCTGTCCGTGGGATGGGGAGGAGATCGGTCTGACGTGTGATAAGGCCATAAATGTGGATTCACCACAGACGATCGGTTTTGGACGTACAGTTCCTTCACTTTTAAAAATGATGCGTCTCTGGTGCCCATTGTTTCAAGACTGAAGGTTTAGAAAGTAAAAAACTGCAGTTTCTAAGCAGTGGATCAAAACTGCATCATCCATTAAAGGGACAAATCGCATCTGCGAAGAAATACGCGCGCCGGGACTGCTGACTAGCCGACGGTTCGTAACGGCTCGGCAGTCCAGAACTTGAACATCATGTACGGCTAGACATATGAATCGGCATATTCGTGGTACTAGGAGTTTTCCCTTGCTCTGTGGGGGATATTGCAACCCCATACGTTTCGTAGTGGAGAGGGGGCACAATGAGACACTTTTCACTCTGCGCGCTCTAGCTTATCTGTTATCTGTACCTTGGTAAAAATGCGCTGGAGGGGCTCAGAGCCGTCCAAAAGAGAAAAGCAGTAACTCGAAAAAACCAGTTTTGAGAAAATTTGTAATACCCCTAATTATTGAAAAACAGCTCATCTATTTTTGTCAATAACATCGTTATTAACATTATTATTTTTCATCGTTCTTTTTCGCCATCTCAAAAAATAGAGATTGAGCTAACAAATCCAATGATACCAAAAAATCAAAATGTGAAAAAATTGAGTTACTGCTTTTCTCTTTTGGACGGCAGCTCTGGCGTCTTCAGATTTTTTAAAAGTAAGCTTGTACAGCTGTGCCCCGTGTCTCATTGTGCCCCCTCTTCCCTAGGCATTGAAAATGAATTTTAAGAAGTTGTAAATAATTATGGATAATGTTTCAGAGCAGAATACTCGGTACCACCGTATAGATACTATTTTGTTATCTGGAACGTGTTCCTAACTTTCTACATCACGCACTGGGAAAAATATATAACTGGAACGTTATTCCTTCCCTGGGGCTACGATCTCTCTATGCTGGTATGGCAGTCTGAGCGCCGGTTTTTTTATACATTTAAAACTGATTTCTCCAAGGACACTTGCATCAACTAATTTTCAAGAAATTGTCAGTATGCCGGTCAATGAAAGTATGTAGCAAGCAAGCGTCCTTGGATAAATCTAGCTTTAAATGAATCGAAAAACCGGCCCTGAAAGTTTTATCAATTCTTGTTGAAATATGAGCCGCTCAGTAGCCAAATGGGATAAGTCCATTTTTTCAGATTTTTGTTTTATTGCGCCAAACGGAAGAAAATGTCATATTCTTCCAGTTGACGAACGGTAGTGGAGTTATGTTTTATTGAGTAATCGAACACAGAATCGAATGATCGATTTTGTCTATCTTTAATTTTTTTAAAAACTACAGCACCAAACTCAAATACTTCGCTCCTGTAAAATTTGAAAAAATGGACTTATCCCACTTGGCTACTGAACGGCTCATATGTTTTTTGTGTATTAAATCGACACTGTCGCCATGGTGATACTATGAGAAAGAGAAAAGGAATACTTTTGCGCTACGATATCAAGCTCATTTCGAGCATATGTCTTAAAAAACAGGCTCCATGCCACTTCCCTATTTGCAACTTGCCGGGCAATAAGTTTCTTGCCTGTGTGCAACAACAATGGCATTCCTAATTTGGAGGGTAGAGGCAGTGAGCCTCCGTGATTTATTTATGCTGAGATTTAGAGCCTCACCATACCACTAATTTGGATTTTGGACCCGTTCCTTGGGTTGCATCCACATGCACATGAGCTTTGTGCATTACCCACAAGGACAGGGGTTAATGATCACCCATTCCCCAAGAGCTAGCTCAAGAAGACGCCTAACTCCCAATCCTACATTCGGTAAATAACTGCCTCTTCCTAGCCATCCTGCCATAGCAAGAGCATTACTTGAAAGTAACTGTAGAGTACGAATTCTTGTCTTTCGACTGCCGCTACTCCACGGAGCGGAATCTATTCCTAATTTTGAGGATGGAGGATGTGGGATGAGTGGTATGGGGAGCCTGCTGGTTGCTGATGAATGAACTGAAGGCTAACGACCTCTATCCTCCAAGTTAGGAATAGATTCCGCTCGGTGGAGTAGCAGTGATTGGAAGACCAGAGAATTCGTCCTCTACAGTTACTGTAGAGCCATTCTTGCCTAGGCAGAATGGTAAGGCCGAGCCGGTTGTCTACCGGATGTGGGATTGAGAGTTTGGTGTCTTTTCGAGCTAGCTCTTGGGGTTGGGTGATCATTAACCCATATCCTTGGGGGTAAGGCACAAAACATACGTGCATATTGGAGACTGAAAATATCACCGACTAGTTGATTTTGTTGTCAGCTGATCGGAATAAGGGCCAGGAACCAGTAGAACCATAAACTATTGTCATAATATGACAATAGTTTATGGTTCTACTTTCATCATATTATGATGAAACACCTAGACTTGAAACGTTGCCAGTAAAATCGGTGGCTAAAAAATTAATTAAAACCAGTCATGAGACTTGTTTAATTTTATTCCAAATTAATGCTATGTTGATAGATTTTTAGCTGTTGAGGTCCATTACCTGTTTGGGTCTGAGGTGTCAATGTTAATTTAAATTGTTTTTTCATTTTAGACAACCACCACTGTCTTTACAGTCATGGCATTCACGGGCAGAGAGTTTTGGGCACTCCAGCTCACAGATACTCTTTACTTGGGACGAGTAAGTAGGAAAATGTTATTTTATTGAATTTGTGCACTCACGTTTACATGTCCCCCAACTTATTTAGCAACATCTTTAACTGGTGGTGCACATCAACAACAACATAACTGGTGATAACACACAATATTTCCATATTTTTGACACAATTTGGGTATACTTTTCCTAATTTTGGAGGATAAAGGTCGTTAGTTTCCTATTATTTACGGTGGGATCAGGAAGGAGGAGCCTTCCCGCTCTACTCATCCGGATTTCGGACTTGTTCCTTGGGTGGCATCCATATGTACATGGGATTTGTGCCTTATCCACAAGGACAGGCGTTAAGCTCCGGCACTGCAATTGATGCTGCAAGGACTTCAGCTGGTTTGCAGCCCATATCAAGTGATAATCTACTCCGGAAACTGGCAAACAACTGTCCAAACATTAACAATCAACAATCTTTAAATCACAGACAGCCTATAGTAAGTTACGTAATTTTAATTAAGTTACAGGACCTGGAAATGTGGCTGCCAAAGCTCAATATTAGGGAGTTTTTGGAGATAAGTGTCCCGATCATGGAAGTTGATGTAAAATTACGCAGCTTACTCACATAAGAAGATTAAGGCCCGTTTTATCAATTCACTTAATCAACTGATTATCCAAGGACGCACCGACTAACTATTTTCCAGGTAACTTCATGCTGAAAAATCATACGTCAAGTTTCCACGGAATCAGTTAGTCGGTGCGTCCTTGGATAATCAGTTGATTAAGTGAATTGATAAAGCGGCCCTAAAGCTGATAAACCAAACATCAGGCAAAAATCATGTACGAATTTTCTCAAAATACGCACTAGATTGTTTGCAACTAAAGTAAGATACTGAGTATTGAGTTTAGCTCTTATTTTTTATTTTTATTTTTTTGTTTTATTTGTGTTGATCCGAAGATTTCACAAAGGTTGATCGGTACAAGTAATAGAACTGTAGCAGAAAGACACTTCACAGGCATCACAAGTACATACTCGAGAAAAAGAAACATAGGTCTGAATAAGGGTAAACGCGAAAGATAGAGTACATAAGGTTGCTACTTGCACAAGAATAAGTAAAATAAAAATAGCAGCATAGAGTTGGAAAGAAAGCGCAGGCAGAAGAAGAGAGAAAGAAGGCCTTAACTAAAAAAATAGCCCTTCATTGAGGATAATTGAGCGTTGGCGGCAAGTTGTGAGAAGGTAGCGAAACAGTGTTCTACACTCAGCTTCAGACTGTGGGACGATTAGGGAAAGGAACTGATTTTTCGATAGGACATCGGAGTTAAAATATCTTAGCCTATCCCCTCGAAACACGGGGCATTGGCAAAAAAAGTGAAACACTTTGTCCCACTCCGCTATATTGCACACTGGGCAGGGGTCCACTGAGTTAAACTTTGCCTTGGCGCAAGCGGTGCTCAAACGCGACCACTCCTCACCAGCGAGCCTTAATTGGCAAATTATACGCTTGAAATGTAACGGAATTCCGAAGCCGAGGTAAGGAGCTGGACCATTATCGGAACTGACCACCTTGTAGAAATCATTGAACGAAGAATTTTGGATTCTGGCTCTATCCTGCGCTCGGTACTCTGCTGCTGCCACTTGACTCAGCGTTGCCTTCGACACGGGCAACTGGGACAAGTCCTGGGCATGCCAAGCGTCTGCCATACCAAACCTCTCGAAGACAGCCCTCATTTGCGAGGACCAGTTATACGACACGTCTGCCCTTGCCCTACCGAGCTGAAGCAACCGCCCAAAGCAAAGTTTCGGGAGCCGGTTGTCCTCCATTTTCAAAAGCTTTTCCCACCAGTTCATTGCCCTTCTCAGAATGTCAACTGCCAAGTGAGACAGACCCAGTTCCCAGCGGACGTAGTGGTCCGGAGTATTTTTTGCGAGGTAGAGTACCGACTTAAAACATCTTACTTGGGCACGCTCCAACTTCTCCAAGTGGTTTAGCCCAAACACCTCAGAACCGTAAAGGGTCGTGGACGCAATTAGCCCACCGAACAGCTTTTTCCAAGTCTCGAGGCTACCAGCACGGCCCTGGTTGACGACTCTGAGTATTGCGTGGCAAGCCTGTTCGCCCCGCCTTACTGCCTCGTCTGCATTCTGGTTGAACTTCCCAGAGGCAGCGAATGACACTCCCAAGTAGTTGAACCGATTGACGACCTCCACCGCAGCCCCATCATAAAAGAATGAATATTTCGGCCGGGATCCTCCCCTTTGGCAGACCAAAACTTTCGTCTTGGCCGAATTTACTTGTAAGGCGTTTTCATCGCAGTAATCCTTGAGCGCAGATAACAATTTATTCATAGTGATGCTCGAGTCTGAAAAAAGAACTAAATCATCTGCATAGAACAGCGCGTTGATCTCGTGCCTACTATCAATCGTAACTCCAGGAAGGTTGCGGGCCTTGAGAAAATCCTCGAAGTCGCTGATGAAGAGGGAAAAAAGCAGCGGCGAGGTCACATCGCCTTGCAGGACCCCGCTTGACAGGTCGAATTCCCTCGTCCTCTCTGAACCAACCGACACCGTGAATGCTGCGTGCACGTACAAGTTCCTCAGCAGGTTCACCGACTTGGCGCTCAGGCCCAAAGTTAGGAGCTTCTTCCAGAGGAGGTCGTGGTTGAGCATATCGAATGCCCGCCGAAAGTCGACAAAGCCTAAGAATAACCGCCTCCGACTCAGCCGAGTATTAATGCATATCAAGCTGGAAACTATAAAAACGTTATCGGTGCAACCCCTTCCCTTTCTGAACCCATTTTGGGTTTCTGGGAGCAACCCGCGCTCGTCCACAAAAGAAAGGAGTCGGTTAAGCAAGAGCTGGTTAAAAATTTTCACAACCGTATTCAAAAGAGAGATCCCCCGATAGTTGGCCGGGTCAGTTCTGTCTCCTTTTTTGAATAGCATGAACGTTCTAATTTTAGCCCAGGAGCTAGGAAAGGATTCGGCTTCAAGAATTTTATTAAATAGATTCAGTAAAAATTTTAGACCCGACTCAGGCAAGTACTTGAAAAATTCGTAACTGATCAAGTCCTCTCCGGTTTAGCTCTTATTTAAATATATAAAATTGGAAAAGCTGGCCAGTTATGTTTATATTTTTTCATATTTGTTGTTGCAGTGCACTGATGCTACATAATAATAATCTTCAAAATTTTGCAATAGAAACCAGAATTATGGACATTACCCCCCAAAAATCAGACAGTGGTCACAATGTGACTGAATAGACCTGTCTCCACGCCCTGATGAAGAAAATATAAGTTTTCGAAAGCTCGGCGAAAGAGGCAGTTTCTCTGAAGACCCTAACCCTGATATTTGATTTCAAGAACCGACTTCAGTTCTACACGAACTTATATTTTGTGGATAGCTATTTCGGCAGTTACGCCATCTTCAGCACATACACACTGAAAGAAATAAGTAAACAAACATCAGTCACTTTTAGTGACACAATCACTTTTAGTTATTTTTTCTCCTAAAAATCTTCGTTTTACCTTGCAGAATACATGGGTATTTTTTTAATTCACAAAACTTGATGTATTTTTATTTCAGGCGTGTTTAAAATTTGCATAGTGATTTTTTTGATATTTTTGATCTTAACACCCTCAAAAGTAGTCTAAATGAATTCAAATTGTGTCGAAGTTTTACCTATCAAAATATGGAAGTATTGTGTGTCATGTACGCACCACTGGTTTATCATTTCCGTTCTCAACTATGAATGCTTGAGCGCGCCCCGGTGAACGACTTTCTTCAATTATCTCATCAACTAACAGTTTTTCTATTTCTTTTTTGAACAACTCATTGTCTTCTGACGAGTGTCGGCAGGACTTGGTAACAACTATTGTTACCAATTGGTTTGACATTATCAGTTAATTACTCGTATAATGGTAGGGGCTCAATTAGCCAGACAGTAATGGGATTTTGCTATTCTTAGAGTAGTTAAACCATCGATACCGAATTAATAGGGACGTCTTAGATTTGCTGTAATGGTTTCAGGTGATTGAGATGTTTTTCTACTTGAGCTCGATGCTTCCAACCCTGCCAGTTTGCATACTCAACATTCGAAAGTGAGTTTTTATTCGAATTCAAAAGTGAGTTGTCCTCGTAGCTTCTTCAAGTTTTGCTGCTTCATGTGTTTTATTAGAACAATACACAATAATTGTTAACTTTGCAGATCATACATTGAGAAGACCGGCAAAAATTTGGAGCTAAAAGAGGCCATTCGGCCATTGGCACCATTGGCCACATTGGCCTTTGTGACTATACCGTGGGCCACATTGTCCAAAACCGATCTTTTGGAGAATCATCCAAGAGCTTTCTACCTCATGACTGGCAACGTATTCTCAAATATAACCGTGGGTTGAGGGAAAATATTAGCACATGTAATTCCTTGTTGCACACCTTGATCTTGTCAATCACCCAACCATGAGAAATTGCGAAGTTTTTCAAAATTCAACAAGCAAGGTAGCACTAAAAGTTCAGACGTGCAGGGTGATATACGACGGTTTAGAGCCAAACAAGCCAATTTAGAGCGGGGTAATCTGAGACGTAAACATTTATAACAGGCATTTAAGGTAGGCATATGAAGTTTTCCTCCAAAACTGCATTCATCCACTTTCGAGTTTAGTCGATATCGATTTCGTTTTTTCGATTTTTGATTGCTTAAAGGTACCAAAGCTGCTATGAATCGAAATCAAAAATCGAAAAACGAAATCGATATCGACAAAACTCAAAAGTGGATGAATGCAGTTTTTAGGAGGAAAACTCTTCATATAAGGTGGAACATCTCTGGAGATGAAGATGAAAGATCGACCAATATAACAGTGTCGAAGTCAACGTATCAGGGCTAGGGCTGGTTTATTGGCGAAATTTATCTATTTGATATCCTAGGAAGCTTCAGATAAACTTCACCACAACAATAACACACAATAATTCCATATTTTGAAACGTAATTTTTTGAAATAATTGGATATATCATCCAACGTATTATGTTGACTTCTTTGAAGGCAGTTCTGATTAAACCAGTGGTGCGTAGATAACACACAATACTTCCATATTTTGAAACGTAAAATTGTGACACAATTTGATCATATTTTGACTGCTTTCAAGGGTGTTTAGGTCAAAAATATCAAAAAATTCACTATTCAAATTTTAAAATTCTCCCAAAATAAAAGTACGCCACATTATCGGAATAGAAAAAATATCCACATATTCTGCAAGGTAAAACAAAGATTTTAAAACCAAGAACGCTCAAATCGGTTTATTTTTGTGGCTTGGAAAAAATAAATTAGAATACACTAAAAATGCAAGTATATCGGAAGCACCTACTGTGAGTGATTCAAAGTCCGATTAAACAGGGTGTTAGATCTTGCCGAGACAAAAATGTAAAAATGTCTAGAACCCCACTATGCAAATTTTTAATCTTGCCTAAAATCACACTTCAAGTTATCGGAATATACAAAATATCTACGTATTTTGCAAGATTCATGAACATTTTAAAACCAAGAACGCCCAAATCGGTTCATTTTTGTAGCCATGGTGAAATCAAATAAAGCTATAAAAGCTTTTTCAAATTTCTCAAGGTGGGATGTTTGTTTCAGTAGGACTTATCACCCTATTTTACTGGAATTCGAATTACTCACAGTAATTCCAATATAGGTATTTGCACTCTGAGTATTTTTTATTTTTTTGTGGCCCCAAAAATGACCCGATTTGAGCGTTCTTGGTCTTAAAATCTTTGTTTTACCTTGCAGAACATGTGGCTATTTTTTATACTCTAATGAACGTGATGTACCTATTGTGATTTTAGGCGAGTTTTAAGGTTGAATAGTGAGTTTTTTGATATTTTTGACCTAAACAGACTCTTTGATTGATGGTTGGACGGAAATTGAAATGTTGGTGAAACCAGCCCTTAGTTCGAAATTTTACGTAGGTACCAACATAAGGAAGTATTGTCCACACACCACTGGTTTCAGAATCTAAACATGTTGAGGAACACTTTTATTCTGTTGCAGTGCCGTTTAGTTGTGTCGCAGATGTCTGGCACAAGATGTCGCACAACAAATGGTCTGATCGCACCCGTGATTGGTGCTGCCATCTTGTCTTTCTGTTTTCCTATGTTTGAAGTGCCTCTACTCTACGGTCTCCTCATCCTGACAACGTGGGCTCATGCCCACTACGGCATTTGCGTTGTGAGTATCGGATTGCTTCAACCTTGGAACTTGGAAGTAATTCCAGTCCCGTTTATCGAACTTTATCTCTTGAACTATCTCATCTTGACCTCTTCTTGTCACACCTTATTTCTCCTAGTCTCTCCCCTGGTCCTCGTGTAATGTAATCATATTTCTCTTTATCACTTTTTTCTTACCTTATATTTTTTTATTTTTGCATTGATAATTATAAACACGCCCATCTACGATAATTCATTGAAAGACTTGAATTAGATTGTTTCTGCAAAATAATAAATGTAACCAGTGGTGCGTAGATAACACACAATACTTCCATATTTTGATACTTACATTTTTGACACAATTTGATCATATTTTGACTGCTTTTAAGGGTGTTTAGGTCAAACATATAAAAAAATTCACTATTCAAGTTTAAAAATCTGCCCAAAATAAAAATGCGCCACATTATGGGAGTATAAAAAATATTCACATATTCTGCAAGGTAAAACAAAGATTTTAAGACCAAGAACGCTCAAATCGGTTCATTTTTGTGGCCGGAGAAAAATAAAAAATGAAACACTAAAAATGCAAATATATCAAAACTACTGTGAGTTATTAATGAGTTACAAATTTTGTATACAAATTTCGAATCCTGTAATATGATAAACCTACCTACTCTTTGAATTTTATTTTCTGTTATATGGGTGATTCTCAGAAAAAGGGCAATTTTGATGAATCGGCCGAGTTCTAGCCATCCTATGATAGTGAGACCAATTTTTTTTCTGTCACACAAATAACTACCCCATGCTATTAGGTATGCACATTACTTTCTTCTAAAAGCAATGGTAAATTTTGCTTTTCTACACCAAACATCGGAATTGTCAGTACTATTAGTGAATCAAAATCATTTGTGAGTGTGTGACGTTCTAACATTTCTAGAAAATGGGTCAGTAGGAACCAAGAACCTTCAAATCTTGAAATAATGTACCTCCAACTATTATTTTCAAAGGTCTCCAAGTACTATTAGGTATTTGGAGGTAGCTAGGGGTATCTCAAACTTTGAATCGGAAAAGTCAGTCAGTATCATGGATAAATCCATAAAATCCCCCCCCCCCGCTTATAAAACAACACTGTGGGAAGTTTTCGCGCTAAAGTTGTTGTAGCAGCAGTGACTGATAAATTTGCGGCAAAAACTCGTCACTGAAGCCCGTCAGTTGGCCGCCATGAACCACCAAAAATTTGTTTCAGGAGCGTATTTTTCAGTACTATGGTTCCATGTTTTTCTGCTAAATGTAGGCATAAAACATTTGACTTTTATTTTATGTTGTTGTAGGGCTTTTTCCCTATAAAAGCATGTTTCAGTTATTACCATATGATTCATTAAGGCCCGGTTTATTGACAAAATTTATCAATGCGATAGTCAAGGAAGCTTCAGATAAACATTTCCAATGAGATTTTTATATTCAAATTTTATTTAAATACCACCGTGGTGAATTTTATCTGAAGCTTCCTTGGATATCAGATTGATAAATTTTGTCAATAAACCGGGCATAAGTCGGTGGTGGAGGAGTTTGAATTGCAAAATGTCAGTACTATGCAGCTATTGCTGTCAGTCTCTGGAAGTATGATAGAGTTGGACCTCTATAGAGTTTGACCTCTCAAAATCCGCTTAAACTGTTTGTTTGCATCCAGGGAATGAGTGAATGCCACAAAAAATGTAGTTTGAAGTATGTGGATTTTTGGAAATTACTGACGCTGAAAATTGCCCTTTTTCTGAGAATCACCCATTTCGAGTCAAATAATGTACCCATGTCACAAATCTACTTAGCAGCGTTTAAGAAGGATAGGTAAAATAGTAAGAATAAGGTAAGAATAAAAAAAAATTTTACCCATGTATGAAATTGTTTGCACTCGTACCAAATTTGAATCAATATTTCCCCAGGTTGACCAAATGTGCGACCATTTGGGAATAAGGGCTTTCAAAATCACCCCCAGGGAAAAGATGAAGTGAAGTTATCATCTTCCTGCTGTCTCATGGGAATCAGCATTGCGTTTTCTTTCAACTGCTCATCATCGCTTGGTAAATAGTTGCTGGAAAGTAGGGAGAGACGTCATCTGGATGGCCGTAGTGAAAACTCGGTTGTCTGCGGCCAAACTTGATTTTTCATTGGCAAAATTCTGCTTTTCAAGAGAAACAGTCAGCGCAACAGTTTTATAGTTTTTTTGCAGTAGAATCAGTTATATCATTCAGTTATAATTTAGCTTTCAGGAACTGAATTTCTGTATTCGGATGCTTAACATTGTTTTTGTTTTAGGGCCGGTTTATTGTCAAAATTTATCAATAACCGGCCCTTAATCATAAAGTCGGCCACACACTATACTATTGATGACTGTATATTTATGTTTGGTACATACATACATTTATAAATATGTATACTAAACTAGAGTGGGAATGAACATTGGAACCCCCAAATCAAATTTATTGGGTTCAACGTCGTCGCCACGTCGCCCAATCACAGCAATGCATTTATTTACCTCCTCCACCAGCAATTGGATAGTATATGGCCAACTTTTCGCCGTTTGTATTCGTATCGATTGGTTTTCATATTGGTTTTGGTCAGTACAAAGTTTGCAAAAAGTGTCCTCGTTCTCCGATATTTGATCGAGTTCATCCAGGCTTGTTTTGGAGTTGGTGAGGAGCGAGTTCACACCAGGGGGCCAATTGCAACTCCCCGGGTGTTTAATTTCTTGCCCACACTGTTCCCTAGCTGGGAACAATGCCATTGGTGTTATTCTAGCATTAATGCAGGCTATAAATTTTTCATCTGGCAAGATGCAAACATAGAATAGACCCCCAAGTGGGTCAAAAATAGGCCGTCATTGGCACGAAAAACTTAGCTTGCCTCCAATCCCTGAAGTCCAATCTTTGGCCTATGAGTTGATTCTGAGATGGTTTTGCATCTGAATCACAATCAGCCTTATCGGCCTCTCCCATCACCTGGAACATGCCTCTTGTATATTGTTCCTGATTTTCACGTCAGAACAAAGCTGACAACTTTTAAGACCATTTTAAGTTCTGTGGTTACACGAGGGTAGCTAAAGTGCAGTTGGACTGGATTTGTTTTTCCTCAACTACCTTGCAACGGGTTTGTTCCAGGAGCGTGAGTGTAGGCATGAGGTAAATACTGATGGGCGATACCACAAAATATTCGATACCTGTACTCGATACTAGTATCGAAACAAATATTCGATACTTCTCAGGTATTGAAAGAAAATATTCGATACTGAAGAGTATCGAATCATATGAGTACTTTTTCATTTCACAGACCGAATTAAAATGGAAATAACAGATTTAAAAAAAAACACCAGTCAGCCCTTACGTGTAAAATTTATTTATAAGATCAAACGAATGTCGAAGGAGTGGTGATGGTGGAGATGGGGAGGAAAACTCATGGGTATGAGTATGAAAAAGCTAAAACGTTCTGCACAAAACACTCACAGAGAAAATGTAATCGATAATAATTTACTTATCACTCATCATAATCATCACGTTGGCAGTGGCAGTGGTACCAACGGTAAACTACCAGAGACCAGTTTTAGTTGCAAATATATACCGCAAGGTAAAAATTGAAATAAATAAAGTAGGTAGGTAATTTTGAGACTATCCATTTGAGTATTTTTCCGATGTCGGGAAAAATACTCGATACCTACTCAAGTATCGAAGCAAAATATTCGATACCAAATGTAGGTACTTGGTATCAAAAGAAGATATTCGATACCATACTCATATCGATAGGTATCGCCCATCACTAGAGGTAAATAGGCTTGGTAGGCAACGCCTCAGCAACGATACTTGTGTAAGTGTCATGTAAGGGGAGTTGCCTAACAAAGTTGTTTACCTCATGCCCACTCTTACGCTTCTTGAACAAACCCATTATTTTATAAAAAAAAAAATTTAATTCGGTCAGTTGTTCTGCTGCTGTGAGACGAGAGCAACATGTCCTGAATAGTTCCGACCCTCTCCTTGTGGGCGGCAGGGCGCGACCGGGACATCTTCGGTTATTGGTCAAAAAGCCAACGCCTGTAACGGCTCTTTACTTACTCAACTTTACTACCTAGCTAGTAGCCTCCAAATGAGCCATAGTATAATAAATTTGTTTCTAAGATACCTACCAGTATATTGAAGTGGGTATTATGGTGCATCTGCGCACCAATGGTTTACATTCCAAGGATGTGTACATCGTTCGTAAGGAATTGATGGTGAATAATCGACCCTTGAAATTTTCAAACAATTCTTCTAATTCTTGGGTCTCACTGTGAAACACGCACGAAGAATTAGGAAGGTTGTGTGATTATTGTAAAGGCACCACTAGGGGTGATTGTTTCGGGATATCGATCAACATGCTCAATTTGAAGAGTACCGTTGCCGCCAAAATCGCTTTTTTCCACAGTTTTCTTCGTTTTACGGCTGAAGTATGGGTTTTAGGCGAACACTTGATAGAGAAGAAAATGGGGGGCGTTAAATTTCCTATCAGATGCATTCCCTACTTAACCCTTGTTATGGATTTTTCACAAGAGCGGGTCCGCTTTTTGGCTCGTGAGTGCAAAACAGCCAATTGGCTTTTAGACAGTTTTGGTACATTATTTCCAATAATGTACCTATGTAATCGGTCTGGAATTTTTTTTTCAAATTTATTCTAGTTGAACACCTCGGGTAAGAGAATCCGCTCAATTCACTCTAAAGTTTTCAAAAACGCTCAAATGTAAAAAAAGTCATAATTTCAAAAACAGTTTTTTTGGGTTTTGGACCCCTTAACATTTGTTGATCAGATTCCCCAGACAATATGCACCTAGTTAGAGCAAACCACAACTTTTAGGGCCAACCGCGCCAAAATCGGATCACCGGTTCAATACGATGACGTGGCCATAAAATTTGGTCAAAATTAAGGGGTCCAATTCGGCATAACTAGGGTATATTTTTGAAAACTCAATTTTTAAGGTGATGCCGTGGGTTTAGAATTTTTTTAGTATTTTTCCCGGCTTTCCCGCTTGATTTACCATAGGATAAGGGTTTTTTCCAAGAAATTTTGAAAATCTTGTTTTTTTTATCAATTTGGCTTGAAATTTCTTGACGCGATTTCGCGTTTTTGGCAATTTGAGGGCGTTCTACTCAACCGATTTTGAATTTTTTGAGCTCGTTGGATTCCTTGAAGGGCTTCACACCCTCTTCACGCCCTATAAGTCAAAATTAGTAGGGTTCTAGTGATTGAAAACTGGTTTCAAGACTAATTTTTGGCCTAAAAAAAAAATATTTTCTTGACCCTTGCAAAAAAAATTTTTCAATTCGAAAAAAAATATTTTTTAGTATGTTTTGGGTAGGTACATGACACAAAAAATTTGCAATTTTCTACGACTGCCTCGGACTGAGGAAAACGCAAAAACCCTACATGGAATATCCAAGGTCTTTAACCCCGCAACAGGGATTCCAGGTTCCCGGAAACTGCGATTTGGTTCTAAGAAAGAGCCAACCTAGCTGCCAACTTAATCCCGTAGACAGAAATTAAGAAGGGGGGCGTACGGTAGGTAGGTGAGGTGTCATCCTGGTCGAGGAAGGGGAGGGGCGGATGTTTTAGGCGGTGGTTGGGAGGGGTAGGGGTGCCAGGCGCTGGTGAGGGTTGTATCCCAGGAGGGGTTAGGGCACGCGTATTTTCTTTTTGAACCTATTTATTCATCAATGCGAAAACGTACCATTTAAACATCATTGTGCTCACCACGGACCATTACTCCACAAATGATATGATGATAAACTGACCTACTCCAACTATTTGAACTTTATTTTCTGAGATACCCAGACAAATAATGTACCCATGACACTAATCTACTAAGCAGCGTTTTTTTTTTAATAGCCCGTCGAATTGGGCAGATTGAAAATTATACAAGGGTGTAAGGCGGGTAGGGTAGAGCTGATAAAATTTTCGGTAACAAGATTCTGATGGGCTCTCTTAATTTACCTAAAAATTTTGATTCCTATAGCACGCATGATATGCTTGCTTCTATTGTTTGACCTTTATTTCTTGTGATGACCAGAAAAATAATGTACTCATGCCACTAACCTACTTTGCAGCGTTTTCAATATGTGGTGTAATCAAGCTTTTTATTTTCGTGGGTCATGTTGCTCAGTTTTCCTACGTATTATAGTTTCTCTTCTTGCTTTTTATTTTGCTTAAAGTAATCGTCGACGGGTAAATCGAGTAAATCCTCTGGATACCTAATGAATTTAAAAATGCCTCAAGGACCATTGGTACAGCTTGTTTTGCTATCATGTTGCCTATCGCAACTGGTGTAGTTTGAGTGCGTCACATCGTTGGTTTAGTAGGCTCGTGGCCGTAAGTAGATCAATCAACATCTAAAGGTGTTGGTCAACTATCTATCTTCTAGTTTTGCTGAGGCCTGGTTTATCCATCCGTCATCCAAGGAAGCTTCAGATAAACATTTCCAATGAGATTTTTATATTCAAATTTGATTTGAATACCACCGTGGTGAATTTTATCTGAAGCTTCCTTGGATATCGGATTGATAAATTTTGTCCATAAACCGGGCCTGAATTGTATAACACGACCAAATTCTTTAAATTGAAGATATTGGGTGGACAGAAATGTTTGTGGCGAGTCCAACGAGTGGTTAACGAATTTTGTAGCTCTAGTAGTTTTCGATTTTTAAGAATTGGGGAAAGTTTAAAAAACTGAAAAATGTCTCACTAAAACTGTAATAAATCCTAAACGGTTGGAGCTACCGCCGTGGTGATAGTCTCATTTGAATTAGCGCCAAGAAATCTATTGAAAATGCCTATGTTGCGCACATCCTGTAAAGGGCGAATTTTTTCCCACTTCAACAGCTGGTTTACTGGCCTTAAAATTAAGGTCGAGACGTTAGGGCCAATAAGATACAGAACTTTATTTTTGGTTAAAATTTCAAAAATCTACAAAAACTCCTTCTCCCCAAAAACCCTCGGATAGAATAGGTTCAAACAAAAATTTTTTATTGCAGATTCGGATTCTACACCCCTTGAAACGTGAACCTGCAAATTTTCAGGAGGTGTTAAATTTTTTTCCTGACCGATTACAAAGGTCCATTTCTTGAGCGAAAGGTGACTTACTCTTGTGAGTCAGAATTTCCGGTGTAAGCCTAAGCCCTATTTTCATTTCTCATAGTAATGAGTCCGTTGTGTAAACCTTTGATTGAATTCTTGTTGTGATGTATATGAGCCTTGAGCCTTGTTCTCGTGTACTAGTCATGTAGTACCTACCTATTATTTTGTAGTAAATTTTGGGGGTAGGGTCTGTCAAAAAACTCAGTCTCCTTCGCTGAGCTTTTGAACATTTATATTTTCTTCATCAGGGCCTACAACAACAGAAATCACAGTCAACAATATAGCACATTCATAAATTGACATTTTTAGAAGAAAATATAAATTTTTGAAAGCTCGTCGAAGGGTGCGGCCTTTTTTTTGCCAACCCTACCCCTGATATTTCACTACAAAATTGAATAACGGGTCGATCTTCAACAATTTACTATTAGAACTAAGATAGGTAATTGATGTATAATCGTTTTTCAAAGTGGGCCTTATCATGGATTAATCTACAGCTCAATGAAACAGATTACTTAGATTGGTCGTTCTGATTTGATTTATTTTAATTATTTTTGTTGATTATTCTTCGATCACTCATTTGTTTCACTGCATTGAGTTTTATGTACTTGTTTAGTACCAAGGACGATCTGGGGATGTTCTAAACGCACGGATCATTAATCTCACAGATGACTACTTGAAAGATTAATGCCATTTTTCACTAGTCAACGAGCCTCACTGCTGTTGTCACGTTCACCAATCGTATTAATGAACACTGGGGTATTCTTGCGGCTACATGTTTTAATCAGTGAACGGCAGTTACTTCTGGACGGCAAAACGATGAAAGCTATCAAAGTTGCTGTGATCTCATTGAATTCAGAAATATCACCGACAACTCAATAGTCCATCCTTGATCTCTGGGTTGATCAATACATAGTATTGCCACTGATTCAGGTCTTCACCAGTTTAGTGTTCCCATCATTTTTACGAAGTAAATGGAAGTATTGGAATCATCCTAAAACCTGACCGGTCTATCAGAAAAAAGTTTCACTTTAATCAGAAATACACGTTGAACAAGTGTCGGTGTGTCCGTCTGTGGTTATTTACAACCAGTGGTACTTGACACACAATACTTCCATATTTTGATCCTGGAAAGGCGGTTTACTTTAATTAGAATTCCGTTTCAACAAAGAGGTCTTACAGGTGAGTCAAACATCTCAGTTTAAGAAATTTGAAAAAAGGTTAAGAATTAAGGGAGATATGGACATTTTTGTAAATGACGACAGACGGGCACTCAGACACTTGTTCAGGAAGCGATTTTTAGTGAAGTGTATAGATCCCTCGATTCTCAACCTTTTTTCAAATTTCATGAACTGAAATGTTCATCTCGGCAAGACCTAGCACTGTGATTAATCGGAATTCGAATTAATCGCACTACTTCCGACAAATTTGCACTGAAGGTGTTTTCTACTTAATTTTTTCCTGGCCTCAACAATTTTTGTTTTACCTTGCAAAACACGTTTGATATTTTTTACATTCCAATAACTTAGCTTTTCTAGTGTTTTCTATTTTCCTGATAGAAAATAGATCATTTTTCTGACCTTAAAAATGAACCAATTTGGGCGTTCTCGGTCTTGAAAACTTTGTTTTACCTTACAGAATACCTACGTGGATTTTTTTTTTATTCTCAAAACTTCACGTATTTTGATTCTAGGCGATTTTTAAATTTCGCATAGTGAGTTGTTTTGATATTTTTAATGTAAACACCCTCAAAAATAGTCAAAATATAATCAAATCGTGTCAAAAATGTACGTATCAAAATATGGAAATATTGTGTGTTATCTGCGCACATAGCGAAAATGCTAGCGATGTCAGGGTGTTGACGATTATGAAAAAGCTGTGTTTTGTAATGATTTTAGTTTGAAGATAATTTTAGCTAGTAGGATGTACCAGCAATTTATCGTAGGTCTATTTGATGAGGCTAGTTACTAACAACGCTAGTTTCACCCAATCACATGGCTTGAACTTGTTCGGCGTCAGCAGTTACTTGCCCAGGACTGGCCTCATCGAACAGTCGTGTGGATCTCTTCCTGTGCATTTTCTCTCGTTTAATTCTCGATTTGAAGTGTTGTATATAAAATTTAAAATTGATTTTTGCCTTGCTGTTGGGCGGAAAATGCCAATAAATTGAAATTGATCGAAGATATCTGCATTTTATTATAATCCATTTTCTCGAATCAATTTAGGCAATCCATTCATCTATGATTCTATTTGATTATTTATTACTTATTTTAATTATTATTTTATTTAATATTTCACGTTGATTAGCATACCGACGGCGAAGTGGTGAAACCTCGTATCTCCAATTTCGTAGATGCACGTGCACATTGGAGATGTCATGGAAATTCAATGTGGTTATCATAGGAATGTGGGTGTCATAGGAACAGTGGCGGTCTTGACAAATTTGAGATACGAGGACTCACCACTTCGCCGTTGATACAGGGCAAAAGTCTAATTACTAGAGATTGGATCCGTATTTTTACTTCCATATTTACAGAGTAAATTGAAGTATTGGAATCGTCCTAAAATCGAGAATCTTAACGGAGACTCAGAAAAAACTTTTTCTTACACACATTTACTCCGAATCACTTCCTGAACTGTGTGTCCGTCTGTGGTCATTTACAAAAATGACCATAGCTCCCTTAATTCTCAACCTTTTTACTTCCATATTTACAGGGTAAATGGAAGTATTGTGATCGTCCTAAAATCGAGAATCGGAACGGAGCTTCAGAAAAAACTTTTTCTTATACACATTTACTCAGAATCACTTCCTGAACAAGTGTCTGTGTGTCCGTGTGTCCGTTAGTCCGTCTGTCCGTCTGTGGTCATTTACAAAAATGACCATAACTCCCTCAATTCTCAACCTTTTTTCGAATTTCTTGAACTGAAATGTGCGTCTCGGTAAGACCTAACACCCTGTTCAATCGAAATTTGGATAACGCACAGTACTTCCGATATATTTGCATTTTTAGTGTTTTCTATTTTATTTTTTTCTGGCTACAAAAATGAACCGATTTGAGCGTTCTTGGTCTTAAAATCTTCGTTTATCCTTGCAGAATATGTGGATATTTTTTATGTTCCGAACAACTGGCGTTTTTTGATTTTGGGCGAATTTTGAAATTTGAATAGTGAATTTTTTGATATTTTTGACCTAAACACCCTTAAAAGCAGTCAAAATATGATCAATTGCGTCACAATTTTACGTTCCAAAATATGGAAGTATTGTGTGTTATCTACGCACCACTGGTTTTCAAATTTCTTGAACTGATATGTTTGTCTCGGCAAGACCTAATACCCTGTTTAATCGGAATTCGGATAACGCACAGTACTTCCGATATATTTGCATTTTTAGGGTTTTCTATTTTATTTTTTTCCGGCCACAAAAATGGACCGATTTGAGCGTTCTTGGCCTTAAAATCTTTGTTTTATCTTGCATAATATGTGGATATTTTTTGACTGCAGACTGATTTTTGACTGATATTTTTTGTGACTACGCGTGATTGGCATTACATCTGACATGGCAGTGGGCCGTGGTTGGTTCGTAACCCCTGGTTACATCCCTTGGCAAGGCCCAACAGCACTGTGTGATTCGATGCATACAATTGATAATGTTCTAATCAAATTAACATAATCTGCTGGTTTCCGTTATTCTGTTCAAAAAATTCCCCACAATTTGGCTCCTTTTACTCCCAGAATGAACTATCAATTTTGTCCATAAATTTTCTTCAAGTGAATCTAGAATTGCCAATTATGGTGCGTCTAAATTAGATTTTGCTTATGCAAAATTTCATAAGTCGCAGCGGATTTTGCTGTTTTGATTGCTAATGTAATGTATACTAAGTTACGGTGTATCTTGAAATTTAGCTTCAATTCGAATTTCTAATTTGAGATAATCTGAAGGTTTGGGGTTTTTACGCTCTATCCGTTGGACCTGACAACTTTGTTATATTTGCTTACAAATCAGACCAGCGAAGTGGACGACACTCTAAAACGAATCCAGAGCCACAAGGGCGTCGTCGGTATCATCGTTATTAATTCGGATGGTACGTACCGACCATGAACTCAAATAAACCCTGAAGTCAAATCCATCATTTTTTTGAAATTTTTCCTAGGCTCATACCAGCTGGAATCGGTTGGAATCTTGGATTTTGATGTGAAATCAGTTTTTTGCATTTTTCTCAGTCCGGGAGAGTTGGCAAATTTTTTGTGTCGTGTACCCACAAAAAACCTACTCAAAATTATTATTTTTTTGAATTTTAAAAAAAATTTTTAAAGCATAGAAAAAAATTTTTTTTTTTAGGTCAAAAATTAGTCTTTAAACCAGTTTTTGATCACTAAAACCCAACTAATTTTGGCTTAGGTATAGGGAGTGAAAAAGGGGCGAAAACCTTCAAGGAATCCAACGAGCTCAAAAAATTCAAAATCGGTTCAGTAGAACTCAAATCGGCAAAAACGAGAAAAAGCGAAAAAGGAGAAATCGCGGTAAGAAATCTCAAGCCCAACCGATTGAAAAACAAAATTTTCAAAAATTTTCGGAAAAACCCCTATTTTATGGTAAATGAAGCGAGAAAGCCGGAATAATAATTATTATGCTTACTCAATTCTGAATAAAGTGTTTAAGCGAAAGTTTCTATTTACCCTCCTTTCCGATTTTCAGCAATGTCTTATTGGACATGAATGTAATGTTACAGGTAGTAGGTAAAAATACCATAAGTCCCCAACCCCAGACTTGGAGTCAAAACGAGTAGGGCTAAAAGTGCCGACATTTTGAACCTTTTTACTTCCATATTTACAGAGTAAATGGAAGTATTGGAATCGTCCTAAAATCGAGAATCGGAACGGAGCTTCAGAAAAAACTTTTTCTTATACACATTTACTCAGAATCACTTCCTGAACAAGTGTCTGTGTGTCCGTCTGTGGTCATTTACAAAAATGGCCATAGCTCCCTCAATTCTCAACCTTTTTTCGAATTTCTTGAACTGAAATGTTTGTCTCGTCAAGACCTAACATTCTGTTTAATCGGAATTTGGATAACGCACAGTACTTCCGATATATTTGCATTTTTAGTGTTTTCTATTTTATTTTTTTCCGGCCACAAAAATGGACCGATTTGAGCGTTCTTGGTCTTAAAATCTTCGTTGTACCTTGCAGAATTTGTGGATATTTTTTATGTTCCAAAAATCTGGCGTTTTTACTTCCATATTTACAGAGTAAATGGAAGTATTGTGATCGTCCTAAAATCGAGAATCGGAACGGAGCTTCAGAAAAAACTTTTTCTTATACACATTTACTCAGAATCACTTCCTGAACAAGTGTCTGTGTGTCCGTGTGTCCGTCCGTCCGTCTGTCCGTCTGTGGTCATTTACAAAAATGACCATAACTCCCTCAATTCTCAACCTTTTTTCAAATTTCTTGAACTGAAATGTTTGTCTCGGCAAGACCTAACACCCTGTTTAATCGAAATTCGGATAACGCACAGTACTTCCGATATATTTGCATTTTTAGTGTTTTCTATTTTATTTTTTTCCGGCTACAAAAATGAACCGATTTGAGCGTTCTTGGTCTTAAAATCTTTGTTTTACCTTGCAGAATATGTGGATATTTTTTATATTCCGAAAAACTGGCGTTTTTTTATTTTGGGCGAATTTTGAAATTTGAATAGTGAATAATTTTTTGATATTCTTGACCTAAACACCCTTAAAAGCAGTCAAAATATGATCAAATTGTGTCACAATTTTACGTTCCAAAATATGGAAGTATTGTGTGTTATCTACGCACCACTGGTTTTATTTTGGGCGAATTTTAAAATTTGAATAGTGAATTTTTTGATAATTTTGTCAAAAATGTACGTTTGAAAATATGGAAGTATTGTGTGTTATCTACGCACCGCTGGTTTTATTTTTTCGCCTTCAACGTGAAAACAATGCGTCCCAAAAAAATAAGTTAACTCAGCAAAAATGGAGCTGTTGAAATTTCGTAATCGAAAAGTTTTTCGGATACTTTTTATGTTTTTCCGATCGTGACTGACCGAATTTAAGAAATGCCAAGTTATAGAATTTGGCTCTTGTCATTTTTCGGGTCAAAGTTGGTTTCTCACGCTTTCATTAACTTTTACAAGACTAGAGGTACATTTCCTGTTGCTTTATATTCCATAGTTCTACCTTTATTACACACACAAATACAATAGTTTTTCATCTGTACTTCTATCCTTCTAGCCTATCTGGCAATCTAGCCCAGTCAAGGCTACGGAACTCGGAGGAGAATTTTTCACTTTTGGAAATCTGTAACGTTTTGGGTCGGTAGGAAGTAATAGGTAGGTACTGGAAGAATCCGCCCCTAGACCCAGCTGAAATGAAAATAAAGGCCAAAACCAGGAGAAATTTCGGAATTTTTTTGTTTGCCCGCCTACAATGAGAAAACTATGCTCCCCACGAATAATGTTACCTACGCAGTAAGAAGAAAGTGATGGAGTGTCCTGAAAGAATCGTAGGGGAGAGAGACAATGAGACACTTTTTACTCAGCGCGCCCTAGCTTGCTATAAATAATGCCTCAAGGAATCTGGAATTTTGAAGGTATTTAAAGCAACTTTGGCTTTAAAATGGCGTTGCGTGTAACCGCCGTGTACGGATTATTTTCTTAGAAATTCAACATTCAAAAAATACTGTGGTACAGTGAGACACCCTCGGGGCACAGTGAGACAGGTGGGTATATATACTATAGATAGATATATCTACTAAAAATCTAGTAAAAACAGGAATAAATGTTTATTTCATGTAATTTTATGTTGTTTATAAATTTTCAGTTCCTCACAAAAATGTTCTTAACCAAGTAGGTAATATTTTCTTAAATTCTTAGTTCAGCCTTCCAAAGTTGAGGAAATAAGTTCTCATTATCTCATGAAATGACTACGCAAACGATTGATTACCAACCCTAACTATCGCAAAAAAATATTGATGAATAACATTGAACAAAGTTCACTCAGAAATTTGAAAAAAGGGAAACCCTTGGGGCACACTGATGCAGAATAAGATGGTGTCTCATTGTTGTCTCACTGTGCCCCCAAAGCACTAGTTCTGGACATATTGGATTTGCGTTTGAACCAGCTGGTCTAGAGGGATAATTTTTCCAGAAAATCAACTGAAAAACCCTCAATTATCCATGATGAAAATTACGAGTCGATCAAAAGAATCTAAGTAGACATTAGTTAAGTTCAAAATTAAAAAAAGACGATTTTTCGAGCTTGGTGAATTTAGCAACGGTTAACTGCGTGTTTCTTTTCTAACTAATTGGTCTCTAGGGAAGTCTTGGAACACATTTCTGGCTGTACAAGAATTGTGCCACCAGTCACATTGTACGCCTTAGGATTAAACACCTTGGTGTATCCAACACCTTCTCGGATAAGTAGGTAGGCTATAAAATATCTTGCTTGATTAGCGTTTGAATGATGAGTATGTCGAATTGGACTGATGAGGGATGCTTTTCTGTCTTGGAGATGCGAGCGCAGCGAGCATCCAGGTCATCTGTTTAAGGAATGTGTGAAGGAACAGTTAGCAACGAGCTGTACGGACTATATGACTGGTGGCACAATTTTAAAATTGCCATAAATGTGTTCCTAGACGTCCCTAGAGTCCGAAAATTTAGAAAAGAAACACGCAGTTAACTGTTGCTAACTTCACTCTGGTGATTTTTCTAACTTTTTCTGCTGGAGTGCTGGTTTGAGGACTTCTACTGGTTGCGCACCGGAAACTTTGGCTGATTATGGTGGGTTGTTATCTGTGCATTGGTAAAAATGCGCTGGGGGGCTCTGGCGTCCTCAGATTTTACAAAAATCCGCTTGTCCCACTGTGCCTCTTGTCTCATTGTGCCTCCTCTCCCCTATTCTGATAACAAGGATGGAGAGTGAACTTGAGGCCAAATGTGACAAACAGGCAGGTTTTGGAAATAGACATTTTTAGAGTTCTAGAACTACGGATGAAAACATAAAAAGAGCCAGGAAAATTACTCTAAACAACTCCTGAGTGAGTCGGACTAGATTGAAGGACTTCCTGAAAAATTTGCCATTCAGTCTGGTGTAAACCTGAGGGCCTTGCCCCCCCCCCCCTGAAACCGCCACTGCCCACGAGGGAAAGGAAGTCGTGATGTGCTCACTGCTCACATTTGGCATTATTTCTGTCCTAAAAGGCGTTCCTATCAAATCGACGTTGGACAATACGACGACCGTTCAATACGCAGCTTTGATGACCCAACTTTGCGACAAGTCCAGATCTGCGATCCGGGACCTGGATCCGACAAACGATTTGACGTTTCTGCGCTTACGCTCCAAAAAACACGAAATCATGATTGCACCTGGTAAGGAATTTCACGATAGCTCTCACTTTTGGTACATTATTTCCAGAAATAATGTACCCATATAATCGTCAAGCGAAATTTTTTTACAACACCCCCTGAATTTATTTTTCACGTTTCAAGGGTCTAGAACACGAAATTTGTACACGCAAACTTGTATATTTAATACGAACAACATTTTTTTTGTCCGTCCCCCGTACGCCGACTGCAGCAAAACGCATAGGAAGAGTCACCCTATTAAAAAAAACGCTGCTAAGTAGATCAGTGGCATGTGCACATCAGTTTTTGGTATAGCCGAAGAACTCTGCAAATTTTGCACAGGGGTTCATTTTTCGATTGCAAAGACGAATCTTACGATATATAGGTTCTCCTCAAACACGGAATTTAGTTGTTATTATTCTAGAATTTCAGTATAAATTGGTGTTCTAGATGGGGATTTGGAAAAACGTTTTTTCAACCCGGCAAAAAATAATCATCCTCTTTGCTTGGTCCTCCTTGCTTGACCTAGTTATCTATCTTTTCAACGCAGCGCGTCGTTAATTTTTGTTGAAATCATCATTTAATCTATTCTTATTTACCTACATAACTAACAGAATAATAATAATTATTGAATTATCTGAATAATTAAATAAATTTATTTATTATTATTATTATTTATATATTATTTTATAATTAAATAAAATTTATAATAATTAAATTAAAAATGCGTCAAGAATGCCTCAGAACCATTGTTGAAGCTTGACTCGCTCTCACGTTGCCAAGCGCAACTGGTAGAGTGTGAGTGCGTCACCTCTTTGGTACAATAGGATAGTGGTCGTAAGTAGATCAATCAACCGTATCTAAGAACCGAGGCCGAATTCCCAACTTTTTCCAATTTTTGTTTTGCTGATTTGTGTAATTCGACCAAATTCTTTAAATTGAAGATATTGGGAGGACAGAAGTTTTTGTGGGGATTCCAACGAGTGGAAAACGAATTTTGTGGCTCGAGTAGTTTTCGAGTTATTAAAAATTGTAGAAATTTTTAAAAACTCAAAAATGTCTCACTAAAACTGCAATAAATCCTAAACGGTTGGAGCTACCGGCGTGGCGATGGTCTCAATCGATTCAGCATAGAAAAATCTATAGAAAATGATGCGTCACATGCCTATGTTTCAAATTTCCAGAAAAACACGAATTTTTCCCCACTTCAACAGCTGTTTTACTGGCCTTAAAATTAAGGTAGGGTTCTGTCGAGATGTTAGGACCAACTAGATACGGAACCTGATTTTTGGTAAAAATTTCAAAATTTTTCGATAACTCCTTCCCCCTGAAAAACCCCCGGACGGACGGACGAGCGTACGGCGGACGGCGTACGGCGGACGGCGCTCTGGCGGACGACGGCACGGGCGGACGGCGGACGGACAAAAAATTTTTATTGCAGATTCGGATTCTACACCCCTTGAAACGTAAACCAACAAATTTTCAGGGGGTGTTAAAAATTTTTTTTTCCTGACCGATTACAAAGGTTCATTTCTATAGAAAAATGAACCAAAAGAGCGTTTAGCAAATTTTCATGTGACGTGCACCTCCTATGAGGGAATCCTCTGAATTAACTCAAGAGTACTGAAAAACGTTCAAATGTAAAAAAAGTCATGATCTCAGAAACAGTTTTTTTTTAGTTTTCGACCCCTTAACACTTTTTTATCGGATTCCCCTGACAATATGCCTCAAGTTGGAGCAAACCACAACTTTTAGGACCAGCCGCGCCAAAATCGGATCAGCGGTTCGGTAAGAAGTCATGATTTTGGCCAAATTTAGTGGACAGGACATCGTATTGAACCGCTGATCCGATTTTGAAGAAACTAGTCCTAAAAGTTGTGGTTTGCTCCAACTTGATGCATATTGTTGGGGGAATCCAATGGGGAAAGGTTAAGGGGTCCAAATCGGCATTATTATGGTCCATTTTCGAGAAAAAAAACACAAAAACTCAATTTTGAAGGTAATGCCGTGGGTTTTCGAGTGTTTTTCCCGGGTTTCTCGCTTGATTTACCTACTATAGGTTAAGGGTTTTTTCCAAACATTTTTGAAAATTTTGTTTTTATCGGTTTGGCTTGAAATTTCTTGACTCGATTTCTCCTTTTTTGCGTTTTTGTCAACTTGAGGGAGTTCTACTGAATTCTTTGAGCTTGTTGGATTCCTTGAGGGTTTCTACACCGTTTTCACTCCCTGTAAGTCAAAATTGATTGGATTTCAGTGTTTAAAAACTGGTTTAAAGACTAATTTTTGACCTGAACAAAAAATATTTTTTTGACCCTTTTAGAAAAAAAATTTGAATAGTTTTTAGGTCTGTACATGACACAAAAAATGGACAATTTTCTAAGCCTTTTCCAGGACTGAGAAAAATGCAAAAACCCGATTTCACATGAAAAATCCAAGGTACATTATTGTATTTCGTAGGAAAAATTTCAAAAGAATGATGGTTTTGACTTTGGGTTTTTGGCGCAAATCTGTAAATATTGACTAAAAAACATGAAATTTGGCGTTTTTTTTCGAGATTTTTGGTCAACAGGGTCAATTTTGAGAGCAGTGACATCCCAGAAATGCGGAAATCAGTTCTATAGTAACGATGATAAATACACATAGCAGCTAGATTTTATTACCCAATCGAGATTAAGTTGCTGTTGTTTCAGACAAGGATTTCATCCTGATCGTCATCCAGGCGCCGACGGAGTAAGAGGAACATAAAAATGAACGTAGTTTGGCTTAAAATTAGACTTAACATTCTTTATTGGAAATAAAATTTAAAGCCACTATTCCTCTACAGTACGAATAAAAATGGACGCATAAAAATTTAGGATACAGAGGTGTATTGATAATAAACATAATGATCATAATATTTACTCATCTAATAGCTTTGGACGGGTTTGTTTCCGATTGCGCCCAACTGACGATGCTCACTAAGTGAGTACAAGTCTTGTACATTATTGGTCAGAATTTGAGAAACCCTCTTTTGGATTCACAACATGAAGATTAGGGTATAAATTTTAGAGGAGGTAGGCACTCATTTAAGGGCAGGCTTCACCAAAGCAATGCAGCTTCTGCTTAACAAAGTCTGAGTTATTTGGAACCACCTTTGATTATTAACAATTAAGGTTTGCAAGCTGAAGTAGGTAGGGGAATTAATGATAGGTGTACACCGGTTCAACAAAGTTCAGCTCTAAACGTCAATTTTGAAAGCCGTTAAGGCCAATTTTGCTCGTTTGATTGTAAACGAGGAGTACCCGGATATTTACATCATATTTCCATTATTGAGAATGCTCGATCAGTCAAATAGGTACCTGCTTTGATTTCTAACATGTAGTTATGGTACATTTTTCACGACCAGTGGCGCTCAGATAAGAAACACACAATACTTCCATATTTTGATACATACCTACATTTTGGACACAATTTGATTATATTTGGGCTAATTTTGAGGCTGTTTATGTCAAAAATATCAAAAAAATCACTATGCAGATTTTGAAATCCTCCCAAAATAAAAATACGCCAATTTATTGGGATATAGAAAAATATCCACATATTTTGCAAGGTAAAACGAAGATTTTAAGACCAAGAACGCCAAATCGGTTCATTTTTGTGGCAGGAAACAAATAAAATAGAAAACACTAAAATCGCGAATATATCGGAAGTACTGTGAGTTATTCAAATTCCGATTAAACAGGGTGTTAGGTCTTGCCGAGACAAACATTTCAGTTCAAGAAATTTGAAAAAGGTTGAGAATTGATTGAGTTATGGCCATTTTTGTAAATGACCACGGACGGACACACCCACAGTTGTTCGGGAAGTGATTCTGAGTAAACGTTGATTCTCGATTTCAGGACGATTCCAATACTTCCATTTACTCTGTAAATATGGAGGTAAAAATGGAACCAGCGCTGTCTATCCCGAAGTGTTAATAGTAGTCATAGAGTAGTAGTACGCTATAATTATTGCGTTGTTGCTGTTGTTATTCTCGCAGCCCTGTTAACTGAAACTTAAGACGCCTGAGGCCAGCATTTCTTCGGCCAAACAAATTGAACGTCAATCATTGAAGCCCAGCATCAACCTGCCCGAACAGACCTTTGGTGTAACCTCCCCTTAGTGGACATCACTTAGTTGGACATAATCGATACTTGAACATCGAATTTAGGACAGAAATTGTTAAGAATGTCATCTTCTGTTCAGGCCTCATGGGTAATAATTTTATAACAGTCGGTAAAATACAACTAACTGCTAAAAATAATACCTGTTTATCAAAAGGTATTTGGGTTCGCAAAGATTTTGCAGTTCACCGAAGAATCACGTTCAAACTCGTTGATTTTTCGAGTTGCGTTTTCTTGAAGGGGTTCCACAGCTTTTTCTCGCTGGAGGATGGGCTTGGAGTTTTGGTGTTGAGAGCTTTGGCACTT
This sequence comes from Nesidiocoris tenuis, assembly GCA_036186465.1. NCBI lineage: Eukaryota > Metazoa > Arthropoda > Insecta > Hemiptera > Miridae > Nesidiocoris > Nesidiocoris tenuis. The sequence continues at coordinate 363,775 of AP028919.1, read as the reverse complement.
TGGTGATGCAATGCTGTCAACGCACCACTGCTGCAAATCTGCTTAAAGGCAGAATCATGCTGGAACACAAAACCCAATTGCTTGTCATGTAGGTACATGCAAATGTTTGAAATGAAGTTTGCCCCAAGTTCATAAAATTAACTGCGGTTCAAATTTTGGTAAATTTGCCTCTGTAAATAGATATTCTTTCTACCTTGCCCCTGGTTTTTGATTTCTCGGGGGTGACGATTTTCAACGTGAGTTTTGATTTGGCCGCTTTGATGAGATTCACAATTTGATCGTGTGAAGCCCACTTGACGTCAGTATCGTCGATGGCGACGATAAAATCACCCTCTTTCATGCCACCGATCTGTACAAATTCAAAGTTTATCAATAAAAATGCATGTCTTATTCCGATGAATGAACAATTTTAAGATGTCCCAGAAAAACTGGCGTTTGTTGCCATTTGTAGTGCACTTGATTTCATCGAATTCAGCTTTGCCACCTGAGCGAGTGAATTTTGCTGAACGTTCGTCACAACTGTTGGCGAATCCGTCGTGATGCTGAAACCATAGCTGCAGCTGCTGCTGACACATGTCTGTCCCTGCCTTTGCTGGTGGTGCAACTGGACCGTCCTGGGTGGTGACCATCTGAAAACCAGAGGTGAGTGAATAACACGCAATACGTCCATGTTTTGGAGTGTACATTTTGGTAAATTATTTCCAGAGATAATTTTCTCAACACCCCTAAAAATTGGTAGGTTTACGTTTCAAAGGGTGTAGAATCCGAATCTGCAATAAAAATTTTTTGTCCGTCCGCCGTACGCCGTCAAGGGTTTTTCAGGGGGAAGGAGTTGTCACAAAATTTTGAAATTTTCACCAAAAAACAGGTACTGTATCTAGTCGGTCCTAACGTCTCGATAGAACCCTACCTTAATTTAAAGGCAAGTAAAACAGCTGTTGAGGTGGGGAAAAATTTGTGCTTTTGAGGAATAGTGCAACATAGGCATGTGAGACATCATTTTCCATAGATTTTTCTATGCTGAATCAAATGAGGCCATCGCCACGCCGGTACCTTCAACCGTTCAGAATTTATTGCAGTTTTAGTGAGACATTTATGAGTTTTTTAAAATTTCGACAATTCTTAATAACTCGAAAACGACTATAGCCACAAAATTCGTTTTCCACTCGTTGGAGTGCACATGTCACTGATCTACGTAGCAGCGTTTTTTACAACAACCCCTGAAATTTTTTTTCACGTTTCAAAGGTTCCAGAACCAAATCTGCAAAAAACATTTTTCGTCAGTCCGCCGTACGCTGTCTGCAGCAAAACGCATGGGAGGAGTTGTCCAATTTAAAAAAAAAAACCAGTGGTGCGTAGATAACACACAATACTTCCATATTTTGGAACGTAAAATTGTGACACAATTTGATCATATTTTGACTGCTTTTAAGGGTGTTTAGGTCAAAAATATCAAAAAATTATTCACTATTCAAATTTCAAAATTCGCCCAAAATAAAAAAAAGCCAGTTTTTCGGTACATAAAAAATATCCACATATTCTGCAAGGTAAAAGAAAGATGTTAAGACCAAGAACGCTCAAATCGGTTCATTTTTGTGGCCAGAAAAAATAAAATAGAAAACACTAAAAATGCAAATATATCGGAAGTATTGTGCGTTATCCAAATTTTGATTAAACAGGGTGTTAGGTCTTGCCGAGACAAACATTTCAGTTCAAGAAATTTGAAAAAAGGTTAAGAAATGAGGGAGTTATGGCCTTTTTACTTCCATATTTACAGAGTAAATGGAAGTATTGTGATCGTCCTAAAATCGAGAATCGGAACGGAGCTTCAGAAAAAACTTTTTCTTATACAAATTTACTCAGAATCACTTCCTGAACAAGTGTCTGTTTGTCCGTGTGTCTGTGTGTCCGTCTGTCCGTGTGTCCGTCTGTGGTCATTTACAAAAATGGCCATAACTCCCTCATTTCTCAACCTTTTTTCAAATTTCTTGAACTGAAATGTTTGTCTCGGCAAGACCAAACACCCTGTTTAATCGAAATTCGGATAACGCACAGTACTTCCGATATATTTGCATTTTTAGTATTTTCTATTTTATTTTTTTCCGGCCACAAAAATGAACCGATTTGAGCGTTCTTGGTCTTCAAATCTTTGTTTTACCTTGCAGAATATGTGGATATTTTTTACATTCCGAAAATGTGGCGTTTTTACTTCCATATTTACAGAGTAAATGGAAGTATTGTGATCGTCCTAAAATCGAGAATCGGAACGGAGCTTCAGAAAAAACTTTTTCTTATACACATTTACTCAGAATCGCTTCCTGAACAAGTGTCTGTGTGTCCGTGTGTCCGTTAGTCCGTCTGTCCGTCTGTGGTCATTTACAAAAATGACCATAACTCCCTCAATTCTCAACCTTTTTTCAAATTTCTTGAACTGAAATGTTTGTCTCGGCAAGACCTAACACCCTGTTTAATCGAAATTTGGATAACGCACAGTACTTCCGATATATTTGCATTTTTAGTGTTTTCTATTTTATTTTTTTCCGGCCACAAAAATGAACCGAATTGAGCGTTCTTGGTCTTAAAATCTTTGTTTTACCTTGCAGAATATGTGGATATTTTTTATGTTCCGAAAAACTGGCGTTTTTTTATTTTGGGCGAATTTTGAAATTTGAATAGTGAATTTTTTGATATTTTTGACCTAAACACCCTTAAAAGCAGTCAAAATATGATCAAAATTTGTCACAATTTTACGTTTCAAAATATGGAAGTATTGTGTGTTATCTACGCACCACTGGTTTCATTTTGGGAGAATTTTAAAATTTTAATGGTGAATTTTTTGATATTTTTGGCCTAAACACCCTCAAAAGCAGTCAAAATATGATCAAATTGTGTCACAATTTTACGTTTCAAAATATGGAAGTATTGTGTGTTATCTACGCACCACTGGTTTGTAAATGACCACAGACGGACAGACGGACTAACGGACACACGGACACACAGACACTTGTTCAGGAAGTGATTCTGAGTAAATGTGTATAAGAAAAAGTTTTTTCTGAAGCTCCGTTCCGATTCTCGATTTTAGGACAATCACAATACTTCCATTTACTCTGTAAATATGGAAGTAAAAAAACCAGCGGTGCGTAGGTAACACACAATACTTCCATATTTTGAAATGTAAAATTGTGACACAATTTGATCATATTTTGACTGCTTTTAAGGGTGTTTAGGCCAAAAATATCGAAAAATTCACTATTAAAATTTTAAAATTCGCCCAAAATGAAAAAACACCACATTTTCAGAATGTAAAAAATACCCACATATTCTACAAGTGTCTGTGTTCAGGAAGTGATTCTGAGTAAATGTGTATTAGAAAAAGTTTTTTCTGAAGCTCAGTTCCGATTCTCGATTTTAGGACGATCACAATACTTCCATTTACTCTGTAAATATGGAAGTAAAAATTAGCAAATTTATTCTAGTTAGCACCTCGGGTAAGAGAATCCGCTAAACATACTCAAAAATATTCAAAAAAGTCATAATTTCAAAAACAGTTTTTTTGGGTTTGGACCCCTTAACATTTTTTGATTGGATTCCCCAGACAATATGCATCAAGTTGGAGCGAACCACAACTTTTAGGATCAACTGCGCCAAAATCGGATCAATGGTTCGGTACGAAGTTCTGACTACAAAATTCGGCAGAAATTTTGTGGACAGGACATCGTATTGAACCGCTGATCCGATTTTGATGAAACTGGTCCTAAAAGTTGTGGTTTGCTCCAACTTGATGCATATTGTCCGGGGAATCCGATAGGATAAGGTTAAGGGGTCCAATTTGGCATTAGTATGGTCCATTTTCAAAAAAACACAAAAACTCAATTTTGAAGGTGATGCTGTGGGTTTAGAATTTTTTGAGTATTTTTCCCGTGTTTCTTGCATGACCATAAAATAGGGGTTTTTTCAGAAAATTTTTGAAAATTTTGTTTTTTAATGGAGGTGGCTTGAATTTCAAGACATGATTTCTCCTTTTTCACATCTTTGCCAATTCGTGGGAGTTTTACTGAACCGATTTTGAATTTTTTGAGCTCGTTGGATTCCTTGAAGGTTTTTACACCTTTCTCACTCCCTATAAAGCCGCGTACGCACTTGTAACAAACTGCCGCTCCGTTCCTCCGCTCCGCTCCAAGGCCAGGCAAAACTTCTAAAGGAGGAGCGGAGCGGAGCCCGATTGGTCTGTTGGCGGTTATTTCCCGTCGCATCAAAGAAATGTTCGGAGCGGGGTGAACCTAGTGTGGACGGGGTCCGCTCCGCTCTCCCGAACTTTCTCCCGTTCCTCAATAATTAAGTAAGAAAAATGAATTTTTTGTCTATTTCCACAAAATCCATAATGCTGTGAACATAATGAGCTATTCTGCTGTATTTTCCAGGTCTGTGAGTCACAGAATTTTGTCCCTTTCCTTTTGTTTTCCCAACTCTTTAACCATTATTAGTGACATTTCAATACCCCCATAAACTTACGGTGACCAGATTTTTTTTTCAAAAAAGTAGTACATTTTTTCAACTTTAAATAAGGCTGTAGATATATATTTATATTATATACATATCTTTTTGTACATTATTTCCAGAAATAATGTACCTATGTAATCGGTCGAGCAAAATTATTTTACCATGCGTCCTGAAAAGTTTTTCTTTCACGCTTCAGAGGTTCTTGAAGAAGTGCAATAAAAATTTACTGTCCGTCCGCCGTACGCTGTCGCCAAACGCATAAAAAGAGCGGTCCGATTAAAAAAAACAACGACAATTTAGCAAATTTTTTCAAAATAATCACCTCGGGTAAGAGAATCCGCTAAATTTACTCCAAAGTGCTAGGTATAATTGCACAAAAAAAAATTATTATTTTAATAGTTATAATAATAGTTATTATATAGTTATAATTATAATAGTTATAATAATAGTTATTATAATAGTTTTAATAATAGTTATTATAATAGTTATATAGTAGCTTATTAAGCAGCTGCGGCCACTTGCTGTCGAGATGCCATGATGACGGATGCGGAGCGCTCGATTCTCCCGATCGCCCTATTTGTTACGGCTCCGTAACAAATCGGGAGAATCGCCCATAACAAATAGGGCGATCGGGAGAATCGAGCGCTCCGCATCCGAGGTTTGGAGCGCTACGATGTTACGAACCGAAGTTCGTTGAAATGTTCGGAACGAAGGAGCTGAGCGGAGGAGCGGAGCGGCCGTTTGTTACAAGTGCGTACGCGGCTTAAGCCAAAATTAGTTGGGTTTTAGTGATCGAAAACTGGTTTTAAGACTAATTTTTACTTCCATATTTACAGAGTAAATGGAAGTATTGTGATCGTCCTAAAATCGAGAATCGGAACGGAGCTTCAGAAAAAACTTTTTCTAATACATATTTACTCAGAATCACTTCCTGAACAAGTGTCTGTGTGTCCGTCTGTCCGTCTGTCCGTCTGTGGTCATTTACAAAAATGACCATAACTCCCTCAATTCTCAACCTTTTTTCAAATTTCTTGAACTGAAATGTTTGTCTCGGCAAGACCTAACACCCTGTTTAATCGGAATTTGGATAACGCACAGTACTTCCGAGATATTTGCATTTTTAGTGTTTTCTATTTTATTTTTTTCCGGCCGCAAAAATGAACCGATTTGAGCGTTCTTGGTCTCAAAATCTTCGTTTTACCTTGCAGAATATGTGGATATTTTTTACATTCCGAAAATGTCACGTTTTTTCATTTTGGGCAAATTTTAAAATTTTAATACTGAATTTTTTGATATTTTTGACCTAAACACTTTCAAAAGCAGTCAAAATATGATCAAATTGTGTCACAATTTTACGTTTCAAAATATGGAAGTATTGTGTGTTATCTACGCACCACTGGTTTACCTTAAAAAATATATTTTTTGGACCCTTTTAAAAAAATTTAAAATTCCAAAAAAATATTTTCAAGTACATTTTGGGTAGGTACATGACACAAAAAAATGACAATTTTCTACTACTATCCAGGATTGGAAAAAAACGCAAAAAACCGATTTCACATGGAAAATCCAAGGTCTTAGGCCCAGAACGGGGATTCATTCAGTAGTGGTGCGGGCCGGAGGGGGTTTCCCCTCACACGTTGATGGGTTCTCGCGTCAAGCCTTCTGAGAAAACTCGGGTATAAGGTCCCTAAGCGTCCTCGCCAACGGGTATCACTGTCTTGTTTATTCGGCCTGTGTTTTCATAATTGTATACTCCTACAATATGATGATGAACCTACCTACTCCATCTATTTGAACTTTATTTATTTTCTGTGATACCAGACAAAAAATGTACCCATGCCACTAATCTACTTAGCAGGGTTTTTTATTTTTTTATTTGTCTTTCCTTCACTGTTAGTGAGGGGCGAGGGCTAACTAATTATGACGACATCCTCTTGATTTTGTCTATATTTCAAGCGCCAAATCGCCCTACGAATATCGATTTTTGATGAAAAGTCTAAGACGGGATTTGAGGAAATTACCTGTGTTTAGCAGAAAATACGGCCAGAGGTCCGAGAGCCTGGAACAAATCCGTTACAGGAACTTGGCCAAAGTCGGGCGGTGTCGGACGGAGGCAGAACTTGCTTTTGCCTGCATCAAATTAAATTTTGAGATTATTAACAAAAAGCAAGAGTTCTATAAATTTTTTGTTCTAAATTTTAAATGGGAATTCCACTGCGAAACGGTTAAATAAAAAATGTTGTATTTTAGCAAACCTTTTCAAACAAATTTCATTTCTAGGTTATCTACTATTCCTGTCAATGAACGCACTAGCTGGACTAGTTCCGAGGAACCTAACAACTTATGTCAACGTTTGAATTTTGAATTTCGGAATTTTTTTACATTACCTGGTAATTTTGTGGTTTCAACAAGTTCTGCCAGAGTCGCTGCTGATCTCAGCACGGTCTCTTTGTCTTTTTCGGTCGTCACAGCGTTTGCTTGCAGAACTCGCGTTAGACAGGTCTTGGCCCTCAGTTCTCGACACATCCTGTGCAGTCGAGCAGCTTCTTCTTGGCACGCTGTCGCTCGGTTCAGGTAGGCAGCGCCTGGAAATTAAAATTAACTACGTGAAATGAGTCGCTGTTATCGGAGGTTTTATGCCAGCTACCTTGAATTTGGAACCTGGAAAATTGTGGTTGCGATTAACAATACCTTGGGTCCGGTGATCGTCTCCATACCATGCGGGCTTCATAAAAGATAGGTACCTACTCTTCCCATAGAGATCAGTTAAACCTAGCTGGGAAAGTTGTACCTACTATTTCTATGTTCATAGGTCTGGGCAGATCGATAGTAAAAGTGTAAAACCTTGCAAGTCTCAATTTTTTCAACCAGGAAAAATTTTTTACAACACCCGGTGAAATTTTTTTTTCACATTTCAGAGGTTTTGGAACACGAATATACAATAAAATTTTTTTCTCCCCGTCCGCCAAAATTGGTCAAAGTTTTGTGGCCAACACATCGTATCGAACCACTGATCCGATTTTGAGGAAACAAGTCCTAAAAGTTATGGTTTGCTCCAACTTGGTGCATAGTGTCCGCGCAATCCGATCGGAAAAGGTTAAGGGGATTCTTCAAAGGTTAATTTGGCATAATTAGGGTATATTTTCGAAAAAAACAGAAAAACTCAATTTTGAAGGTGATGCCATGGGTTTAGAATTATTTGAGTATTTTTCCCGGCTTTCCCGCTTGATTTACCATAAAATAGGTAGGTAGGGGTTTTTTCCGACAATTTTTGAATAATTTGTTTTTTAATCGGTTTGGCTTGAAATTTGTTAACGCGATTGCTCCTTTTTCGCGTTTTTGGCAATTTGAGGGAGTTCTACCCAACCGATTTTGAATTTTTTGAGCTCGTTCGATTCCTTGAAGGTTTTTACACATTTTTCACTTCCTAGAAGTCAAAATTTGTTGGGTTTTAGTGATCGAAAACTGGTTTAAAGACTAGTTTTAGGCCTAAAAAAATATTTTATTGACCCTTTAAAAAATTTTTAAAATTCCAGAATAAATATTACTTATTGAGTAGGTTTTGGGTAGGTACATGGCACGAAAAATTGGTAATTTTCTACGCCCCTCCAGGACTGAGAAAAGTGCAAACCAGTGGTGCGTAGATAACACACAATACTTCAATATTTTGAAACGTAAAATTGTGACACAATTTGATCATATTTTGACTGCTTTTAAGGGTGTTTAGGCCAAAAAGATAAAAAAAATCACTATTCAAATTTCAACAAATTTAAAATTCGAATTTTTAAATTCCGATTCTCGATTTTAGGACGATTTTAATACTCCCATTTACTCTGTAAATATGGAAGTAAAACCCGATTCCACATGGAATATCCAAGGTCTTCAACCCCGCAACGGGGATTCCGGATTCGCGGAAACTGCGATTTGGTTCTTAGAAAGAGAACGTTTAGCCGCCAACTTAATCGCGTAGACAGAAGGGGAGCGTACGGTGCCGAGGCAGAGGTATATCCTGGACGAGGTAAGGGAGGGACGGATGTTGTAAGGGTTGGTTGGGAGGGGTAGGGGTGCCAGGCGCTGGTGAGGGTAGAATCCCGGGAGGGGTTGGGGCACGCGTATTTTCCTTTAGTACCTATTCATTCATCATTGTGAAAACGTACCATTAAAGCACCATTGAGCTCACCATGGACCATTACTTCACAAATTATGGGCCGTATTCAGAAACGATTCTTTACATAGGAGCCGTCCGATGCGCCACTTAAATTTTGTTCATTTTATTGGTCAATTTCAAAAAAATAAACATTCCGTTCCCATAAAACCCGCATGGCATGGAGAAGATCATCGCAACCCTTTACTGTCAATCGCAACCACAATTTTCGAGGTTCCAATTTCAAGGTTCTTTAAGGTTGCTGGCGAGGAACGGAATGTTTTATGGGAACGGAATGTTTATTTTTTTGAAATTGACCAATAAAATGAGCAAAATTTAAGTGGCGCATCGGACGGCTCCTATGTAAAGAATCGTTTCTGAATACGGCCCTATATGATGATAAATCGACCTACTCAGACTATTTGAAATTTATTTTTTGAGATACCCAGACAAATAATGTACCAATGTCACTAATCTACTTAGCAGCGTTTTTCTATTTGTATACGAATTTTGACTCCTATAATATGATGATAACCCCCCCTAATCCTTTTATTTTCTTCGATACCCAGAAAAATAATGCACCCATGTCACTAACCTACTCAGCAGCGTTTTTAATTTATTTTTCTTTGGATCGTCATAAAATCGCTTCAGGGATTGAGGCTGGACCTAATTTTTCCCTCAATTTATATCAAAAAATAAAAAAATTTATTCGGATGGTTTTCTCAAAATTGGTTACGACCCTTCGTTTTTTATCGCTTCTGCTCTTCAAAATCTTATTCAAAATCAAAAATCGGTCCATTGGTTGCTGAGAGAAACCGAAATTAAATTTGAGGCTAATGCAACGTCATCTCTTATCTCGAAATCTCACTACTAGCCCGTCCGGATTGGCCTTAACTTAAATCCAAGTTGGTGATATCCAATTCTAGTCTCCCTCAACAGGGGGTTAGTGCTAAATAATTTAGGCAGATCCTCACGTAATACAGGGTAGCGTTGTTTTGGGTCGACGTCAGCCAATGCTTCAGGGGCTAAAGATATCAGCTGCTCAACTCGGGCGTTTCCGGGACTGGCTGCCTGTAACGTTGACAAATCCAAAAGTGACTCCAAAAGTTTGTAAGCAACAGTTTTTTCTAAAGCTCCAATCCTATTTTTGATTTTAGGGCGATTACAATACTTCCATTTACTTTGTAACTGTGGATGTAAAAACCAGTTCAATCAATCAATTTATTTCTGTATGTTTCTGGGTGTACTGGCGCGCACTGGGTGGACCCGTGTCTAGTTTGTATGGGTGTAGCCCGGTAGTCTTTTCCGTCCACCAGTTGATCTCGTTATATTTCCCCAATAAATTGTCATTGATCTCCCTTGCCAGCGTTATTTCCAGTTTAATCAACCTTACAAGGAATGTTGCCCATTATAAGGAATTTACCTTAAGACCTGCAGCAGCGGACGAGTGGCCTAATGCAGCGTAATGTTGAGCCTTGACTGTGCAAAGAGAGGCCCAAGAGTAAGGTAAATAGTCGGAGACAGGCCCCATCAGCTGTGCCAACTCGTCATACCGTTTGGCCAACTGTAAAGGGAAAAATAGATGATAGCGCGTAAAATATGAAGGTAATATATAGATCTCCTTGCGCCACACCTAGATCGTAAGGATTGAGGAACCAAGTGTCTCACAGGAGCTTCAGGGAACATTTTTCAATTGTGTTAATAACCTTAACTTAGCCAATGAATTTTGTATTATTTTGTTTTAATTAATTTGGGCTGCTATGTAGAGAATGTACTTGTACACTTGTTTCCAAGTCGGGCGTCGTCCAAATTTCGGTAAACAAGAGCTCCAGTTCAAACGTTCCGGGAGCAAGAACCAACTTGAAAATGAGGAAGAACGCAAAAACGCCTACTGCGCATGCGCCAAAAGTCGCCGGTCTCCATTTTGCCATTTCGTGCGACCATTCTGTCTTTTGCGAACGTATTCCAGTAGCCAAGCGAGTATACCAATTTGCTCATTTTTGAGGACTAGTATAGCGTCGATTCGTGCCGTCGGTGCCGAAGCAATATCAAGCGCTGGTTCAAATTTGGTCGCTGAGGAGCCTGGACAGGAAGACATCGTCGTCTCCGTTGGATTGGAGTGGAAGTATCGGTCGCCATACTCCCCCTAGACATTCCAGTATTCTTCCTCGTTTGCGTTTGGCGAGTCGTCGATGGAAAAAACGCCCCCCGTCGCCAGATCCAGGTGGGAGTATTTATAGACGTTTTTCATTGGCGTTTGATTCCCATTCCAACGCGTTTTCCGTGGGCGAGAAACTTTCGATCAAATTCCGAAATAAGTGTGTTTGGTCATATAGCCAGAGCAAGCCCAATCAAAGAACCGATTCATTTTTACTTCCATATTTACAGTGTAAATGGAAGTATTGTGATCGTCCTAAAATCGAGAATCGGAACGGAGCTTCAGAAAAAACTTTTTCTTATACACATTTACTCAGAATCACTTCCCGAACAAGTGTGTGTGTCCGTGTGTCCGTCTGAGGTCATTTACAACCAGTGGTGCGTAGATAACACACAATACTTCCATATTTTGAAACGTACATATTTGACAAAATTTGATCATATTTTGACTGCTTTTCAGGGTGTTTAGGCCAAAAATATCAAAAAATTCACTATTAAAATTTTAAAATTCGCCCAAAATAAAAATACAATACATTACAGGAATATAAAAAATATCCACATATTCTGCAAGGTAAAACAAAGATTTTAAGACCAAAAACGCTCAAATCGGTTCATTTTTGTGGCCGGAAAAAATAAAATAGAAAACACTAAAAATGCAAATATATCGGAAGTACTGTGCGTAATCCGAATTACGATTAAACAGGGTGTTAGGTCTTGCCGAGACAAACATTTCAGTTCAAGAAATTTGAAAAAAGGTTGAGAAATGAGAGAGTTATGGCCATTTTTGTAAATGACCACAGACGGACAGACGGACACACGGACACACAGACACTTGTTCAGGAAGTGATTCTGAGTAAATGTGTATAAGAAAAAGTTTTTTTTGAAGCTCCGTTCCGATTCTCGATTTTAGGACGATCACAATACTTCCATTTACTCTGTAAATATGGAAGTAAAAATGGGCATAACTCCCTCATTTCTCAACTTTTTTTCAAATTTCTTGAACTGAAATGTTTGTCTCGGCAAGCCCTAACGCCCTGTTTGATCGGAATTTGGATAACGCACAGTACTTCCGATATGTTTGCATTTTTCGTGTTTTCTATTTTATTTTTTTCCGGCCACAAAAATGAACCGATTTGAGCGTTCTTGGTCTCAAAATCTTCGTTTTACCTTGCAGAATATGTAATTATTTTTTATATTCCAAAAATGTAGCGAATTTTTTTTGCGAATTTTAACATATGCATAGTGAATTTTTTGACATTTTTGACCTAAACACCCTTAAAAACAGTCAAAATATGATCGAATTTTTTCAAATATGTACGTTTCAAAACATGGAAGTATTGTGTGTTATCTACGCACCACTGGGTTTTTTTCTATATACATCTATAATTTTAATAAACTCAGTGGTTGGTAGCCAAAATTTGAAGTTTTATTTTCTAATACAATTTTCTACCCCACTTAACATCTTGGTAGCTGAGCGTGGTTTATGGGCTTGCTCTGTGCCTTTTTTGAATTTCAAAATTGTCAAAATAGAAATTTTTCTCGTTTTGTTAGGTTTGGTCAAAATCCGGATTCCGGAGCTGTGTGTAAAGCGCAGTCACTCGACGGTCACTTGCCGATTCAGCAATCCTGCACATTCTTGTGAGGCTTATTGTACTCGATTGGTTGACACATTTATAGCTCCGCCGAATCAATTCGTCCCTCACCCAACTCACGTGAGGTCTTGTACCAACTGGCCCGAACTGTTGACTTTCGATCGAATTCTGAAATCTGCTTGGTCATATAGGCAGAGCAAGCCCAATCAAAGAACCGATTCATTTTTGGTTCATTTTTCTTAAACCAGTGGTGCGTAGATAACACACAATACTTCCATATTTTGAAACGTAAAATTGTGACACAATTTGATCATATTTTGACTGCTTTTGAAAGTGATAAGGTCAAAAATATCAAAAAATTGACTATTAAAATTTTTAAATTCGCCTAAAATAAAAATACAATACATTATTGGAATATAAAAAATATCCACATATTCTGCAAGGTAAAACAAAGATTTCAAGACCAAGAATGCTCAAATCGGTTCATTTTTGTGGCCGGAAAAAATAAAATAGAAAACACTAAAAATGCAAATATATCGGAAGTACTGCGCGTTATCCAAATTCCGATTTAACAGGGTGTTAGGTCTTGCCGAGACAAACATTTCAGTTCGAGAAAATTGAAAAAAGGACCACAGACGGATACACAGACAGTTGTTCAGGAAGTGATTCTGAGTAAACGTTGATTCTCGATTTCAGGACGATTCCAATACTTCCAATACTTGGACTCACCGCAATACCCGGGCGCTTCCACGGAGACAAAAAAAGAAGACCATGTACCCAGTGTATTGAACGGTATTCTGTGTCCCAAAAGGCATCCCAAAAATGTGGGCAGACCGCTTTCTTGTTTTTGTTAAGGCAATCAAGTTGTTTTTACTTCCATATTTACAGAGTAAATGGAAGTATTGTGATCGTCCTAAAATCGAGAATCGGAACGGAGCTTCAGAAAAAACTTTTTCTTATACACATTTACTCAGAATCACTTCCTGAACAAGTGTCTGTGTGTCCGTGTGTCCGTATGTCCGTTAGTCCGTGTGTCCGTCTGTCCGTCTGTGGTCATTTACAAAAATGACCATAACTCCCTCAATTCTCAACCTTTTTTCGAATTTCTTGAACTGAAATGTGCGTCTCGGTAAGACCTAACACCCTGTTCAATCGAAATTTGGATAACGCACAGTACTTCCGATATATTTGCATTTTTAGTGTTTTCTATTTTATTTTTTTCTGGCTACAAAAATGAACCGATTTGAGCGTTCTTGGTCTTAAAATCTTCGTTTATCCTTGCAGAATATGTGGATATTTTTTATGTTCCGAACAACTGGCGTTTTTTGATTTTGGGCGAATTTTGAAATTTGAATAGTGAATTTTTTGATATTTTTGACCTAAACACCCTTAAAAGCAGTCAAAATATGATCAATTGCGTCACAATTTTACGTTCCAAAATATGGAAGTATTGTGTGTTATCTACGCACCACTGGTTCTTTTTTTTTTATGGGAGTAAAAATGAACCTTTGTAATCGGTCAGGAAAATTTTTTTTGACACCCCCTGAAAATTTGATGGTTTACGTTCCAAAGGGTGTAGAATCCGAATCTGCAATAAAAATTTCCGCCGCCGTCTGGGGTTTTTTCAGGGGGAAGGAGTTAACGAAAAATTTTGAAATTTTCACCAGAAATCAGGTTCTGTATTTAGTTGGTCCTAACGTCTCGAAAGAACCCTATCTTAATTTTAAGGCCAGTAAAACAGCTGTTGAAGTGGGAAAAAATTCGTCTTTTTAAGGAAATTTGCAACATAGGCTTGTGAGTTATCATTTTCTATAGATTTTTCGATTCTGAATCGATGAGACCAGCTCCAACCGTTTAGGATTTAATGCAGTTTTAGTGAGACATTTTTGAGTTTTCTAACATTTTCCCAATTCTTGATAAATCAAAAACCACTAGAGCCACAAAATTTGTTTTCCACTCGTTGGAATCCCCACAAAAACTTCTGTCCACCTCTTCTACATCTTCAATTCAACGAATTTGGTCGTATTATACAAATCAGCAAAACTAAAATTGGAAAAAGTTGAGAATTTAGCCTTGGTTCTTGGATAAGGTTGATTGATCTTCTACTTACGATCACTAGCCTATTACACCAACAAGGCGACACACTCACACTATACCAGTTGCGCTTGGCAACGTGAGATCGAGACAAGCTTTACCAACGGTTCTGAGGCTTTCTTGAGGCATTTTTAATTTCATTATTCAGAGAATTTAATTGTTATTATTCTGTTAATTATGTAGGGGAATAAGAATAGATTGAATGGTGAATTTAACAAAATTGAACTATGAGCTGCGTTGAAAGATTGGTAGACAGATATTAAGAAGAATTATTCTGAGAATGTAGTGATAATTATAATCATGTTTATTATGTAGGCAAATAAGAATAGATTAAATGGTGAATTTAAAAAAAATTAAATGATGGGCTGAGTTGGGAAGATTGGTAGATAGATACCTATCCTAAGGTACTAGATCCTAGATACTATCTTAAGGTTTGTCTTTTCAATCGAAAAATGAACCCCTGTGCAGAATTTGCAGAATTCTTCGGATACACAGAAAACTAAACAAATTGTTTCCACGGTTTTTGAATTTATGAAAAAGTGTACACGTCCGTCTTTGGTCATTTACAACCGGTGGTGCGTAATAACACACAATACTTCCATATTTTCGAAACGCAAAATATATCTGAAGTACTGTAAGTTGAATGAATGAATACTTTATTGCATATTAGATATACATCCACAGCATAGTTTTCACACAACCAACAATGCACACTGGCAAATTAACAAATAGAACCGAATTGAAGCATACAGTCGATATCAATAATTAGAATCTACAAATACACAGAACGGCAGCAACAGTATTAATTTAGTCAAATTTATCTCCTTTTATCCTTCATTCAGTTTTAACTGATAAGCGCCAGGCACCTACCAGCCATCTTACAAGGAAAGCATATCGCCTCTCTCGATAATAGCTTCGTTTAGAAAGAACGTGTTACTTCAAAATTATTAATAGCTTGAGGGATAAGTTTTGGTGCTTCAAGTGAGTTTCAGACAGGCATAAAATTGAATTTTCCGTAAATAAATCAGCTTCTACCGAATTTAGACTATTGAAACCTCTGCAGTTCCAAAACGAGACCTGCCCCAGATCCGCTAGTGAACCGTTAGGGCTACACATAGGTTTTTTTTGACGCACTTTTGTTGGCCGATTCTTGAGCTAGCGCCCCCGCTTGTTTGCTCCTCCCCATCAGTTCTCGCTGTTGAGTGCCGTAGAGGCAGCTCAGGCTATGGATCCATCCTGAGGACTTGTTTCTTGGCCGGGGAGCATATTGCCAAATTGGGCTCATCCTTGTTCACAAGCTTGATATGCATAACGTATGCTGGGCAAATTTCCTGCGTTAGGACACTGTGTTTGGTAGCGTCCTTTTTCAACTTGAGCCTGATGCATTGAGCGCATCGCGCTGAGCCTCTGTTTGGGCAGGTTGCTATCTTGTGCCCTTCCAACCCGCAGTGTGCACAAGCGGCTACTAACGAGAGGCACTGACTTGTTGTATGCCCATATTCAAGGCAGTGCCTACCTAACTCCTTCCAAGCAATCTCGGTCCCCTCCGACCTTCTTCTGGGCGTAGCTGGAGGTTCAGGCCTGTCCAAGTCTGAGATGACTCGTTTCTCTGAGGGGCCCTGAGGAGAGGCCTCTTCTCTGTCCCTCTTGGCATTCCCTCCAGAGTCACAGTTCAGGGGGCGCGGTCTTGGCGGCTGTTGGGTTCCCTGCTGCTCCGCTTCCTTTCCGTAGTTGGTTCTACAGAGCCTTTTACGAACTGCCCAATTGTAAGCAGGACAGTTTTCAGAGGTCACTGCATGGCCGTCGTCCTCCTTAGCTCTTCTGCAGTTGCTGCACTTGGGTGGCTCATTTTTTGCAGGGCAAGCCTCCTCCTTGTGTCCCTCGGCTGCACAGTGTTTGCATATTTCCACACCCCTGCAGAATTTTGCGACGTGGTCAAAAGCCTGACACTTGAAGCACCTAGAGACACGAACAAAGTCCGCAACCCAGCAGCTGTCCCATTTGATGTACAGTCGCCCTTGGTTCAGAACTGCTCTCCTCATCTCTGGTGAGGTTTCGACAACCCAGATCACCGTGTCCAAATCCCTCTTGCCTGTTATGAACAACGGCTTGAAAGAGGCCCTGAACATGGACTTGGTCCATTTGCCCTGGAAATTTTGAGCAAATGCAGCACGTACGAATTCCTCGGGTGCGAGCTCTGCTTGAACGCCATGCACTCTAAGTCTGGGGTTGTCACCCATTGACTCTTGTACAGTAAAACCGGCATTGCGAAGCTGGACGCTGCTCTGGATCTTCACGTTGTCCTCTTGGCTTGCCGTCGCTAATACAACTCCTTCTTTGCCCTTTGTTCTCATTGCCCTAATCTTTATGCCCTGAGCAGCAGGGTCGATTGCTTTCATAACCTCTCTCCTCGTTGACTGTGGGCTGAGGTTAGGGTTCGAAACTAAGATCGTACTCGCCCTGTCGTTGGAACGTTCCTCTTGATTTCCGACTTAACCATTTGAGCGAATGTTCGGGGAGCTCTTCTTTTTTTTTACTTAGAACCTCAGACCACTCCTCTGTTGAGGTCGCGCCATCCGAGGTCGTGTCTTCTCTTGCTGCATTCCTCTTTGAGAAACCGACCGCTTCCTTTTTAAGGTCATTTCTCGCCTTTTCAATGGCTTTTTCCATCCGGCCGATCCCAGTTGAAATTTGCGCAATATCCTGCTTCCTGTGTTTGGCCTCGTTGTCCAGCCTCTCAAGTACGTACTGGAGTATGTTCTCTTTTGATATCTGCTCAACCTTCTCATTTATCTTCTCAATCTCTTCAGATAATAAATTAAGCCTTGGTACGACCTCATGCCTCAAATCAAAGGCTTCGAGCACCTCGCTGTACCCCTTTGCTGCGGCCAATGCAAAATCTGCTAATTCTTCGACCTCTCTCAAAATTGAGCCCATAGATTCATGTTCTCTCCATAGATCTCATGTTGTTCTCTAAGAGCGAGGCTCTTAGTTGGAGATGGTTTGTTTCATCCATCCATAGACTGACGCAACGCGTGCGCCCCGCAGACCGAACGTACAGGGGGAGCCGAGCTCACCCCACTACTCTTGGAGCAAAACGCTAGCGACCGACTATATGCCACTGCAGCGTCATGAAGTCATGACCCTAGCCCATCCGAGCTCGAACTCCAAGTACTGTAAGTTATTCGAATTCCGATTAAACAGGGTGTTAGATCTTGCCGAGACAAATATTCCAGTTCAAGAAATTTGAAAAAAGGTTGAGAATTGAGGGAGCTATGCCCATTTTTGTAAATGACCACAGACAGACAGACTCACAGACACTTGTTAAGGAAGTGATTCTGAGTAAATGTAAATACAAAAAGTTTTTTCTGCAGCTCCGTTCCGATTCCCGATTTTAGGACGATTCCAATAATTCCATTTACTCTATAAATAAGGAAGTAAAAATTTATCGAATTCTCATCAGCTTAGAAAGAGGATATTGGAAGTGGGAAATTGTTAAGTACCTATAGCTCCTTTCTAGATATTATTCTTCTGAAAAATTTACAACACCACCTCTTCATTACCCAAGTGTACCCACCTCTTGAGCTTCCAACGCCAAATCAAAGTGAATATCAGCGTCCCGTTTTTCTCGACTCTGCAAGGTCAACTTCTCGAACAAACATTCCCTAGCTTGTGCCTGTTGAACAGTTAAATTTGGGGATAAATAAATTACGTCTATGTATACGCATTTAATATTTCGTCACTTACGCGGCAACACCAGATATCTCGATTTTCACGATTTTTCAGGAGAGCCTTAATACCATCTTTTGGGGCGATTGCAGACTGGGCCCTAATCCTCACCCCCTGTTGTAGACTGGGCCCACACATCTCACCATTTAATCCCTTCCTCAGGTTGGAGTTGTAGACTGGGCTCACCCCCGAAACCGAGTTAACGAGGAAAAAGTGAAAGCATTCACATTGCAGACATTTATTGCGTCACACTGGTCATATCATAGTCTTAAAAATATCACAATGAGTGTGGTCGTCAGTAAAACATGAAATATATATGACTTATAAACATTAAAAAGGAATGTAGTGATTGCTAACTAAAGATACGAAGCCATGGCATTAACTCCTTTCCCTCAGCCCCTTGGACTCGGGGCCCACTCTACACCCGCCCCATCTTTTGTTCATGATCGGAGGGGTACCAGCTTGTTCAAGACTCCCTTGACTCCATCTTCATGACTAAAACTGTGATATTATCGAAAATCTGGCTTCACCAATCGATCCTACGCAGAAAATCGAGTCAGGAACCGTCAAAACCCGAAAATGGCCAAAAACCAAGATAGCCGGTGTTGCCGCATAAGTGACGATTTTCCGATTAGGATGAGTGAAACTCGGGATAGCCCGGAAACAGGACTTTGACGACAGGCGTTAATTTTTTTAAACAATTCACTTTGCGTTTGATCTAAAATGATTGAGTTTGGAATCTTACGAGCATGAGATGTACGAGCATGTTGAGCATATCTTGAGCCAGATCTATGCTTGGCCCGTTGGTGAAATTGTCCCTCAAGTAGCCAAGAGAACCAGCCGCTCGGAGGAAATGGTCCACTGCCTGATCGAGACCTATAGAATCATCGTAATTGGATTATTTTGCGCAGTCCTGTCTAGTGGAGGATTTTCAAGTGTTTAAAGTCCATTTTGTAAAATGCCCCATTAAAAGTGCTCAACAACGGATAAAATTTTAAAACCAGTGGCGCGTAGATAACACACAATACTTCCATATTTTGAAACGTAAAATTATGACGCAATTTGATCACATTTTGACTGCGTTTAAGGGTGTTAAGGTCAAAAATATCAATAAATTCACTATGCAAAATTTTAAAACTCGCCCAAAATAAAAATACGCCAAGTTATCAGGATATAAAAAATATCCACATATTCTGTGAGGCAAAACAAAGATTTTAAGACCAAGAACGCTCAAATCAGTTCATTTTTGTGGACGGGAAAATATAAAATAGAAAACACTAAAAATGCAAATATATCGGAAGTACTGTGGGGTATTCAAATTACGATTAAACAGGGCGTTAGGTCTTGCCGAGGCAAACATTTCAGTCCAAGAAATTTGAAAAAATGTTGAGAATTGAGGGAGCTATGGCAATATTGTAAATGACCACAGACAGACACACGGACACTTGTTCGGGAAGTGACTTTGAGTAAATGTGTAGGTAAAAGAAAAAGTTTTTTCTGATGCTCCGTTCCGATTCTCGATTTTAGGACGATTCCAATACTTCCATTTACTCTGTAAATATGGAAGTAAAAACCAGTGATCTGTCGATAACACTCAATACTTCCATATCGACGGCGAAGTGGTGAGATCTCGTATCTCCATTTTGTTAAGACCGCCACTATTCCTATGGTACCCTATGTAACCACATTGAATTTCCATGACGTCTCCAATGTGCACGTGCAGGTACGAAATTGGAGATACGAGATCTCACCACTTCGCCGTCGATATTTTGATATGTAAATTTTTAAACCAGAGCAACTCGATTTTGACTAATTTGGTGTCTTTTATGATACAAAATGTCAAAAAACACACTAAAGGCCGTATCACAAGTCAGACCGTACCCCTCCCCATCAAACAGACCAATAAAACACCAATAACTTTGATCTGTCGGTCGCTTGCTCTTTACACATGAACGCCTGCTTTAGGGGGTTCGACAGAAACTCCTTGACACTCGCGAACCAATTTCTCAAGCCAGCATTCTGACTCCCAACCCCCAATCACTTGGTCCCCACAGAATGCCTGCCTCCCAGACACCAATAAGTAGTATTGGTCCTTTGGTCGCTTGCTCTTCTCACAAAGCCAATCTCCCAGTTCACTTGTTTTAACACACGGACACTGGTCATTTTCGATTTTTCATCACACCAAAAATAATACTGCCAACCTCCCAGCCGCAGACGGTCAAAGCCGCTAGGTCGTTTGCATAAAAACCACCAATACTCCAGATTAAGGGCCGTATTCAGAAAAGCCCGCATGGTATGGAGACGCTCACAACCGAGGTACTGTCAATCGCAACAACAATTTCCAAGGTCTCAATTTCAAGGTTCTTCAAGGTTGCTGGTGAACCATGCTATGCGGGTTTTATGGGAAGGGAATGTTTTTTTTTGGAATTGACCAATAAAATTAGCAAATCTATTTCCTGTGCAAAGAAACTTTTCTGAATACGGCCCTAAGAGACCTTAAAAAGGGAACATATCCATTCCCCATAATTGTTCAGGAGGGGAGGAAAACCAATTGCACTACCTCTCGTACAGTTTTATTGTTTTTTACTTCCATATTTACAGAGTAAATGGAAGTATTGTGATCGTCCTAAAATCGAGAATCGGAACGGAGCTTCAGTAAAAACTTTTTCTTATACACATTTACTCAGAATCACTTCCTGAACAAGTGTCTGTGTGTCCGTGTGTCTGTGTGTCCGTGTGTCCGTTAGTCCGTCTGTGGTCATTCACAAAAATGACCATAACTCCCTCAATTCTCAACCTTTTTTCAAATTTCTTGAACTGAAATGTTTGTCTCGGCAAGACCTAACACCCTGTTTAATCGAAATTTGGATAACGCACAGTACTTCCAATATATTTGCATTATTAGTGTTTTCTAATTTATTTTTTTCCGGCCACAAAAATGAACCGATTTGAGCGTTCTTAGTCTTAAAATCTTTGTTTTACCTTGCAGAATATGTGGATATTTTTTATGTTCCAATAATATATTGTATTTTTATTTTGGGCGAATTTTAAAATTTTAATAGTGAATTATTTGATATTTTCGGCCTAAACACCCTTGAAAGCAGTCAAAATATGATCAAATCGTGTCCCAATTTTACGTTTCAGAATATGGAAGTATTGTGTGTTATCTACGCACCACTGGGTTTTTTTTACTTCCATATTTACAGAGTAAATGGAAGTATTGTAATCGTCCTAAAATCGAGAATCAGAACGGAGCATCAGAAAAATCTTTTTCTTATACACATTTACTCAGAATCACTTCCTGAACAAGTGTCTGTGTGTCCGTCTGTGGTCATTTACAAAAATGGCCATAACTCCCTCATTTTTCAACCTTTTTTCAAATTTCTTGAGCTGAAATGTTTGTCTCGGAAAGCCCTAACACCCTGTTTAATCGGAATTTGGATAACGCACAGTACTTCCGATATATTCGCATTTTTAGTGTTTTCTATTTTATTTTTTTCTGGCCACAAAAATGGACCGATTTGAGCGTTCTTGGTCTCAAAATCTTCGTTTTACCTTGCAGAATATGTGGATATTTTTTATATTCCAAAAATGTAGCGATTGGTTTTGCGAATTTTAAAATTTGCATAGCGAATTTTTTGATATTTTTGACCTAAACACCCTTAAAAACAGTTAAAATATGATCGAATTTTTTCAAATATGTACGTTTCAAAATATGGAAGTATTGTGTGTTATCTACGCACCACTGGTTCATACAGAGTTGAGCTTGTTGGCATAACAGATCATGTCCCAGAATACAGATGTTTCAAACCCGAAAATGAGGGAGAGGTTGCCATTTTGATTTTGGATATGTGCCATTTTGATTGAAAATTAAGTAGAAGTGCCCTTTTGATTAAAACGTGAATGCTAATCTCTCAAATTTCGCCAAAAACCTTGTATTTTGCTTCTCACCACCTAGGTTAAGTACCCACACAAAAATTACTGGATCATCGGGACAGAGCATTACATGATAATATCACTTAATGTTGTGCCAAAATGTGTGTAAAATAGGTGTGTAAAACATTACACATGTAATGTTTGTAAAACACAAACATGTGTGTAACACAACTTTTAACTTTTACACAAATGTGTAAAATGGGTGTGTGTAAAATGTTGTGCCAAAAGATAAAAACATAATATTATTATGTTTTTATCTTTTAGCACAACATTTTTATTATTATTTTTTTTAAATTTTTAAAATTTTTTTCAAAAATTATGTTAAAATTCTAACATAAAAAAAAAAAAAAAATAAAACCAGTGGTGCGTAGATAGCACACAATACTTCCAAATTTTGAAACGTAAAAGTGTGACACAATTTGATCATATTTTGACGGCTTTTGAGGGTGTTTAGGTCAAAAATATAAAAAAACTCACTACGCAAATTTTAAAATTCGCCCAAAATGAAAAAACGCCACATTTTCGTTATATAACAAATATCCACATATTCTGCAAGGCAAAACAAAGATTTTAAGACCAAGAACGCTTAAATCGGTTCATTTTTGTGGCCGGGAAAAAATAAAATAAAAAAACTAAAAATGCAAATATATCGGAAGTACTGTGTGTTAGGCAAATTTCGGTTAAACAGGGTGTTAGGTCTTGCCGAGACAAACATTTCAGCTCAAGAAATTTGAAAAAAGGTTGAGAATTGAGGAAGCAGTGGTCATTTTTGTAAATGACCACAGACGGACACACCCACACTTGTTCGTTAAGTGATCCTGAGTAAATGTGTATAAGAAAAAGTTTTTTTCTGAAGCTCCGTTCCGATTCTCGATTTTAGGACGATCACAATGCTTCCATTTACTCTGTGAATATGGAAGTAAAAATTGAACAAATCCTATGTTATTTGAAGCGCAAAGTGCAGCTTTTTGATCAAAAGGTCACATATCCATCCTTCATAATGTATTCAATTCGTTTTGAACCAAACGGTACATAATATGTACGCTACATAAGGTACATAAGGATATATATATATATAAATAACGGTACATAAGGATATTATGATTTGCGAATCTCTAGAACGAAAAAATTGTTTCGATCAAAAGGGCACATATTCAAACAGCTCGAGTCTCTGCCTGGGGAAAAATTTTTAACTCAGAGACTCCGAACAGATCCAATAGATGTCACAAACGTTTCAAGGAGAAGACAGATTTCTCCCCCACTTCCCTACATTCGCCGCCTTCTTCGGCAAATGCGTTATCAGATAAGCTTGAGTTCTTGCGTCCCATGTTCACACGTAACATTAAATGTTGTATAAATTCAAAAAAATTTTGTATAAAATATTTTTATTATATTACTTCCATATTTACAGAGTAAATGGAAGTATTGGAATCGTCCTAATTCGAGAATCGGAACGGAGCTTCAGAAAAAACTTTTTCTTATACACATTTACTCAGAATCACTTCCTGGACAAGTGTTCGTGTGTCCGTCTGTGGTCAATTACAAAAATAACCATGGCTCCCTTGATTCTCAACCTTTTTTAAATTTTTAGAACTGAAATGTTTGTCTCACCAAGACCTAACACCCTGTTTAATCGAAATTAGGATAACTCACAGTACTTCCGATATATTTGCATTTTTAGTGTTTGCTATTTTATTTTATTCCGGCCACAAAAATGAACCGATTTGAGCGTTCTTGGTCTTAAAATCTTTGTATTACCTTGCAGAATATGTGGATATATTTTATAGCCCAATAATGTGACGTATTTTCATTTTGGGCGAATTTTAAAATTTTTATAGTGAATTTGTTGATATTTTTGACCTTAACACCCTTAAAAGCAGTCAAAATATGTGTCAAATATATATTGTGTCACAATTTTACGTGGCAAAATATGGAAGTATGGGCTAAAATATGGGTGTTTAGGCCAAAAATATCGAAAAATTCACTATTAAAATTTTAAAATTCGCCCAAAATGAGAAAACGCCACATTTTCGGAATGTAAAAAATACCCACATATTCTGCAAGGTAAAACGAAGATTTTGAGACCAAGAACGCTCAAATCGGTCCATTTTTGTGGCCGGAAAAAAATATAATAGAAAACACTAAAAATGCAAATATATCGGAAGTACTGTGCGTTATCCAAATTCCGATTAAACAGGGTGTTAGGTCTTGCCGAGACAAACATTAAATGAAATTTTCAGTTCAAGAAATTTGAAAAAAGGTTGAGAAATGAGGGAGTTATGGCCATTTTTGTAAATGACCACAGACGGACAGACGGACGTAACGGACACACAGACACTTGTTCAGGAAGTGATTCTGAGTAAATGTGTATAAGAAAAAGTTTTTTCTGAAGCTCCGTTTCGATCCTCGATTTTAGGACGATTCCAATACTTCCATGGAGGTACTCTGTAAATATGGAAGTAAAAATGCGAAAAAACGTGTTTCTACTAGAAGTGGATATGTTACCTTAATTGATTTCTTGATTGATTTCTTGAATTACGTTAACCTTAATTGATCACTCCTCAATAATTGAGTCAATTATTGTAGTCGAAGAATTTGCGTTTTTACGATACTTTTGAGCAATCAGTTTTTAAGATCGAATTTTTCGTTATTCACTATAAATCTCAAATTCACCTTTGGCTGTGCCTCGATGCTGTTTGGCTCCCATTTGCGTGTACAGTGCTGCCAAATTAAAGAGAACGCAAGCCTTTTCAAAAGCCACTGTTCTTTGTGATGATGGAACTCCCGTCAGTGAGTCGAACCTATGTCAAAAGGTGGATTCTTGCGTTTGAAACAAGGCGTAAAAACGATGGAGTTGCTGAGACAGTTAGAAAAAGAGCTCCTTTGAAGGAATGTTGAGCAGAAAGCGCTCAACCTCGAATAAAATATTCAGGAACAACTTTCTTTTTACATCATACTTTGATAACACAGTAAAAGACAAGTAGAGGAAGACACATTTCGTCACTTCCACTCCAATTTGTAGATAGGAAGGTCGGTAAATTTTTATTAAAAACGCTGTCAAGTAAATTAGTGACATTATTTGACTGGGTATTTCAGAGAATAAAGTTCAAATAGTTGGAGTATTTCGGTTTATCATCATATCATTTGTGGAGTAATGCTCCATGGTGAGCTCAATGATACTTAAATGGTACATTTTCACAGTGATGAATAAATAGGTACAAAATGAAAATACGCGTGCCCCAACCCCTCCCAGGATTCAACCCTCACCAGCGACCGGCACCCCTACCCCTCCCAACCACCCTTACAACATCCGCCCTTCCCATTCCCCGCCCAGGATCTACCTGCACCTCACCTAGACTCCCTAGTTTTACATAGTGGTTTCCAACTGTGATATTATCCCCGCTACACCAATCGATTCTCCACAGAAAATCGAGTCAGGAACCGTCAAAACCCGAAAATGACCAAAAACCGAGTAATCTGGTGTTGCCGCATAAGCGACAAAATACGCCTTCCCCAATCCCTCCCGGGATTCAACCCTCACCAGCGCCTGGCCCCTACCCCTCCCAACCACCCTAACAACATCCGCCCTTCCCATTCCCCGCCCAGGATCTACCAGCATCTGTCTACGCGATTCAGTTGGCGGCTAGACAAAACGTTCTCTTTCTAAAGTCCGTATCACACGTCAGACCGTTCTCCTCCCCATCCCACAGACCGTCTGGACAGACCGATTCTTTGGTAATTTTCACATGCAAATTCATTGATAATTTTTCCTTGAAATAAGGTTCCATGGATAGATAATAACAAACATTGATGCAGGTGCGCAAAAGTAAACATATCCGTAGCATCAGCCATTCAGAAAATAGGGTCTGTGGTCTGTTCGCTGGTCTGTCCGTCGTGTCGGTCTGACGTGTGATACGGGCTTAAGAACCGATTCGCAGTTATAAAATTATTTTTTAAGGGTCATAAAAATATTTTTTTTAGCCAAAAATTAGTTTTTAAACCAGTTTTTGATCACTAAAACTCAACTAATTTTGACTTATAGGAAGTGAAAAATTTGTAAAAACCTTTATGGAATCCAACAAGCTCAAAAAATTCAAAATCGGTTACGTAGAACTCAATCGGCAAAAACGCGAAAAAGGAGAAATCCCGTCAAGAAATTTTGAGCCAAACCGATTAAAAAACAAAATTTTTGAACATTTTTGGAAAAACCCCCTATTCTATGGTAAATCAAGCAAAAAATACTCAAAAAATTCTAAACCCCTCGGCATCACCTTCAAAATTGAGTTTTTGCGTTTTTTCAAAAATATACCCTAATTATGCCAAATTGGACTCCTTAACCTTTCCGATCGAGTTCCCAGGTCAATATGCACCAAGTTGGAGCAAACCACAACTTTTAGGACTAGTTTCATCAAAATTGGGTCAGTGGTTAGATACGATGTCGTCGCCACAAAATTTTGACCAGATTTGGCCCTACAAGTTGTGGTTTGCTCTAACTGTTAAAAAATGATAAGGGGTCCAAACCCCCCCCCCCCCCGAAAAAAAACTGTTTTTGAAATAATGACTTTTTTGACATTTGAACGTTTTTGAGTACTTTACAGTGACGTGAGTGGATTCTCTTACCCAAGGTGCACATCAAGATAAATTTGCTAAATTTTCGTTTTTTTTTCAAAATCAGACCACTCTTTTTATGCGTCGGACGGACAAAAAAATTTTATTGCATATTTGTGTTCTTTTTTTGTGATGAATCGTCGGCCGTGGAATATTCTTCTAGTGGAAATAGTCGGGATTCGGCCAATTGAATGACTCCACTCCTCAGTACATTTATTCAGTGACGTTTCGGGATGGGAGCAGTTGGCTCCCGAAACGTCACTGAATAAATGTACTGAGGAGTGGAGTAATTCAATGAGGAACATGCATGAAAAAAAATAAACTGTTTTTTCGCCATAATATTCCTTGTTAGGCTTCGAAAATGGTGTTATGGTGGATGACGGTTCGGAAAAGAGGGAATTAAAAGAGGAGGGAGGCTTAGTGAAAATCGCTGGTTTGAAGTCGAGCGGGAAAATGGGCAGCCTCAAGGTTACACAGTGCGATGTCATCTTCCCGTGAACACCAGTGCAACCTCATCCGAGTTCATGTGTGTATGCTGTGATAGGACGGCGATAACGGATTTTTTGCCGTTACATTAAGAAACTACGCGCAGTCACGTCCGCACAGTGACGTCATACGGTTAACCGCCACATTCAAAAAGGCACTTTTCATTAGCGTTTTTCACCAGGAAAAATGTTGTTTTTTTGTTGTAGACCATCACTGCATCATTTTCGCATCCTAAACAGCATCATTCTGGCGGAAAAAATGGATTTCGTTTTTCATGCATGTTCCTCATTGGCCGAATCCCGACTATTTCCACTAGAAGAATATTTGTGTTCTAGAACCTCTGGAACGTGAAAGAAAAAATTGTCAGGGGGTGTGGTAAAAAAGTTTGCTCGACCGATTACATAGGTAAATTATTTCTGGAAATAATGTACCAATAATTCAAGTTCAATATCTATCTCTAAGATAATATTAAAACTGGAAAACAAAAGAGGCCAAACGTTGACGTTTTTCAGATCAATTTTAATGCTTGAATGATGTGCTCGACACATCTTCTATAAAATTTTCTGGGATTAAAACGTTTGGAAAGGCGCTTCTTTTTTGTGGCATCAACCAACCAGCAGAAGTCTGTAAAAGAAACGAAAAAATCGGGAGGTACCAACCATTCGAAATAAATGGGTAAACTCCGGTCGGGTGGAAAGAATCTTCTCTCAACGAAGTATAGTTGATTGTAATATTGGAATAGCAATGAGACACCGCTCGAGTCTCTATGAGGACTTCGCATTGCCTGAAAATTTAAATGATAAAAATAAATTGCCTCATAGTCCAATCAATGACGTAGGATGCAGATTTGTGGAGGAAAGTTCAAATTTTCTCTTCTTGACTGTGTTCAGGGGGTAAAAGGACATACATACTTAAAGTCCCGACGTTTCTCAGCTCCGATTATCGATTTTAGGACGATTCCAGTACTTCCTTTTACTCTGTAAACATGGAAGTAAAAACAGGTTTCCAAAAACGATTGGGAGCTTGAATTATACTGCGAAATCGCGTCGTCGCCACGGTTGGACTTGGAGAATCTTCTTCGGAAGAGCAGGGCTCATTGTTGCTCGCCCGATGATCAAGTTATCGGATTCCTGCAGCTGATTTCCCAATGTGTGGAGTCCTTCCGAATCGAGATCGAGTTCCAGGGAATAGATTTTCTAAACCGGATAAACCAGTTCTCCTTTCGCAGTCTTGACTTGTACAACTCGTACACGTCCATCTTTCCCAGGTATGAGTTCTACAATTTGACCCAATGGCCATCGATTCTCTTTGTATCACCATTCTGATTAGAACGATTGCGCCAAGAATTGGAGGTTTCGTCTTCTGTTGGCTGGCGAATAATTTCAGTTGTACCAGGTACTCGGACCTGAATCGATTTTGCAGATTCATCTTCAACCATTGTCTGTATCTCACTCTGGACTTGAGATCTGTGGCTTCGATTCGATCTAGGTCTGGTGAACCAACTTCTTCGCTGTCCATGAGAAACATGTTCGGTGTTAGTGGCGTGAGATCTTCTGTATCTTGAGAAACCGAAGTCAGCGGTCTTGAGTTTATTACTGCTTCGCAGTCGCAGAGCAATGTCGTCATCTCTTCTTGATTCACTGACGATCTTCCCAAAACTCATTGCAGTAGATTTTTCATGATGCCAATCAACCTCTCGCACCAACCACCCCGCCATGGTAAACCAGGCGGGTTGAAGCACCACTCAATTTCCAAACTGACATGTGCTCCAATATATTCTTCCAATCCAAGGCTTTCATGCCATTCTTGGCTCCTACGAAGTTCGTCCCTTGTTCACTGTAAATGGTTCTAGGGCGTCCTCTCAGGTTTATGAACCAACTTAGGGTGAGTAAGAAACTGCCGGTCGACTGAGAACTGAAAAATTCGAGATGCACTGCCCGGTAGATGCTGCAAGTGAATAGGAAAACCCGAAATTTCTTGTTTGGCCCACCATCAACTTTAAGGTAAAGTGGTCCAGCTAAATTGCTTGAGATACGCGATTTTCGAATACCTAATGGTGGTATCGACTGGAACTTTTTGGCAGAGTAACGTAGGCAGCGAGCGCACTTTGTGAGCGCCTTCTTGATTGTTAGTCAAGAATCCAGAATTGTTGTCTTAGACATGACATCATAAATTGATTCCCAGCGTGCGAATTTTCTTGATGGATGTCTAGAATAAGACGCAAAATCGCTGGATGATCTAGGTAAGACAACCGGGAAACGAAATGGAAGTTCATTGTTTGAATTCAAAAATTTAGAGCACCATCCCTCACCCGGATTTGAAGCAGGTCATCTGGAAGACATGATGTTACTAGAGGAAGCAAAATTGGGGCACAGTTTTCTGACGTGACACCTAAAGTTTCAAAGATGGCATTGTAGTTTATCATGTAACACAGATATCGACAATTTTTGAGAAGAAACAGTATTTTGAAGAATGATCTTAAGTAGTTCATGGATGTAACATTTGGTAAGCAAATCTCTTTGACCGAATCCATCTTTCAAAGCTTGTATGACTTTTAGTACATGTTGCTGGTCATAGTGTGACTAGTTTCAACCTCTTGAGCTGGTGATCCTACATTTGTGGATACGAGTAGGTGAAATTTGTCAGCAGGGTCTAAATGGGGATCTCTATGAATCTTCTCATAGATCCAGAATGGCAGCCAGTTTGACAGAATCGTCATCATACTCGATGAGTTTCAACTGAGGTAGTTTGTGCTTACGTTTGATCATGCCGTCAACGCTACCTATACATTCAGTGTGGAAAGACTTCTACGATGCCATACTGTCAGGTTCGAGAGGTACGATGTTTCAACAGAAAAACGCTGCTAAGTAGATTAGTGAAATGGGTACATTATTTGTCTGTTTGTCTCAGAAATTCAAGTTCAAATAGTTGGAGTAGGTCGGTTTATCATCATATCATTTGTGGAGTAATGGTCCTCAATGATGGTGAGCTCAATGATGCTTAAATGGTACGTTTTCACAATGATGAATGAATAGGTACAAAAAGAAAATATGCGTGCCCCCACCCCTCCCCGGGGATTCAACCCTCACCAGCACCCGGCACCCCTACCCCTCCCAACCACTCCTTACACCATCCGTCCCTCCCATACCTGCATTGTACGCCCCCTTCTTAATTTCTGTCTACGCGATTCAGTTGGCCTAAAGACCTAGGATTTTCTATGCGGAATCGGCTTTTTGCGTTTTTCTCAGTCCGGGAGGGGCGTAGAAAATTACCAATTTTTCGTGCCATGTACCTACCCAAAACCTACTGAATAGGTAATATTTATTCTGGAATTTTATATTTTTTTTAAAGGGTCCGAAAAAAATATTTTTTTTAGGTAAAAAATTAGTTGTTAAAGCAGTTTTCGATCACCAAAACCCAACTAATTTTGACTTATAGGTAGTGAAAAATGTGTAAAAACCTTTCAGGGGGTGTCGTGAAAAAAATTTTCCTGACCGATTACATAGGTACATTATTGGGAATAATGTACCAAAATGCCCCGCAGTACCCGTCGACATCCTCGTGCCCGTATCCGTCGAGCATCAGGTTCTTCACGACGTGGCTTATGTCCGAAAGCTCTTGAAATAGTTGCTCCAAGAACCGCATGAGTCTGACGACCTCACCAACGTCGATTTGCTCGTCGTTCAACAAATTTTCAATCTTTCGAACGGCCCACGTGAACGACGATCGGGTGACGGCTTGGTTTTTATTTCGGCAGCAAGTTGTTTCGTCATCTTTGTTTCTTCTTCAAATGAGTTCAATTTTCTAACTTCACTTGGGCAAACTGTGAATTAGCAACTGTCCTGTCACGGTCGCCATTCATTGGAAATACAAATTTGTCTTTGTTCCAACGAGGAATAATAATAATGGGGAATTCGCGTCCATTTTTAATTTTGAAACTTTTCCCCCTAGAAATGTAAATTGGGTATAGGGTACCCCATATTGCTAGAAATAACCATGAGAAAAACATTTCAGTAACAGCAAAAGCCTGCCGTCTGCCAACTAGCTCTGAATTTGCCGGGGATGTTGATTGCGTCGTCACAGGGAACTTGTTTTCCTTCACAAAGCTAGTGGAGTCGTGGCAATGTAACCCACTCACAGGTTAACCACCCTTGCACTACGAGATGTCAGTCGAATCCTTAGGTAAACCGCTTACGTCATAACACTGTCGCCCCCTTCACAGCCCCCTCTTTTTGTTAGCAAAACCTATCTTAGGGCCGTTTTATCAATTCACTTATTCAACTGATTATCCAAGGACGCACCGACTAACTATTTTCCAGGTGACTTCATGCTGAAAAATCATAAGTCACGTTTCCACGGAATCAGTTAGTCGGTGCGTCCTTGGATAAGAGTCCTTGGATCAGTTGATTGGGTGAAATGATAAAGCGGCCCTTAAAATCCCTAAATTTTTGGGGACAGATTTCAGACATGAGTTATGGTATGCTAGTTCTTGAGTGACGATTGCCAAGGTACTGCTTGCCCTATGAGACCTCGCCACTGGAAATCATAATTTATTCCATTCCAAATTCATAAGTAACAAAGAAGCTAACTTCCAAAATTCAACATCTGGCTCGTACCACTGAACTGAAGATCAGCCGTGGGCTGTACCTGGGAACTTGGAATCAATTAACAATCAATGAACTTGGTGCATCAATTAAACTAATATATCGACGGCGAAGTGGTGAGACCTCGTACCTCCATTTTGTTAAGACCGCCACTGTTCCTATGGCACCCTATGTAACCACATTGAATTTCCATGACATCTTTAATGTGCACGTGCAGGTACGAAATTGGAGATACGAGGTCTCACCACTTCGCCGTCGATATTGAACATTGAAGTAAATGATGCAATTTCCAAAATTCATGCAATCCTACCTATTGATTTTCTCTTACTGAGGACCGATTCCAACGAACGTTATCGGCTGGTTAAAATTAGATACATGCCGACTTGTTAGTTACGGTCGGTCACGTTCCATCAATAAATCTACCAACAGCAAGCAACAATTCGGTAACTTTAACGAGTCGAAAACGAAAAATGTTTGGTGAAAGTGCCCCAGTACAAAGGCATTGACATGGAAAAGTGTAAAAAGTCTAATTTTACTGGAGGGCAGTGGCGGCTCCTGCCCTTAAACCCAGGGGGTGCACTTAGGCCATAAGATAACATAATATTATGAAACAATTGCGAAAGGAATATGTTATCATAAACAGTGTGCTTTGCTCAGCCAAATATCGATTTCAACTAAAGGTAAATGCAAATTAACAGCAAAGTTTTGCACACTTTCACGTCTCATTATAATAAAATTAACACCGAGAAACGTTCACAAGCGACAACAGAAGTATTTTGAGATGATTACCATCTATCAATTTTCAGAAACCCTATTTTGTAAAAGTTGAAATTGAAGTACCTATTGTCGGTTGTATTACCGAGTCGTGGAGCGATTTTTAGCTTTTACCTTCTGTAAAAGTCTTTCCGGTGCAGGTAAGGAGCGGTCGGGTTCCCGCATTGCTATTTTCTCCTACAAAGTAAACTTGGAAAAATTCTATTGAACTACCTTCACGTCATTAATTTTTATTATACCACAGAAGAAAAACAATGTTCTGATACCTTCAGTAATTTTCACTAAATCATATCAGTTTTCGAACTGATAAGACAAGATTACCTCAATTAAGTCGATCGCATTCGACCGGCGGTGCAGATAGGAAATCGGCTCCTGGACAGAAAGGTGAGACATTGACTGGCTCACTAACACTCCAAAAAACAGACTATCACTAACACCGTAGTCTACCGTAAGCGCCAATCTATCTTGTGCAGTCCTAGTTCATGCACGAGCCGCCATACAGTTTAGCGGTAGTGCGAGCCCTACGTTTTCCCTTTTCACCCTCAAATCACTCTCTTCTTTCTTGAACTTCCACCTTTCCGTCAGTGAACCTGAGGCTTTGCCAATGACGTTGTTGTTGTTTTTCAGAGAGGATTAATGATGAAGAGTTGAGAGTAATGTGACAGCAATAATGTAATTATTCCTTAATTCTTCGTAATTATTTCTTTCTCATTTTGGCCAGGGGGTGCAGATGCTCCTCTGCTCCTGCCAGTAGCCGCTCCTGCTGGAGGGTCGAAAAACTATGCATAGAAACGATGTAAATAGGAACGCTCCAGAAATTTGTCTCATGTCGAACCGAGTGAGTATAATCCAACTATGAAATTCTTCCTATCTAAGATTCGGCCATAGTCATAATTAAACAAGTTATAATCATGGCATGAAGTCTCACTTCCTCAGCATATATTTTCACCCCTGAAACAGGGGCTAACCCTGAGGGGAAAACTGGGTTAGCAGTCCCCTCAAAATCGTCACTAAAGAACCAGCACAACTCAGGTCTAAGGTTGGTCTGCCTAGTATTTGCTCAACTACTTAATAAGTCAATAAAAACCATTGTTACCTGTCGGACATCCATAAAATCAGCTATAGCTTTGGAGTATTTATTGCCTTCTTCACTGTAGTGTTCCAAGATGAAGTCCTACATTAAATAGAAAAATAAAAATATCGATGTTTGTAGCGGCAGTTATACAGCAGTCGGATGAATTAAAACAGATTATGGGCATTTGAGGGTATCAACATGCAAACAAATTTACTTTGAAGGGTTCGGCAAAATCAATTTCCTTGGTCTCCTTCAGGCCAAGAGGAATCATCGGCATTACTGGCTCCGAACTGTAATTAAATAGAAGAAAACAATTAGGTAGGAACCTACATTCAAGGTAAAACTATTAAATTAAATTCGTCATTATTAAAGTGAATAATAAAGTCGTCAAGCACTTCCTAGGCATATGAGCCGTTCGATGCGCCAGCCCTTCATTTGCACATTTTATTGGTCAAATTTAAAAGAACATTCGTTTTTACGTACAGAACGTATTTATAAAACTCACATGGTATGGAGACGATCACAGCAACTCAGGTACCTACTGTCAATCGCAAACACAATTTTCGAGATCCCAATTTTGAGGTAGCAAGCCAGCAACCTCGCAAGTTATATGGAAGTGGAATGTTTCCAAGATACGAAATAATATTAATATTAGGGTCATTCTAAAATTATGGGACTATTTCAGGTGTCGGAAAAACAAAAAAAAAGCTCGATTTCTCCACTTTTTTTTGGTGTTACGGTCTTTGTAGGGTTCCCTCAGTAGGTATAATTCTGAAGTGGGACCACACTTTACCTCGTAGTTTCTGAAATATCGAATTTTGAAAATTTGAACAATATAAAATTTTTTAAAAAATAATTAGGACACTAAAAATTAAGTTGTGAGAAAAACATTTTATTGCAGATTTGTGTTCTAACATCTTTGAAACGTGAAAGAAAGAATTTTCAAGGGGTGCGGTAGAAAAGTTTTTTCCGACCGATTAGGTACATAGGTACATTATTACTTCCATATTTACGGAGTAAATGGAAGTATTGTGATCGTCCTAAAATGGAGAATCGGAACGGAGCTTCAGAAAAAACTTTTTCTTATACACATTTACTCAGAATCACTTCCCGAACAAGTGTCTGTGTGTCCGTGTGTCCGTGTGTCCGTGTGTCCGTGTGTCCGTCTGTCCGTCTGTCCGTCTGTGGTCATTTACAAAAATGGCCATAACTCCCTCATTTCTCAACCTTTTTTCAAATTTCTTGAACTGAAATGTTTGTCTCGGCAAGACCTAACACCCTGTTTAATCGGAATTTGGATAACGCACAGTACTTCCGATATATTTGCATTTTTAGTGTTTTCTATTTTATTTTTTTCCGGCCACAAAAATGAACCGATTTGAGCGTTCTTGGTCTCAAAATCTTCGTTTTACCTTGCAGAATATGTGGATATTTTTTACATTCCGAAAATGTAGCGTTTTTTCATTTTGGGCGAATTTTAAAATTTTAATAGTGAATTTTTCGATATTTTTGACCTAAACGCTTTCAAAAGCAGTCAAAATATGATCAAATTGTGTCACAATTTTACGTTCCAAAATATGGAAGTATTGTGTGTTATCTACGCACCACTGGTTTTTAGAAATAATTTACCAAAATGACGTAAAGTTAAAAGCAGTGGTGCGTAGATAACACACAATACTCCCATGATTTGAAAGAAAAATTGTGACACAATTTGATCATATTTTGACTGCTTTTATGGGGGTTGAGGTCAAAAATATCAAAAAATTCACTATGCTGATTTTAAAATTTGCCAGAAAAAAATTCGCTACATTTTCGGAATATAAGAAGTATCCACATATTCTGCAAGGTAAAACGAAGATTTTGAGACCAAGAACGCTCAAATCGGTCTATTTCTGTGGCAGGAAAAAAACCAGTGGTGCGTAGATAACACACAATACTTCCATATTTTGATACGTACATATTTGACAAAATTTGATCATATTTTGACTGTTTTTAAGGGTGTTTAGGTCAAAAATATCAAAAAATTCGCTACGCAAATTTTAAAATTCGCAAGAAAAAAATCGCTACATTTTTGGAATATAAAAAAAATCCACGTATTCTGCAAGGTAAAACGAAGATTTTGAGACCAAGAATGCTCAAATCGGTCCATTTTTGTGGCCGGAAAAAATAGAATAGAAAATACTAATAATGCAAATATATCGGAAGTACTGTGCGTTATCCGAATTTCGATTAAACAGGGTGTTAGGTCTTGCCGAGACAAACATTTCAGAAATTTGAAAAAAGGTTGAGAAATGAGGGATGGAAATGGCCTTTTTTATAAATGACCACAGACGGACACACGGACAGACGGACACACAGACACACGGACACACAGACACTTGTTCGGGAAGTGATTCTGAGTAAATGTGTATCAGAAAAAGTTTTTTCTGAAGCTCCGTTCCGATTCTCGATTTTAGGACGATTACAATACTTCCATTTACTCTGTAAATATGGGAGAAATAAAATAGGAAACACTAAAAATGCAAATATACCGGAAGTACTGTTAGTAATTCAAATTCCGATTAAACAGGGTGTTGGGTCTTGCTGAGACGAACATTTCAGTTCAAGAAATTTGAAAAAAGGTTGAAAATTGAGGGAGTTATGGTCATTTTTGAAATGACCACAGACGGACACACAGACACTTGTTCGGGAAGTGATTCTGAGAAAATGTGTATGAGAAAATTTTTTTTCTGAAGCTCCTCTCCTTAACCCTTTTACTCACTTCCTGAAAAATTGTCTGTGTCCATCTGTGGTCATGTACAACCTGTGGTGCGTAGATAACAAACATTACTTCCATATTTTAAAACGTAACAAGTGGTGCGTAGATAACACACAATACTTCCATATTTTGAAACGTAAAAGTGTGACACGATTCGATCAAATTTTGACTGCTTTTAAGGGTATTTAGGTCAAAAATATCAAAAAACTCACTATGCAAATGTTAAAATTCGCCTAAAATGAAACCTGTGGTGCGTAGATAACACACAATACTTCCATATTTTGAAACGTACATATTCGACAAAATTTGATCATATTTTGACTGTTTTTAAGGGTGTTTAGGTCAAAAATATCAAATAATTCACGATGCAAATTTTAAAATTCGCCAAAAAAAAAACCCGCAACATTTTCGGAATGTAAAAAATATCCAAATATTCTGCAAAGTAAACGAAGATTTTGAGACCAAGAACGCTCAAATCGGTCCATTTTTGTGGCCGGAAAAAATAAAATAGAAAACACTAAAAATGCCAGTATATCGGATATTCCTGTGCGTTATCCAAAGTTCGATTGAACAGGGCGTTAGGTCTTGCCGAGACAAACATTTCAGTTCAGGAAATTTGGAAAAAGGTTGAGAATTGAGGGCGCTATGGCCATTTTTGTAAATGACCACAGACGGACAGACGGACGGACGGACAGACGGACTAACGGACACACAGACACTTGTTCGGGAAGGGATTCTGAGTAAATGTGTATAAGAAAAAGCTTTTTCTGAAGCTCCGTTCTGATTCTCGATTTTAGGACGATCACGAAACTTCCATTTACTCTGTAAATATGGAAGTAAAAACGCCACATTTTCGGAATGTGTCCGTTAGTCCGTGTGTCCGTCTGTGGTCATTTAGAAAAATGGCCATAGCTCTCTCAATTCTCAACCTTTTTTCAAATTTCTTGAACTGAAATGTTTGTCTCGGCAAGACCTAACCCCCTGTTTAATCGAAATTTGGATAATGCACAGTACTTCCGATGTATTTGCATTTTTAGTGTTTTCTATTTTTTTTTCTCCGGCCACAAAAATGAACCGAATCGAGCGTTCTTGGTCTTAAAATCTTTGTTCTACCTTGCTGAATATGTGGATATTTTTTATACTCCGATAATGTGGCGTACTCTTATTTTGGGCAAATTTCAAAATTTGAATGGTAAATTTTTTGTATTTTTGACCTAAACACCCTTAAAGGCAGTCAAAATATGATCAAATTGTGTCACAAATTAACGTTTAAAAATATGGAAGTATTGTGTGTTATCTACGCACCACTGCAGCTTGCCAGGTAGAGGCAGCTTAACGCCTTATTGAAATACCTAGTCATCTCTTTCTGGGCACTGATTTTTGAAAACTAGAAAGAAAGAAAAGTTGCACAGTGCGCTATCCGTCTGTCTAGGCATGTTAGCCACCCTCAGAAAAAGTTTCAATTGGTAATAAGTTATTACTAAGAACCGAAAAAGGGACAAACCGCAATTATTCGCGTGACGCAATCCCGAATGGTCTCGGTTCTTCAGCGCGGGCCCCCATCAGGTAACCTCGAGGTCCTGCGGGACGATCAGGTCCTGGAGGGCAACGACCTGACTTGCCCTCACTTTGCTTTCCCCGTTGACTACATTTCTACCCTACTCAATCTTAAGCCTATGGTCACTTTTAGCGAAATTATGTTACAACTGCGATTCATATAACGGGTAGGTGAACTTGAACCTAATATGTTATCTGATCATTATGTTCATGAACATAATATGTTATCTGATATTATCAGAATATATCGGAAGTACTGTGAGTAATCCAAATTTCGATTAAACAGGGTGTTAGGTCTTGCCGAGACAAACACATCATTTCAAGAAATTTAAAAAAAGGTTGAGAATTGAGGGAGCTATGGCCATTTTTGTAAATGACCACAGACGGACACACAGACACTTGTTCGGGAAGTGATTCTGAGTAAATGCGTATAAGGAAAAGTTTCTTCTGAAGCTTTCTTCCGATTCTCGATTTTAGCACGATTCCAATACTCCAATATTTGCTCTGTAAATGTGGAAGTAAAAATTGGATACGAGTTTTCTAGGGCTGCTTCTAAATTTCTCTCATTTCTCTTGAGTGATTGTGATTTGTAGGAATCGGATCCGTGTTTGTTAACATATTTTTTTCTAGGCAATGTAGGTACTGATGTTTTTCAAGTAGGCATGATCATATTGACATTTTCTGAACCGTTGAAGCCCACTTTCATTTCACATATTTTGACATATTCCACTATAAATCCATATTTTACAAATATTTGGTCCACAAAAACACATATTTGCTAATTTTAGGTAGTTTTTCATACTTTTGAGGAAATCATTTCTCATCCAAAAACCTGTAACCTATGGTGAATCAAGCGAGGAATCCGGGAAAAATACTTAAAAAAAATCTAACCTCACGACATCACCTTCAAACTGAAACTGAAGTTCAAACTCAAACTGAAACTCGAAAACAAACTCAAACCGAAGTTCAAACTCGAACTGGAATTCGAAGTCAAACTCAAACTGACGTTCAAACTCGAACTAAAACTCGAAGTCAAACTCAAACTGAAGTTCAACTGGTCAAACTGAGTTTGACTTCGAGTTTTAGTTCGAGTTTGAACTTCAGTTTGAGTTTGACTCCGAGTTTGAACTTCAGTTAGAGCTTAAACATTTTTTGAACATATTTAAGGCCGTATCACACGTCAGACCGATCTCCTCCCCATCCCACGGACAGACCCACAGACCCTATTCTCTGATTGGCTGATCCTATGGATATGTTCACTTTGGCGCACCTGCATCAATGTTTGTTATTATTCATCTATGGAACCTTATTTCTAAGAAAAATTTTCAATGAATTTGCACGTAAAAATCACCAAAGAATCGGTCTGTCCAGACGGTCTGTGGGATGGGGAGGAGAACGGTCTGACGTGTGATACGGGCTTTAAACCTTTTTACATATTTTCCAAAAAATTTTGTAGAAATAATAAACCTTTTTACATATTTTCCACATATTTTAAGAAAATTAACACAATTAATTATGTCACATACTTGGCATTTTTAAATACATAAAAATCCGATCCCTAGTGATTTGTAATGGGTAATGAGATTCAGCACTTTTTCCGCCACTCTGCACCTTTCTTCAATTTTTGATGGGTTGTAATTGTGAAAAGTAGGTATGGTATGTCTCGAACTTTGATCCCATCAAGTACAAATTCAAACCGCGAGTTTAGAAAGAAATGAAACATATAGATAGATACCTAAGACAGTCTACATCCACGCACCACTACTTCTCTGTAAAGCCCGTATCACACGTCAGACCGATCTCCTCCCCATCCCACGGACAGACACACAGACCCTATTCTCTGATTGGCTGATCCTATGGATATGTTCACTTTGGCGCACCTGCATCAATGTTTGTTATTTTTCATCTATGGAACCTTGTTTCTAAGAAAATTTTTCAATGAACTTGCACATAAAAATCACCAATGAATCGGTCTGTCCAGACGGTCTGTGGGATGGGGAGGAGAACGGTCTGACGTG
This sequence comes from Nesidiocoris tenuis, assembly GCA_036186465.1. Classification (NCBI taxonomy): domain Eukaryota; kingdom Metazoa; phylum Arthropoda; class Insecta; order Hemiptera; family Miridae; genus Nesidiocoris; species Nesidiocoris tenuis. The sequence continues at coordinate 323,743 of AP028919.1, read as the reverse complement.
TGATAGGTACGGCCTTAAGGTGGAACTGAAATAACCCGCATAAACATTGTGACAGACATTGTTAGAGCAAGAGATAGGGAACATAGAGAATAATCGGGCCCGAGGCATTGGGTTTTCTCCAACTGAGGCATTGCCCACTGCGCCCAATACACTGAACTGGTGACTGTCGGCGTCGGGGATCCCACGGCCCAACCGTTGGCACACATTCTCACAGCTAGTGAAAGAATTGCCGATTTTCTCTCACATTCTTTCACTGGCATTCTGTAAATATTCACTCGAGAGAAAAAATTTGAACTATCATTAAAATTTCGAATAGGGTAGGTGGGGGCAAAAGATTCCAGTTTTGACATTTTGGCTTCCTTCGGCCCCCCAGACAGTCTTTGGGAGATGAAAAGCAGCCAGTATCGAAGTTTAGCATCTCCTCTACCTTGACTAAAATGACGGGAATTTTCCCTAATGATTAAGGTGGATAATTCTCAGTTTTTCGAAAAAATGTCTTTGGAACCTTTTGCCCCTGTGGTTGGGGCAAAAGGTTCCACTGGAAGAAAAACAAAGTAGGTAACAAAAATGATTCTATAAATGATTTTATTCTTTGAAACACTAGTAACAACATGGGGTGCGGCTTAGGCCACTAATAGGAGGATACCGTAGGTATCAGTCTAAACTGTTTAATACGAATCACGCATGTAACTTGAAATTTCAGAAAAAGGACTCAGTTGACTATAAATTCAGTCTTTAAAATCTTACCTACTTTTTTCTTTCTTTGTGAACGATTCTTACATACGAGTATTTAGTCATTTAACTAGTTGGCCATCACAGGATGTATAGGGTACTGAAAATATCACTACGAAAGTGGAATCTTTTGCCCCCCCTACAGTGGAAACTTTTGCCCCGAAACGAGAGTTTTTACGTTAGGAGTGATTCCCATTGTTCTGCTCAAGTGATGGGGAACGCAACGACAGGATTTCAAAGACCAAATACCAAGCAATAACGGAAAAATAACGCCAATACCCTGCCAAACAATTGTCTTTCGTCAATAAGCAATCCAAAATCGCGAAAAATTACATCAAAATCGTTAAAAACACATTTACCCCATCTTGAGCCTTACTGTCCCACCGATCGCCTCCAGACTACACTGGCCAACTGGCGGGAACTGAGCAGACCCAATGACGTCTCAATCCGTCCTCAAACTCTTCCCGTTTTTTTTTTAAATGCCGCTGGAATCTTTTGCCCCATGGAACCTTTTGCCCCCACCTACCCTAACTATTTGGCAGCAGTGTGGATTGATGAAAAATTAGTCGGGATTCGGCCAGTGAACAACAAACTCGTTCAGTAATGCATGATTTTACTCAGAGAAGAACTTCTTTCGTCTGAGGTGAAAGATCTTCTCTTTCGAAACGTTAAAATTCGCTGCCACTATAGTTCGGTTATATCTTTACCCTCCATACGACACCTATCGTCCCAGGATGAACCCTGCACTAAAGTCATCCATTGGCAAATCATCGAAGACCCCATCACTCGTGCTCCAGGAAAAAGCCCATCTAAATATCGAGAATTTGGTACAAAATCTTACACACAAAAATAGGGAAGGGAAGTACGGTGAGTAATCTACGCATCAGTAGTTAGTCACAAAATAGTTTTATACGTCAACATTGTGAAATTTTATAAACCTGGTGTTGGTATTTTGCGTCCATCAGGGATTATAAAGTATTTTATGGAACATTGAATACGACAGTTGAAAAACAGGGTAGGCACATTCCTATCTGTATTATAATTAAGAACAAAATTGAATCCTTAGGTTGAGTAATGGTCTTCACGAACACCAGTTTGAAATGTAATCAGAGGGGATGATTTCTAAGGAGAAAATCGAAAGTGGACATTCGTGTCAGGACAAGCGCTGGAATCCCTGAGCCTCGAACGTAGGTCCTTCCAATCACGCTGAGATGCAACAAAATCGACTCCTACGTACCATTCGAATTAAAATCAACATCCCAGTTCAAGAAATTTGAAATAAAAAAGGTTAAGAAGCTATGGCCATTTTGGTACATTATTTCCAGAAATAACGTACCAACGTAATCGGTCGAGCAAAATTTTTTTACAACACCCCCTGAAAATTTGTTCTTTCACGTTTCAGAGGTTTTGGAACACGAATATACAATAAAAATTGTAAAAACATTTTTCCCGACCGATTACATAGGTACATTATTTCTGGAAACAAATCTGCAATTAAATTTTTTTGTCCGTACGCCGTCAGCAGCAAAACGCATAGAAGGACGGTCCGATTTAAATACCAGTGGTGCGTAGATAACCCACAATACTTCCATATTTTGGAACGTAAAATTGTGACACAATTTGATCATATTTTGACTGCATTCAAGGGTGTTTCGGTCAAATGTATCAAAAAATTCACCATCCAAATTTTAAAACTCGCCCAAAATAAAACCAGTGGTGCGTAGATAACACACAATACATTATCGGAAAATAAAAAATATCCACATATTCTGCAAGGTGAAACAAAGATTTTAAGACCAAGAACGCTCAAATCGGTTCATTTTTGTGACTGGAAAAAAATAAAATGGAAAACACTAAAAATGCAAATATATCGGAAGTACTGTGCGTTATCCGAATTTTGATTAAACAGGGTGTTAGGTCTTGCCGGGGCAAACATTTCAGTTCAAGAAATTTGAAAAAAGTTTGAGAAATGAGGGGGTTATGATCATTTTTACTTCCATATTTACAGAGTAAATGGAAGTATTGTGATCGTCCTAAAATCGAGAATCGGAACGGAGCTTCAGAAAAAACTTTTTCTTATACACATTTACTCAGAATCACTTCCCGAACAAGTGTCTGTGTGTCCGTCTGTGGTCATTTACAAAAATGGCCATAGCTCCCTCAATTCTCAACCTTTTTTTAAATTTCTTGAAATTTCTGAACAAGTGTCTGTGTGTCCGTGTGTCCGTCTGTGGTCATTTACAAAAATGGCCTTAACTCCCTCATTTCTCAACCTTTTTACTTCCAAATTTACAGAGTAAATGGAAGTATTGATATCGTCCTAAAATCGAGAATCGGAACGGAGCTTCAGAAACCAGTGGTGCGTAGATAACACACAATACTTCCATATTTTGAAACTTACATATTTGAAAAAATTTGATCATATTTTGACTGTTTTTAAGGGTGTTTAGGTCAAAAATATCAAAAAATTCACTATGCAAATTTTAAAATTCGCCAAAAAGGAAAATTCGCTACATTTTTGAAATATAAAAAATATCCACGTATTCTGCAAGGTAAAACGAAGATTTTGAGACCAAGAACGCTCAAATCGGTCCATGTTTGTGGCCGGAAAAAAATAAAATAGAAAACACTAAAAATGCAAATATACCGGAAGTACTGTGCGTTATCCAAATTCCGATTAAACAGAGTGTTAGGTCTTGCCGAGACAAACATTTCAGTTCAAGAAATTTGAAAAAAGGTTGAGAATTGAGGGAGCTATGGCCATTTTTGTAAATGACCACAGACGGACAGACGGACACACGGACAGACGGACACACAGACACTTGTTCAGGAAGTGATTCTGAGTAAATGTGTATAAGAAAAAGTTTTTTCTGAAGCTCCGTTCCGATTCTCGATTTTAGGACGATCACAATACTTCCATTTACTCTGTAAATATGGAAGTAAAAACGTTTCCTTATACACATTTACTCAGAATCACTTCCTGAACAAGTGCCTGTGTGTCCGTCTGTGGTCATTTACAAAAATGACCGTAGCTCCCCCAATTCTCAACCTTTTTTTCAAATTTCTTGAACTGAAATGTTTGTCTCGTCAAGACCTAACACCCTGTTTAATCAAAATTTGGATAACACACAGTACTTCCTATATAATATATTATTTATTATAAAAATGTATATGTAAATGTATATGTACCTATATAAAATGTATATGTAAATAATATTATTTATTATAAAAATGCAAACATTATTTGCATTTTTAGCGTTTTCTATTTTATTTTTTTCCGGCCACAAAAATGAACCGATTTGAGCATTCTTGGTCTTTAAATCTTCGTTTTACCTTGCAGAATATGTGGATATTTTTTATATGCCGAAAATATGGCGGTTTTTCATTTTGGGCGAATTTTAAAATTTGAATAGTGAATTTTTTATATTTTTGACCTAAACACCCTCAAAAGCAGTCAAAATATGATCAAATTGTGTCAAAATTTTACGTTTCAAAATATGGAAGTAATGTGTGTTATCTACGCACCACTGGTTTCGTAATGAACCGATGAAACCGATTACGCGTTCTTGGTCTTAAAATCTTTGTTTTACCTAGCAAAATATGTGGATATTTTTCTATATCCCAATAAATTGGCGTATTTTTATTTTGGGAGGGTTTCAAAATCTGCATAGTGAATTTTTTGATAGTTTTGATAGATAACACCCTTAAAAGCAGTCAAAATATTATCAAATTTTGTCAAAAATGGACGTATCACGATATGAAAGTATTGCGTGTTATCTACGGACTGTTTTTCCATTAAATATTAACAATAAAATATTAATTCATTTAATTTCAATAGGTATTTTATAATTTAAATTGGTTTTACTTCGGCTGGGAATGTGTATCAAAAATGTAGCTATGCAGCAATTTGAGAATCCTCTTACTACGAAAATGTTGGCACAAACACAGTGATCTAGAGAGATCACAAAATCTTAGAAAGTGAAACTTGCCCAGACAGGTCATCTTACTGGCGGTAGCTCTCGCTAAGCCTTGGGGAAGCGTTCCTTGGTAAAGATTACACACACACGCGCGCAACAACAATGAACGTAAACTTCAGTAGGCATGTAATGGTGTTTTACTACCATGTTTATGAAGTGAATCGAAGTATTGTAATCGCCTTAAAATCGAAAATCGGATTGGACCTTCAGAAAAAATTGTCCCTTATACACTTTTACTCACTTCCTGAACAATTTTCTGTGTCCGTCTGTGGTCATTTACAACCAGTGGTGCGTAGATAACACACATTACTTCCATATTTTAAAACGTAAAAAGGTGACACAATTTGACCATAGTTAGACAGCTTTTAAGGGTGTTTAGGTCAAAGATATCAAAAAATTTACAATTCAAATTTTAAAATTCGCCCATAATAAAAATACGCCCACTTATCGGAACATAAAAACGCTGCTAAGTAGATCAGTGGCATGTGCACATCAGTTTTCGGTATATCCGAAGAACTCTGCAAATTTTGCACAGGGGTTCATTTTTCGATTGCAAAGACAAATCTTACGATATATAGGTTCTCCTTAAACACGGAATTTAGTTGTTATTATTCTAGAATTTCAGTATAAATTGGTAGATATTTTAGATGGGGATTTAGAAAAACGTTGCCTCAGAATGCCTCTGAGAATGCCTCAGAACCTTTGTTAAAGCCTGTCTCGTTCTTGTGTTGCCCAGCGCAACTGGTCGTAGTGTGAGTGCGTCACCTTGTTGTTGTAATAGGCTAGTGGTCGTAAGTAGATCAATCAACCGTATCTAAGAGCCGAGGCCAAATTCTCAACTTTTTCCAATTTTTGTTTTGCTGATTTGTATAATGCGACCAAATTCTTTAAATTGAAGATATCGGGAGGACAGAAGTTTTTGTGGGGATTCCAACGAGTGGAAAACGATTTTTGTGGCTCTAGTCGTTTTCGAGTTATAAAGAATTGTAGAAATTTTTAAAAACTCAAAAATGTCTCACTAAAACTGCAATAACTCCTAAACGGTTGAAGCTACCGGCGTGGCGATGGTCTCATTCGATTCAGCATAAAAAAATCTATAGAAAATGATGCGTCACATGCCTATGTTTCAAATTTCCAGAAAAACACGAATTTTTTCCCACTTCAACAGCTGTTTTACTGGCCTTAAAATTAAGGTAGGGTTCTGCCGAGACGTTAGGACCAACTAGATACGGAACTTGATTTTTGGTGAAAATTTCAAAATTTTTCGATAACTCCTTCCCCCTGAAAAACCCCGGACGGCGGACGGCGTACGGCGGACGGCGTACGGCGGACGGCGTACGGCGGACGGCGTACGGCGGACGGCGGACGGACAAAAAATTTTTATTGCAGATTCGGATTCTACACCCCTTGAAACGTAAACCAACAAATTTTCAGGGGGTGTTAAAATTTTTTTTTTCCTGACCGATTACAAAGGTTCATTTCTATAGAAAAATGAACCAAAATATCCACATATCGACGGCGAAGTGGTGAGATCTCGTATCTCCATTTTGTTAAGACCGCCACTATTCCTATGGTACCCTATGTAGCCACATTGAATTTCCATGACATCTCTAATGTGCACGTGCAGGTACGAAATTGAAGATACAAGATCTCACCACTTCGCCGTCGATGTTCTGCAACGTAAAACAAAGATTTTAAGACCAAGAACGCTCAAAACGGTACTGTATGTTATTCAAATTCCGATTAAACAGGGTGTGACAAACATTTCAGTTCAAGAAATTCGAAAAAAGGTTGAGAATATAGGGAGCTATGGTCATTTTTGTAAATGACCACAGACGGACTAACGGACACACAGACACTTGTTCGGGAAGTGATTCTGAGTCAATGTGTATGAGAAAAAGTTTTTTCTGAAGTTTACTGAAGTTTATACTTCCACATTTACAGAGTAAATGGAAGTATTGGAATCGTCCTAAAATCGAGAATCGGAATGGAGCTTCAGAAAAAACTTTTTCTTATACACATTTACTCAGAATCACTTCCTGAACAAGTGTCCGTCTGTCCGTCTGTGGTCATTTACAAACATGGCCATAACTCGCTCATTTTTATTTTTGGCGAATTTTAAAATTTTAATAGTGAATTTTTTGATATTTTCGGTCTGAACTCCCTTAAAACCCGTCAGAATATGATCAAATTGTGTCACAATTCTACGTTTCATAATATGGAAGTATTGTGTGTTATCTACGCACCACTGGTTTTCTCAAGATTTTGCTCAACATGGTCAATGTAGGCATTGCGTAATTATACACAACTTGCATATTAGGTAGGGAATATCTGGGAAGATTTGGAAAAGCCTAGGAAAGTTCAGATGTTGCTGAACATGAGTACCATCTTCATTTAATGAACCAATTATGTTAATGAAAATGGCTTAAATTTGAATATTTGGCCTGGTACCTTTTCACTTCCATATTTACAGAGTAAATGGAAGTATTGTGATCGTCCTAAAATCGAGAATCGGAACGGAGCTTCAGAAAAAACTTCTTCTTATAGGTACACATTTACTCAGAATCACTTCCTGAACAAGTGTCTGTGAGTCCGTCTGTGGTCATTTACAAAAACGACCATAACTCCATCAATTATTAACCTTTTTTCAAATCTCTTAGACTGAATTGTTTGTCTCGGCAATTCCTAACATCCTGTTTAATCGGAATTCGAATAACTCACAGTACTTCCAATATATTTGCATTTTTAGTGTTTTCTATTTTATTTTTTTCCGGGCACAAAAATGAACCGATTTGAGCGTTCTTGGTCTCAAAATCTTTGTTTTACCTTGCAGAATATTTGGATATTTTTACTTCCATATTTACAGAGTAAATGGAAGTATTGTGATCGTCCTAAAATCGAGAATCGGAACGGAGCTTCAGAAAAAACTTTTTCTTATACACATTCACTCAGAATCACTTCCTGAACAAGTGTCTGTGTGTCCGTGTGTCCGTCTGTGGTCATTTACAAAAATGGGCATAACTCCCTCATTTCTGAACTTTTTTTCAAACTTCTTGAACTGAAATGTTTGTCTCGGCAAGACCCAACACCCTGCTTAATCGGAATTCGGATTACGCCCAGTACTTCCGATATATTTGCATTTTTAGTGTTTTCTATTTTATTTTTTTCCGGCCACAAAAATGAACCGATTTGAGCGTTCTTGGTCTTGAAATCTTTGTTTTACCTTGCAGAATTTGTGGATATTTTTTATATTCCAATAATGTATTGTATTTTTATTTTGGGCGAATTTTAAAATTTTAATAGTGAATTTTTTGATATTTTTGTCCTAAACGCCCTTAAAAGCAGTCAAAATATGATCAAATTGTGTCACAATTTCACGTTTCAAAATATGGAATTATTGTGTGTTATCTACGCACCACTGGTTTCCTATGGCTAAGGCATTTTCTTTGACGGATGCGGCATCATGGTGAAGGATGGGAGAAGGGAGAGGAAGGAGCCCTGCTTGCATAACGGGTCTCGAAAAATAACTCCGGCCACTGAGTGAGCCAGCAGCCACAGACTCCCATTTTGACGAGTTACAACTCGACCGAACTTGAACAACTCCTGCTTTGTATTTATCATAAAAGTTGCATACTAAACCATTGTAATATAGCAATAAAGATTGCCCAGATTTAAAGATTTAACGGCATTACGCCAAATCTAAAACCAAAATTCAACTAAAGTTTTTTTTTTCGTTTGATCGCCTGATTGGTCGGTCAGGGTGTATGCTCGGTACTGTGAGATAATATCGTCGATGCAGAAGGGCGAATGTGGAAAAATCGATTTTCGGGTTTGAATCTTTTCGCGGGGAATTCGAATAAGTTTTTTTGCGGGGAATTCGAATTAGAGAGAGCAGGACGATCTGACCAATTAGAAAGGAGTTATTTGGGGAGAAAGAGGAGAGAGTATGGGGCGAATGTAGATCTTGTACCGCCAAAGGCGCGAATGTGGCCGTTTTTGAGGTTCCGCCTAACCCAGAAGCCACAGGTTTGTCTTTTTGAATGTTTTTATAAACTAGGAAAGTAGTAACAACAAAAACTACACTTGAAAACTTTTCATCTCGCTACAAAAAAAAAAAAAAAAAAAAAAAACGCGATTTCCCAAAACCTGCAATTTCTACATACGCCCTTTTGCCTCTACTGGGACGATATCTGAATGTCACTTTTCTTATGTTTTTTTTGGTTCATTTTTCTTAAGAAATGAACCTCAGTAATCGGTCAGAAAAAAAAATTTTTTACACCCCCTGAAAATTTGTTGGTTTACGTTTCAAAGGGTGTAGATCCGAATCTGCAATAAAAATTTTTTGTCCGTCCCTCGTCCGCCGTCCGGCGTTTTTCAGGGGAAAGGAGTGATCGAAAAATTTGGAAATTTTTACCAAAATCAGGTTCCGTATTTAGTTGGTGCTAACGTCTCGACAGAACCCTACCTTAATTTTAAGGCCAGTAAAACAGCTGTTGAAGTGGGAAAAAATTCGTGTTTTTCAGGAAATTGCAACATAATCATGCGAGGTATCATTTTCTATAGATTTCTCGATGCTCCAACCGTTCAGGATTTATTGCAGTTTTAGTGAGACATTTTTGAGTTTTCCACAATTTTCCCAATTCTTAAGGCCCATTTAGACGGGCAATTTTTCACGGCGATTATTGCTCAAACTGAATTGCCGGCTGCAAATAAAAAATTGGCGAGCAATTTTTTCCCTACGTCCGGCAAATTTCTCCCTACTTCCAGCAACTTTTTCCCTACTAGGAAGTTGCTCATTATTGCCGACAATAATTGCCCCGTGTGGAGCAATATTTTCGGGAATTGACGTGAAGCCAGCAATTATTTTGAGGCAATTTTTGAAACCCATCGCCCGTGGGTTTTAATTGCTCGTTTTCGGCAATTTTTTCGTAACAGACCGAATGGGATGGAAAACATCTGTATTTTTATATTGTATTTATTTTGTTCATTGTTATTATTTGTATTTATTTATTGTTGTAGGTATTTATTATTATTGTATGCTGCCTCCAAGAAGCCCCTCAGCAAGGCCTAAATTCTTCCTGATCAGCTGAGGAGCCCATTGCGCTGATTTCAAAACCGTTGGTCGTACGATGCTGAAATTTGGTACACAGCCTCAGAGGAGTCCCTCAGCAAGATTGGCTGGGCCAAAATACCTTCTGATCAGCTGAGGAGCCCATGGCGCTGATTTCAATACCGTGGTCGTACGATGATGAAATTCGGTACATAGCCTCAGAGGAGCCCCTCAGCATGACTGGCAAGACCTGAGTTCTTCCTGATTAGCTGAGGATTTTGGCCCTACCAATCTTGCTGAGGAGCTATTCCGAGGGTCCATATCAAATTTCAGCATCATACGACCACTGGAAATTACCGCCTCTGGCTCCTCAGCTGATCAGGACATGTTTTGGCCCAGTCAATCTTGCTGAGGGGCTCCTCTGAGGCTGTGTACCGAATTTCAGCATCCTACGACCAACGGTATGGAAATTGGTGTCATCGGCCCCACTGCTGATCAGGCTGCATACCAATTTTCAGTATTGTATGACGAGCGGGATGGGAAATGGCGAAATGGGTCCCTCTGCTGACAATTCACCCACCCGCACACACGTCATATTTATTAGGTACCCGATTGTATTATTTTATTAATTTTATCATTATATAACAACTTTACGAGCTCACAAGAAAACACAAATTGTCCGTCCACCGTGTAAACGCGAAAATTGAGCAAGTTTTATTGCCTGGAGTTGCTCCACTTTTTTCAAGCAATAAATTGCTGGTTCTCAAAAAAGAGAACAGGGAAAAATTGCCGAATCTATCGGAGTTGCTGGCGATTTTAATTGCCGAGAATTGCTCAAGTTTCGGCAATTTAGTTGCTCGTCTAAATGGGGCTTTAACAAATCAAAAACTACTAGAGCCACAAAATTTGTTTTCCACTCCCAACAAATCCCAATAAAAACTTCTGTCCACCCAATATCTCGTCGATGAAACTGCAATACTGCCCAATTCAAAGCATCGTGTCTTTTGGGGGCGTCTGGGTTGCCCACTTCTCAAAACTTGGATTGGTGGAAACTTGGCAAATCACGCGTCCATAGATTGCATGGCAAATGAATTGGGCAGTATTGATTCTACACCGTCGATCTTCAATTTAAAGAATTCGGTTGTATTATACAAATCAGCAAAACTAAAATTGGAAAAAGTTGAGAATTTGGCCTTGGTTCTTGGATACGGTTGATTGATCTTCTACTTACGATCACTAGCCTATTACGCCAATAGGGTGACGCACTCACACTATACCAGTTGCGCTTGGTAACGTGAGATCGAGACGAGCTTTACCAACGGTTCTGAGGCATTCTTGAGGCATAATGTAATTATTCGGAGTATTTAGTAAAAATTATTATTCTGGTAATTATGTAGGTAAATAAGAACAAATTAAATGGCGAATTTATAAAAATTAAACGATGGGCTGAGTTGGTAAGATTGGTAGATAGATACCTATCAAGATGGGTAGGTTTCTATCGAGCATTTTAATAATGTGGCTTTTTAGCTGGGTTGAAAAAAAAGTTTTCCTAAATCCCCGTCAAAAATACAAATACCTATATATATTTAAGTATATATACTGAAGTTCTAGAATGATAACAACTAAATTCCATGTTTCAGAAGCACCTATATATCATAAGGTTTGTTTTTTCAATCAAAAAATGAACCCCTGTGCTGAATTTGCAGAATTCTTCGGATACACAGAAAACTTATGTGCACATGCCAATCATCTAGTTAGGAGCGTTTTTTGGTTCATCTTTCTATAGAAATGAACCGTTGTAATCGGTCAGGAAAAAAAGAAAGGAAAATGTGAAAATGACTATACAAAGCTGACATTCTAGGCCAGTTTTTCTCGGAACGAGCGCGGATTTTTCCCACCCCATTCTAGTCCAAAAAAGTAGATCAGTGGCATGTGCACATTAGTTTTCTGTGTATCCGAAGAGCTCTGCAAATTTTGCACAGGGGTTCATTTTTCGATTGCAAAGACAAACCTAGGGATATATAGGTACTCCTTAAACACGGTGTTTAGTAGTTATTATTCAAGAATTTAAGCATAAATTTGTATTTTAGATGGGATTTAGAAAAACTTTCTTTTCAACCCGGCGAAAAAAAGCTACACTGCTCACTTTACTATCCCGATAGGTATCTGTCTACCAATCTTTTCAACGCAGCTCATAGTTCAATTTTGTTAAATTCACCATTCAATCTATTCTTATTCCCCTACATAATTAACAGAATAATAACAATTAAATTCTCTGAATAATGAAATTAAAAATGCCTCAAGAATGCCTCAGAACCATTGTTAAAGCTTGTCTCGCTCTAATGTTGCCAAGCGCAACTGGTCTAGTGTGAGTGCGTCACCTTGTTGTTGTAATAGGCTAGTGGTCGTAAGTAGATCAATCAACCGTATCTAAGAGCCAAGGCCAAATTCTCAAATTTTTCCGATTTTTATTTTGCTGCGACTAGATTCTTTAAATTGAAGATATCGGGAGGACAGAAGTTTTTGTGGGCATTCCCCCCGAGTGGAAAACGATTTTTGTGGCTCTAGTCGTTTTCGAGTTATTAAGAATTGTAAAAAATTTTAAAAACTCAAAAACGTCTCACAAAAACTGCAATAACTCCTAAACGGTTGAAGCTATCGGCGTGGCGATGGTCTCATTCGATTCGGCATAGAAAAATCTATAGAAAATGATGCCTCACATGCCTATGTTGCTTTTTTCCTGAAAAGCACGAATTTTTTCCCACTTCAACAGCTGTTTTACTGGCCTTAAAATTAAGGTAGGGTTCTGTCGAGACGTTAGGACCAACTAGATACGGAACTTGATTTTTGGTAAAAATTTCAAAATTTTTCGATTACTCCTTCCCCCTGAAAAACCCCGGACGGCGGACGGCGTACGGCGGACGGACAAAAAATTTTTATTGCAGATTCGGATTCTACACCCCTTGAAACGTAAACCAACAAATTTTCAGGGGGTGTTAAAAAAAATTTTTTCCCGACCGATTACAAAGGTTCATTTCTTAAGAAAAATGAACCAAAAAATTTTAACACCCCCTGAAAATTTGTTGGTTTACGTTTCAAGGGGTGTAGAATCCGAATCTGCAATAAAAATTTTTTGTCCGTCCGCCGTCCGCCTTCCGGGGTTTTTCAGGGGGAAGGAGTTATCGAAAAATTTTGAAATTTTTACCAAAAATCAAGTTCTGTATCTAGTTGGTCCTAACGTCTCGGCAGAACCCTACCTTAATTTTAAGGCCAGTAAAACAGCTGTTGAAGTGGGAAAAAATTCGTGTTTTTCTGGAAATTTAAAACATAGGCATGTGACGCATCATTTTCTATAGATTTTTCTATGCTGAATCGAATGAGACCATCGCCACGCCGGTAGCTTCAACCGTTTAGGAGTTATTGCAGTTTTAGTGAGACATTTTTGAGTTTTTAAAAATTTCTACAATTCTTAATAACTCGAAAACGGCTAGAGCCACAAAAATCGTTTTCCACTCGTTGGAATGCCCACAAAAACTTCTGTCCTCCCGATATCTTCAATTTAAAGAATTTGGTCGCATTATACAAATCAGCAAAACAAAAATTGGAAAAAGTTGAGAATTTGGCCTCGGCTCTTAGATACGGTTGATTGATCTACTTACGACCACTAGCCTATTACAACAACAAGGTGACGCACTCACACTACGACCAGTTGCGCTTGGCAACGTGAGAGCGAGTCAAGCTTTAACAATGGTTTTGAGGCATTCTTGAGGCATTTTTAATTTCATTATTCAGAGAATTTAATTGTTATTATTCTGCTAATTATGTAGGTAAATAAGAATAGATTAAGTGATGATTTCAACGAAAATTAACGACGCGCTGCGTTGAAAAGATAGATAGGTAGGTCAAGCAAGGGGGACCAAGCAAAGAGGATGATTATTTTTTGCCGGGTTGAAAAAACGTTTTTCTAAATCCCCATCTAAAATATCTACCAATTTATACTGAAATTCTAGAATAATAACAACTAAATTCCGTGTTTAAGGAGAACCTATATATCGTAAGATTTGTCTTTGCAATCGAAAAATGAACCCCTGTGCAAAATTTGCAGAGTTCTTCGGATATACCGAAAACTGATGTGCACATGCCACTGATCTACTTTTTTTTTTCTTTTTCAGATTACTAATATAGAAGTACGCACCGTGTAGGTGTGGCTTAGGTCGGCCTCACACTATCCGATTGCTGGTCGTTTAGGGGCGATAAACATGGGGACGTGGCATGGAAACGCCAATAAAATTCATCGGGGTGCCTCGACAAATCACACCAATGCATTTTATTATCCCCCTTCGCCAGCAATCAGATAGTGTGTGGCCGACTTTAAAAATTAACAATAATATGTATCTCAAATCTAGATGTACCTTTCACCTTGGTAGATCTCCACTGAAGAATTCAATTCAGCCAACTGTTCTTTCAGCAACTGAAGGTTCGAATTGACGAAACTCAATTCGAGAGCGACGGTTTCTTTCAGTTTTCGGTTGTTGGTGGCCCTATTGACCCAAGAAATATTTAAGATTGAATGGGGGTTGGATCATTTTTGTAGGCTATTGATTGAAGATTTTGTTATTAAGTAATTATTATGATAGGCTATTAGACCAAAGCAATTTATTCAGCTTGTGAAAATTTACTTGAAGAGATTTTCGGCGCCCGCGCGTAGCCGTAGCTCCTTGTTGATTTCCTGGTTGAGTTTGGACCTCTTGTTTTGCAGTTTGCCACGACATGTCGCCACTCTTGGGTCCGAACCCTATGGCAGATAATGGGAGACGGTTAGAACGCTTGAAGGGTTAATTAAATTACAACCAGGGGTGGGTATATAACACACAATACTTCCACATTTTGATAAGTAAATTTTTTGCCAAATTCGATGATATTTTGACTCACTTTGGAAGCTTTTAAGGTCAAAAATACAAAACCAGTGGTGCGTAGATAACACACAATACTTCCAAGAACGCTCAAATCGGTTAGCTTTTGTGGCCGGAAAAAATTAGATAGAAAACACTAAAAATGCAAATACAATGGAAGTTAAGTATTCGAATTCCGATTAAACAGGGTGTTAGGCCTTGCCGAGACAAATATTTCAGTCCAAGAGATGTGAAAAAAGGTTGAGAATTGATGAAGTCAGAGATTCAGCATTATTTATTTACAATTGTGGATACAATTTTACAAGACCGCCCATGACAAAAGTCGCGCGGGCGGTTTATATACTACAAATTTCACAGTACACAGTGTTTACATAGGTAGTTTATACTTGATCACACATTATACATTATTGTTATCAGACAGGTAGTAGGTACAAAGTTAGGTGTGTTGTGTGCCTTAATCTAACAACGTTTACAAAGAGTTGTTTATTTATTTTTTTCATTTTCTTTTCAGTTTAGTTTATATATATATTTTTTTTAAACGATTTTATTTTTAATTTTATTTTTTTATTATTATTATTATTATTTTTTTTTTACAAACTAATTTTTTTTTCAACTTTTAGTTAGGTAGTGTTAGTGTTATATTTCGGTTTGTTTTGAAATATTTCTTGGCTTTTCGCTTAATATTATTATAGGTGAATCCAGTGTGGTCGAACGACGTTGGTAGTATTTTGGGTAGTAGCTGGTTATATAGCAAGGGCAGCAAGCACGCTGATTGGTACTGAGAGTGCGAGTGGGCCCAAGTTTTCGTCTCCAGCTCAACGTGGTAAGCCCTTCTCGTACGACGTCCGGATCTGTCCGGAGGCCTTTTTTTGTAGTTCTGGTAGTGTTTGACAACGTAGAGGAATCCGGCCAGATAGTAGAGGGTTTTCAAAGAGAGCGTACCGATTCGTTCAATTTTTTCGTTGAGGGTAGGCTAGTTTCCCGGCAAGACCAAATTGATCGACCTCTTGTACGTTGAATGCAGTGGCTTGAGGTAAGACGGGAAGGTTCCACCGAAGTGGACTATCCCATAGGTCATGCGGGGTATGTACAGTGCAGAGAAGATCTTGGATCGTGTTTCGACGCTGGTTATGGGTAACAGGTACCTCAAGGCGAAGTTGAATTGATTCAGGTTTTTCCTTACTTTATTTATGTGCCACTCCCAGGTCAGGTGGTTATCCATCCACATCCCGAGGTATTTGGCTACCTCCTCCTCCTGTATAGAAATACAGCTACACGGACTCCCCGGACAGTCGTTTTCGTGCATCTTTACCTCAAGCCTGGATGACAAGTTTAGTGATGAGTAGCGATAGACTACCAATTTAGTCTTTTCTAGGTTCAATAGGAGCCGATTTTTCCTGAACCATTTACCTACCAGCTTCAAATTTTGTTCTGCTATGCTTTCCAGCGTCGACTCTGGCCCTCTTGCAGAAATCACTAACGATCCGTCGTCAGCGAAGAAGAATTGGGAGGTCATTGGGAGGTGCATGTCACACAGATCGTTGACGAACAGCAGGAACAGGATGGGGGACAATCCCGTACCCTGTGGAAGGCCTTGACTGGTATTCATTTCAGGGCTTATTTCGCCATTGACTCTCGTTACTTGGGACCTTCCACACAGGTAGGACTGGAACCATTTCAGGAGGTTGTCTCTCACTCCGCTATGGACAAGCTTATTCATTCAGTCATTTTTGTAAATGACCACAGACGGACACACAGACACTTGTTCAGGAAGTGATTCTGAGTAAATGTGTATAAGAAAAAGTTTTTTCTGAAGCTCCGTTCCGATTATGGATTTTAGGACGATTCCAATACTTCCATTTACTCTGTAAATATGGAAGTAAAAATGGCCATAACTCCCTCAATTCTCAACCTTTTTTCAAATTTCTTGAACTGAAATGTAAGTCTCGGCAAGACCTATCTCCCTTTTTAATCGGAATTTGAATAACTCACAGTACTTCCGATACATTTGAATTTTTAGCGTTGTCTATTTTATTTTTTTCCGGCCACAAAAATGAACCGATTTGAGCGTTCTTGGTCCTAAAATCCTTGTTTTACTTTGCAGAATATGTGAATATTTTTATATCCCGATAATGTGGCGTACTTTTTTGGGCGAATTTTAAAAAAATTTGAATAGGTACCTACGAGTTTAAACTCTTTATTGACCACCAAAACTTGGTCACCCTCAAATTCGCAAAGAACAAAATCGAGAGGAAGCTTCCTCCCTATCAACATAAGTTTCACCCCCACAAATTCACCAAGAAACCAACTCTGAAATATTTCTGAACTCAAAGGCCCATTCTCAGGATTACAATAAGATTATTTCATCTAAAATAAATTTAACAGAGACATTTTACCTTAGCTTGAGCGCGATTGTGCGCTCTAATGACAGCCTGTTGCGCCATCATTTACACAAAAACAGAAGAATCACACGGTTCAAGGACGTTATGTTCAAGATTTCCTTCCTATAGGCAAAAACGCTTTACATTTAAAAGAAGACGAGAAAAATCGCGTCCGGATCAAAAATCGCCATATCAGACATGATCACGTTTGAGAATATCGGAGAATTTCGATACGTAGGCGTTTTGATAATATTATTTTCATCACTGAAAACCCGATTATGAGGAACAACCGAGTTTAGAATGAACGTCACTAGACAGGACTTCACGGCCAACTGGCTTTGCCTGATGTCCGCGGTCCGTCCGTCCGTCTGTCACACTCTCATACAGGAGGAAAAATATCCCGAGTTGAGGGAAATATTCCCGGGAAAATAGACTGCTTGTGGTTGAATTAATTTGCGAGATCGATTCAAATCTAGTGGAAGGTCCTACTTAGAGAACAATAGAGATTTTTCATCTGGAATGATGTCGGGTCGGGAATGATGAGTAGGAACTTACAACCAGAGTAGAACAGCCAAGCGCAACGAGCAGAGCGCCAAAAACAATATTTTCCTAGCTGATCCATCCCCAACTCTGCGCACCTAATTCAAACCAGTGGTGCGTAGATAACGCATCAATATTTTGAAACGTAAAAGTTTAACACAATTTGATCATATTTTGACTGTTTTTGAGGGTGTTTAGGTCAAAAATGTCAAAAAACTCACTATGCCAATTTTAAAACTTGCATAATTCAAAATACGTCAAGTTTTCGGAACATAAAAAGTATCCAGATATTCTTCAAGGCAAAACAAAGATTTCAAGACCAAGAACGCTCAAATCGGTTCATTTTTGTGGCCCGAAAAAAAAATTGAAAACCCTGAAATGCAAATAAATCGGAAGTACTGTTAGTTATTCAAATTCCAAATAACAGGGTGTTAAGTCTTGCAGAGACGAACATTTCAATTCATCAAATTTGAAAAAAAGGTTGAGAATTAAGGGAGTTATGGACATTGTTGTAAATTACCACAGAAGGACGCACTGACGCTTGTTCGTTAAGTGATTCCGAGTCTTTTCTGTTTAAAGTGTTTAAAGGTTTTTCTGAAGCTCCGTTCTGATTCTCGATTTTAGGACGATTACAATACTTCCATTTATTTTACAATACTCCGTTTATTTTACAATAGCTCCGTTCTGATTCTCGATTTTAGGACGATTACAATCCTTCCATTTATTTTACAATACTCTGTAAATATGTACAGAATAGGGGAGCCCAGGCTAGCTGAATAGACGACAGGCTAGTGCCCACAGGGAGCATTAGTTCCATTCCTTCCGTTCGAGAGCTGTCCGCGCTGTTCCTCTCGGATAAGTAGGTAGGCGACTCAGATTTTTATTTTAGGCGAGTTTTAGAATTTACGTACCTAGTGAGTTTTTTGATATTACTTCCATATTTACAGAGTAAATGGAAGTATTGGAATCGTCCTAAAATCGAGAATCGGAACGGAGCTTCAGAAAAAACTTTTTCTTATACACATTTACTCAGAATCACTTCCTGAACAAGTGTCCGTTACGTCCGTCTGTCTGTCTGTCCGTCTGTGGTCATTTACAAAAATGGCCATAACTCCCTCATTTCTCAACCTTTTTTCAAATTTCTTGAACTGAAATGTTTGCCCCGGCAAGACCTAACACCCTGTTTAATCAAAATTCGGATAACGCACAGTACTTCCGATAGATTTGCATTTTTAGTGTTTTCCATTTTATTTTTTTCCGGTCACAAAAATGAACCGATTTGAGCGTTCTTGGTCTTAAAATCTTTGTTTCACCTTGCAGAATATGTGGATATTTTTTATATTCCAATAATGTATTGTATTTTTATTTTGAGCGAATTTTAAAATTTTAATAGTGAATTTTTCGATATTTTTGGCCTAAACACCCTTAAAAGCAGTCAAAATATGATCACATTGTGCCACAATTTAACGTTTCAAAATATGGAAGTATTGTGTGTTATCCACGCACCACAGGTTTTATTTTGGGCGAATTTTGAATTTTAATAGTGAATTTTTTGATATTTTTGACCTAAACACCCTTGAAAGCAGTCAAAATATGATCAAATTGCGTCACAATTTCACGTTCCAAAATATGGAAGTATTGTGTGTTATCTACGCACCACTGGTTTTTACCTTAACACCCTCAAAAGCAGTCAAAAGATGATCAAATTGTGTCACACTTTTAAGTTTACTTTTTAAGTTTTTTTGTTTATTTTACAAACATGGAAGTATTGTGTGTTATCTACGCACCACTGGCTTGACATTTTTGGCCCTCACGGACTCCATGCAGCACAAATAAAATCAATTTGTGTCAAATATTAACGTATCAAAACAAGGAAGTATTGTTCATTGTTGTACATTATTGATTAAATTTTTTCGTTGTTCTCAGCCAATAACCCGAAGGTAAGCCAAGTTTTTCCCTGAAGCTCAAACTGTTTTTCCATTTCCAATTCCCCTTCATGGAAGCACCAATTCAAATACCTATCTAAACTTTTTAAAGACTCACCCTTCTAAAAATGAAGTTCGTTTCACGATCCATTGGTTCCAATAAATAATCTAATTTTTGGGGCTCAAATTATGGCCTTCACAACCACTTCAAGAGGAATAGATGATGCTTTACTTCATAATAATTATGGGGGTTAATTATTAACCCTCCTCCCCCCGAAAATACGAGACGGTAATAGTTTAAATTGGAAGTATAATATACTTTCAACGCTACGCTTTTACTTATATAATATATATGTCAAAGTGTAGCGTTGGAAGTAGATATTATCTACATATAGTGTAGATATTATCTACATATAATGTACCTAGATGAGTAACCCAAATTCAAAGTTCGCAGAAAACCATTCTATGACTTTTGATCAGTTCGCACTATTGTCGTTTAACTTATACATAACTCGACACGAAATTTTCACCATTTTTCGTGAATCACATTGATCGACCAGAAAACGCGCTGCGCTGATAGACGCACAGTAAACACACCGACGAGATAGGTACTGGCATCTGCCCATCTGGCAGACTGGGCAAGTGATCTGACTCCGGTCGACTGCTGTTGGAGGAGCGTAACGCTCTCTAAACTCGACACACACTGAAATATACGCATACTAGCTTGCTGTGTTCATTCGACAGCGTTTACCTTGTGTGACGGTGCATAACTCACAGTATCCACATAGACACGTTCACCTATATAACCACATGAGCACACTAGCTACTCGTTACGCTCCGTTGGGTTCCCGGGTGAGTCAGATGATATGAGGCCGATGATCAACTAATACATTAGTTCAGATGAACTAATACATGAGTTCAGATGAAGTGGAAGAATGATAAAAGGAGCATGATTGAGGGCATGCGAAGATGCCTTGCGCATGCGCAGTGTAAGGTTTTGTCATTTTGGTAATGACCTATGTAACCCACCTGAAAATTTTTTCTTTCAAGTTTCAGAGGTTGTAGAACACAAATCCTCAATACAAATTTTTTGTACGTCCACCGTACGCCGTCTGCAGCAAAACGCATAGAAGGGGTGGTCCGATTAAAAAAAAAACTAGTGGTGCATAGATAACACACAATACTTCCATATTTTGAAACGTAAAATTGTAAAGCAATTTGATCATATTTTGACTGCTTTTGAAAGTGTTTAGGCCAAAAATATCGAAAAATTCACTATTAAAACTCTAAAATTCGTTCAAAATAAAAATACGCCAAATTTTCTGAATAAAAAAAATATCCACATAATCTACAAGGTAAGAAAAATATTTTAAGACCAAGAACGCTCAAATCGGTTCATTTTTTTTGGCCGGAAAAAAATATAGAAAACACTAAAAATGCAAATATATCGGAAGCACTGTGGGTTATCCGAATTCCGATTAAACAGGGTGTTAGGTCTTGCCGAGACAAACATTTCAGTTCAAGAAATTTGAATAAAGGTTGAGAAATGAGGGAGTTATGCCCATTTTTGTAAATGACCACAGACGGACACACAGACACTTGTTCGGGAAGTGATTCTGAGTAAATGTGTATAAGTAAGTAAGTGTAAGTATCAGTGTAAGTTTTTTCTGAAGCTCCGTTCCGATTCTCGATTTTAGGACGATTACAGTACCCACTTCCATTTACTCTGTAAATATGGAAGTATAAATGACCATAACTTTCTCAATGCTCAACCTTTTTTCAAATTTCTTGAACTGAAATGTTTGTCTCAGCAAGACCTGACACCCTGTTTAATCGAAATTTGTATAACCTACAGTACTTCCGATATATTTTGATTAATGTTTTCTATTTTATTTTTTCCGGCCACAAAAATGAATCGATTTGAGCGCTCTTGGTCTTAAAATCTTTGTTTTTCCTACCAGAATATGTGGATATTTTTTATGTTTCGATAATGTGGCGTACCTTTATTTTTGGCGAATTTTAAAATTTGAATAGTGAATTTTTTGATAATTTTACCTAAACACCCTTGAAAGCAGTCAAAATATGATCAAATTGTGTCACAATTTGACGTTTCAAAATATGGAAGTATTGTGTTATCTACGCACCGCTGGTAGTAAATGAGCACAGACGGACACTTGATGTGCTTCTGTAAGACCGTATCACACGTCAGACCGTTCTCCTCCCCATCCCGTCTGGACCGTCTGGACAGACCGATTCTTTGGTGATTTTTAAGTGCAAATTCATTAAAAAATTTTCTTAGAAATAAGGTTTCATAGATGAATAATAACAAACATTGATGCAGGTGCGCCAGAGTGAACGTATCCATAGGATCAGCCAATCAGAGAATAGGGTCTGTGTGTCTGTCCGTGGGATGGGGAGGAGATCGGTCTGACGTGTGATACGGGCTGTAGATGTGTATTTGAAAAAGCGCGGCATGTATCTACGACCTACGTTTGGATAGTTCAAGACGCCGCTGCTAGGGTGCGCTACTGAACTTTGACGCGATCTTCTGGACCTTCCCACTTTTCTCTTGTATATTCGACTTTTCTTGAGTTACTTCGTTCAGTCCTATTGTCAATATTTTCGTCAATAACTTTGATATTTGTAACGTTAACTGAGTAAGTAAATGGGAAAATTTCAATAGTTTTAAAACCGACAATCGGAACGGAGCTTCAGAAAAAACGTTTTCTAATACTGAGAAAATAAATCGTTACCTGTTCAGTGTCGTTGACTGCTGTTGGAAAGGGGTTACTATCATTCGCCCCATCGTCATTTGACCCGAGTTCATCCGCCCCACTGTCATTCGCCCCAGCGTTATTTGACCCGAGATCATTCGCCCCAGGTGCAAACGCCCCATCGTCATTTGACCCGCGATCATTTCCCCCAATTATTTTCTTATTTTAATTTATTTTTTCAAAATAATTATGGTAAATAAGATATTGAAAATAAATACTGTGTCATTCGCCCCACTGTCATTTCCCCCAGCATCAAACGCCCCAGGATCAAACGCCCACGGGCCAAAACTGATAAGTAAGCTGAAGCGGAAGAAGCTACTGAGCACCCACCTCCCAGCTCTCGTGGCGTACGGAAATTTGAGGGTGGTAGAAATTATCGTATTTTCGTACACTCATTAAGTGCACAAAACACGCAAAATTATCGTAAGAATTTAATTCTTCTAGAGACCCCGACTACCTACAGATCAGGTGACCTGGATGCTCGCTGCGCTCGCATCTCCAAGACAGAAAAACATCCTTCATCAGTCCAATTCGACATACTCATCAGTCAAACGCTAATCAAGCAAGATATTTTATAGCCTACCCACTTATCCGAGTAGGTGTTGGATACACCAAGGTGTTTAATACTCAATACTTTAGGTGTTTAATACTTAAAAGAAAATATTAATAGCACTAGAATGAATTTTAAATGGAAATACGGAAACTAAACGGAAACTTCTTGAAAGTACGATAATACGATCCGATCGACTGAACAGCTATTCCTTATCAGTTGTTGTTGGCGCGAATGACATGGGGACGGATGACCCCATTTTTAATTTCTTATTTATTTAATATTAACTGGGGCGAATGACAGTGGGGCGAATGACGTTGGGGCGAATGACGATGGGGCGAATGATCAAAAAGTGTCAAAACGTGTCATTCGCCCCACCGTCATTCGCCCCATCTTATTTTTAATTAATATTATATATTACTGGGGGAAATGACGCTGGGGCGTTTGACAGTGGGGCGAATGATCTCGGGTCAAATGATGATGGGGCGAATGGTGTTCTCCCTTGGAAAGTAGTAACAACTTGTAGTCAAAGGAAAAGGTATATTACTTGGAAAGTTATTAATAAGGGACTTAGAAAAGCCTGAAAATAGGGGTAGGTTCTGTCTCCGGAGATTTTAGGGAGTTTCGGGTTTGAAGGTTTGGAATCGACGGAAGTAGCGCTAGTGTGAGGGGCTATGATTCGGACGTTCCAACGACTCCTCCCCCAGACATACAACATCAGTGTTGCCAAGTTGGGGGTTTTCCCCCCAAATTTGGGGGTTTTTCATCGCCAGAGGGGGATTTTGGGGTTGACATTTTTTTGGGGGTTTTTCATGGGGGTTTTGTGGAAGTTAGGGGGACTAGGAAAAAGTTAATTAATTAGGAAATAACAGCAAAGTACAGCAAATAAATAACAGCTAAGACTGCCACTCCACACCTAATTGAATTGAAAGATAGGTAGGTACTCAAATAAAGGTCATTTGGGAATTGAGATGTACGTCTGCATACTTGCGGGTAGGTACGAGCACATAGGTACCTAATTTGAATTGATGTATTAGTATGTTTATTGACTGACTACTGATCAGAAAGGGTAGTCAGAAAGAATGAGTAATCAATAGTTGATAGTTTTAGGTACTATTTAAAATTGTAGTTGTATGATATGGAGTTAGGTATGTTTTATGAGAAAATAATATTTTTAATTTGTCCCTACCTTTTTGGTTTTTCGGGGATGGAATTTTTTCATATTTGGGGGGGATTTGGGGGTTTTTTGACGTTGTCTCAGGGGTTTTTGACGGCCGCACCTTGGCAACACTGTACAACATCCTTGCTTACTGGTTCACGTTCAGTCGATGTTTTGAGGCCGCGGCTCCGGCCGAACTGGCATTGTAGTAACAGATACCATAGATACTAAATCACTCGCGGAGAAATTGTGGAATCCCATAATTTGAATAAAAACTGAAAAAATGAGAGAAGAGAAATAGTCTATTCCACTATTAATTTATAATTGTAGACCGGTTTCGGTTATTACACCATTATCAGTACTTAACAACGACGTTGAATAGACTATTTCTCTTCTCTCATTTTTTGAGTTTTTATTCAATTAACAGATACCAGTTAAATTAAAATTTAGGACTGTCCGTCTTGCCGTTGGGGGATCAATCCACAGTTTTTTTTTTGTACTAACTTGATTTAACTTGTGCTTTATTCGTTCAGTACAATCTTACTGATTTCGCGCGATATTCGGGTCATTGGTAAAATTTATTTTGTTTTCGGGGCGAAATACCTCGTTGTTTGGTTTGTAAATTGTTGTTACGTAACGAATTCAGTTACTCCTTGTTTTTGCGATGAGGGTGCTTCTCTATTTCGATCAATAACGCTTAATTCGAATCGGTGATGCAGAGACAACCTGTTAATCGGCCAATCACGTTTTTCTGCGCTCAACAACACACAAATCCAGCCGAGGGTGAAGAACGATGGGGTCCGAACAATTTGCCACAGGTACCTACTATCAAGGGCTAATAATTAATTGAACTGACCGTCCTTCCTACAAGTTCAGATTTACCTATCGCCTTGTTCTGACTTTTAAATGACCTAAAAAAAACGAGTAACGAGGTAACTCAAGGTTTCTGTTTCTTTTTATGTCGCTTTTTACTTCCATATTTACCGAGTAAATGGAAGTATTGGAATCGTCCTAAGATCGAGAATCGGATTGGAGCTTCAGAAAAAACTTTTTCTTATATACATTTACTCAGAATCACTTCCTGAACAAGTGTCTGTGTGTCCGTTAGTCCGTCTGTGGTAATTTACATGCGTAGATAACACACAATACTTCCATATTTTGAAACGTAAAATTGTGACACAATTTGATCATATTTTGACTGCTTCTAAGGGTGATTAGGTCAAACATATCAAACCAGTGGTGCGTAGATAACACACAATACTTCCATATTTTGAAACGTAAAATTGTGACACAATTTGATCATATTTTGATTGCTTCTAAGGGTGATTAGGTCAAACATATCAAACCAGTGGTGCGTAGATAACACACAATACTTCCATATTTTGAAACGTAAAATTGTGACACAATTTGATCATACTTTTACTGCTTTGAAGGGTGTTAAGGTCAAAAATATCTAAAAATTCACAATTAAAATTTTAAATTTCGCCTAAAATAAAAATACGCTAAATTATCGGAATATAAAAAATATCCACATATTCTGCAAGGTGAAACAAAGATTTTAAGACCAAGAACGCTCAAATCGGTCCATTTTTGTGGTCGGAAAAAAATAAAATAGAAAACACTAAAAATGCAAATATATCGGAAGTACTGTGCGTTATCCAAATTCCAATTAAACAGGGAGTTAGATCTTGCCGAGACAAACATTTCAGTTCAAGAAATTAGAAAAAAGGTTGAGAAATGAGGGAGTTATGGCCATTTTTGTAAATGACCACAGACGGACGGACGGACACACGGACACACAGACACTTGTTCAGGAAGTGATTCTGAGTAAATGTGTATAAGAAAAAGTTTTTTCTGAAGCTCCGTTCCGATTCTCGATTTTAGGACGATTCCAATACTTCCATTTACTCTGTAAATATGGAAGTAAAAACAGATTTCACAATGATGAATAAATAGGTACAAAAAGAAAAACGTCGCTGATGCGGTAACACCAGATAATTCGATTTTCACGATTCCTTTAGGAGAGCCTAAAAACCATCTTTTATTCCTAATCGGAGGGGTTCCGTCTTGTTCAAGACTCCCTAGTTTTACATAGTGGTTTCCAACTGTGATATTATCCCCGCTACACCAATCGATTCTCCACAGAAAATTGAGTCAGGAACCGTCAAAACCCGAAAATGACCAAAAACCGAGTTATCTGGTGTTGCCACATAAGCGACGAAATATGCCTTCCCCAATGAGGAACATGCATGAAAAACGAAATCCATTTTTTCCGCCAGAATGATGCTGTTTAGGATGCGAAAATGATGTAGTGATGGTCTACAACGAAAAAACAACATTTTTCCGGGTGAAAAACGCTAATGAAAAGTGCCCTTTTGAATGTGGCGGTTAACCGTATGACGTCACTGTGCGGACTTGACTGCACGAAGTTTCTTAACGTAACGGCAAAAAATCCGTTATCGCCGTCCTATCCGGCATACACACATGAACTCGGATGAGGTTGCACTGGTGTTCACGGGAAGATGACATCACACTGTGTAACCTTGTGGCTGGCCATTTTCCCGCTCGACTTCAAATCTGCGATTTTCACTAAGCCTCCCTCCTCTTTTAATGACCGCTTTTCCAAACCGTCATCCACCATAACACCATTTTCGAAGCCTAACAAGGAATATTATGGTGAAAAAACAGTTTATTTTTTTTCATGCATGTTCCTCATTGGTCACTCAGATTAACGATGAGCGCTCTAGCGCCTCAGCGGCGGAACTAGTATTGGTTGGACAACCTCGGCTCCAGTCCCTTGGAAAGCATAGCCATTGACCAGTTTTTTGATGAATTTTCTTTGATAACTCCAGAATGTTCTAGCTCGAGTGATTCTGTACTTTTCCGTATAGATATTGGTATTGTTAACGTGAAAGAAAAATGAAATAGGCCCACTGACTTATTCTAAAACATTGTTATAATAAGTCCAAGTAGGATACAGGTCTCAGATCATGTCATCACACTGGTTTTGTTTATGTTGGTGACGAAAATTTTCAATTTTCTCGCACGGGGCCATTCATTAGACTAATCATACATGAGTATAAAACCAGTGGTGCGTAGATAACACACAATACTTCCATATTTTGATACGTAGGTACCTACATTTCTGACACAATTGAATTATGTTTTGACTGCTTTTGAGGCAAATAAAAGCATCTATCTATTTCTCTATCTATTGATCAAAATGTTAATCGCAGGTTTCCTACAAAATTTTCACTTCCATATTTACGGAGTAAATGGAAGTATTGGAATCGTCCTAAAATCGAAAATCGGAACGAAGCATCATAAAAAACTTTAACTTATACACATTTACTCAGAATCACTTCCCGAACAAGTGTGGGTGTGCCCGTCTGTGGTCATTTACAACCAGTGGTGCGTAGATAACACACAATGCTTCCATATTTTGAAACGTACATATTTGACAAAATTTGATCATATTTTGACTGTTTTCAAGGGTGTTTAGGTCAAAAATATCAAAAAGTTCACTATGCAAATTTTAAAATTCGCAACAAAAAAAAAACCAGTGGTGCGTAGATAACACACAATACTTCCATATTTTGAAACGTAAAATTGTGACACAATTTGATCATATTTTGACTGCTTTTAAGGGTGTTTAGGCCAGAAATATAAAACCAGTGGTGCGTAGATAACACACAATACTTCCATATTTTGAAACGTAAAATTGTGACACAATTTGATCATATTTTGACTGCTTTTAAGGGTGTTTAGGCCAGAAATATAAAAAAATTCACTTTTCAAATTTTAAAATTCGCCCAAAATAAAAATACAATACATTTTTGGAATATAAAAAATATCCACATATTCTGCAAGGTAAAACGAAGATTTTAAGACCAAGAACGCTCAAATCGGTTCATTTTTGTGGCCGGAAAAAAATAAAATAGAAAACACTAAAAATGCAAATATCTCGGAAGTACTGTGCGTTATCCAAATTCCGATTAAACAGGGTGTTAGGTCTTGCCGAGACAAACATTTCAGTTCAAGAAATTTGAAAAAAGGCTGAGAATTGAGGGAGTTATGGTCATTTTTGTAAATGACCACAGACGGACAGACGGACAGACGGACTAACGGACTAACGGACTAACGGACACACGGACACACGGACACACGGACACACGGACACACGGACACACAGACACTTGTTCAGGAAGTGATTCTGAGTAAATGTGTATAAGAAAAAGTTTTTTCTGAAGCTCCGTTCCGATTCTCGATTTTAGGACGATCACAATACTTCCATTTACTCTGTAAATATGGAAGTAAAAATTCACTTTTCAAATTTTAAAATTCGCCCAAAATAAAAATACAATACATTTTTGGAATATAAAAAATATCCACATATTCTGCAAGGTAAAACGAAGATTTTAAGACCAAGAACGCTCAAATCGGTTCATTTTTGTGGCCGGAAAAAAATAAAATAGAAAACACTAAAAATGCAAATATCTCGGAAGTACTGTGCGTTATCCAAATTCCGATTAAACAGGGTGTTAGGTCTTGCCGAGACAAACATTTCAGTTCAAGAAATTTGAAAAAAGGCTGAGAATTGAGGGAGTTATGGTCATTTTTGTAAATGACCACAGACGGACAGACGGACAGACGGACTAACGGACTAACGGACTAACGGACACACGGACACACGGACACACGGACACACGGACACACAGACACTTGTTCAGGAAGTGATTCTGAGTAAATGTGTATAAGAAAAAGTTTTTTCTGAAGCTCCGTTCCGATTCTCGATTTTAGGACGATCACAATACTTCCATTTACTCTGTAAATATGGAAGTAAAAACGCTCCATTTTTGGAATATAAAAAATATCCACATATTCTGCAAGGTAAAACGAAGATTTTGAGACCAAGAACGGTCAAATCGGTCCATTTTTGTGGCCAGAAAAAAATAAAATAGAAAACACTAAAAATGCAAATATGTCGGAAGTACTGTGAGTAATTCAAATTCCGATTAAACAGGGTGTTAGGTTTTGCCGAGACAAACATTTCAGCTAAAGAAATTTGAAAAAAGGTTGAGCATTGGGTGAGCTATGGCCATATTAGTAAATGGATGAGAGACTGTCCAACCAATAGCCGCCATTGTAGAGGCGACCGCAGCGCACTCATCGATAATCTGAGTCGCCAACCCCTCCCGGGATTCAACCCTCACCAGCGCCCACCACCCCTACCCCTCCCAACCGCCCTTACAACATCCGCCCCTCCTATTCGCCGTTCACTTACTACCTCACCGACGAAACGTTCTCTTTTCAAGAACCGAATCGCAGTTTCCGGGAATCCGGAATCCCCGTTCCTGGGTTAAAGACCTTAGATATTCCATGTGGAATCGGTTTTTTGCACTTTTCTCAGTCCTTCAAGGAATCCAGCAAGCTCAAAAAGTTCAAAATCGGTTCAGTAGAACCCTCTCAAATTGCCAAAAACGCGAAAAAGGAGAAATCTCGTCAGGATTTTTCAAGCCAAACCGATTAATTTTCGGAAAAAACCCCTATTCTATGGTAAATTAAGCTGGAAAGCCGGGAAATTTACTCGTAAATTCTAAACCCACGGCATAACCTTCAAAATTGAGTTTTTGTGTTTTTTCAAAAATATACCCTAATTATGCCACATTGGGTCCCTTCACCTTTCCCACTCGGATTGCCTGGACAATATGCACCAAGTTGAGGCAAACCACAACTTTTAGGACCAGTTTCATCAAAATCGGATCAGTGGTTCGATGCGATGTGGCGGCCACAAAAGTTCGACCAAATTTTGTGATCACGTTATCGTATCGAACCGCCGATCCGATTTTGACGCGGTTGGTCTTTAAAGTAGTGGTTTGCTCTAACTTGGTGCATATTGTCTGGGGAATCCGATCAAAAAATGTTAAGGGTCCAAAACCCAATAAAAACTGTTTTTGAAATTATGACTTTTCTTACATTTGAACGTTTTTGAAAACTTTAGAGTGAATATAGCGGATTCTCTTACCCGAGGTGTTCAACTAGAATAAGGCCCGGTTTATTGACAAAATTTATCCATGGCTAAATTTTTTTTTTTAAATCGGACGACGCCTTCTATGCGTTTTGCGGCAGACGGCGTACGGCGGACGGACAAAAAAATTGTATTGTATATTCGTGTTCCAAAACCTCTGAAACGTGAATACAATTTTCAGGGGGTGTTGTAAAAAAATTTTTCCTGAGCGATTACATTTGAAGAGTACAGGGAAAGAACGGGCTATCACCTTTGCTTTTTAGCATGCTGGTAGCCCGTTCTTTCTCTGTACTCTTCATTTGGAAATAATGTACCTACCAAAGTTCTAGATCAACAGTGCTACTTCAAGTGGTTCATAATTGAATCCAAACATCAAAACGGCCTATGTTCTCTGTGCTATATTGTAAACATTTTCTTCTCTCCTGAAAAGTTTTTGCTCGGGCACGTTTTGCCACTGGCACCCGTCAAGTATCTATGTGTCCGTCTGTGGTCATTTACAACCAGTGGTGCGTTGATAACACACAATAATTCCATATTTTAAAACGTGCATATTTGAAAAAATTTGATCATATTTTGACTGTTTTTAAGGGTGTTTAGGTCAAAAATATCAAAAAATTCACTAGGTATTCAAATTTTAAAATTTGCCAAAAAAATCGCTACTTTCTGAACAAGTGTGGGTGTGTACGTCTGTGGTCATTTACGAAAATGGCCATAGCTCCCTCTATTCTCAACCTTTTTTCAAATTTCTTGAACTGAAATGTTTGTCCCGTCAAAACCTAACACCCTGTTCAACCCGAATTTGAATAACTCACAGTACTTCTGATATATTTGCATTTTTCGTGTTTTCTATTTTATTTTTTTCCGGCCACAAAAATGAACCGATTGGAGCGTTTTTTGTCTTAAAATCTTTGTTTTACCTTGCAGAATATGTGGATATTTTTAATATTCCAATAATGTGGCGTACTTTTATTTTGGGCGAATTTTAATATTTCGTCACTTAAGTTCTAACACCACCTAACTCAATTTTTCCAAGTTTTCAGGAGATACAAAAAACTAATTATTTCAACATGGAAATACATTGAGCGGTGCTGTCTCAACTCCATCTCCTTCTTCACTGGTTGGTTCAATCTCCTTGGCAGTTTTACCATGATATCGGCTATTGAAAAATCTATCGAGTGGTGTGTCCAACTCATTTTCGCCAAAAATTGAGTTAGGCGGTGTTAGAACTTAAGTGACGATTTGAATAGTGAACTTTTTGATATTTTTTACCTAAACCCCCATAAAGTCAAACTATGATCAAATTGTGTCACAATTTTACGTTTCAAAGTATGGAAGTATTTGGTGTCATCTTCGCACCAGTGGTTTACATTCTGATAACTTTTGAATTTTGATTTTAGGTTAGTTTTTAAATTTGCATGGTGAATTTCTGGCTATTTTTTACAGCCCAAGACTAGCCAAAATATGATCAAATTGTGTCAACATATTTCGTATGGAGGTATTATGAGTTATCTACACACCATTGCTTGCCTCCTGCGTACCATTGGTTACCTCAGACCTACACACAGACGCTTGTTCGGGAAGCTATTATTAGCAGAAGAGTATAATAATATTATATTTTTTTAAGCGTTTTTCGACACACGCGTAATAAACGCCGACGCTTCCTCTTATGCCACCCAAGAATGGAAAGTCATTGCTAGAAATGCCGCCAAAGCAAAGCACAGAAGTACGACCGCGCCGCCGAAGACTTAAGGGGTTCCTTCACACCACTTATAGTTTCAGCAGAAGGGGTGATGCACAGAGAATACGAAACCTTTCTGAAACAAATGGCTATTACACTATCCAAAAAATGGTCAAAACCATTATCCCAGACCACACAATGGGTTCGAGTCAAAACCCAACTGTCAGTCATCCGAGCCATCTCCATGAGAATTCGAGGAACGAGAAGACGAATCAGAAGCTTAGGATTACAAGACGGAGCACCGATTCCTTTACTTGAAGCCTAAGCGGAAATCCCTACATCATAGCGGACTTGAAGATCCCCCAGAAACTCCCCCTCAGCCACATAATTCATATATACATTGATGTTTTTTATCAAAAAAAAAAAAAAAAAAATTATACTCTTATAATATTATACTACAGACTCTTATAATATTATACTTCTTATAACATTATACCTCTAATAATATTATACTACAGAGTATAACATACTATAAGAGTATAATATACTATAAGAGTATAATATAATATAACTCGAGAGTTCACTTTGATCGTCCAGTGGTCGATAATTCCTTCAAACAGTATAATATACTACATACCTATTATGTGAAACGTTTTCTGAAGCTGCGATCCGATTTTCTATTTTAAAACAATTTCAATAAATATGGAATCAAAACTGTATCCGTAGGGGAAAAAAGTGTTTGCTGCGGGCACCATATACGCTGGATAGTCCGAAATATTTGTTTACTGCAGATTTTGATTCTAAACCCTGTGAAACGTGAGCCATTATAATTTCTGGCACGCCCAGCAATTTTTGTTAAGCGATTACAATGGTTTATAATTGACAACACAACTGGAGAATTAAATACCAATTATATACCACTGTTAACATTGATGAACTATTGTTGCAGGAGAGCTGGACGATGAAGCTGTAGCTCGTCCCAAAGAGGCCATGTTTGAGTTTGAGGACGAAGCCGGACCACCGGCATTGCTCCACTCGTTGAACATGATGAGGAAAAATCGAACATTCTGCGACGTCATCTTGCATGTGGGTGTTTTCACTTTTTGCTTCCATATTTTGGTACATTACTTCCAGAAATAATGTACCTATGTAATTGGTCAAGAAAATTTTTTTTACAACACCCCCTGAAAATTTTTTCTTTCACGTTTCAAAGGTTCTAGAACACGAATCTGCAAAAAAATCGCTACTTTCTGAACAAGTGTGGGTGTGTACGTCTGTGGTCATTTACAAAAATGGCCATAGCTCCCTCTATTCTCAACCTTTTTTCAAATTTCTTGAACTGAAATGTTTGTCTCGGCAAGACCTAACACCCTGTTGAATCGGAATTTGGATAACGCACAGTACTTCCGAGATATTTGCATTTTTAGTGTTTTCTATTTTATTTTTTTCCGGCCGCAAAAATGATTGACCGATTTGAGCGTTCTTGGTCTCAAAATCTTCGTTTTACCTTGCAGAATATGTGGATATTTTTTACATTCCGAAAATGTGGCGTTTTTTCATTTTGAGCGAATTTTTAAAATTTTAATACTGAATTTTTTGATATTTTTGACCTAAACACTTTCAAAAGCAGTCAAAATATGATGAAATTGTGTCACAATTTTACGTTTCAAAATATGGAAGTATTGTGTGTTATCTACGCACCACTGGTTGTAATTGACCACAGACGGACACACGGACAGACAGACAGACGGACACACGGACACACAGACACTTGTTCAGGAAGTGATTCTGAGTAAAGCCCGTATCACACGTCAGACCGATCTCCTCCCCATCCCACGGACAGACACGCAGACCCTATTCTCTGATTGGCTGATCCTATGGATATGTTCACTTTGGCGCACCTGCATCAATGTTTGTTATTATTCATCTATGGAACCTTATTTCTAAGAAAAATTTTCAACTGAATTTGCACGTAAAAATCACCAAAGAATTGGTCTGTCCAGACGGTCTGTGGGATGGGGAGGAGAACGATCTGACGTGTGATACGAGCTTAAATGTGTATAAAAAAAAGTTTTTTCTGAAGCTCCGTTCCGATCCTCGATTTTAGGACGATTCCAATACTTCCATTTACTCTGTAAATATGGAAGTAAAAAGTTTTTTCTGAAGCTCCGTTCCGATTCTCGATTTTAGGACGATCACAATACTTCCATTTACTCTGTAAATATGGAAGTAAAAATGGCCATAACTCCCTCAATTCTCAACCTTTTTTCAAATTTCTTGAACTGAAATGTTTGTCTTGGCAAGGCCTAACCCCCTGTTTAATCGAAATTCGGATAACGCACAGTACTTCCAAAAATTTTAGTTTTTTTATTTTATTTTTTCCCGGCCACAAAAATGAACCGATTCTAGCGTTCTTGGTATTAAAATCTTTGTTTTACCTTGTAGAATATGTGGATATTTTTTATATTCCAAAAATGTGGCGTTTTTCCATTTTGGGCGAATTTTGAAATTTGCATAGTGAGTTTTTTGATATTTTTGACCTAAACACCCTCAAAAGGTGTCAAAATATGATCAAATCGTGTCACACTTTTACGTTTTAAAATATGGAAGTATTGTGTGTTATCTACGCACCACTGGTTTGAGTATTTTTCCCGTGTTTCTCGCTTGAAGTAGGTACCATATAAATCTATGAAAAAACGCGGTTTTGGGCCTCCTCAATTTCATTCAAACGATCAACTACCATGTTGACCGAAATCTCGGAAAATGCCAAATTTCATGTTTTTCAGTCAATACTTGAAGATTCACGCCAAAAAACCCGAAGTCAAATCCATAATATTGTTACATTGTTTCCAGAAATAATGTAATCGGTCGGGAAACATTTTTACAATACCCCCTGAAAATGTTGGCTTTCACGTTTCAGAGGGTCTAGAACACAAATTTGCAACAAAAATTTTTTGTTCGTTTGCTGTTCGTCTAACGGCGTACGCCGTCTGCAGCCAAACGCACAGAAGAAGTTGTCCAATTTGAAACCAGTGGTGCGTAGATAACACACAATACTCCCATATTTTGATACGTAAAATTTTGACACAATTTGATCATATTTTGGCTGCTTTTAAGTGTGTTTAGGTCAAAAATATCAAAAAATTCACTAGTCAACTTTTAAAACTTGCCCAAAATAAAATTACGCCGCATTATTGGGATATAAAAAATATCCACATATTCTGCAAGGTCAAACAAAGATTTTAAGACCAAGAACGCTCAAATCGGTTCATTTTTGAGGCCGGAAAAAAATAAAATAGAAAACACAAAAAATGCAAAAAGAATCGGAAGTACTGTGAATTATTCAAATTCCGATTAAAAAGGGTGTTAGATCATTCCGAGACAAATATTTCAGTTCAAGAAATTTGAAAAAAGGTTGAGAATCAAGGGAGCTATGGTCATTTTTGTAAATGACCACAGACGGACACACGGACGCTTGTTCAGGAAGTGATTCTGAGTAAATGTGTATAAGTCTAAGTTTTTTTCTGAAGCTCCGTTCCGACTCTCGATTTAAGGATGATTCCAATACTTCCATTTACTCTGTAAATACCTATGGAAGTAAAAACACGAAAATTTAGCAAATTTATTCTAGTTGCGCGCCTCGAGAGAGAGAATCCGCTAAATTCACTTTAAAGTACTCAAAAACTTTGGCTCAAAGTTTTACTTATCTCAATATGGTAGTGGTTCCAAAATTTAAACTTGCCCTCCCCCCTGCAAGCCTCTGTTGCGAACCTGGAGTCCCGCGAATTTGACTCCTGGGGGTTGACTTTTGTGTAGGATTAGTTGATTTGGGTTCTATGAGTGGGTGAGCCGATTTTTAGCCATTTAAAACGTAACTCGGATGCAAGGGGGACTCATACGGCTCAAATGTCTGTTTTTCACTGGTTTTCTGGGTTTGTGGTTGGAGGATTAGTTTTCGAAATTTGTACCATGCGTAATTTCTTGTAATTTTCAGCGTAGAATCTGAATTTGGTATTGCCGATGATGTCAGAAAAACCTTTTAGCACGATAATTGCAAAAAACTTGTAAAAACGTATACCTAAGCGCTACCTTCGGTTTTCAATTGCTCTCGAAATATAAGTGAAAAACTTTCAAAATCCGTTGGATAACCCCCCATATCTCGAAAACCTAGACTTCCAAAACCTCAAATAAACCCATCACAATGTACGTAATTTAACTGAAAACAAAAAAACTTGTTTGACCATACACTTGAATCTACGCATCACAAAGAAAACCGCCAGAAAAGAAGCACACCTTCTTCAAAAACGTCATTTTTAGCGACATTTTCCCCTGAAAACAATACTTTTACAAAAAGAAAAATCCATAAAATATTGCCAAACGCGCTTCCAGTCTACAAATCCATCGTTGAAAAATGATTCTATTCGTGAGTTTTCGTATTTTAACAGGTGGGCAATGTGGATGTGCCGTGCCATCGTGCAGTGCTGGCTGCTGCATCTCCTCATCTCATGCAGCTATTCACAGAGGATGATGAGAAACCTGCATCTCGCCAACAGGTGGGTGTATAATAGACATTATTATACAGTAATAATATTATATCGTCCCGGTATGTGGAAAATGCAGGTTTTGAAAAATTGCGTTTTTTTGTAGTGAGATGAAAAATTTTCAAGTGTAGTTTTTGTTGTTACTATTTTTTCGAAAACATTCAAAAAGACAAACCTGTGGCTTCTGGGTTAGGCGGAACCTCAAAAACGACCACATTCGCCCTTCTGGCGGTACTACTTTCTGGTTGGTCAGATCGTCCCGCCCTCTTCCAATTCGAATTCCCTGCGAAAAAACCTTCAAGATTCAAACATAACCCGAAAATTGATTTTTCCACATTCGCCCTTCTGCATGGTGTGGGACGATAATATCGTCCCATTTTGCTCGTCGGAATTTTTCGGAATTTTTGCTGAAAAATTAGGAAGGGATTTTCATTGTTTTGACATTTAAATAGATATTTAAACGTTAAAATACGACAGATTATGTACAAATCACGTAGGTCCAGGCATCATTCACTATTGAATCACTAGTGAATGATGCCTGGACCTACGTGATTTGTACATAATCTGTCGTATTTTAACGTTTAAATATCTATTTAAATGTCAAAACAATGAAAATTCCTTCCTAATTTTTCAGCAAAAATTCCTTTGGCATTGATGTTTGAATCCATTAGATTAAATTCAAAAGTTCGTATGTAAGTTCTCAACCTTTTTTCAAATTTCTTGAACTGAAATATTTGTCTCGGGAAGACCTAACACCCTGTTTAATCGAAATTCGGATAACGCACAGTACTTCCGATATATTTGCATTTTTAGTGTTTTCTATTTTATTTTTTTCCGGCCACAAAAATGGAACGATTTAAGCGTTCTTGGTCTTAAAATCTTTGTTTTGCCTTGCAGAATGTGTGGATATTTTTTATATCCTGATAACTTGGCGTATTTTTATTTTGGTCTAGTTTAAAAATTTGCATAGTGAATTTTTTGATATTTTTGACCTTAACACCCTTAAAAGCAGTCAAAATATGGAAGTATTGTGTGTTATCTACGCACCACAGGGTTTAAAATTTTGTCCGGTGTTGAGCACTTTTAATGGGGCATTTTACAGAATGCACTTTAAACACTTGAAACCAACCCCGCGGTTCTTGGTCTTAAAATCTGTGATTTACCTTGCAGAATATAATATATTCTATTTATTCTATATATAATATATATATATATCCTTATTATGGATATTTTTTATATTCCGATAATATGGCG
Source organism: Nesidiocoris tenuis (assembly GCA_036186465.1). Lineage (NCBI taxonomy): Eukaryota > Metazoa > Arthropoda > Insecta > Hemiptera > Miridae > Nesidiocoris > Nesidiocoris tenuis. The sequence goes on along the minus strand of AP028919.1, from coordinate 286,241 downwards.
TATTGGTACATTATTTCCAGAAATAATGTACCTATGTAATTGTTCAAGAAAATTTTTTTTACAACACCCCCTGAAAATTTGTTCTTTCACGTTTCAGAGGTTCTAGAACAAGAATCTGCAATAAAAATTTTTTGTCCGTCCGCCGTACGCCGTACGCCGTACGCCGTACGCCGTACGCCGTACGCCGTACGCCGTACGCCGTCAGCAGCAAAACGCATAGAAGGAGTGGTCCGATTTCAAAAAAAAAAAAACGAGCGTTTAGCAAATTTTCCTGTGACGTGCACCTCCTATAAGGGAATCCTCTGAATCAACTCTAGACTACTCAAAAACGATCAAATGTAAAAAAAGTCATGATCTCAAAAACAGTTTTTTTGGGTTTTCGACCCCTTAAAATTTTTTGATCGGATTCCCCTGACAATATGCCTCAAGTTGGAGCAAAACACAACTTTTAGGACCAACCGCACCAAAATCGGATCAGCGGTTCGATACGAAGTGGCCGGACGAAATTTTGGCCAAAAATTTCGTCCAGCCACTTCGTATTGAAATACTGATCCGATTTTGACTAAATTAGTCTTGAAAGTTGTGGTTTGCTCCAACTTGAGGCATATTGTCCGGGCAATCCGATCGGAGAAGGTCAACGGGTCCATTTCGGCATAATTAGGGTATATTTTTGAAAAAACACAAAATCTCAATTTTGAAGGTGATGCCGTGGGTTTAGAATTTTTTGAGTATTTTTCCCGTGTTTCTCGCTTGATTTACCATAAGATAGGGTGGTTTTTCCGAAAAAATTCGAAAATTTGGTTTTTGAATAGGTTTGGCTTGAATTTCTTAATGCGATTTCTGCGTTTTCGCGTTTTTGGCAATTTGAGGGAGTCCTACTGAACCGATTTTGAATTTTTTGAGCTCGTTGGATTCCTTGAAGGTTTTTACACATTTTTCACTCCCTATAAGTCAAAATCGATTGGGGTTTAGTAATCAAAAACTGGTTTAAAGACTAATTTTTGACCTAAACAAAAAATATTTTTTTGACCCTTTAAAAAAAATGTTAAAATTCCAAAAAAAATATTTTTGAGTAGGTTTTGGGCAGGTACATGACACAAAAAATTTGCAATTTTCTACAACTCTCCAGGACTAAGAAAAATGAAAAAAACCGATTTCAGCTGGAAAATCCAAGGTTTATAAAAAATTTCAAAAAAATGATGGATTTGACTTCGGGGTTTTTTGGCGGGAATCTTTAGATATTGACTATGAAACATGAAATTTGGCATTTTTTCGAGATTTTGGTCAACAGGGTCAATTTTGGGGGCAGTGACACTGCTGAAATTGCGGTTTTGCAGTTTTCTTGGGTTCACGGCACATGTTCCAATCGGTTCAAGGCGTGAGGAATACGAAATGGCGGCTGTAACATTCCCACCCTTGATCTTGGTAGGGTGGGGAAGTAGGGGACTTCCCCTACCCCTACCGGCTCTTTCGTCGTCTATTGGCTCAGATTTATTAGAAACTGAAAGTGTGAAGCTGGGATTGGACAGCTTATGTTAATGGGGCGGATCTTGATAACAGTTGTCACCTGTTAACGCGGTTAACAAAATGGCTGCCTTCTTGCCGCCAGGCCTCAGGAAATATTTCTTTGAAAGCAGCCGCCAGGTATTTTCTTTTTATACCTACCTATTTATTATCATTGTGAAAACGTACCTTTTCGGCATAATTGAATTCACGATTGACCATTACTCCACAAATGATATGATGATAAACCGACCTACTCCAACTATTTGAACTTTATTTTCTGAGATACCCAGACAAATAATGTACCCATGTCACTAATCTACTTAGCAGCGTTTTTTTATTTTGGGCAAATTTTAAAATTTGCATTGTGAGTTTCAAATATTTTTGATCTAAACACCCTCAAAAGCAGTCAAAACATAATCAAACCAATAGTGTCTAAAATTTATATTTCAAAATATGAAAGTATTGTGTGTTATCTACGCACAATTGGTTTTACTTCCATATTAAATATGGAAATAGTAAATTTTACTATTTTAATCGTCCTAAAATTGACAATCGGAACCGGGCTTCAGAAAAAACCTTCACTCATACACTTTTACTCCGAATCAGTTCCTGAACAAGTGTCCGTGGTCGTTTACAAAAATGGCCATAGCTACCTTAATTCTTAAACTTTTTTACATTTCTTGAACTAGGATGTTAGTTTCCAGTAACGGTTTTTATTGCAGACCCTCAGATTTTTCCTGTGGTTTTTATTTTTCCAAAACGTAAAAGGTGAAAGTTTCTGGGGGTTTTGTTGAAAAAATTTTATCCCTGGAAATAATGTACAAAAATGTGGGTTTGTGTTGCAAAAACTTGAAATTTTAGTGCCTTGGTAGATTGGTACCTATTTAATATTGTTAGAATTTGTGCATCTACATTGCGAGTTCGATGTTCTTTCTCATGTTAGCATTGTGTCAACTAAATTTCCAGGTTATCTCATACAAGCTGAATGGGATTATTGAAAAAGTAGCTTTGGAAAAATTGGTTGAATACGCGTACACCGCCAGGTAAGGATTATTGCCTAGGAAGTTGGTGTGTGAGCAAAGTTGAAATATTTAGGGCCATATTTAGGGAAATATTTACTTCCATATTTACAGAGTAAATGGAAGTATTGTGATCGTCCTAAAATCGAGAATCGGAACGGAGTTTCAGAAAAAACTTTTTCTTATACACATTTACTCAGAATCACTTCCTGAACAAGTGTCCGTGTGTCTGTGTGTCCGTCTGTCCGTCTGTCCGTCTGTGGTCATTTACAAAAATGCCCATAACTCCCTCATTTCTCAACCTTTTTTCAAATTTCTTGAACTGAAACGTTTGTCTCGGCAAGACCTAACACCCTGTTTAAGCTCGTATCACACGTCAGACCGTCCTCCTCCCCAGCCCACGGGCAGACCAACGTAACGTCACCGGTGAAGAGAAGGGGAGAACGCATCGGCCAATCAGCGACGCTTCCGACCCCCACTATATACGAAGGCAACGGCACGGCAGAACTTTCCATCGAGAGATCTTTGCCGTGTCTGCGAACGGTAGCCTTCCACTGGTTATAACGAATCGTATCGAGACTCGGGGTTTTTGTTGTCCCAAACGATATATCGATTGCATTCGTATCGGAATTTCCCTGTGACACGATCGATTTCATTATATCGCGATACTGAGTGTATCGATAGCACTCAGCTGTTCGTGTCAGGTTAACGTTTCAACGCATGGCAACTCCGTCCCCACCCTCGTGCCGGGCTGCCGTGTCTGCGGCGAACGGTCCGACGTGTGATACGGCCTTTAATCGGAATTCGGATTACGCACAGTACTTCCGATATATTTGCATTTTTAGTGTTTTCTATTTTATTTTTTTTCGGCCACAAAAATGAACCGATTTGAGCGTTCTTGGTCTTAAAATCTTTGTTTTACCTTGCAGAATATGTGGATATTTTTTATATTCCTATAATGTATTGTATTTTTATTTTGGGCGAATTTTAAAATTTTAATAGTGAGTTTTTCGATATTTTTGGCCTAAACACTTTCAAAAGCAGTCAAAATATGATCAAATTGCTTCACGATTTTACGTTTCAAAATATGGAAGTATTGTGTGTTATCTACGCACCACTGGTTTCAACTCATTCAAAGCTAGATTTGTCCAAGGACGCTTGCACTACATGTCACCTAGGACATACTTCCATTGACCATCATACAGAAAATTTTTCGGAATTGAGAGGTCTAGATTCAAAACTGGCAATCTCCACTTGAAGTAACTTTTTGGGAAGCGTGAATTATTGATAATATCAATAATATATATATCGAAATATTATTTCGTTTACCCCTTCAGATTTTAATGCGCTGTTTTTACTTCCATATTTACAGAGTAAATGGAAGTATTGTGATCGTCCTAAAATCGAGAATCGGAACCGAGCTTCAGAAAAAACTTTTTCTTACACACATTTACTCAGAATCACTTCCTGAACAAGTGTCTGTGTGTCCGTCTGTCCGTCTGTGGTCATTTACAAAAATGGCCATAACTCCCTCATTTCTCAACCTTTTTTCAAATTTCTTGAACTGAAATGTTTGTCTCGGCAAGACCTAACACCCTGTTTAACCGGAATTCGGATAACGCACAGTACTTCCGATATATTTGCATTTTAAGGGCTGTATTCACAACACTTCCTAGGCATAAGGAGCCGCTCGATGCGCAAGCACTTCGTTTGCACATTTCATTGGTCAATTTCAAAAAAACAAACATTCCGTTTCCATAAAACTCGCAAGGTATGGAGACGATCACAGCAACTTAGGTATTGTCAATCGTGACAAAAAATTCACTTCGTTTTACCTCGCAGAATACGTCGATATTTTTTATATTCCTATACCTTAGCGTATTTTTATTTTGGGCGAATTTTTACATTTGAATAGTGAATTTTTTTATGTTTTTGGCCTAAACACCCTCAAAAGCAGTCAAAATATGATCAAATTGTGTCAAAATTCTACGTTTCAAAATATGGAAGTATTGTGTGTTATCTACGCACCACTGTTTTTTTTAAACGTAGTTCTAAGCAATATTAGAGGCCTGAATATATTTTTTCCCTTCAAAAAGTCCCCAATTTTTTGTAATTGCATTAGAAAAACGCTGCTAAGTAGATTAGTGACATGGGTACATTATTTGTCTGGGTATCTCAGAAAATAAAGTTCAAATAGTTGGAGTAGGTCGGTTTATCATCATATCATTTGTGGAGTAATGGTCAATCGTGAATTCAATTATGCCGAAAAGGTACGTTTTCACAATGATGAATAAATAGGTAGGTATAAAAAGAAATTACCTGGCGGCTGCTTTCAAAGAAATATTTCCTGAGGCCTGGCGGCAAGAAGGCAACCATTTTGTTAACCGCGTTAACAGGTGACAACTGTTATCAAGATCCGCCCCATTAACATATTATTAAGCTGTCTAATCCCAGCTTCACACGTTCAGTTTCTAATAGCCGAATCGCATTTTTGCAGTTCTGAGCCAATAAACGACGAAAGAGCCGGTAGGGGTAGGGGAAGTCCCCTACTTCCCCACCCTACCAAGATCAAGGGTGGGAATGTTACAGCCGCCATTTCGTATTCCTCACGCCTTGAACCGATTGGAACATGGGCCGTGAACCCAAGAAAACTGCAAAACCGCAATTTCAGCAGTGTCACTGCCCCCAAAATTGACCCTGTTGACCAAAATCTCGAAAAAATGCCAAATTTCATGTTTCATAGTCCATATCTAAAGATTCCCGCCAAAAAACCCCGAAGTCAAATCCATCATTTTTTTGAAATTTTTCCTAGGCTAGGACCTTGGATTTTCCAGCTGAAATCGGTTTTTTGCATTTTTCTTAGTCCTGGAGAGTTGTAGAAAATTGCAAATTTTTTGTGTCATGTACCTGCCCAAAACCTACTCAAAAATATTTTTTTTGGAATTTTAACATTTTTTTTAAAGGGTCAAAAAAATATTTTTTGTTTAGGTCAAAAATTAGTCTTTAAACCAGTTTTTGATTACTAAACCCCAATCGATTTTGACTTATAGGGAGTGAAAAATGTGTAAAAACCTTCAAGGAATCCAACGAGCTCAAAAAATTCAAAATCGGTTCAGTAGGACTCCCTCAAATTGCCAAAAACGCGAAAACGCAGAAATCGCATTAAGAAATTCAAGCCAAACCTATTCAAAAACCAAATTTTCGAATTTTTTCGGAAAAACCACCCTATCTTATGGTAAATCAAGCGAGAAACACGGGAAAAATACTCAAAAAATTCTAAACCCACGGCATCACCTTCAAAATTGAGATTTTGTGTTTTTTCAAAAATATACCCTAATTATGCCGAATTGGACCCGTTAACCTTCTCCGATCGGATTGCCCGGACAATATGCCTCAAGTTGGAGCAAACCAATACTAATTTAGTCAAAATCGGATCAGTATTTCAATACGAAGTGGCTGGACGAAATTTTTGGCCAAAATTTCGTCCGTCCACTTCGTATCGAACCGCTGATCCGATTTTGGTGCGGTTGGTCCTAAAAGTTGTGTTTTGCTCCAACTTGAGGCATATTGTCAGGGGAATCCGATCAGAAAATTTTAAGGGGTCGAAAACCCAAAAAAACTGTTTTTGAGATCATGACTTTTTTTACATTTGATCGTTTTTGAGTAGTCTGGAGTTGATTCAGAGGATTCCCTTATAGGAGGTGCACGTCACAGGAAAATTTGCTAAACGCTCGTTTTTTTTTTTTTTGAAATCGGACCACTCCTTCTATGCGTTTTGCTGCTGACGGCGTACGGCGTACGGCGGACGGACAAAAAAATTTTATTGCAGATTCGTGTTCTAGAACCTCTGAAACGTGAAAGAACAAATTTTCAGGGGGTGTTGTAAAAAAATTTTTCTTGATCAATTACATAGGTACATTATTTCTGGAAATAATGTACCAAAAGGGAGTGTGCATGTTTTGTTCAAGAATGCGGGGATTGCTACTTTTGAACTTGAATCAAATCGGAGATTGCTACTTTTGAATTAAAGCTTATTCGGAGATTGCTTGTTTTGAACTAAAAGACTCGTGACAACGTGGATTCAGTTGCCATGGCAACGCTTAAAAAAGCAGGTCAATCGGGCCTCTGATTTGCTGAAGTGGAGATTGTCTCTTTTGAACCTCACGGCGCGGTGGAGATTGCAAGATTTGAAACAAACTGTCATATTGGTCTTTGATTTTAAGTGGAGATTGCCAGTTTTGAATCTAGACCCCTCAATTGAGTTAATGCTAGCGTCCTTGGATAAATGTAGCAGTAAAAAACGCTGCTAAGTAGATTGCTGTTACATTATTTTTCTGTAGAAAATGAAGAAAATATTTAATAGTAGAATTAGGAATAGGGGAAATATTTAATAGGAATAGGGGGAATTATATACGACGTATATTATACGTACTACAGGAGTCAACATTTGCACAAAAATCAACCAATTCTATCGGAATCAAACATTTGTTACTTCTATCAATACCTACGACACTACCCTCCCCCATAATGACTTTTTGTCTACCTGTGACAATATGGAAAGTTGAAAAGTAGAAAAACCAACATTGAGCGTCCAATTCAAACCGTCGGTAAAATAATGATACAACACAGTCGCCTGGTCGTCGACTGGTTAAGACATCCGCTTGCGCAGCGAGGTATTAGGCGATTAAAATTTGTCCATTATCACTTTTGGCCGAAAAATTTTTTTCGTTGCTATCACAAAAGAAAAACAGTGGTGCGTAGATAACACACAATACTTCCATCTTTTTAAACGTAAAATTGTGACACAATTTGATCATATTTTGACTGCTTTTAAGGGTGTTCAGGTCAAAAACATAAAAAAATTCACTATTCAAATGTAAAAATTCGCCCAAAATAAAAATACGCTAAGGTATAGGAATATAAAAAATATCGACGTATTCTGCGAGGTAAAACGAAGATTTCAAGACCAAGAACGCTCAAATCCGTTCATTTTTGAGGCCGGAAAAAAATGAAATAAAAAACACTAAAAATGCAAATCTATCAGAAGTACTGTGTCAAATTCGGATGAAACAGGGTGTTAGGTCTAGCCAAGACAAACATTTCAGTTCAAGAAATTTGAAAAAATGTTGAGAATTGTAGGAGCTATGGCCATTTTTACTTTCACATTTACAGAGTTAATGGAAATATTGGAATCGTCCTAAAATCGAGAATCGGAATGGAGCTTCGGAAAAAACTTTTTCTTATACACATTTACTCACAATCACTTCCTGAACAAGTGTCTGTGTGTCCGTTAGTCCGTCTGTGGTCATTTACAAACCAGTGGTGCGTAGATGACACACAATACTTCCATATTTTGAAACGTTTAATTGTGACACAATTTGATCATATTTTGACTTCTTTTAAGGGTTTAGGCCAAAAATATCGAAAAATTCACTATGAAAACATTAAAATTCGTCCAAAATGGAAAACCGCCACATTTTTGGAGTGTAAAAGATATCCACATATTCTGCAAGGTAAAACAAAGATTTTAAGACCAAGAACGCTCAAATCGGTTCAATCTTGTGACCGGAAAAAAATAATTTAGAAAACACTGAAAATGCAAATATATCGGAAGTACTGTGCGTTATCCAAATTTTGATTAAACAGGGTGTTAGGTCTTGCCGAGACAAACATTTCAGTTCAAGAAATTTGAAAAAAGGTTGAGAAATGAGGGTTACGGCCATTTTTGTAAATGACCACAGACGGTCACACGGACAGACGGACATTTGTTCAGGAAGTGATTCTGAGTAAATGTGTATAAGAAAAAGTTTTTTCTGAAGCTCCGTTCCGATTCTCGATTTTAGGACGATTCCAATACTTCCATTTACCCTGTAAATGTGGAAGTAAAATGACCATAGCTCCCTCAATTCTCAACCTTTTTTCAAATTTCTTGAACTGAAATGTTTGTCTCTGCAAGACCTATCATTCTGTTTAGTCGGAATTTGAATAACTCACAGTACTTCCAATATATTTGCATTTTTAGTGTTTTCTATTCAATTTTTTTCCGGCCGCAAAAATGGACCGATTTGAGCGTTTTTGGCCTTAAAATCTTTGTTTTACCTTGCAGAATATGTGGATATTTTTTATATTCCAATAATGTACTGCATTTTTATTTTGAACGAATTTTAAAACTTTAATAGTGAATTTTTCGCTATTTTTGGCCTAAACACTTACAAAAGCAGTCAAAATATGATCAAATTGCTTCACAATTTTACGTTTCAAAATATGGAAGTATTGTGTGTTATCTACGCACCACTGGTTTTTCTTAAGAAATGAACCATTGTAATCGGTCAGGAAACAATTTTTTAACACCCCCTGAAAATTTGTTGGTTTACGTTTCAAAGGGTGTAAAATTCAAATCTGCAATAAAATTTTTTTGTCCGTCTGCCGTCCGCAGTACGCCGTCCTGGGTTTTTCAGGGGAAGGAGTTGTCGTAAAATTTTGAAATTTTTACCAAAAATCAGGTTCCGTATATAGTTGGTTCTATCGTCTCGACAAAACCCTACCTTAATTTTAAGGCCTGTAAAACAGCTGTTGAAGTGGGGAAAATTTCGTCTTTTTAAGGAAATTTGCAACATAGGCATGTGAGGCATAATTTTCTATAGATTTCTCGATGCTGAAACGAATGAGACCATCGCCACGGCGGTAGCTCCAACCGTTTAGGATTCATTGCAGTTTTAGTGAGACATTTTTGAGTTTTCCAAACTTTTCCCTATTTTTAATAAATCGAAAACTACCAGAGCCACAAAATTCGTTTTCCACTCGTTGGAATCCCCACAAAACCTTCTGTCCACCCAATGTCTTCAATTCAACGAATTTGGTCGTATTATGCAAATCAGCAAAACTAAAATTGGAAAAAGTTGAGAATTTGGCCTTGGTTCTTGGATACGGTAGATTAATCTTCTACTTAAGACTAGGGACGTTACGATACTTCCGATATATCGGAGTATCGATACTTTTCTTCCGATACCACCGATATTTGTATCGATATTTTACATACGATATTATCGTGGTATCGATACTTTCTCACGATAATATCGACAGTATCGATATTTTGTGACCGATCCCACCGATATTCTCTGCGAAATGGTGATGCAGAAGAAGAGAATAAGAAGAAGTGGGAAAGTTCGTAGAGCTCTAATTGCCCTTAGCTCAAGACGTTGGGTCGGAATTTCGGGGGGGAAAATCCCATGGTGAAAGGAAAACTCCCCCACGTAATGGCTGCACTGAGCCCGTGATGCGGCTGCCCTGAGTGTTGATATTTATTAGTGATCTCTGAGCCTCGTTGCTTTCTTTTTTACGAAATCATTTCGATCGTTCTGTTCAGCTGCTTGTTCCGCGCTCAGCTATTTTCAAAAGGACGTAAGTAATCGAGTTACGAGTGCCTAGGGATTTTTTTCTGTGTTGAAATATCCTGATTTTTTCGCAAGAATAACGCCAAAGATCGTTTATATCTAATTAATGTAATAATATGTTAATACTTCATTTCCCTTGTAATACCTAACGAATTTTTTCCCCAAGTGTAAAAGTATCGATAATATCGGCAGTATCGATATTTTTGATCCGATATTATCGCAATATCGATACTTTTTTGCCGATAATATCGGGTATCGATACTCTACGAAAAATATCGTATCGGAACGAGTATCGATACTTTGGTGGTATCGTAACGTCCCTACTTAAGACCACTAGCCTATTACACCAACAAGGTGACGCACTCGCATTATACCAGTTGCGCTTGGCAACGTGAGATCGAGACAAGTTTTACCAACGGTTCTGAGGCATTTTTAATGTAATTATTCAGAGAATTTAGTGATAATAATCAATATTATTCTGTTTATTATGTGGGCAAATTAGAATAGATTAAATGGTGAATTTAAAAAAATTAAACGATGGGCTGAGTTGATAAGATTGGTCCAATCAAGATGGGTAGGTTTCTATCCAGCAAAGTGGATGATGTGGCTTTTCGAAAAAAAAAAAAACGTTTTTCTAAATCCCCATCTAAAATACACATTGATACCGAACTTCTATAATAATAGCAACCAAATTCCGTGTTTCAGAAGTACCTATATATCATAAGGTTTGTCTTTTCAATCGAAAAATGAAACCCTGTGCAGAATTTGCAGAATTCTTTGGATACACAGAAAACTAATGTGCACATGCCACTCATCCACTTAGCAGCGTTTTTTTAATATTTTTTACCTAACACCCTTATAAATAGACAAAATATGATCAAATTGTGTCACCCTTTTACGTTTCAAAATATGGAAGTATTGTGTGTTATCTATGCACCACTGGTTTTAAATGACCAGACAAACGGACACACGGGCACACAGACACTTGTTTGGGAAGTGATTCTGAGTAGGTAAATGTGTATAAGAAAAAGTTTTTTCTGAAGCTCCGGAGTGTTTGGCTTAGTAGGACCATCCTGCTCTCAAAATCTTTATTTTAACCTCGAAATACTTGGATTTTTTTAATATTCAGTTAACTTGACATACTTTTGATTTTATGCTAGTTTCAAAATTGGCGTAGTGATTGTTTTGGTATTTTTGACCTGTACACCCTTAAAAGAAGTCAAAATATGTTCGAATTTTGTCAAAATTTTACGTATCAAAATATAGAAGTATTGTACGTTGTCTACGCACCACTGGTTTTAAATTGAACGACTCCGTCTATGCGTTTTGCTCCACACGACGTACAGCGGACGGACAAAACATTTTTATTGCAGATTTGTATTCTAGACCATCAGAAACGTAAAAGATAAAAGTTTGAGAAGTGAAGTAAAAACGTTTTTCCTGACCAATTAGTCATCATTCATCGGTTCATAATTTCCAGAACGGGTTATTTCTAGAAATAATGTAGCAAAAATTGAAAAACCGGCCCTTAGGGTGGTTTCACACTGCCTGCGATTTGGGGCGAAGATGTGCGATGCGATGACCTGAGATTACGCGCGGAAAAGACAACAGGCGGGCGAGTAGGGTTTTTGAAGGGGACGGAGCGTGGGGTGTTCACACTGCAAGCGAAGGGGAGAGGTAGCGTGCGTTTTCGAGCGGGTGGCTGATGCAATCGCAAGCAACCTTGCGATTTGAAGCTATATTTCACGCGAACGTAATTTCTTAAGTTGTTCTGTGGCGTCAGCCATCAAATCAAGAGACATTCCAGCCCGGTTGCTACACTAGCAACACAGGTGTGCGTTGCCGGAGACGCACAAGACAGTAAAAATCTCTGCGGGACGCCAAACACTCGACTGGCCGACCCGTCCGTAATCGCTAGCAATGTGAACACATCCTCGCTTCGCACCGCTTCGAAATTCCGCCTCCGATCGCTTCGCATAGCATCGCTTCGCTTCGCGTGCAGTGTGAATCCCGCCTTAACCTAAATAAGTTTGAACAGGAATTTTTTTTATAAAAACCGGCCCTCAATTAGAATTACTAGTCGATTTTTTCCAAGCATGTTTCAAGAGCAACATCTGACTTTTGATGAGTATCTCCGGCGTTGCTCTATTCGTCTATAATGTTCTTTAGCAGATATCAGTGAGAAAACGAACTCTACATTTCTAGTACCATTTGAAGACCACACGGGAAAAATGGGGAAAGTTCATTTTTTTGTGAAAATGGGTCTAGGTTTTCAACAATATCCCCACGAGGTCTGGTTTCTTCTGGATAAACAAAACAGGGGAAAAAGGAGGAGAATACCGTGTATAATGGCAAATCTGGTTTCGAGTTCCAGGGGAAGAACAAAAAAAGTTAAAAACTGGGGAAAGTTAAAAAAATTATCAGAAAAAGCAAAACTGGACTATTCCCGTTTTCCCCTGTGGTCTTCATTTGAGAAGCTAATTGATGCTTTCGAATTCTCTTCAAAGTTAACCTTTACTGTACCACTTCTCTTCCAGACTGGAACTACGTCCTGAAGAGGTGAGATCAGTCTACGCAGCAGCTGTCGGCTTATCCATGGACAGAGTCGCCAAACGCTGTGCAGCCTATCTGGTTGAAAATCTGTCTTCCGATACGTGCGTCGGCGTAAGGAGTTTGCCAGGAATAGCCAGATCCAAGGAATTCGTCTCAACTGTTGACAGCTTTGTTGCAGAGCATGTCAGTTTTTCTAATTTTCATTTGAATGTCATGTGATACGTGTGCTCTCTACTCCCATATTACTACAGAGTACATCGTCGGTCAAGAACCATCATAACACATCTAACAATTTTTAGGTAAAACGGAAAATCATGTTTAGGCTGAGGCGCTTGGCCTTACTCTCTGTGCCACATCACTACTCGGTTTCGGTAAACTCGTCGTGGAACCTACTGAAATATCCCTTAGATACGCTTGGATACCTATGTTAATGCATTCGAAAAAAACGATGCTTAGTAGATCAGTGGCATGTGCACATTAGTTTTCTGTGTATCCGAAGAATTCTGCAAATCCTGCACAGGGGTTCATTTATCGATTGAAAAGACAAACCTTATGATATATAGGTACTTCTGAAACACGGAATTTGGTTGCTATAATTATAGAACTTTGGTATCAATTTGTATTTTAGATGGGGATTTAGAAAAACGTTTTTTTTTTTTTCAAAAAGCCACATCATCCATTTTGCTGGATAGAAACCTACCCATCTTGATTGGACCAATCTTATCAACTCAGCCCATTGCAGGGGCGGCTACTGGCAGGAGCAGAGGAGCACGTGCACCCCCTGGCCAAAATGAGAAAGAAATAAGTAGATCAGTGGAATGTGCAGATTAGTTTTTGCTATGTCCGAAGAACTCTGCAAATTTTGCACACGGGTTCATTTTTCGATTGCAAAGACAAACCTTACGATATATCGGTACTCCTTAAACACAGAATTTAGCTGTTGTTATTCTATAATTTCAGTATCAATTTGTATTTTAGATGGGTTATTTAGAAAAACGTTTTTTCAACCAGGCAAAAAATAATCATCCTCTTCGCTTGATAAATACTTACCTACTTATCCATCTTTTCAACGCAGCTGATCGTTCAATTCCGTTAAATTCACCATTTAATATATTCTTAATCACCTTCATAATTAACAGAATAATAATAATTATTAAATTCTCTGAATAATGAAATTAAAAATGCCTCAAGAATGCTTCAGAACCATTGTTGAAGCTTGTCTCGCTCTCATGTTGCCAAGCGCAACTGGTCGTAGTGTGAGTGCGTCACCTTGTTGGTGTAATAGGCTAGTAGTCGTAAGTAGATCAATCAACCGTATCTAAGAGCCGAGGCCAAATTCTCAAGTTTTTCCAATTTTTGTTTTGCTGATTTAACTAATGCGACCAAATTCTTTAAATTGAAGATATCGGGAGGACAGAAGTTTTTGTGGGGATTCCAACGAGTGGAAAACGAATTTTGTGGCTCGAGTAGTTTTCGAGTTATTAAGAATTGGGGCAATTTTGGAAAACTCAAAATTGCCTCACTAAAACTGCAATAACTCCTAAACGGTTGAAGCTACCGGCGTGGCGATGGTCTCATTCGATTCAGCATAGAAAAATCTATAGAAATTGATGCCTCACATGCCTATGTTGTTTTTTTCCTGAAAAGCACGAATTTTTTCTCACTTCAACAGCTGTTTTACTGGCCTTAAAATTAAGGTAGGGTTCTGCCGAGTCGTTAGGACCAACTAGATACGGAACTTGATTTTTGGTAAAAATTTCAAAATTTTTCGATAACTCCTTCCCCCTGAAAAACCCCGGACGGCGGACGGCGTACGGCGTACGGCGTACGGCGGACGGACAAAAAATTTTTATTGCAGATTCGGATTCTACACCCCTTGAAACGTAAACCAACAAATTTTCAGGGGGTGTTAAAAAAAATTTTTTCCTGACCGATTACAAAGGTTCATTTCTTAAGAAAAATGAACCAAAAAACAGTGACCTACCTTAATAATAACATTATTACTGCCACACAACTCTTCACTATTAATCCTCTCTGAAAAACAATAACAACGTCATTGGCAACCGACGGATAGGAGGAGGTTCGCTACACTAGCGCTAACTGTATGGCGGCTCGTGCACGAACTAGTAATGCACGAGATAGGTTGGCGCTTACGGTAGACTACGGTCTTAGTGGTAGTATGATTTTGAAGTGTGTTAGTGAGCCAGCCAATGCCTCAACGTAGTGTCCAGGAGCGATTTTTCAGAATGCACCGCCGGTCGAATGCGATCGAATCTGCGGTCTAATCGAGGTAATCTTATCTTATCAGTTCGAAAACTGATATGATTTAGTAAAAATCGCGGAAGGAAGAACTTTGTTTTTCTTCTGTGGCATAAAAAATGAATGTCGTGAAGGCAGTTCAATTGAATTTTTCTAAGTTTACTTTGGAGGAGAAAATAGCAATCCGGGAACCCGGCCGCTACTTACCTGCACTGGAAGGACTTTTACTGAAGGTACCTAAAAGCTAAAAATCGCTCCACGACTCGGAAATACAACCGTCAATACTTAAGTACTTCAATTTCAACTTTTACAAAATAGGGTTTCTGAAAATTGATAGATGGTACTTAATCATCTCAAAATACTTCTGTTATCACTCGTGAACGTTTTTTGGTGTTCATTTTATAATAATGAGACGTGAAAGTGCAAAACTTTCCTATTGATTTGCATTTACATAGTTGAAATTGATATTTGGCTGAGAAAAGCACACTGTTTATGATAAGTTATCATAAACAGTGTGCTTTTCTCAGCCAAATATCAATTTCAACTAGGTAAATTCTGTATTTTGTTATCATTGATAACATATTCCCTTCGCGATTGTTCCATAATATATTATCTTATGGCCTAAGTGCACCCCCTGGGTTTGAGGGCAGGAGCCGCGTGCAATAGGGAAAATTTTGGAAAACTCAAAAATGTCTCACTAAAACTGCAATGAATCCTAAACGGTTGGAGCTACCGCCGTGGCGATGGTCTCATTCGTTTCAGCATCGAGAAATCTACAGAAAATTATACCTCACATGCCTATGTTGAAAATTTCCTTAAAAAAACGAAATTTTCCCCACTTCAACAGCTGTTTTACAGGCCTTAAAATTAAGGTAGGGTTTTGTCGAGACGATAGAACCAACTATATACGGAACCTGATTTTTGGTAAAAATTTCAAAATTTTACGACAACTCCTTCCCCTGAAAAACCCAGGACGGCGTACTGCGGACGGCAGACGGACAAAAAAATTTTATTGCAGATTTGGATTTTACACCCTTTGAATCGTAAACCAACAAATTTTCAGGGGGTGTTAAAAAAATTGTTTCCTGACCAATTACAAAGGTTCATTTCTTAAGAAAAATGAACCAAAGTTGATTTTTCCTTTTTCCTGAAAAGTTGTCAAATGTTAGATGTGCTACGATGGTTCTTAAACGACGAAATGAAAGTATTGTAATCGTCCTGAAATCCGATTGAAATCCGATCCTGACAATCCGAACGGAGGTTCAGAAAAAACTTATACTTATAATAGCTTCTCGAACGAGTGTCTGTGCGTGGTCATTTACAAAAATTTCCATACCTCCCTCGATTGTTAACCTTTTTTCAAATTTCTTGGACTGGGATGTTCGCCTCAGTAAGAGTTTAGTTTTTTGCCTAATGATTGAAAAACTAATACGCCGTCAAACGGGAACGAAATTTATTGACAATTAATTGAAGGAAAAAAAGAAGCGAAATTGCGGAATATGAAAAGTCGCTGTTAGTTCAGGATGTTTTTCGTTTCGCAATCAATAAAATACGAAGGACCGAAATTCTCGATTTCACAAAAGCAGTGTTGCCAAGGTGCAGACGTCAAAAACCCCTGAGACAACGTCAGAAACCCCCTAATGAGAAACCAGTGGTGCGTAGATAACACACAATACTTCCATATTATGAACGTAAAATTGTGACACAATTTTGATCATATTTTGAGTGCTTTTAACGGTGATAAGGCCAGAAATATAAAAAAATTCACTATTTCAATTTTAAAATTTGCACAAAATAAAAATACGCTACATTTTCGGAATCTAAAAAATATCCACATATTCTGCAAGGTAAAACAAGCAGCCTTAGCTGTTATTTACCTGCTGTACTTGGCTGTTATTTCTTGGTTTTTGAATTTTTTTCAAGTCTCCTTGACTTTTGTGAAAACCCCCAAAACAATTCACCCCTAAAATCCCCCGCTGGCATTAAAAAACCCCCAAATTTGGGGAGAAAACCCCCAGCATGGCAACACTGCACAAAAGTCCCAAAATTGAAGCTGTTAGTTTTTGGTCGCAACGATAGCTTTCGTTCTGTTTCACCGGAATCCGAATTACTCACAGTACTTTCATATATTAGCACTGTTATTATTTCATTTTCTTCTGGCCACAACAATGAACTGATCGTTATTGGTATCAAGACCTTTCTTTTCCTTGCAGAATGCGTGGTTATTTTTTTGTGCCGATAACTGGACGTATTTTGATGATTTTGGCGTGTTTCAAAATTTCTTTAGTGAGTTTTTCTTTGACTTTGCAGTTCGACGAAGTATCAGGGAGTCCTTCATTTTTGTCCTTGCCATGCATCTGCTTGGAAGTGCTGACGTCCTCGAAAGCTGAAATGTCATTAGTCGATCCAAGATCCGTTTGTCGTTTGGCGTTTGATTGGCTGAGAAAATTCGACTCGCCCTCCATTGAAGATTTCACAGAAAAGGTTAACATTCAAATACTTTCAGCCCATGTGATTGGGTGAATTTGATTAGCGTCGTTTGTAACTTGCCCAGGGTTGGCCTCATCGGGTCATTCTCTGTCTATTGGCTGCTCCTTCGCATATGAGCCGTTAGATGCGGCAGAATAAATGTTGCACTTTTTATTTATTTATTTTTTGAAAACGCAACGATATTTATTAATTCTTAGGGATTGGAGGGTGTATTCGGGAGAGGGTGTGCATCTTCTTTTTTGACGCGTACCCAGCCCTGGACTGCAAAAAATTGTTTAAAAAGCGGGCTGAGTTTACGCTTATGGAAAAACTTAACTATGGAATGTGCTTGAAAATTTTCATCAGAATGTTGCTATTAACATTTTGATTCATAAATAGAGAATAGATAGATGCTTTTATTTGCCGATACAAAATCATTTGTGGAGTAATGGTCAATGGTGAATTCGATGATGGTACGTTTTCACAATGATGAATAAATAGGTATAACCAGTGGTGCGTAGATAACACACAATACTTCCATATTTTGAAACGTAAAATTGTGACACAATTTCATCATATTTTGACTGCTTTTGAAAGTGTTTAGGTCAAAAATATCAAAAAATTCAGTATTAAAATTTTAAAATTCGCCCAAAATGAAAAAACGCCACATTTTTGGAATGTAAAAAATATCCACATATTCTGCAAGATAAAACAAAGATTTTAAGACCAAGAACGCTCAAATCAGTATCTCGGAAGTACTGTGCGTTATCCAAATTCCGATTAAACAGGGTATTAGGTCTTGCCAAGACAAACATTTCAGTTCAAGAAATTTGAAAAAAGGTTGAGAAATGAGGGAGTTATGGCCATTTTTGTAAATGACCACAGACGGACACACGGACACACAGACACTTGTTCAGGAAGTGATTCTGAGTAAACGTGTATAAGAAAAAGTTTTTTCTGAAGCTCCGTTCCGATTCTCGATTTTAGGACGATCACAATACTTCCATTTACTCCGTAAATATGGAAGTAAAAAGAGAAAAAACACTGAACGATCAAACAAGACAGTGAGTGATACCCGTTGCCGAGGTCTCATCGGGACCTTCCTATCTGAGAGGGGCTGTCTTCTCGGATAGGGCCCAGACGCGAACCTGGCACCTCTTTCCTGTCCCTTAATTAAACTGTCCACCCTATTAATATGAGCTGACTAATCCGAAAAACATCAACTTTCCAATAGCTGAATTGCAGTTTTGTAGTTCCGAACCTATAAACGGACGCCCTCGTGTAAAAAGTCGGTATCAAGGGTAGGAATGCATCTGCTAGGGGATTTAACACCCAACATTTTCTTCTGCATAACGTTTTTGCCTTAAACCCACAGGTACTTTGGCTGTTAAACCAAGAAAATTTTTTTTGCAATTTTTCCCAGTCCTGGAGAGTTGTAGAAAATTTCCATTTTTTTTGTCATGTACCTGCCTAAAACCTACCTACTTAAGAAATTTTTTTAAATTTTAAAACATTGTGTAAAGGGTCAAAAAAATATTTTTTTGAATGTCAAAAAGTAGTTGTCAAACCAGTTTTTGACCACTAAAATCCAACCAATTTTTACTTACTGGGAGTGAAAACAGTGTAGAAACCTTCAAGGAATCCAACAAGCACAAAAAACTCAAAATCGGTCCAGCAGGACTCCCTCAAATTGGCAAAAACGTTAAAACGAGGAATCGCATTGAGAAATTCGAACTAAACCGACTTAAGAACAAAATTTTTCTTGAAAAACCTCTATTCTATGGTAATTTAACCAAGAAACCGGGGAAAAATACTCAAAAAATTCTAACCCCCCGACATCACTTCAAAATTAAGTTTTTGTGTTTTTTACTTCCATATTTAGACAGTAAATGGAAGTATTGGAATCGTCCTAAAATCGAGAATCGGAATGGAGCTTCAGAAAAAACTTTTTCTTATACACATTTAGTCAGAATCACTTCCTGAACAAGTGTCTGTGTGTCCGTTCGTTTGTCTGTGGTCATTTACAAAACGCTGCTAAGTAGATTAGTGACATGGGTACATTACAGACAAATCACAGAAAATAAAGTTCAAATAGTTGGAGTAGGTAGGTTTATCATCATATCATTTGTGGAGTAATGGTCAATGGTGAGTTCAATGATGCTTAAATGGTACTTTTTCACAATGATGAATAAATAGGTATAAAAAGAAGAAAAAACACTGAGCGATTAAACAAGACCCGTTGACGAGGTCTCATCACGAGGAGACAATGCCCCTCCCCAATCCCTTCCCTTATACCTGGACGCAAACCAGGTCCCTGCGGGTCCCTCATATACGGTATTTCCGAGAAGAACCTGAGATTTCCGAAAAGGCCTGACTCGGAATCGCATCTATTCACCGCATATTATGTACGATATAAAATGACATTGTACGATACCACTGTCACGTAGGTGGGTACAACACTGTCATACCTGCTCAGAAGCCATGTTTCTTTTACCATGTAATATTATATTCATTCCCAGCTCAACTACGCGCTACGCTTATTTCGCTCCCCTTATTATCAAACTATTACGACTGCACATACATTACAATTTGGCGCAGCCAGTGAAATTTTTCTACGATCGATTATTTTACGCATATCGGTCGTTTGTTTAATTTCTCCCAGTCGTTTTAATTTCTCGTCGCCGGTGTCTGTGACCGTGTTGCCTTGCGCCGGTATCCAGCCCGTGTTCATCGGTCGTGCGTACACTTCGACCACCTGCGTCGCCGAAAGATTTCTTCAGAAAGTTTCGTACGTAGCATTTCTGCCGTCTGATTCAGGTACGTGAATCTTACGCTTACATAATGGCGAAATCTGAACCAACCAACATCGCTGATTTGATGGAAATTATGGCTAATCAGCAGTCGACTCTAAATGAGTTGGTAACCGCCTTGACTTTGCGGGAGGCTGGAAAATCCAGCAGTGTACCAGGTAGCCATTTTGCTAGATTCGACGATGAGGTTGAAACCTTCGACGATTATCTTGATCGCTTGAACTCCTACTTTCGAGCACATAGAGTTAAGGATGAAGATAAAGCAAATACATTTGTGTCGATGTTATCGCCTAAACATCATTCGCTTCTTAAAAGCCTGGTTTTTCCCTCCAGCTGCGAGAGCAAGTCGTACGAGCACTTAACAACGGTTCTCAGAAATCACTTGAGCCCTCAGCCACTCATCATACCAAGTCGACACGCGTTCCTGAACAGGAAACAACGTGAAGGTGAATGTGTTTCTATGTACATGTCGGAACTTCGGCGTCTAGCAGTCAACTGTAAGTACGAAAACAACATGCTAGATACAATGCTGAGAGATGTGTTTGTTAGCGGGTTACGATCAAAGCCAATGTTGGATCGCCTGTTTGAGGAGGATGATATCCCCCTCAAGAAGACTTTAGAGCTAGCTTCGGCCATCGAACGGGCGACCGAGGGTACTTCAGAGATATTACATACCTCTGAACCTCGGTCGTCTTTGGCCATCAATAAGGTGCAGGCATCTAATTCAAAGTCATCCAGCAGAAAACGAAAAAATCGTAAAATACCACCGCGACCGCAAAAACCAAATACTACAATAGTTTGCTTTAAATGTGGTGTACATAACAATCATAAAGCTCCGGAATGCAAAGCAAAAAATTTGCATTGTGGATTTTGCTCTATGGCGGGGCATGTTGAAAAGGTCTGCATGCGAAAAAAAAAAATTGATGTCAAGCACGTCGATAATGGGGACTCTGATGCAGATACGTTGTGTTCACTACAAGACGACCTACCGTTTGCAAATTCGTACCATATTCATAATGTGAAATCTCAGACTTGTCCTCCTATGTTAATTACAGTCAACATAAATAAAATTCCTGTACAGTTGGAATTGGACAGCGGGAGCAAATATACAATCATTAACTGGAAAACTTTTACAAAAGTGTCCTCCGGTGAAGAACTGTCAACTACATCTGAGGTTTTGCGCACATACGACGGTAGTTATATCAAACCGGTAGGTATCGCAAACTTTGCAGTGACTTACAGAGGTGTTACGAAAATCCTCAGTACGATAGTTGTTGAAAAGGACTATCCGCTACTATTTGGTCGAAAATGGATGGAAGCGTTCGGAATTACATTCAATAATGTTCACGTCGTCAATGCGTCTACAGCAAGTCCATCCTACGATTTCCTCTTAACAAAGTACAACTCCGTTTTTTCAGACCAAGTGGGAGCCATCAAAAAATTCACATGCACTCTACAGCTGAAGGAAGGAGCAACGCCGATTTACCAGAAAGCGCGGCCCGTGCCGTTAGCGCTCCGTGGACGGATTGAAAACGAATTACAACGACTCGTCGAAGCGGGAGTGCTTGAGCCAGTTGAGACTTCGGATTGGGCTACTCCGGTTGTCCCAGTCGTTAAACCATCGGGCGACATCAGGCTGTGCGGAGACTACAGTGGTACGGTCAATCGCCAGGTGGCCGTCACCCAGCATCCGTTTCCGGGTTTTGAGGAAGCGTTTTCGAAGTTAAGCGGCGGACAGCTGTTTACAAGGCTTGACGTCCGGTCCGCGTTCCTACATGTTCCTGTAAGTAAGGAAACTTCACACGTACTTACCATAAATACACATTGTGGGTTGTTCCGGCCACAACGTTTAATGTACGGAGTCAGCCCTGCACCTGCGGTTTGGCAACGCTACATTGATTCGCTTTTCAAGCCAATCAAATGCTGTTTTGTTCATGATGACGTCATAATTACAGGGAAAGATGACCACGAACACTTACAAAACTTGGAAAAGGTCCTTCAAGTTTGCAAAGAAAATGATTTACATCTAAATTTGAGCAAATGCAAATTCTTCCAAAAATCGGTGACGTTCCTGGGTTACAAGGTAGATGCAGCGGGAGTACACAAAACAGAAGACAAAGTAAATGCCGTTTTAAAGGCCAACACACCTTCCTCTGTTACTGACGTAAAGTCTTTCCTGGGGTTGGTTACGTTTTATGCTCGTTTTGTTCCCAACCTTGCAACTATGGCTCAGCCCTTGTATAATTTAACTCGTAAGGGTACAGCGTTCGTCTGGGATGCAGCTTGTCGCAAAAGTTTTGAAAAAATTAAGGCAGAATTAGCATCTGAACGCTTTCTGGCTCACTACGACCCATCTCTGCCCATCGTTATTGCTACTGATGCATCGAACGTAGGCTTGGGAGCTGTCATCTCCCATATTGTCAATGGAATGGAACGCCCCATTGCTTATGCCTCACGTACGCTTACTAAGGCGGAAACCAATTACTCAGTGATTGATCGAGAAGCTCTTGGAATTAAATGGGGCATTTTCAAATTTTTTCAATACTTATATGGCCGCCGTTTTACACTATACACGGACCATAAACCGTTAGTACACATTTTCGGTTCAAAATCAAAATTGCCTCTTCTATCGGCAACTCGGATGCTACATTACGCCTTACAACTACAGATTTTTGATTTTGATGTAAAATATCGAAAATCCGAGCAACATACTAATGCTGATGCCTTATCCAGGTTGCCGCTGACGTCACAAGCCTGCCAGTCTGGCCTCGCGGACGAGGCTGAAATTTTCTACATTCAACAACTGCAAACTACAGCGCCGCTCACCGCGAAGAAGATTGCTGACGCAACAATGCAAGATCCGGAACTACGGGAAATTCTTCAAAATTTACGTCTGGGAACTTCGATGGGAGATGGTGACTACAAATACTCCACGTATCAAAATTGTATATTTTATGGTATTCGAGTATACATACCGTCATGTTATCGGAACATGATACTATCGGAGCTTCATGAAGGCCATATAGGCATTGTCAAAATGAAGGCCTTGGCTAGGTCCCATGTGTATTGGCCGCGAATCGATATCGACATTGAAAGAATGGTCAAGAATTGCCGAGCCTGCCAATTAGGTGCAAAGGAGCCTGCTAAAGTGCCTACACACTTTTGGGAGCGACCTTGTCATCCATGGCAAAGGATACATCTCGACTTCGCTGGGCCATTCCAAAATGTCACTTACTTTTTGGTCATTGACGCCTATTCAAAATGGCCTGAGGTATTTCCTGTAAAAAATACATCCAGTACTACGACCATTCACATACTGTCCGAGCTGTTTGCACGTTTTGGACTACCAGTTTGTGCAGTATCGGATAACGCAAGCACATTCACAAGCAAGGATTTCCAGCAATATATGGCTAAAAATGGTATTCGTCACATTACAGGAGCACCATACCATCCTTCGACTAATGGCCAGGTTGAACGATACGTCCAAACTCTGAAAAAGGCACTCAAGGCCCTAGCAGACTCTCCAGGGACTCCGGCAGAGAAGCTGTGCACTTTTCTAATGACCTATCGTCGGGCTCCACACTCTTCGACTGGACAATCACCTTCCAAGATGATGCTCAACCGGGAAATCAGGTCAGCACTTGACATTCTCAGACCTACAGTCAAGTCTTCACCGCCAGTGCAGGAGGTCAAACAGAAAGCCTTCGTGCCTGGCGAGAAGGTTGCATTAAGAGCCTACACCAGTCCAAATCGCAAGTGGGAGTTTGGCAAGGTGCTAAATCGAGACGGCGACCTCACATACAGCCTCATAGTCGATGGTGCTGTCAAACGTCGACACGTCGACCAAATGAGATCAGTTGGTCAAAATTTGGAACTTGCTCCGCCAACTTACGGGACCATACCTACACCGTCCCAGGCACCTACATCACCCCGTCATTCCGTGGCGCCTGGCGGCGCTTCGTTGGGTGGAGGTCAAGAACCGATCAGTTCACCGGTCTTGACCGATGGACCTCCATCCAGTGGACCGCTGCCTCGGCTGCCATCGAGTGGCAATACATCAGGTGGACTGCCTGAGCCGCCAGCGGGTGAAACCCTACGGAAATCATCGTCTGCGAGACCTGCCGGCTTACGACGCTACCCGCAGCGTGTTCGCAAAATCCCGCAACGACTGAATTTATAAATCAAATTAAAATACCTACATAAAAGAAAACACTAAAATTGTTTTGGCTTAAATTTCATTTACTTTTTCATCAGTGTGTTTTTACAACTTTTTTTACGGGGGGAAGATATTATGTACGATATAAAATGACATTGTACGATACCACTGTCACGTAGGTGGGTACAACACTGTCATACCTGCTCAGAAGCCATGTTTCTTTTACCATGTAATATTATATTCATTCCCAGCTCAACTACGCGCTACGCTTATTTCGCTCCCCTTATTATCAAACTATTACGACTGCACATACATTACACCGCACAGCGCTTTAAATTCCCTTAATTAATCTGTCCACCCTATTAATATGCGAGACTGGCTAATCCCAATAACGTTCACTTTCCAATAGCCGAATCGCAGTTTTGCAGTTCCAAGCCTATAAACCGACGCCCTCGGATATGCATGCGGTGGGAATGCATCTGATAGGGAATTTATCACCCAACGTTTTCTCCTGTATCACGTTTTTGCTTAACCCCATAGGTGCTTAGGCCGTAAAACCAAGAAAATTGCGAAAAAATTGACCCTGGTGACCAAAATCTCGAAAAAATGCCAAATTTCATGGAGCATAGTCGATATTTAAAGATTCCCGCCAAAAAAACCCGAAGTCAAATCCATCATTTTTTTGAAATTTTTCCTAGGCTAGGACCTTGGATTTTCCCGCTGGAATCGGTTTTTTGCATTTTTCTTAGTCCTGGAGAGTTGTAGAAAATTGCAAATTTTTTGTGTCATGTACCTGCCCAAAACCTACTCAAAAAATTTTTTTTGGAATTTTAACATTTTTTTTAAAGGGTCAAAAAAATATTTTTTGTTTAGGTCAAAAACGTGCGGTTGGTCCTAAAAGTTGTGTTTTGCTCCAACTTGAGGCATATTGTCAGGGAAATCAAAGCAAAAAATTTTAAGGGGTCGAAAACCCAAAAAAACTGTTTTTGAGATCATGACTTTTTTTACATTTGATCGTTTTTGAGTAGTCTAGAGTTGATTCAGAGGATTCCCTTATAGGAGGTGCACGTCACAGGAAAATTTGCTAAACGCTCGTTTTTACTTCCATATTTACAGAGTAAATGGAAGTATTGTGATCGTCCTAAAATCGAGAATCGGAACGGAGCTTCAGAAAAAACTTTTTCTTATACACATTTACTCAGAATCACTTCCTGAACAAGTGTCCGTGTGTCCGTTAGTCCGTCTGTCCGTCTGTGGTCATTTACAACCAGTGGTGCGTAGATAACACACAATACTTCCATATTTTGAAACGAAAAATTGAGACACAATTTGATCATATTTTGACTGCTTTTGAGGGTGTTTAGGCCAAAAATATCAAAAAATTCAATACTAAAATTTTAAAATTCGCCAAAAATAAAAAATACAATACATTATTGGAATATAAAAAATACCCATATATTCTGCAAGGTAAAACAAAAATTTTAAGACCAAGAACGCTCGAATCAGTTCATTTTTGTGGCCGGAAAAAAATAAAATAGAAAATACTAAAAATGTAAATGTATCGGAAGTACTGTGCGTTATCCAAATTTCGATTAAACAGGGTGTTAGGTCTTGCCGAGACAAACATTTCAGTTCAAGAAATTTGAAAAAAGGTTGAGAAATGAGGGAGTTATGGCCATTTTTGTAAATGACCACAGACGGAGGGACAGACAGACGGACACACGGACACACAGACACTTGTTCAGGAAGTGATTCTGAGTAAATGTGTATAAGAAAAAGTTTTTTCTGAAGCTCCGTTCCGAATCTCGATTTTAGGACGATCACAATACTTCCATTTACTCTGTAAATATGGAAGTAAAAATGGCCATAACTCCCTCATTTCTTAACCTTTTTTCAAATTTCTTGAACTGAAATGTTTGTCTCGGCAAGCCCTAACACCCTGTTTAATCGGGATTTGGATAACGCACAGTACTTCCGATTTATTCGCTTTTTTAGTGTTTTTTATTTTATTTTTTCCGGCCACAAAAATGAACCGATTTGAGCGTTCTTGGTCTTAATATCTTTGTTTTACCTTGCAGAATATGTGAATATTTTTTATATTCCAAAAATGTAGCGAATTTTTTGGTTCATTTTTCTATAGAAATGAACCTTTGTAATCGGTCAGGAAAAAAAAAATTTTAACACCCCCTGAAAATTTGTTGGTTTACGTTTCAAGGGGTGTAGAATCCGAATCTGCAATAAAAATTTTTTGTCCGTCCGCCGTCCGCCGTACGCCGTCCGCCGTACGCCGTCCGCCGTACGCCGTCCGCCGTCCGGGGTTTTTCAGGGGGAAGGAGTTATCGAAAAATTTTGAAATTTTCACCAAAAATCAAGTTCCGTATCTAGTTGGTCCTAACGTCTCGGCAGAACCCTACCTTAATTTTAAGGCCAGTAAAACAGCTGTTGAAGTGGGAAAAAATTCGTGTTTTTCTGGAAATTTGAAACATAGGCATGTGACGCATCATTTTCTATAGATTTTTTTATGCTGAATCGAATGAGACCATCGCCACGCCGGTAGCTTCAACCGTTTAGGAGTTATTGCAGTTTTAGTGAGACATTTTTGAGTTTTTAAAAATTTCTACAATTCTTTATAACTCGAAAACGACTAGAGCCACAAAAATCGTTTTCCACTCGTTGGAATCCCCACAAAAACTTCTGTCCTCCCGATATCTTCAATTTAAAGAATTTGGTCGCATTATACAAATCAGCAAAACAAAAATTGGAAAAAGTTGAGAATTTGGCCTCGGCTCTTAGATACGGTTGATTGATCTACTTACGACCACTAGCCTATTACAACAACAAGGTGACGCACTCACACTACGACCAGTTGCGCTGGGCAACACAAGAACGAGACAGGCTTTAACAAAGGTTCTGAGGCATTCTCAGAGGCATTCTGAGGCAACGTTTTTCTAAATCCCCATCTAAAATATCTACCAATTTATACTGAAATTCTAGAATAATAACAACTAAATTCCGTGTTTAAGGAGAACCTATATATCGTAAGATTTGTCTTTGCAATCGAAAAATGAACCCCTGTGCAAAATTTGCAGAGTTCTTCGGATATACCGAAAACTGATGTGCACATGCCACTGATCTACTTAGCAGCGTTTTTTTTGTGAATTTTAACAATTGCCTAGTGAATTTTTTGACATTTTTGACCTAAACAGCCTTAAAAACAGTCAAAATATGATCAAATGTTTTCAAATATGTACGTTTCAAAATATGGAAGTATTGTGTGTTATCTACGCACCACTGGTTTTTTTTTGTTTTGAAAAGTGGTTTTTGAAAAGTTGATTTGAAAAAAATTCCCCTAGTCGTTTGTCTCTTCTACATTGTTTTTATATAAAATATATTTTTCTATTTCCCTTTTACTGCGTTAGACAATTGACGACGACCCCTCAGGGTGATACGCTGTAAGACAAGGTGCCCCTGTGTGGGAATAACCTTTATTTATATATAAAACTAGTGGTGCGTAGATAACACACAATACTTCCATATTTTGAACGTAAAATTGTAACAAATTTGATCATATCTTGACTGCTTTTAAGGGTGTTTAGGCCAAAAATATCGAAAAATTCACTATTAAAATTTTAAAATTCGCCCAAAATGAAACCAGTGGTGCGTAGATAACACACAATACTTCCATATTTTGGAACGTAAAATTGTGACACAATTTGATCATATTTTGACTGCTTTTAAGGGTGTTTAGGTCAAAAATATCAAAAAATTCAGTATTCAAATTTCAAAATTCGCCCAAAATAAAAAAACGCCAGTTTTTCGGTACATAAAAAATATCCACATATTCTGCAAGGTAAAAGAAAGATTCCAAGAACGCTCAAATCGGTTCATTTTTGTGGCCGGAAAAAAATAAAATAGAAAACGCTAAAAATGCAAATATATCGGAAGTACTGTGCGTTATCCAAATTCCGATTAAACAGGGTGTTAGGTCTTGAAGAGACAAACATTTCAGTTCAAGAAATTTGAAAAAAGGTTAAGAAATGAGGGAGTTATGGCCATTTTTGTAAATGACCACAGACGGACAGACGGACTAACGGACACACGGACACACAGACACTTGTTCAGGAAGTGATTCTGAGTAAATGTGTATAAGAAAAAGTTTTTTCTGAAGCTCCGTTCCGATTCTCGATTTTAGGACGATCACAATACTTCCATTTACTCTGTAAATATGGAAGTAAAAACGCCAGTTTTCCGGAACATAAAATATATCCACATATTCTGCAACGTAAAACAAAGATTTTAAAACCAAGAACGCTCAAATCGGTTCATTTTTGTGGCCGGAAAAAAATAAAATAGAAAACACTAAAAATGCAAATATATCGGAAGTACTGTGCGTTATCCAAATTCCGATTAAACAGGGTGTTAGGTCTTGCCGAGACAAACATTTCAGTTCAAGAAATTTGAAAAAAGGTTGAGAAATAAGAGAGTTATGGCCATTTTTGTAAATGACCACAGACGGACGTAACGGAAGTAACGGAC
Source organism: Nesidiocoris tenuis (assembly GCA_036186465.1). Classification (NCBI taxonomy): domain Eukaryota; kingdom Metazoa; phylum Arthropoda; class Insecta; order Hemiptera; family Miridae; genus Nesidiocoris; species Nesidiocoris tenuis. The sequence continues at coordinate 257,539 of AP028919.1, read as the reverse complement.
GTAACGGACACACAGACACTTGTTCAGGAAGTGATTCTGACTAAATGTGTATAAGAAAAAGTTTTTTCTGCAGCTCCGTTCCGATTCTCGATTTTAGGACGATCACAATACTTCCATTTACTCTGTAAATATGGAAGTAAAAATGTCGCTCTCTGAAGAGGCCCAGTGGGGCGAAAGCGCTCGGAGAAAAATATATGATTATGAGAGTACGATGGGCTACAACTCTCTCCCTCACCTCAACAAAAATAACTGTCCACCATCAACCAACGACAGTTAAATTGCTTTGTTTCAAAAATTCACGTGTCAAAATATGGAAGTATTTGTGTTATTTATGTACCACTGGTTTTGTAACAGTGATTCGACTTCCAAATTATTCATTTTTGTTGTTGTTTTCTGTGCATCAGTTGTAGAGTATTTTTCCTTTTTATGAACATTTCTGGTTAGGGTAATCTTAACCACTCTTGAGTGGTTGTATCAACCAAGTTTTTCCAGAATTATGGGTAGATGAATCCTTATTCATTCATTCATGAACCAAATTGTTTATGTCTCAAAATGTCTGAAAGCTTATAATTATTGAGCTATTTGGATGAGCTTCGTGGTAATTTTGCTTCTTTCAAGTTTCGGTTTTAATGGATTTTTGACTCTTTTGTTTTTATACCTAAAAAAAAAATGTCTCCAGACTTACATGCTCTACCTGGCGCTGGACAATTCCCTGGAAGACTGTTCCCACCTTCCAACAGGCGATGCAGGTGACACGGAGCTTGTTCAGGACTACAAGAGGCTTTGCCGCTCATCAACTAACAACAACAAAGTTAGTTATTATCAAATATCGTTCTGTGGATAAAAACAGAGTTGGGCATATCATAATCATAATTATTAATATGAATGTACCTATTCATAAACATTTCATTGAAGATACGATTATATTCATAGGTCGATTGCAATCATAATCACAAATGTGAATACAATGACGGCATAATCACAAGATAATGTTATGATTACAATTGTGTGGTGTAGTTGCAAACCCGCCCAACTCCTCAATTTTCGGAATTGTGGTTTTTCTGTTTCCTGAGTCCTAGTATACATGATCCATCCATCGTAACTAAGAAACCATGTTAAAACCAGCCGAATCCCTGTTGAACAAGCGTTTGAAAATCACAATGTGCTGCAGAAACGGCCAAATCCTCTTTTTCATGAGTTTCAAAGCCGGCCATCTAATTGAATTTAGTAGTGATCATAAAAAGATGTGGCAAACGTACAAGGGCCAAGAAGAATCAGCCAAAGTAACCCACTCGTTCTTCCGCATGGTTTTCAACACAAGATTTAACATTGGCTTCGGGTCGCCGAGAACTGGGGGCCTATTCTGTAACCTGAAAGCAATATGTCTTTGGAAATCAATATTGATCTGCCATGGCAAACCTAATGACAACTTATGACACTGTGTAATGAATCGATAGCAACTGCCAAGACATATTGCTTCAATTTTACAGAATAGGCCCCCTGATGTGTGTTCAAAATGTTCAGAGCTGAAGGAGAAGTTAAAAGCTGCAAATCGTCGGTGTCAGAGCAACACCCCGTATCGTTATTTTTATCGAAAATGAGTTATGCATACCGTTGGAAAGCTCATCTCACGGCGGATCGAATGGTCTAACCAGTTTGAAACCAGTGGTGCGTCGATAACACACAATACTTCCATATTTTGAAACGTACATATTTGAAAAAATTTGATCATATTTTGACTGTTTTTAAGGGTGTTTTGGTCAAAAATATCAAAAAATTCACTATGCAAATTTTAAAATTCGTCAAAAAAAATTCGCTAAATTTTTGGAATATAACAATTGTCCACATATTCTGCAAGGTAAAACGAAGATTTTGAGACCAAGAACGCTCAAATCGGTTCATTTCTGCGGCCGGAAAAAATAAAATAGAAAACACTAAAAATGCAAATATATCGGAAGTACTGTGCGTTATCCAAATTTCGATTAAACAGGGTGTTAGGTCTTGCCGAGACAAACATTCCAGTTCCAGAAATTTGAAAAAATATTGAGAATTGAGGGAGAAATGGGGGAAAATTCGTGCTTTTCAGGAAAAGTGCAACATAGGCATGTGAGGCATCATTACTTCCATATTTACAGAGTAAATGGGAGTATTGTGATCGTCCTAAAATCGAGAATCGGAACGGAGCTTCAGAAAAAACTTTTGGTTCATTTTTCTATAGAAATGAACCTTTGTAATCGGTCAGGAAAAAAAAATTTTTAACACCCCCTGAAAATTTGTTGGTTTACGTTTCAAGGGGTGTAGAATCCGAATCTACAATAAAAATTTTTTGTCCGTCCGCCGTCCGCCGTCCACCGTCCGCCGTCCGCCGTCCGCCGTCCGGGGTTTTTCAGGGGGAAGGAGTTATCGAAAAATTTTGAAATTTTTACCAAAAATCAAGTTCCGTATCTAGTTGGTCCTAACATCTCGACAGAACCCTACCTTAATTTTAAGGCCAGTAAAACAGCTGTTGAAGTGGGGAAAAATTCGTGTTTTTCTGGAAATTTGAAACATAGGCATGTGACGCATCATTTTCTATAGATTTTTCTATGCTGAATCGAATGAGACCATCGCCACGCCGGTAGCTCCAACCGTTCAGGATTTATTGCAGTTTTAGTGAGACATTTTTGAGTTTTTCGAAATTTCTACAATTCTTAATAACTCGAAAACTACTCGAGCCACAAAATTCGTTTTCCACTCGTTGGAATCCCCACAAAAACTTCTGTCCTCCCAATATCTTCAATTTAAAGAATTTGGTCGAATTACACAAATCAGCAAAACAAAAATTGGAAAAAGTTGGGAACTCGGCATCGGTTCTTAGATACAGTTGATTGATCTACTTACGACCACTAGCCTATGACACCAACAAAGTGACGCACTCACACTAGGCCAGTTGCGCTTGGCAACGTGAGAGCGAGTCAAGCTTCAACAATGGTTCTGAGGCATTCTTGACGCATTTTTAAGTTAATTATTATAAATTTTATTTAATTATAAAATAATATATAAATAATAATAATAAATAAATAAATTTATTTAATTATTCAGATAATTTAATGATTATTATTATTCTGTTAGTTATGTAGGTAAATAAGAATAGATTAAATGATGATTTCAACAAAAATTAACGACGCGCTGCGTTGAAAAGATAGATAGGTTGGTCAAGCAAGGAGGACCAAGCAAAGAGGATGATTATTTTTTGCCGGGTTGAAAAAACGTTTTTTCAAATCCCCATCTAGAACACCAATTTATACTGAAATTCTAGAATAATAACAACTAAATTCCGTGTTTGAGGAGAACCTATACCTATATCGTAAGATTTGTCTTTGCAATCGAAAAATGAACCCCTGTGCAAAATTTGCAGAGTTCTTCGGCTACACCAAAAACTGATGTGCACATGCCACTGATCTACTTAGCAGCGTTTTTCTTATACACATTTACTCAGAATCACATCCTGAACAAGTGTCTGTGTGTCCGTCTGTCCGTGTGTCCGTCTGTGGTCATTTACAAAAATGGCCATAACTCCCTCATTTCTCAACCTTTTTTCAAATTTCTTGAACTGAAATGTTTGTCTCGGCAAGACCTAACACCCTGTTTAATCTAAATTTGGATAACGCACAGTACTTCCGATATATTTGCATTTTTAGTGTTTTCTATTTTATTTTTTTCCGGCCACAAAAATGAACCGATTTGAGCGTTCTTGGTCTTAAAATCTTTGTTTTACCTTGCAGAATATGTGGATATTTTTTATATTCGAATAATGTATTGTATTTTTATTTTTGGCGAATTTTAAAATTTAGTGAATTTTTTTATATTTTTGGCCTAAACACCCTTAAAAGCAGTCAAAATATGATCAAATGGTGTCACAATTTTACTTTCAAAATATGGAAGTATTGTGTGTTATCTACGCACCACTGGTTTTGGAATTGACCAATAAAATGTGCAAAGGAAGTGCTGGCGCATCGAGCGGCTCCTTATGCCTAGGAAGTGTTGTGAATACGGTCCTTAGTTCATTTGCAGTCCCAACAACCCTATATTTACATCCAATTCTGCAAAACCTCAGTTCAGTTTGCTGCAAAAACGGCCAACTCCAGAATGAGTTTCAAAAACGGCCAAATCCAAGATAAGATTGTGAATAACTCCCCCCTCCACATGCCCAAGCCATTCAAGAATACGGTTGCAAACACTCAGCCCTAATGTGACCTTGAAGGCAAAAAGAATGATTTTATAGTCTATCTAGTTCAGCGTGACAAAAATCACCTTTTCTGAAAAATGTGGCATTTTGGAGGTGACCAGGTTTGCAACTACATGACACAATAATTGTATTCTTATTTTGGAACATTATTAAATAATCTGGAATTTTCCAGACATAATGTAGCTATGCAATTTGTCACTAAAGTGTAGTAGAAACACCCCCAGTAACACTCACCTTTTATGAAACCAACTATAAAAGTTATTGTTCTCAATTCACCAATCCGCAGGGTTCAAGCATTTATTTTCCACCGGTTCTAGTTCACTGAGCAGTTTGTCAAAACAGCTTACCAACTTTATTATTTTCATAGAAACAACATCAGCAAAACAAGCCAAAAAGGGTAGCCAAACCTCGTGTCATCGTCTATTCGCGAGCTGCTACAACTGAATCGGTTGAAGAGGATCCAAATGCTGACGACCGCATGATTGCATCATCAGTTGTTTCCGGTAAGTATGTAAAATCATAGAGTTTTTTTGCCATATCGATATCATCAGTCAGTTTTCTTATCCGTAACTACCTACTGTCTTTGTTGTCAACGTTAATAAAACCCTGCTATTTTCCCCTGTGGCCTATTTTGGTTCATTACTTCCATATTTACAGAGTAAATGGAAGTATTGGAATTGTCAGAATCGCAATCATCTTCAGTTATGAAATGTTCACCTGGAGTCATCAAGTATTCTTTTACAGGTGTTTTATGTGAGGTATATGGCGAAAGAGAGAATTGGCAGCGGATATAGAACCAGTATCTTTTTACTGTGAGCGAAATCAAAAATATTTTTGTAGCCACAACTAAACACAGGGAATTTGGTATTTAGGCAATCTTCTTGGTAGCCGGAACTAGGTCTAGATTGGTATGTTTCCATACTCTCTCTCAATCGTAGACCACTCACCAGAAGACGCCCAAGCCATCTCGGCAAAAGTTGTGTTCCTCTCTTGGCAGTCCTTTAGTGAGAACGTCTGCTGGCATCTCAGATGTCGGTAGGTACGAGATGTTCAGTACACCATCTTCAAGGGCTTGACGAACGAAGTGGTGTTTAATGTCAATATGTTTTGATCTGGTGTGATGCACAGGGTTTTCAGCCAACATCTTTGCTCCCTGGCTGTCGCACTTGACGTTGATTGAATCTGTCTGGTATCCGATGTTCCTCAGGAAATTTTTCAAATATGTGGCCTCTCTGTCAGCTTTAGCGAGTGCCATGTACTCTGCCTCTACGCTGCTCAAGGCTACCGGTCGTTGTTTGCGGGCCTCCCAGGTGATGGCAACTCCACCAATCTGAAAAAATAGCCTGAATAAGATCGACGATCTGTCCCACAGTTTCCCCAGTCAGCGTCGCAGAAACCTTGAATTGGTTCTTCAGTTTTCTTGAAAACTAGTCCATGCTCGAGGGTTCCATTTAAATAGCGTAGGACTCTTTTAGCCGCCTTCCAATGTTCAGTGCCATAGGACTCATGAAATTGACTCAATGAGTTCACAGCGAAGGCTGTATCTGGTCGTGTTGCCACGGCCAAATACATGAGTGATCCTATAAGTGAACGGTAAGGCACTTGTGGTTCTTCTGCGTCTGACGGTCTCTTGTCAAGTTTTAGGCCGACTTCAACTGGTGTCGTTACGGTCCTGCAATTCGTCATTTTGTATTTTTCCAGGAGGTCTTCGATGTACTTCTCTTGGTACATCTGAATTTTGGTTTTGGTGCATTTGAATTCTATTCCCAGGCAATAATTTATGGGTCCCATGTCCTTCATCTTGAATCTTGATCTTTTGCCTATTTGAATTTTGGTTTTGGTGCATTTGAATTCTATTCCCAGGCAATAATTTATGGGTCCCATGTCCTTCATCTTGAATCTTGATCTTTTGCCTATTTTCCGGCTTCAATAGTTTTTTCTTTGCTGGGAACTAGCCTAGTGGTTGATATAGTCAGCAGATCAGGGGTAGGCCCTGATGAAGATATAATATATCAAAAGCTCAGTTTTAGAGACAGTTTTTACAGTAGACCCTACCCCTGATCTGCTGACTTTTGGAAGACAAATCCAAGTTAACTGATTGGCCGATACCAAGTGGATGAGTGTCACCATTTACCGTTTTATTACCTCATCAACTGGTATCTATTTACAGATTTGAATAAATCTTCACTTGTCGTTTGATTCTCTCAATGTGCACTTGCTCTGCTAATTCTATTATTCTATTAGGTTATTGGACTGCATCGCTGAAGAGTTCAAATTGAAAATTTCTTACAGTGAGAATATACATAGATAATATACAATCTAGGTAAACATCACGGATAAGAAATGAACATTCAAAAATTTGATACTCTGGACAAGGAGAACTACGACACATGGCGAATTCTCATGGAAGCATTGCTGGAAAAAACTGACGGAATTCAATTCGTGAATGGAACAAAAATTCGACCAGTTCTGCCAACAGGAGGAGATAGTGCTGCAAGAGATGCTGTCTTGGCTGATGCTGAAAAATGGGACTCAATGGACAGAAAAGTGAGAGCTGACATAATTCTAGCCATATCGCCGTCTGAAATCAAAGCAGTCAAAGACTGTAAGACCTCGAGACAACTCTGGCTGAAATTAGAGTCTATCTACCAATCTAAAGGTCCAGCCCGCAAAGCATCACTATTGAAGCAACTGATACTCCACAAATTGCAAGAAGGGGATGACGTACGCGAACACCTATCAAAATTTTTCGACGCAGTCGACAAACTTCAAGGTATGGACGTAGAGATACATGCAGATTTGCTAGCCATTATGCTGCTCTACAGATTGCCAGAAAGCTTTGAAAATTTTCGATGCGCGATAGAAACACGTGACGAACTTCCGACGCCAGAAAATTTAAAAATTAAGATTATCGAACAATGCGACTCACGGAAAGATAAGTTGCAGGATCACAATGCTTTGATTGCTAAGAAAAAATTTACGAAAAAATTTACTCCAAAGGACGAAGCTGATCAAAAGAATCGAAAATTCAGATACAAATGCAACAAATGCAAGAAAACCGGACATAAAGCATCAGATTGTCGAAACACACAATCAGTACAGAATTCAGAAGAAAATTTCCTGACATGTCCTGATGAAATTGTGATGAATGCCAAGGTATCATCTTGGTGCTTAGACAGTGGCTGTAGCTCACACATGTGTTGTGATAGCTTGAGATTCGATTCATTAGAAGAATGTCAATTCAGAAACGTAAGTCTTGCCAATGACTCGTCAACGAAAATTGATGGCAAAGGACCCGTGAAACTACAAGTGAAAATTGACAGTGAAATTCAACCATTGAAGCTGAATGATACCTTACTTGTTCCTGATCTTCGGACAAACCTGATGTCTGTGGGCAAAATCACTGACCAAGGCCACACCGTCACTTTCACAAAAACATCAGCAACAATTCAGAATCAAGCTGGAAGAACAATGATGAAAGCGAATCGAGTGAACGGACTATACTACGTCGATGAAGCAGAACACAACGCGAAAGCTGCAACCCCTCAAGCAACGAATGGAAAAACTTCAAATCTAGAAATTTGGCACAAACGTTTTGGACACCTGAATATATCTGATTTAAAACGATTATCTTCAAATAAGATGGTAAGAGGAATCAACATCACCAATACGAAAACTCTCCCAGACTGTACCACCTGCATCCAAGGGAAAATGAGCCAAAAATCATTCCCAGCATAATCGAGCAGAAATTCAGAAATATTGGAAATAATCCATACGGACCTATGTGGACCGATGAAGGTGCAATCGAAAGGAGGTAAGAAATATTTTTTAACGTTGATCGATGACTACTCAAGATGGTGCGAAGTACGATTCATATCCAAAAAATCAGAAGTTTTGACCGAATTTATCAAATTCAAAGAACTAGTTGAAACTCAAAAAGGAAGAAAGATCAAATTCATCCAATCAGACAACGGTGGAGAATACTGCAATAAAGAATTCGATCAATATCTAGCAAAAAATGGCATCACCAGACGGCTCTCGGTTCCTCGGACACCACAGCAAAACGGCGTTGCCGAACGTAAAAACAGAAGCCTAGTGGAAACTGCCAGATGCTTAATGATCGACGCCAAACTCCCACCTTCCTTTTGGGCAGAAGCGATCTTTACAGCAAATCACTTAAAAAATCGCAGTCCGTCAAAAGGCATTGATGGAGAAATTCCCTTCAAACTCTGGAATGGGAAGATACCAAACGTCCATTATTTACGAACCTTTGGTTGTAAAGCATTCTATCTTGAAAAAGAACCACAGAATGACAAGTTAGCTCCTCGAGCGAAACCTGGAATTTTCATTGGATATTCTGAAAACGTAAAAGGATACAGGATCTGGTCACAAGAAAAACAGAGAGTGATCATGTCAAGAGATGTTAAATTTCTGGATGAATTTTCGGACAACCCAAACTCCGACAGTTTCATACCTACGAATTTGTTCGATCCCGTACCCATTAATCTGAAACCTGGGAAAGAAAATGATCAAATCGTGGTGACATTTGATGAAAACTCGAACCGGGAGAATTCCGAACCTCAGAATGATGAACTGAATAATCTACCTGATGAAGTAAACCACCACGATGACGAACCACACGATCAAACCGAAGATGTGAACTACCAGGATGAAGAACTGACGTTGGATGAAGAAGAAAATCCAAACATGCGCAATAGAGAAAACGAACTCATTGCACCAGTCACGATCCGTGGAAGAGGAAGACCACGTATAGTAAGGTCAGGAAGCAGAGGAAGACCAAGAAAAGTCTACCGCGAAATTCAAGTCACACCTGAAACTCCAAACACTGAGCTAACTGAAATTCAAGGCAATGTCGAAGAATTCGTTGGAATAGCTGATTTAACATTGAAACAAGCTTTCTCCAGTAACGAAGCACAAGCATGGAGAGATGCTGTAAAATCCGAATATTCGTCAATCATCGAAAACCAAACTTTCAAAATTGTCGATAGGCCAAAGGATAAAAATATTATTGGTTCTAGAGTCGTTCTGAAGGAAAAGCTCAAAGCAGACGGAACTGTTGAAAGAAAAAAAGCCCGGTTAGTCGCCAAAGGCTTCAACCAACGCCAGGGTGAAGATTTCAATGAAACGTTTGCACCAGTCGTCCGCATGAGCTCAATTCGTACGATAATGGCATTAGCAGTTGAACATGACTTAGAACTACATCAACTAGATGTGACCACAGCCTTTTTGAACGGCGATCTTTCAGAAAGAATTTACAAGGAGATTCCAGATAACTTTCAAGAAATCCTCACGGAATTATTGAAGACCCAAATTCATTGGAAGATGTCGTTCATCATGCGGATCAAATGCTGAAAACCCTCCAGAAAACACGGAAAGGAGAGAAAGTTTGCCTCCTCCAAAAATCTCTATATGGGTTAAAGCAAGCTGGGCGCCAGTGGCACTTAAAACTACACGAAAACGTCATGAAGTTAGGATTCAAGCAATCATACTCAGACCCATGCGTTTACTATTCACATAGAGGAAATGATACCCTGATCCTTGCAATCTACGTGGACGACCTCTGGTTAGGATCACAGAACAAAAAATGGATAGAAGAAATGAAAGGGATACTGATAAAGACCTTCAAGATGAAATATTTGGGAAAAATACATTATGGTCTCGGAATTGAGTTCACCCAGAACCTCAGCGAGGGGAAGATTTGTATGTCGCAGAAGAAATATATTCAGGACGTATTGAAACGCTTCGGAATGGAAGACTCAAAACCGATCTCGACTCCAATGGAAGTAGGACTCAAACTCACTCGTCCAGAGAAACTCGACGAAGGGGTTATGAGCAAATACCCTTACCAAAAACTAATTGGCTCCCTCATGTACCTAGCTGTATCGACGCGACCTGACATCGCCTACACGGTCAACTGGCTGAGCCAATTCAACAGCAACTACACAGAACAACATTGGTTAGCTGCCAAACGCGTATTGAGATACCTCAAAGGGACAGCCAAAAAAGGGATCGAATTCACCAAGACCAAGAAACCGCTCCGAGGTTTTGCGGATGCCGATTGGGCAAATTGCGCCTCAGATCGACGATCATACTCAGGATTTTTCTTTGAACTTGGAGGTGCTGCGATAACATGGGAAGCAAGAAAGCAAAGAACAGTAGCCCTATCAAGTGTTGAGGCAGAATATTTAGCTCTTGGGGAAGCTACCAAAGAAGCAATCTACCTGAGACAGTTTCTCACTGAACTAGGATTATCACGACCTACGACAAGCACCTTAATACTGAACGACAATCAAGGAGCTCAACTACTTGCGAAGAATTCCATTCACCACTCCAGGACGAAACACATTGATGTGAGACATCATTTCATTCGTAACTGTGTGGAAAACAAAATCATCGAATTTGACTACTTGCCAACGACTGAAATGCCAGCGGACCTACTCACAAAAGGACTACCGAGACAAAAACACCAACAATTTTCTCAAATGCTCGGATTGCGACAAATACCAGAGAAAACTCAGATTTGAGGGGAAGTTTTGGAAGACAAATCCAAGTTAACTGATTGGCCGATACCAAGTGGATGAGTGTCACCATTTACCGTTTTATTACCTCATCAACTGGTATCTATTTACAGATTTGAATAAATCTTCACTTGTCGTTTGATTCTCTCAATGTGCACTTGCTCTGCTAATTCTATTATTCTATTACTGACAACATTAATCATTCACGGGTCGATCATCCATCCAACACCAAAATCGGTATCCACATCAGCCTGAGCAAGTCCAAGGAAGGCGAACAGGAATAGCAAATCTAAACATCTCTGAAGTTAGTCTTTGCATAAATTTTTTAGCCTTCTCTTGGCTTATTATTAACGACGCTAAGCAATTTCACCCAATCACATGGCTTGAACTTGTTTGGCGTCAGTAGTTAATTGCCGAGGACTGTCCAGGGCTGGCGTCATCGAACACACCCTGAAGCACATCGTGGCAACATCTGCTATCTCATTTTTCTCAGGTTTTCAGGAGAGCCAAAAAACTGATTTCTGAATTCCTGAACCAAGTTTTACCGCAAGTCTGTTGTTCAGAACAATAAGGAGGTCCCCAGTGATTGATTTAAACGTTTAAAAAACGAAAAATAATAAAATAAATCGTCGTGTAAGAACCCGCATCACACATCTAACATTTCGTCACTTAAGTTCTAACAAGACCTAACTCAATTTTTCCAAGTTTTCAGGAGGCACAAAAAACTAATTATTTCAACATGGAAATACATTGAGCGGTGCTGTCTCTTCTCTATCTCCATCTTCACTGGTTGGTTCAATCTCCTTGGCAGTTTTACCATGATATCGGCTATTGAAAAATCTATCGAGTGGTGTGTCCAACTCATTTTCGCCAAAAATTGAGTTAGGCGGTGTTGTAACTTGAATGACAATTTGACAACTTTTCAGGAGAAAGGAAAAATCAATTTTTTTCTAATGCATTAACATAGGTATCCAAGCGAATCTAAGGGATATTTCAGCGGGTTCCACGACGAGTTTAGCGAATCTGAAACCGAGCATTGATGTGGCACAGATAGTGATGGGCGGATACCACAAAATATTCGATACCAGTACTCGATACTAGTATCGAAACAAATATTCGATACTTCTCAGATATCGAAAGAAAATATTCGATACTGAAGAGTATCGAATCATATGAGTACTTTTTCATTTCACACACCGAATAAAATGTTAATAAAATAGAAATGACAGATTAAATAACACTATTAAGCCCTGACGTTATTTATTTTACGTTATATTACTTTTCAACAAGGTTAACAGGTCATTTCTATGTGTAAAAGTTATTTACCTATAAGATCAAACGAATGTCGAAGAAGTGGTGATGGAGATGGGGAGGAAAACGACATCAACGGTGTCATTCACACTGTCAAGTCCCAGAACTGCTTCCCTACTTCACGCAGGAATGTCAATTTGTCAACCATCTCTGGCGAAAGTCGGTCCCTTTTTTAAATTTTATTAGTAAGTATAAATAAAGTAGGCATGTAATTTTGAGACTATCCATTTGAGTATTTTTTCTGAAGTCGGGAAAAATTCTCGATACCTACACTAGTATCGAAGCAAAATATTCGATACCAAATGTACTTGGTATCGAAAGAAGATATTCGATACCATACTCATATCGATAAGTATCGCCCATCACTAGGCACAGAGAGTAAACATGATTTCACGTTTTACCTAAAAACTGCCAAATTGTTAGATGTACTAAGATGGTTCTTACACGACAAAATAATTAATAACGGTAATAATAAAAAATTGACTGAGATAACTGGTGTTGGCGTTTGCCACGCTGAGATAGCGGGTGCTAATAAATAAAAAAATTATTTTGGATTTTCATTAATTTCCTAATGAAAATTAAGAATAGTTACTTACTAATTTCATTTTTATAATTATTCTGGCTTTCCATTAATTTTCCAATGAAAATTCAGAGTACTTATTACTTATGCAGCATTGTTACTAATTTCATTTTTAAATGGAATCAATTTAATTCCCAGAAGAAAAACCAGAATAATTTAAATTATTAAATTATCATCATAATAATTAGATGCAGGAATAACCGATATCATTTTTCTAAAAAAACGCTGCTAAGTAGATTAGTGACATGGGTACATTATTTGTCTGGGTATCTCAGAAAATAAAGTTCAAATAGTTGGAGTAGGTCGGTTTATCATCATATCATTTGTGGAGTTATGGTCAATCGTGAATTCAATGATGCCGGAAAGGTACGTTTTCACAATGATGAATAAATTGGTAGGTATAAAAAGAAGATACCTGGCGGCTGCTTTCTGAGATACCCATTAGAAGGCAGCCATTTTGTTAACCGCGTTAACAGGCGACAGCTGTTATCAAGATCCACCCCATTAAGATAAGCTGACTAATCCCAGCGTCACACTTACAGTTTCTAATAGCCGAATCGCAGTTTTGAAGTTCTGAGCCAATAAACGACAAAAGAGGCGGTTCCGAGAGCAAGGTGGGAATGCTACAGCCGCCGTTTTGTTTTTCTCACGCCTTGAACCGATTGGAACATGTCACTGCCCCCAAAATTGACCCTGTTGACCAAAATCTCGAAAAAATGCCAAATTTCATGTTTCATAGTCAATATCTAAAGATTCCCGCCAAAAAACCCCGAAGTCAAATCCATCATTTTTTTGAAATTTTTCCTAGGCTAGGACCTTGGATTTTCCAGCTGAAATCGGTTTTTTGCATTTTTCTTAGTCCTGGAGAGTTGTAGAAAATTGCAAATTTTTTGTGTCATGTACCTGCCCAAAACCTATTCAAAAATATTTTTTTTTGGAATTTTAACATTTTTTTTAAGGGTCAAAAAAATATTTTTTGTTTAGGTCAAAAATAATTTTTAGTCTTTAAACTAATTATTAGTCTTTATACCAGTTTTTGATTACTAAACCCCAATCAATTTTGACTTATAGGGAGTTAAAAATGTGTAAAAACCTTCAAGGAATCCAACGAGCTCAAAAAATTCAAAATCGGTTCAGTAGGACTCCCTCAAATTGCCAAAAACGCAAAAACGCAGAAATCGCATTAAGAAATTCAAGCCAAACCGATTCAAAAACAACATTTTCGAATTTTTTCGGAAAAACCACCCTATCTTATGGTTAATCAAGCGAGAAACCCGGGAAAAATACTCAAAAAATTCTAAACCTACGGCATCACCTTCAAAATTGAGATTTTGTGTTTTTTCAAAAATATACCCTAATTATGCCGAATTGGACCCGTTAACCTTCTCAAATCGGATTGCCCGGACAATATGCCTCAAGTTGGAGCAAACCACAACTTTCAAGACTAATTTAGTCAAAATCGGATCAGTATTTCAATAGGTACGAAGTGGCTGGACGAAATTTTTGGCCAAAATTTCGTCCGTCCACTTCGTATCGAACCGCTGATCCGATTTTGGTGCGGTTGGTCCTAAAAGTTGTGTTTTGCTCCAACTTGAGGCATATTGTCAGAGGATCCGATCAAAAAATTTCAAGGGGTCAAAAACCCAAAAAAACTGTTTTTGAGATCTTGACTTTTTTTACATTTGATCGTTTTTGAGTATTCTAGAGTTAATTCAGAGGATTCCCTTATAGGAGGTGCACGTCACAGGAAAATTTGCTAAACGCTCGTTTTTTTTTTTTGAAATCGGACCACTCCTTCTATGCGTTTTGCTGCTGACGGCGTACGGCGGACGGACAAAAAATTTTTATTGCAGATTCGTGTTCTAGAACCTCTGAAACGTGAAAGAAAAAATTTTCAGGGGGTGTTGAAAAAAAATTTTTCTTGATCAATTACATAGGTACATTATTTCTGGAAATAATGTACCAAAATGTGAGAGAATATCCCGGATGTTGAAAATTATTGAATGCAACTTTTAGAGAGCATGTTGGTCTAATATGATCGTTCAATGCACAAAAAAATCAAGGAAAAGGTTGGTAACTTGAGAAAAATCGTGGGTAAGTATCAACAGGTAGGTTTTAATTGCAGAACCCTCATCAGCAGGTGCTATCTCACAGAGTAGTTTGGTGCACAAAATGCTATCTCAAGGCCCTTCATTGTAGAGCTATTGTAGAGCTTCATTGATTATAATCAATTATTATCAATGAAAATTGATCAATTTTTCTAATTACAATTTGTTCTGACAACTTGAGGCTAAATGTGTAAATCATAAAAACTATAGGTTTCACGAGGGAACTTAATAATAACAGCACTTACCAGAGAGAATCCAAACGCCTCTATTGTGATAGACTGAGATAGCTGGTGCTGACAAACAGATTTAGATAGCCGCTGCTGACTAAATCGCGATTTACAGCCGCCCGGTTGATTGGATTGATAAACTAACATCACAAATCGATTTCCCGTCCAATTTTCCTATAGAATCCGGTGCTAACTCATTTTGCCAAAAAATGAGATAGCACATGTTGCCACTAACGTGACGACATTAGCTTATTATGAATGAGCATTTTTTTGTTTTTCCTCAGAAACGACATTTCTTGCCTTGGTCTCGATCAAGAGTTGTCTGGCTTCGATGTCCGTCCTCCTCCGTTTGAACCCGCCCAGCGCCATGACGCCAGATGAGAACAAGGAGACGGCTGATGCTGGCAATGGGCACCACAACTCTTGCGATAATTATGTCCTCAAAAAAGATGGCGGCGCCCTCAACTGCGACGTACCATTAGATACGCCAACATATTCGGAAATCTCTTCAATGTCTTCTGTCAAGTGTGCCGCTGGATGTGCAGCCCTTGGCGATAAGATTCTTGTATGTGGTATGTGCTATTTTAACTGTACCAACGTCGCTCCCGATTTCCTTCTCTGACAGATACTGGAGACAGCCCCAATTATTTAGCCAAACCAATCTGCAAATTTTAAAACAGGGCAGGACAGACGGACACTTGTTCATGAAGTGATTTTGAGTAAAAGTGTATAAGTAGAAATCTTTCTGAAGCTTGGATCCGATTTTCGATTTTACAACAAAAATCGTATCAAAATATGGGAGTGTTCTGTGTTATTTACGAACCACTGGTTTCTTATTGCCTCCACCAGCTAACAGGTATTGTGGAATATCAGCCAAGTTATGGGAATATAAACCAGTGGTGCGTAGATAAGATAACACACTTTACTTCCGTATTTTGACACGTAAAATTGTGACACAATTTGATCATATTTTGTCTGCTTTTAAGGGTGTTTAGGTCAAAAATATCAGACAATTCACTATTCAAATTTTAAAATTTGCCCAAAATAAAAGTACGCCACATTATCTGAGTATACAAAATATCCACATATGAAGGGTAAGGGGAAGGAAAGAGGAATGTCACAAAAAGTACTTTTAGAGAAAAAGCAGGTATTGTATTTTCAACTCCTTGTTTTCTCCCCTTACACCGAATCTTTCGTTGCTTCTCAGGGCGACATTTATACTTTTTTCCCCTTGGAGTTTCACTATGCGGTTAGTACCTTTGAATCCCTACAGAATGCGCTATTAATCTTGTTTTCGGGAAAATGGACATTTCCTGTTCTTTCCCCTTACCCTTCATATTCTGCAAGGTAAAACTAAGATTTTAAGACCAAGAACGCTCAAATCGGTTCATTTTTGTGGCCGGAAAAAAATAAAATAGAAAACACTGAAAATGAGAAGATATCGGAAGTACTGTGCGTTATCCAAATGTCGATTAAACAGGGTGTTAGGTCTTGCCGAGACAAACATTTCAGTTCAGGAAATTTGAAAAAAGGGTTGAGAATTGAGGGAGTTATGGTCATTTTTGTAAATGACCACAGACGGACGCACGGACACTTCGCACCCCTCGTGGAATAGTGTAACATCTCAATTTTCGGCATAATTTGTATTGTAAGCAAGACAAATTTTGAGCAAACATTTTTTGGGGTCCGAAAGCATTGTTTGATATAATATATTATATTATAATTTATTATTTATTATTATATTATAATATATTATATATATCTATATATTATACCAAACAATGCTTTCGGACCCCAAAAAATGTTTTCTCAAAATTTGTATAGCTTACAATACAAATTAGGCAGAAAATTGAGATGTTGCACTATTCCACGAGGGGTGCGACTTGTTCAGAAAGTGATTCTGAGTGAATGTGTATAAGAAAAAGCTTGTTCTGACGCTCCGTTCCGATTCTCGATTTTAGGACGATTCCAATACTTCCATTAAATGGAAGTAAATTCTAATAAATTCCAGTAAAATTCCAGTAAATTTTACTGTGTAAATATGGAAGTAAAAATAGCCACATATTCTGCAAGGTAAAACAAAGATTTTAAGACCAAGAACGCTCAATTCGGTTCATTTTTGTGGCCGGAAAAAAAATAGAAAACACTAAAAATGCAAATATATTGTAAGTACTGTAAGTTGTTCTAATTTTGATTGAACAGGGTGTTAGGCCTCGCCGAGATAAGCATTTCAGTTCAAGAAATTTGGAAAAAGGTTGAGCCTTACAGCCATTTTTGTACATGACCACAGACGGACACACAGACCCTTGTTCAGGATGCGATTCTGAGTAAAATTTACATTTAATGTGTAGAAGTAAGAGTTTTTTTCTGAAGCTCCGTTCCGATTCTCGATTTTAGGACGATTCCAATGCTTCCATTAACTCTGTAAATATGGAAGTAAAAATTGGTTCGTTTTATTGGATGGATTCATCGGTTCAAATCTAATTGTCAAGTTACTATTACAAGTCACCATTACTCGAAAATCGCGTACCTCAAGCAAGAACGTTTGAGGTAACAGGTGTGGATTTAGCAGGACCACTCTACCTTAAAGTTGATGGTGGGCCAAACAAGAAATTTCGGGTTTCCCCATGCACCTGCAGCATCTACCGGGCAGTGCATCTCGAATTGGTCAGTTCTCAGTCGACTGATAGTTCTTTCTTGCCCTGCGTCAGTTCATAAACAGGAAAGAACGCCCTAGAACCATTTAAAGTGACCAAGGGACGAACTTCGTACGAGCCAACAATGACATGAAAGCCTTGGATTGGAAGAATATATTAGAGCACATGTCAGTGCGGAAAATCGAGTAATGCTTCAACCCGCCTGGTTCACCATGGTGGGGTGGTTGGTGCGAGAGGTTGATCGGCATCATGAAAAATCTACTGCAACGAGTTTTGGGAAGATCGTCAGTGAATCAAGAAGAGATGATGACATTGCTCTGCGACTGCGAAGCAGTAATAAACTCAAGACAGTTGACTTCTGTTTCTCAAGATACAGAAGATCTCACGCCACTAACACCAAACATGTTTCTCATGGACATCGAAGAAGTTGGTTCACCAGACCTAGACGGAATTGAAGCCACAGATCTCAAGTCTAGAGTGAGAATGGTTGAAGATGAATCTGCAAAATCGATTCCAGTCCGAGTACCTGGGACAACCGAAATTATTCTTCAGTCAACAGAAGACGAAACCTTCAACCCTTGGTGCAATCGTTCTAATCAGAATGATGATACAATGTCTTGAAAGCTGTTCTTCCTCCCAACTGACATTACGTTGGAAATGATCTTGTGTATCACAAATTCGAGTTCAGGATCTTCTGCGGGAACTGGGCCCACTGTCGCTCGGGAGAGAGCATCGGCCAATAGCATTTTCGAACCTGGCAAAAATACAAGTTCATAGTCGTATTTGGTGATTTTTAGTAGCATTCTCTGCAATCGGCCAGGCACTTTGTCCATATTTCTTTTCACAATACTTATTAATGGTTTGTGATCGGTCTGGACGATGACTTTCCGTCCATATGTGAAATAATGGTAGTGCTCCATGGCAAAACACACGCCTAACAACTCCTTTTCTATCATCGCATATTTCTGTTCCGTTTTTGTTAAGGCCCTGGAACCGAATGCGATGGGTCTACCCGACTGAACTAAAGCGCAGCCCAGACCGTCCTTGCACGCGTCGCTCTGTATTATCAGAGGTTTACGCTCATCGTAATGAGCCAACACGGGACGTGAAGCGATTATGCGTTCCAATTTTTTTACGCACTCGGAATGCTCTTCGGTCCACGACCACAAAACGTCATTTCTTGTTAGCTCCCTCAACGGAAACGTAATTTGCGACAAATTTGGTATGAATTTCCCTAAATATTTAATGATTCCTAAAAAACGCATCACTGAATTTTTATCTGTAGGCTCCGGCATTTCACTAATGGCCTTGACTCGCAGTGGATCAATTTCAATTCCTTTTTCTGACAATACATGACCCAAAATTCTGATACGCTCTTGCCTAAATTTAAATTTACTTTCATTAAACGTGATTCCACTATTAACTGCAATTTCAAGAACTTTGGACAGTATTCGGTCATGTTCCTTCATGGTTTTAGCATAGATTATTATGTCATCTATATAAACTTTTACGCCTTCAATCCCTCCAAAAAGTTCTGAATTTTTCTTTTGAAAAATTTCTGCTGACACCTTCACGCCAAAAGGAAGCCGCTTGAACATATATCTCCCAAATGGAGTTCCGAAACATGTCATCTCAGCTGACCTATCGCTTATCGGAATTTGATAAAACCCGTCCCGAAGGTCAAGGGTGGAAAAAAATTTACTTCCATTAATATCACTCAAAATTTCCTCTTGGGTGGGTATTTGATACTTGTCATTTACGAGGGTCGTCTCAAAAGTAAGGTTCCCTATGCTATAAAAAATTCAAAAAAATTTTTTTTTCAAAAATTTTTATTGCTTTGTGTTTAGTAACATCATATTACTTTTCAACATAATTCCCAGCTCGATCGATGCACTTTTGGAACCGGGGGAGCAATTTATGTATGCCCTCCTTGAAGAACTGCGTGTCCAAACTAGAGGTCCAAGCACAGACGGCAGTATTGAGCTCGTCGTCGGTTCGTAAGCTTTTCCCCCCCAAATGAGCTTTCAGATGCGGAAATAAGTGAAAGTCACTTGGTGCCAGATCAGGTGAATATGGTGGGTGGCCAAAAACTTCCCATCTGAATGAATTGAGCAGATCTTCTTCAACATCTCAATTCATTCAGATGGGAAGTTTTTGGCCACCCACCATATTCACCTGATCTGGCACAAAGTGACTTTCACTTATTTCCACATCTGAAAGCTCATTTGGGGGGGAAAAGCTTACGAACCGACGACGAGCTCAATACTGCCGTCTGTGCTTGGACCTCTAGTTTGGACACGCAGTTCTTCAAGGAGGGCATACATAAATTGCTCCCCCGGTTCCAAAAGTGCATCGATCGAGCTGGGAATTATGTTGAAAAGTAATATGATGTTACTAAACACAAAGCAATAAAAATTTTTGAAAAAAAAATTTTTTGAATTTTTTATAGCATAGGGAACCTTACTTTTGAGACGACCCTCGTACCAATTGCTCATTGAGATCCTTTGGATCAAGACACAATCTTAATGCACCATTAGGTTTTTCAACAATCACCAATGGATTCGACCTTTCGTTAGGGTCATTGACCTTGGAAATTACCCCGAGTTCTTCTAACTCGTCTAATTTTTGACGTAACCGACCCATTAGGTGCTTGGCAACTCTTCGAGTGGCGTGAACTGCTGGGCTAGCATTTTCCTTTAATTTGAACTTGTACGGTTTACCCGGAAACGAACCTAAACCTTTGAAGGCTTTAGGATAAAGTTGGACAATTTCATCCTTGGAATTTGCTATTTTTTTATTTTCAGTTGATGCAATCAGCTTAATCAACCCCATACTCTGAGATATTTCTAATCCCAGAATTGGCTTATCTTCCGTATCTATGACTAGGAATTCGACATTTTCTGCTCTATTTTTAATTTCGGTCGGCAGAACTACAGATCCCAACACGTTCAGACGATTATTATTATACGCAGATAATTTTATCGTGCTTTTAGAGAGCTGTATGCTATTCTCTTTGTTCACAACCTTGAAGATTCTCAATGGTAAAATGTTCACCTGGCTGCCGGAATCTAACTTAAATTTAATATTAATACCTGTTATTTTTCCTATCACAGACCATTCTCCATTTTTTATGGAGCCATTGAGCATATCTACACTAATGTAGTCGAGATAGAATGACCTTTCGCTATCGCTGTAGTCATTGTCTACAGAATTTCTCTCTACAGCCTTTACTGATTTACGAAAATTTTCAAACTTCGGTTTTCTAGGCTTAGCCATACATCCTACAGGAAAATGATTGTAACCTTGGCATTTTACACATTGTTTACCAAATGTGGGGCATTTAAATGCCTCGTGGGAGTAGCCACATTTCTTACAATCGTATTTTGAAGATTTCTTATTTTTACGAACATTTTTCGATCCATACGATTTATGGAAATCCTATTCATTTCGATTGAATACTTTATTCATTGTACCTTTTCTGAGGTGGTCTACCTCCTTGATTTCATGACGATCGGATCCACCTGCGATGTCCTGGACTTCCGTTTTCCTTGCCTCGTGCATTTTGCATATATCCGTTTCTTGTTCGAGAGTCAGGCTTCCTCCTTTGTCGAGCAGACGGCTCAGCAGCGATTGGTCAGGAACTTGTGAGATCAGACGATCACGGATCAAATTGTTGCGCTCCAAAAATTCGCATGATGCAGCAGCAGTTTTAAGCGCCGTGATATATTCAATTAACGACTGACCCGATTTAGTAGTCAGGCAATTGAATTTGAATCGTTCATGAAGGACGTTTCTCTTCGGTGAAAAATAGCTGGTGAAGGCTTCGACTACGTCATCAAATTTACTCAACGCAGTTTTTACTTCCATATTTACAGAGTAAATGGAAGTATTGTGATCGTCCTAAAATCGAGAATCGGAACGGAGCTTCAGAAAAAACTTTTTCTTATACACATTTACTCAGAATCACTTCCTGAACAAGTGTCTGTGTGTCCGTGTGTCCGTCTGTCCGTGTGTCCGTCTGTGGTCATTTACAAAAATGGCCATAACTCCCTCATTTCTCAACCTTTTTTCAAATTTCTTGAACTGAAATGTTTGTCTCGGAAAGACTTAACACCCTGTTTAATCGGAATTAACACCACAAAAATAAACCGATTTGAGCGTTCTTGGTCTTAAAATCTTTGTTTTACCTTGCAGAATATGTGGATATTTTTTGGATTCCAATAATGTAGAGTATTTTTATTTTGGGCGAATTTTAAAATTTTAACAGTGAATTTTTCGATATTTTTGGCCTAAACACCCTTAAAAGCAGTCAAAATATGATCAAATTGTGTCACAATTTTACGTTTCTAAATATGGAAGTATTGTGTGTTATCTACGCACCACTGGTTTCAGAGTCGTCGCCGGTTGAACTGGCATCCGCGAGAAGGGTATTATAAAATTCGATCCCTTTAGAACCCAACTGGTTCAGCAAAATCGCGATCTTCACTTCATCTTTTTCTGATTTCATCTTCGAAGCGATTAAGTAGAAACCGAATTCCTGAAGCCAATCAGTCCATTGCTTCTGTAGGTTATCAGCCTCAAAATTAACCAGTGGTGCGTAGATAACACACAATACTTCCATATTTTGAAACGTAAAATTGTGACACAATTTGATCATATTTTGACTGCTTTTGAAAGTGTTTAGGTCAAAAATATCAAAAAATTCAGTATTAAAATTTTAAAATTCGCCCAAAATGAAAAAACGCCACATTTTTGGAATGTAAAAAATATCCACATATTCTGCAAGGTAAAAAGAAGATTTTGAGACCAAGAACGCTCAAATCGGTTCATTTTTGCGGCCGGAAAAAAATAAAATAGAAATACTAAAAATGCAAATATCTCGGAAGTACTGTGCGTTATCCAAATTCCGATTAAACAGGGTGTTAAGTCTTTCCGAGACAAACATTTCAGTTCAAGAAATTTGAAAAAAGGTTGAGAAATGAGGGAGTTATGGCCATTTTTGTAAATGACCACAGACGGACACACAGACACTTGTTCAGGAAGTGATTCTGAGTAAATGTGTATAAGAAAAAGTTTTTTCTGAAGCTCCGTTCCGATTCTCGAGTTTAGGACGATCACAATACTTCCATTTACTCTGTAAATATGGAAGTAAAAATCTGAGGTGGGCGCGCATCAGACATGACGGGGCCGATGACGGTTGCGGAAAACGAACTCACGATAAGCAGCGCGATGTCAGCTATCTTTTACGAATAGCAGCGACTATCGATGTGAAGACTGACGAACGAATTATCCGCTCGATTATCAAGCCACTTCTGGGGTTCGTGAACGTCCTGAGAGGGCTCTACAAGGAAACAGCGGCATCAATATGGACAAAGGAAGGGCTGTCTGCGGAGTTTGAAGTCCGAATGGGCGTGAAACAGGGGTGCCTGGCCAGTCCGCTGATCTTCTCTCTGTTCCTGAACGATATAGGTGATTGCCTAGAGGGAGGAATTGATATTGCGGGCAGGAACATCAATATGCTTTTGTAAGCGGACGACTTGGTCATGATGGCCGACAGCAAGAGGGCGCTGCAAAAAATGATCGACAAGCTGGAATCGTACTGCGAGGAATGGAATCTTACGATCAACACGGAAAAATCGAAAATAATGGTGTGTCGGCGGGGAGGAGGGAGACTGGCCAAAAAAGAAGAGTGGTTCTATAAAGGCGAAAAACTTGAAATAGTGAAATCCTACAAATACTTGGGGATAACACTCACTCCCTCCATGTCCCTAAACGAGCACATGAATGATAGACTGTTGGCGGCCAAGTTTGCGATCGTCAGCGTATGGTCAGGAATTTTTAACAAGAACAAAGTGCCGTTTAGGGTTAAAATGCAAATATTCCAGGCGGTTTCGAGGACGGTACTCTCGTATGGCGCCCAGGCCTGGGGCTACCAGCGTTTCGGACAGTTGGAGAAGCTGTTGAAGTTTTTCGTCAAAAAGGCTTGCCGATTGCCCATGAACGCACCGGATTACTTCGTGTATCGGGAGCTGGGATTGGAAAAGATGTTCCTCCACACCATGAAGCTCCATCTCGACTACCTTGGAAGGGTATCATCGATGAACAAGGATCGGCTACCCGGCCATACAGCACGTGAAGTATGTAGGCTGCGATGCGGATGGTTTCAAGAGTGGACAAATGCCTGGGAACGGTTTTTCGGAGCGGGGTCACGGCTGGGCGGCATCGAGGAAATCGTGCAACGCGGTGGTGAACTATTGCAAAGAATAAGAGTGGCAGAAAACAATGCGGTGGCCGAGGCGGCGAAGAACTCAGCACACCATTTGTTGTATGCGGCACTCGATCATGATAAGAACAATTATATAGAGGCGGAGGATGGCTGGTTCGTAAGCAACATCATGAGGGCGCGGGGAGAGCTGCTGAACCTCAATTTCGTCGCGGGTAGGCGGGACCGTGACTTCAATTGCTCCATGTGTAATATGGCGGAACGAGAGAACACTGAGCATTTCTTAGCGAGATGTCCGATATTGGCGGAATTTAGAGTACGCCATTTAGGGAAAGCGTTACTCAGCAAACCTGAAATTGTTGATGTATTGAATGGAGAGGGTTGGGAGGGGCTAAATTTATACATGCGGGAAGCCAGCAGATACAGAAAGATGTTGATAGAAGAATTTAATTATTGTTAGTGAAGATGTCCTATGCTCGAGCAGAATTGAGGCGTTGATAGCCAGAGTGGACCATTCCACAAACTGGCCGAAAATGAGTTATACAGTGCAATGGGTCTGTGGTTGCTCTACCTATCGAATTATTATTAAAATTTGACTCGTTCTCGAATGTGCTAAGAGAAATCGCAACTTTTCAAATGGTCCGTCTGCAAATTGGCCGCCGATTTTGATGGCCAGAGTGGACCTTGTGGCTTGTAGAAAAGTCCTTATGGTTCATGAGTCATCTATTCACCCAAGAATGCTTGTATTTTTTTCTTCAAAACAAGATAACAAGGCCCTTAATCAATCACAAGAAATTAGTCGAAATTTTCAAATGCGATTTTCTCAGTTCGACACCTGTGTGGAATGGTCCACTCTGGCTATCAACGCCTCAATTGTAATATAGCTACAGAAGTACCACTGGCAGACGGTGAAAACCATGCCATATGATGTTTTTGGGATTGTTTTTGTGAACTGTTTTGTTAAAATAAACTTCTATTCTATTCTATTCAAGCCACTTCTGACACCATGTTTTATTTTCACGATTAGGAAAATTATTAATGAACATCTGGAATTTACTTCACAGAGTTTTTATTACAAAATTGATAGGAGAGAGCACATCATCATGAGATGGAAGATTCTGGATCACGTCGATTAACATTTTACACCTTATAACCGCTTTAACCTCCCGATATTTGAACACTCTAATACATATGTACATTAGGACTAGAACTACAACAGAAACTGGGATTCTGTTCTTAGAAAGAGAACGTTTCGTCTAGCCGCCAACTTAATCGCGTAGACAGAAAAGAGGACGAGGCAGGGGGGTCCGGGGCGGGGACTGGAGCATGTTGTAAGGGGTGGTTGGGAGGGGTAGGGCTGCCGGGCGCTGGTGAGGGTTGAATCCCGGGAGGGGTTGGGGCTCGCGTATTTTCTTTTCGTACCTATTTATTCATCTGAAAAAAAGGTTGAGAAATGAGGGAGTTATTTGGGTGGGAGGATTTTAGAAAATTTAATGCTTCATTGCTTCAGTGTTTTATTTCTTAAGTTTGATTCATGCGAGGCTTCATTGCAAGTTCCCAGGCAACCCACGGTTGATCTTCCAGTTGCCAGCTACTCGCGGCAGATGTCGAATAAAGAAGTTGTTAAATTTTTCTTCACTCAGCTTAGGATTTTTGAATGGGATGAAATTTTGATTCCAAGTTTCAAGTTTTTTCTGTGGTGAATTTGTGAATTAAGCGATTATTATCTTTTCATTGGAGCAGTGAAAAATGTGTGTTTCCAATACCCTGTGTAAGAGTTTTCAGCGTTTGTTTTAGGTGGCTACGATCGAGGTGAGTGTCTCAAGTTGGTTGAACTCTATGACCCATCAACGAATGTCTGGAAAACGCTGGCCTCAATGACCTTCCCCAGAGGGAGATTCACCATTGCAGCTGTGGATGGTGCTGCTTACGCAATTGGAGGATGTGACGGGACTACTGAGCTCAGCAGTACTGAACGGTAATCCAGCTCTGTGTTCTTCTTTATATAATGCTTTTAAAGCTAAGGCTTGAAGCACAACGGAAATTTCTTGGAAATTTGTTGCTGGAAATTTCTGGAAATGTCCTTGGGTAAATTTAGCATTAAAAAAAATTAATAACCCGGCCCTAACATTTGAAGCCTTGAATACTATTAAGAAATAGTATTTTCATTTCGACTCTACTATGTTTGAATTAAATTTTTCTACATTTTCGTTTTGTCCTGCGTCTGTAAATTTATGTGCATAGTTGCCAGTAATATTCTCACTGCCATTTTTGAAATAATGCCATTTCGAACCAGACCCCACACAATTAGACTATAGTACAATACGCACAGACTGTTCTCCTCTCTTTCCTAGTTTCTTGTTGTGGTTCGACTATCGTCTGCAGCTTACCTTTTTCGTCTAGAATAAAATTTAAATACTTATCCGTTTTCTTTTGATTATTAAATTCATTTAGGCTGATACAGGACGTTTTGATAATTTGAAACCCATGTATCTAATAATTGCAACTATAGATCGCGTCATACTATCTATCTTAAGCCAGCTCTTGCCATCTAGGCAAATCAATCTCCAAACTCCGCCCTTCGCAACAAATGAAGCTGCAAATAATAACGCCAATAATTGTTCTTATTCATTCGTAGATACCTTCCTGAAGTTGACAAATGGGAGCAAACTCCGCCATTGCCGTTACCAAGAAGTCATATAGGCGTTTGTGCCCTGGATAGCCTCATCTATTGCATTGGTATGAAAAATATTCTAAATCATCTAAAATATCTAAATAAAAAAAGTCTAAATCAGTAGCTCTCTACGTTTTTCAGCCCACAGACCCACCCCGCTGGCTTCTTAATTTTAAGCCATGGCCCCCAGAAAATCGATTTTATGAACCAGCCCTCAGTATTTATTTACCTACAAAGATTTCGGTTAATTTCTGGTACGTTATTCCCAGAAATGATGTACCTATCTAAATATAATCTAAACATTGTGAAACCAGTGGTGTGTAGATAACACACAATACTTCCATATTTTGAAACGTAAAATTGTGACACAATTTGATCTTATTTTGACTGCTTTTATGGGTGTTTAGGCCAAAAATATCGAAAAATTCACTATTAAAATGTGTTTAGTTCTAAAATATAATAAACATTCACTATGTAAATTTTAAAATTCGCCCAAAATAAAAATACAATACATTACTGGAATATAAAAAATATCCACATATTCTGCAAGGTAAAACAAAGAAGGGAGAAATGAGGGAGTTATGGCCATTTCTGAAAATGACCACAGACGGACACATGGACAGACGGGCCACGGACACGCAGACACTTGTTCAGGAAGTGATTCTGAGTAAATGTGTATAAGAAAAAGGTTTTTCCTGAAGCTACGTTCCGATTCTCAATTTTAGGAAGATTCCAATACTTCCATTTACTCCGTAAATATGGAAGTAAAACCAGTGGTGCGTAGATAACACCACTTCCATATTTTGAAACGTACATATTTGACAAAATTTTATCATAAAATAATGTTGTTTTGACTGTTTTCAAGGGTGTTTATTTCAAAAATATCAAAAAATTCACTCTTCAAAATTTACAATTCGCCCAAAATGAAACCAGTGGTGCGTAGATAACACACAATACTTCCATATTTTGGAACGTTAAATTGTGACACAATTTGATCATATTTTGACTGCTTTTAAGGGTGTTTAGTAGGGTGGAGCGAGAATCGAGAAAATAATTTTTTTTTCATTTTTCACGTTCCAACAGGGCGTTTTTGTTGCGTTTTGCCTTCCTGATGAAGAATCAAAAAACTTTGGGCACAATAAAAAATTCCATCAGTTCCCACAACCGACTTGAAGTACAAGGAGGGGCAAATTTGAAACTTTGAGGAATTAAATTTAAAAAAAAAATTATGAAACTAACTGAAATGTATTTTGAACCATATAAAAGTTATCTCCTTTGTTTTACAACTGTCTAGAAAATGTTTGAAGGCTCATTAAAGCCACAAAAAATACTAATAATACGAAGCGAGAACGTCAAAACACCATACAGGAGTAAAACAAGCAAAACCGGACATTCCCTCAAATTCTTCTTGGTTTCAAGTTTGTTGACCTTCTTCAGCATTGCGTGGGACCTGTTTTCAAGCTGGCCATCTTAAAAGACCCCAAAAAGCATACTTTCTTGAAAAATTGATTTGAATGAAGAGTAGAATGTGCGTTATTCACTTAAGAAAAAAACACAAAACCCCGAATCTTATAGACACATGTGGGAACTGAAGGGATTGGATTGAGTTTTTGAAAAATTGTTTTGGACACGTCTCATTGAGATCATATTGCAGCAAATTAGCCCCGTTGGAAGAAGAAAAAAATTCATTTTGATTTTCGCTCCACCCTAGTGTTTAGGTCAAAAATATCAAAAAATTCAGTATTAAAATTTCAAAATTCGCCTAAAATAAAAAAACGCCAGTTTTTTGGTACATAAAAAATATCCACAAATTCTGCAACGCAAAACAAAGATTTTAAGACCAAGAACGCTCAAATCGGTTCATTTTTGTGTCCGGAAAAAAATAAAATACAAAACACTAAAAATGCAAATATATCGGAAGTACTGTGCGTTATCGGAATTCCGATTAAACAGGGTGTTAAGTCTTTCCGAGACAAACATTTCAGTTCAAGAAATTTGAAAAAAGGTTAAGAAATGAGGGAGTTATGGCCATTTTTGTAAATGACCACAGACGGACAGACGGACTAACGGACACACAGACACTTGTTCAGGACGTGATTCTGAGTAAATGTGTGTAAGAAAAAGTATTTCTGAAGCTCCGTTCCGATTCTCGACTTTAGGACGGCCACATTTTCGGAATATAAAAAATATCCACATATTCTGCAAGGTGAAACAAAGATTTTAAGACCAAGAACGCTCAAATCGGTTCATTTTTGTGGAGGAAAAAAATAAAATAGAAAACATTAAAAATGCGAAGATATCGGAAGAACTGTGCGTTGTCCAAATTTCGATTAAACAGGGTGTTAAGTCTTACCGAGACAAACATTTCAGTTCAGGAAATTTGAAAAAAAGGTTGAGAATTGAGGGAGTTATGATCATTTTTGTAAATGACCACAGACGGACACACCCACACTTGTTCAGGAAGTGATTCTGAGTAAATGTGTATAAAAAAAGTTTTTTCTGAAGCTCCGTTCCGATTCTCGATTTTAGGACGATTTCAATACTTCCATTTAGGCCCGTATTCACAACACTTCCTAGGCATAAGGGCCGCTCGATGCGCCAGCACTTCCTTTGCAAATTTTATTGGTCAATTTCAAAAAAACAAACATTCCGTTTCCATAAAACTCGCATGGTATGGAGACGAGCACAGCAACCTAGGCACTGTCAATCGCAACCACGATTTTCGAGGTTCCAATTTTAAGGTAGCAAGCAAGCCCTAGCTATGAAATGGGAAAAGCCGTATTCCGCGTTATTAGGATGGGTGCGCGTTAGAACCCAGCTCTCCATCATACGCGCCACCTCCATGCGGCTGAGGAGCGGGAGGAGTCAAGTCAAAGCCCTAGGGCTCGAAGATGGAGCCGGATTGCCATCAGTGGAGGATTAAGCCGCCATCCGCTTGGAGCGCTTGGAAGAGAAGAAATACTCCCTCCCTTCCTACCAAGCTTTAGTTAAATTAAAAATAAATGTTTGTTTTTTGAAAAAAAAAAAAAAAATGTGCAAAGGAAGCGCTGGCGCATCGACGGCTCCTTATGCCTAGGAAGTGTTGTGAATACGGCCCTTACTCTGTAAATATGGAAGTTAAAACGCTGCTAAGTAGATTAGTGACATGGGTACATTATTTGAGGAGTGATCTATCAAAAGGGAACGTATCTACTCCTGGGAGAAACACGTTTTTTCGCATTTTTTGAATTGTCCAGATAAGTACGAACGGTCCCTCCAATCCTTAGCATGCAAAATGTAAAAAACCCTATGTTATTTGAAGCGCAAAGTGCTGTTTTTTGATCAAAAGGTATCCATCCTTCATAATGTATTTAATTCGTTTTGATCAAAACGGTACATCATATCCTGTGCGAATCTCTAGAACGAAAAACTTGTTTCGATCAAAAGGGCACATATTCAAACAGCTCAAGTTTTCCTCATCCAAAAACCCAGGGAAAAGTTTCTAACTCAGAGACTCCGAACAGATCCAATAGATGTCACAAACGTTTCAAGGAGAAGACAGATTTCGCCCCCACTTCCCTACATTCGCCGCCTTCTTCGGCAAAGGCTTTATCAGATAAGCTTGAGATCGTGCGTCCCATGTTTCACACTTAACATTTGTATAAAATATTTTTATCATATTTTATTTTTGGTTCATTTTTAAGAAATGAACCTTTGTAATCGGTCGGGAAAATCTTTTTTTAACACCCCCTGAAAATTTGTTGGTTTACGTTTCAAGAGGTGTAGAATCCGAGACTGCAATAAAAATTTTTTGTCCGTCCGCCGTACGCCGTTCGGGGTTTTTCAGGGGGAAGGAGTTATCGAAAAATTTTGAAATTTTTACCAAAAATCAAGTTCCATATCTACTTGGTCCTAACGTCTCGACAGAACCCTTCCTTAATTTTAAGGCCAGTAAAACAGCTGTTGAAATGGGGGAAAATTCGTGCTTTTCAGGAAAAGTGCAACATAGGCATGTGAGGCATCATTTTCTATAGACTTTTGTATGCCGAATCGAATGAGACCCCCGCCACGCTTCAACCGTTTAGGAGTTATTGCAGTTTTAGTGAGACATTTTTGAGTTTTTTAACATTTCTACAATTCTTAATAACTCAAAAACGACTAGAGCCACAAAAATCGTTTTCCACTCGTTGGAATCCCCACAAAAACTTCTGTACTCCCAATATCTTCAATTTAAAGAATTTGGCCGTATTACACAAATCAGCAAAACACCCTTAAAAGAAGTCAAAATACGATCAAATTGTGTTACACTTTTACGTTTCAAAATATGGAAGTATTGTGTGTTATCTACACCACTGGTTTCTAGAAGTTTCAGTTATTTTTCAGACCCTCACCTCATCAAAATCAAGAAAAGGTGAGGGTCTGTTTGTGAGGGTCTGAAAAAACGAAATGTAAACAATCTTTTCCCCGGTTAAAATAAAAAATTCAGAATTCCAGTTTCGCACATTGATTAATCCTAGCCAAACATAACACAAGTGAGTGAGATAATTAAAAATTTACTCACTCAAAAAAAATAAAATAATGACAAGATGAGGGTCTGAAAGAAAAAAAATCACCATGCACAAGGCGCACATTTCGCAAAAACTTAATTTTGAAGGTGATGCAGTGGGTTTAGAATTTTTTGGGTATGGTTAACGTTTTGTCTAGCCGCCATCTTAATTGCGTAAACAGAAATTTAGAACGGTTATGTGAGCCTGGCGGGTAGGGGTTGAGGAGAAAATGTCGGGTGTTAAGTCCCTATCAAATGCATTCCCACCCTTGATACCGACTTTTTACACTTTTTCTGCAAAACTGCGATTTGGCCATTAGAAAGTGAACGTTATATAACGTTCCCAATATTGGGATTAGCCAGTCTCGCCATAAAGCTGGATTCACATGTGCGTTTTTCTCTGCGTCCTGCGTTCTGCGTAATGAGATCTGATTGGCTGGCAATTTTACGCGCGCGCAATTTATCTGGTAACTTTACATTGCAGCCAATCAGATCTCATTACGCACTGTACGCAGGAGGCAGATGACGCAGACAAAAACGCACATGTGAATCCAGCTTAACTCCACAAATGGCAAACAAAAGCATCAATCTATTTCTCTAAATATTGGTCAAAATGTAAATTGCTAGGTTCCGATGAAATTTTTTTGTAAATTTTCCTATTTGTATACAAATTTTGTCTCCTACAATGTGATAAGCCTGCCTGGTCCAACTATTTGAACTTTTCTGTGATACCCAGACAAATAATGTCCCCTTGTCACTAATCTAAGCAGCGTTTCTCTTTTGGTATTATTTGGAGGTTGTGACTTATTGCAGGTGGCTACGATGGAGTGGCTGGCATCCGACAGGCGGATCTATTTGACCCGTCAACTGGCACTTGGGTCTCAATAGCGCCTCTTATCACCGGCCGTTACCAAGCTGGCGCGATTGGTTTTCAAGGTCGCATCTGGGCGGTTGGTGGTTGCGACGGATGGAATTGCCTGACAACTGTCGAAGTGTTTGACCCAGTGACTGGCGCATGGACGCAGGGGCCACCGTTGATC
The DNA here is from genome assembly GCA_036186465.1 of Nesidiocoris tenuis. NCBI lineage: Eukaryota > Metazoa > Arthropoda > Insecta > Hemiptera > Miridae > Nesidiocoris > Nesidiocoris tenuis. The sequence continues at coordinate 225,427 of AP028919.1, read as the reverse complement.
ACGCCACGGCGTGGTGCCGGGTTGCAGGAGTTCCGGGGCAGGCTTTACTGTGTCGGAGGTGACTTTCCGAAAACGATTCTGGAACTGGGGAAGAAAGGGTGGTTGGTTTGGGAGAAAAGGTGTACACGGTTATTGTTTGGCGTCAGTAGTTATCGCCCAAGACTTTCGAGGACTGGCCTCATCGAACAGACCCGTACATTTGGATATAAGGATTGCACTGAGAGCTGTGTCGGTACATCTGACCGGAACTGTGGAACCTAGTCTCACGATGTCGCAGTTACAAGGGGTTTCAACGACCCTACCCTTACTGGTACCGTTCCAGTTCCAAATACTGGGAAGGCCAGGTACCGGCATCTCTATCGGTACAGTTCCAGTGATATGTACCTGGAAGGGAACGTACCGACATCTGTCACTATCGGTACGGTTCCAGTTACGCATAGCTACTGGGATGGTAATCGATCAGGCGGTTCTGCTCAGCAGGCATCAATCGATCAATTTCAGATTTCGATCTGCCAGCTGTTACCATTCCGGAATCCCAGCCGCCTATCATCATCAATTATTGATACCAATGTGAGAAACGCATAGGTATCTCCCTAGCTTTGGTAAGAATTTTTATTAACAGGGAGTGAAAACGGTTTAGAAACCTTCAAGGAATCCAACAAGCTCAAAAAAATCAGAATCGGTTCAGTAGGACTCCCTCAAATTGGCAAAAACGTTAAAGAGGAGAAATCGTGTTAGGAAATTTAAGCCAAACCTACTTTAAAAAAAATTTTCAGGAAAAAAGCTCTTTTCTGTGGTAATTCAAGCGAGCAACCCGGGAAAAATACTCAAAAAATTCTAAACCCACGGCATCACCTTCAAAATTGAGTTTTTGTGTTTTTTCAATAATATACCCTACTTTTGCCAAATTGGAACCCTCCACCTTTTCCGATCGGATCGGCCGGACAATATGCATCAAGTTAGAGCAAACCACAACTTTCAAGACTAGTTTCGTCAAAATCGGATCAGTGGTTCAATACGAAGTGGCTGGACGAAATTTTTGACCGAAATTTCGTCCAGCCACTTCGTACCGAACCAATGATCCGATTTTGGTGCGGTTGGTCCTAAAAGTTGTGGTTTGCTCCTACTTGATGCATATTGTCAGGCAAATCCAATCAAAAACCCAAAAAAAACTGTTTTTGAAATCATGACTTTTGTTACATTTGAACGTTTTCGAGTACTCTAGAGTTGATTCAGAGGATTCACTTATATGAGGTGCACGTGACAGGAAAATTTGCTAAATTTTGGTTATTTTTGTTTTTACTTTCATATTTACAGAGTAAATGGAAGTATTGGAATCGTCCTAAAATCGAGAATCGGAACGGAGCTTCAGAAAAAACTTTTTCTTACACACATTTACTCAGAATCACTTCCTGAACAAGTGTCTGTGTGTTCGTTAGTCCGTGTGTCCTTCTGTGGTCATTTACAAAAATGACCATAACTCCCTCAATTCTCATCCTTTCTTCAAATTTCTTGAACTGAAATGTTTGTCTCGGCAAGACCTAGCACCCTGTTTAATCGAAATTTGGATAACGCACAGTACTTCTGATATATTTGCATTTTTAGTGTTTTCTATTTTATTTTTTTCCGGCCACAAAAATGAACCAATTTGAGCGTTCTTGGTCTTAAAATCTTTGCTTTACCTTGCAGAATATGTGGATATTTTTTATATTTCAAAAATGTGCCGTTTTTCCATTTTGAGCAAATTTTAAATTTGCATAGTGAGTTTTTTGATATTTTTGACCAAAACACCCTTAAAAGCAGTCAAAATATGATCAAATCGAGTCACACTTTTACGTTTCAAAATATGGAAGTATTGTGTGTTATCTACGCACCACTGGTTTTAATTGGACACTCCTTCTCCGCGTTTTGCTGCTGACGGAACCTTATTTCTAAGAAAAATTTTCTTAGAAATAAGGTTCCATAGATGAATAATAACAAACATGCAGGTGCGCCAAAGTGAACATATTCATAGGATCAGCCAATCAGAGAATAGGGTCTGTTTGTCTGTCCGTGCGATGGGGAGGAGATCGGTCTGACGTGTGATACGGGCTCTTGGCGGAGGAACTAAAGGCCGTATCAAACGTCAGACCTCTCCTCCCCATCCCACGGACAGACACACAGACCAAATTATCCTATTGGCTGGTCCTATGGATATGTCCACTTTTGCGTACCTGCATCAATGTTTGTTATTATTCATCTAAGGAACCTTATTTCTAGGAAAAATTGTCAATGAATTTGCATGTGAAAATTACCAAAGAATCGGTCTGTCCAGACGGTCTGTGGGATGGGGAGGAGAACGGTCTGACGTGTGATACGGGCTTAAGGCGAGGGACTTGCCAACATGCCCTCGGCACCCATCCCGGGATTCACCCCGCACCACCACCTTACACCCCCCCCCCTGTTATTTCTGAGTAGAAGTGTGTAAGTAAACGGTTTTTCTAAATCTCCGTTCCGATTTTTGATTTCAGGACGATTACAATAGTCCCATACTCTGCAAATATGGAAGTAACTTCCATAAGTGGAAGTATCTCACTTATCTGTCTATTAGAATAATTCCCTTGGCCATTCTCAGCTCTCAAAATAGACACTCTGGCCACCCAACAAACATCCAGGTCACCGAACATCTGAAAATGGAAAATTTTCATTTTGGCTATGCATTCTTATTCCTCAGGTTGGGACGGCACCCACTCGCTGAGCAGTACTGAAGTCTACGACCCCGCGGTTGATGCTTGGGCCACTGGACCTTCAATGGCGCAACCGAGGTCGAATCTCGGCCTCGTGTCTACTGGTGACAGCCTCTATGCCATTGGAGGGTTCTCGCGTGAGTAGTCCCTGCCAATCACAAACTTCAAGCTCACGTATTGGTGGAAAAACCAGTCGTGCATATAATATATTATGACATATTATGACATATCGCCGGTGAAGAAGCATCATGACACATCTCACATTAACGGCCGTATTCACAACACTTCCTAGGCAAAAGGAGCCGCTCGATGCGCCAGCACTTCCTTCGCACATTTCATTGGTCAATTTCAAAAAAACCAGCATTCCGTTTCCATAAAACTCGCATGGTATGGAGACGATCACAGCAACTTAAGTACTGTCAATCGCAACCTCGATTTTTGAGGTCCTAATTTCAAGGCTGCTCACTTGCTACCTTAAAATTGGAACCTCGAAAATCGCGGTTGCGATTGACAGTACCTAGGTAGCTGTGCTCGTCTCAATACCATGCGAGTTTTATGGAAACGGAATGTTCGTTTTTCTGAAATTGACCTATGAAATGTTCAAAGGAAGTACTGGCGCATCGAGCGACCCTTATGCCTAGGAAGTGTTGTGAATAAGGGCCTAAATGAGAGATAAGTTGAAGTTGTCAAATTTTGACAACTTTCCAGAAAAAATGAAAAATCGATTCTTTTCCAATGTTGGTTCATTTTTCTTAAGAAATGAACCTTTGAAATCGGTCAGGAATAAAAATGTATAACACCCCCTGAAAATTTGTTGGTTTACGTTTCAAAGGGTGTAGAATCCGAATCTGCAATAAAAATTTTTTGTCCGGGGTTTTTCAGGGGGAAGGAGTTATCGAAAATTTTTGAAATTTTTACCAAAAATCAAGTTTTGTATCTAGTTGTTCCTAACGTCTCGACAAAACCCTACCTTAGTTTTAAGGCCAGTAGGTAAAACAGCTGTTGAAGTGGGAAAAAATAGTGCTTTTCAGGAAAAGTGCAACATAGACATGTGAGGTATCATTACCTATAGATTTCTCGATGCTGAAACGAATGAGACCATTGCCACGGCGGTAGCTCCAACCGTTTAGGATTTATTGCAGTTTTAGTGAGACATATTTGAGTTTTCAAACATTTCCTCAATTCTTAATAAATCGAAAACTATTTGAGCCACAAAATTTGTTTTCCACTCGTTGGAATCCCCTCAAAAACTCCTGTCCACCCAACATCTTCAATTTGAAGAATGTGGTCGTATTATACAAATCAGCAAAACAAAAATGTGAGAATTCGGCCTCGGATCTTAGATACGGCTGATTGATCTACTTACGACTACTATTACACCAACAAGGTGACGTACTCTCACTAGACCAGTTGCGCTTGGCAACGTGAGATCGAGACGCTTTACCAACGGTTCTGAGGCATTCTTGAGACATTTTTAATGTAATTATTCGGAGAATTTAGTAAAAATTATTATTCTGGTAATAATGGTGGTGAATAAGAATAGATTAAATGGCGAATTTATAACAATTAAACGATGGGCTGAGTTGATAAGATTGGTGGATAGATACTATCAATATGGGTAGGTTTCTATCGAGCATTTGGATAATGTGGCTTTTTTGCCGGGTTGAAAAAAAAAAGTTTTTCTAAATCCCCGTCTAAAATAAAAATATATGGTACTTAAGTTCTAGAATAATAACAACTAAATTCCGTGTTTCAAAAGTACCTATTTATCATAAGGTTTGTCTTTCCAATCGAAAAATGAACCCCTTTGCAGAATTTACAGAATGCTTTGGATACACAGAAAACTAATGTGCACATGCCACTCATCTACTTAGGGGCCGTTCAATAATAATTATTGCGCAAAGACGTTTTTCGGATTTTTTGACCCCTCCTTCCCCCATGTAAGGATTTAGTGAGATTTTTCAACCCCCCCCCTTCCTCCCCCCTAAATCTTACGTAAGATTTTGACTTTTGTTAAAGCGAAAAAAAATACTAAATCGTCATGTTTAAGTTTCCTGGAAAACACGCTATTTATGGATATTTTTCGTGCTTTTTCTGGCCTTTTGAACAAAAGCTGCTTATTTACGCGCTGAAAACTCACACTCAAAAATCTTACGTAAGGAAGCACTTACCCCCCCTTCCCCCCCTTGTAAGGGTTTAGTAAGATTTTCGAAACCCTCCCTCCCCCCTCGATCCTTACGTAATTATTGAACGGCCCCTCGGCAGCGTTTTTACTTCCATATTTACAGAGTAAATGGAAGTATTGTGACCGTCCTAAAATCGAGAATCGGAACGGAGCTTCAGAAATACTTTTTCTTATACACATTTACTCAGAATCACTTCCCGAACATGTGTCTGTGTGTCCATGTGTCCGTCTGTAGTTCCGATATATTTGGATTTTTAGTGTTTTCTTTTTTTCCGGCCACAAAAGTTAACCGATTTGAGCGTTCTTGGTCTTAAAATCTTTGTTTTACCTTGCAGAATATTTTTTTTTTTTTTTTTATTTATTTTCTAGAAAACTTTATTTGTATAAAAATATACATTATTATTTCGCTAACTTAGACAGAAAATTATAACATTAACGTGGCACGCGGGTAGGAGTGTCGTGCCCGATGGCACTCTCCAAGATGGGTTATTTACATAATTACAGGGGTTATTTACATAACTGTAATTTCATTATTGTTCAATAGAGTAATGATCCGTGTGGCGTCTGCGTTTTAGTCGTCGCTGTGGCCGGTCCGGGGGGCGGGTGTTCGGAATGTTGCTGATGATGTCGTTGGGGTGGTCCAATAGGCGGCTGGAGAAACGATGATACAGGACCGGTAGGACTTCCTTGACGGTCGGGATGGACAGGTCTGTGTGGATCGTTTCGTTACGCACGTACCATGGTGCGTCTGCTATCAAGCGTAGAACTCTGTTCTGGAACGTTTGCAGCCTCCTTATCTGGGAGTCTGAGGCACCACCCCAGATCTGGCAGCCATATTCCCAGACGGGTCGGAGCAGGACTAAATAAATGACCCTTTTGGTGGACAGGGAAAGAGGTGAGTCGCGTGAGAGCAATGGTCGCAGTGAGCGGAGACGATGCCTGCAGGTCTGGAGCGTCTCCGTGATGTGGTCCCGGAATGTCAGTCGTTTATCCAGCGTTATCCCAAGATAGCGCACCTTGGAGACTTCCGGGATCGCCACTCTACCCATGACAAGGCCCGGCTGCACATGGTACCGCAGGTAGCTGAACACCATGGCGTGCGATTTACTGGTGTTCAGCCTGATCTTCCATTTAATGGCCCATTCTTGGAGCTCATTATAGAACTCGACTAATCGTCCAGCCGCTCGATACCCCCGGTGAGAGGTAGCAAGAAAAGCTGCGTCGTCCGCAAACTGAGCCGTCATCAGGTCGGGAGAAGCCGGCATGTCGCCCGCATATGCAATATACAGCATTGGACCGATCACGCTTCCCTGCGGAACACCAGCTCTGATAAGCCGTGACGAAGACAATGCCCCCTGGACCCTCACCGCGAACGTGCGGTCGGTCAGATATGATTGAACCAGCCTATAGTTGCTATCGGAGAGCAGAGGTTTGACTTTGAACAGCAGTCCTTCGTGCCAGACCCTATCAAATGCCTTTTCAATGTCAATGAACAGACCTAGACATGTCTCTTTTGCCTCGAAGCTGTCCAAGATTTTATCCACGACGCGGTGCAATTGGTGGACGCATGAGTGACGATTTCGAAATCCAAACTGCGTTAGTGGGATGAGTGTGTCGAGCTCGCGTAAGAGTCTTGGTGCCAACAATTTTTCAAAAATCTTGGAGAACAGCGTTAGCAGGCTGATGGGGCGATAGCTGAGCGGGTCGTTGGCAGCTTTTTTTGGTTTCCGCACAAGAATGACAACGGCGTGTCTCCAGGCACTGGGAAAATATCCAAGGCGTAAGCAGGCGTTGTAGATCTGCGTTAGAAGGACCGTAGTTTTCCTTGGAAAATTCAAAACGAAAGGTCGAACGATCTCATCCTCTCCTGGAGACTTTCTGCTCGGCGAACGACGCACAACGTGTTTCACTTCGCTTGGCGTGAAGTAGTCTGTGAACGGGCTTAGCTGCAGCGCTGATTCAAGTCCACCCGCCACTTCGTCTTCTATCGGGCTCGTTATGTCGTTTGGGGAGAATTGGTTCTCAAGTATCTGAGAAAACAATTCTGCTTTCTCAGACGGGGAGGAGTACCACCGCCCATTGTGGAGTAGGGGGGGGATGTTATACGATTCTTTTGTTAACTGCTTTGTCTTTTTCCAGAGTGTATTGTCAGAACGATCCAGCAAACTGAGCTCTGCGACTTTCTGATCCTGATGTTCTTTTTTCAATGCTGCTTTTAATTGTCTGGTGGCCTGATTGAGGTTAGTCTTATGAGCTGGGAAACGCGTTCGAATCCACTGTAGCCTTGCTGCTCTCTTAGCTATTAATAGCTGCCGTATGTGTGCTGGTATTGGGGGCTGTCGGCGTGGAAGGGCCGTGTTTGTATAGATGTCCGCTGCATCTGCTGCCTGTTGGATAATCCTGTTGAGGTACACAACGGCCGAGTCAATTTCTTGCGTCGTTTTCAGGGAAATTCTGGTGTCTGTCAATGATGCTAAGCTTTCTTGGTACCTCTTCCAGTTGATCCTCCGCTTGTTTAATGGGGCCGCACCTTGGCTGTCGTCCGGATGAATTCCTATGTTTGTGATCACTGGGAAGTGGTCAGAGCTCAGGTCATGGACAACTGCAGGGGGAGAGCAGTAGCTGCCGAGGTTTCGTGCCACAAAGAAATCCAGGACGTCTGGGGAGTGGTTCCTGTTATCGGGGTAATGGGTGGGTTCATTGGGGTGGATAACTTCCAGGCTGCCCTGTGTTATGACGTTCATGAGGCAATGACCACGTTGGTTTGCTGATATCGATCCCCATCGCAGATGTTTTGCATTGTAGTCACCTCCAATTATGAAGTCTAGGCCCATTTCCGACAATATTGTTTGGAAATCCGACTGCGTGACTATGCTGTCCGGAGAAGAATAGAATGCTCCAATTCGGTAAGTGCGTCCCTGTAACTGAATCGCAACGCGTGCCAATTGGTAGTTGTTGTCACTGATAGGAGGAAGTTCGTAGTGCGGTATGGTGGATTTCATGTACACGGCTGATCCGCCTCGGCATCTGCCGGACGGATGGTCAGCGCGCGTGAATTTGTATCCGGGAATGAAGAAGTTTTTGCTAGGGCTCAACTTAGTTTCAGTGAGTAATATAACGTCGATGTTACTGTTTTGGAGGAATAGCTGGAGTTCATGGTATTTCCCAAATACGCCTCGGCAATTCCATGTGCAAACGTTGATGGAGTTTCGACCACTCATCATGAGCTGATTAATTTGGGTAGTAATTGGGAAAGCATGGTTACAAGGGGTTGGACAAGGGCCAGCAGCTGATCAATTTTGCTGAGTAGTTGCACCATGGATTGGTCTTGTTGTGCCAGGATTGTAGGAGCCGGGGTAGAGACCGCATCTGCATAAGTCCGACCGTTTGAAGCTGTTTTATTGCTCGATAGATTTCTGGCAATTTCTGACACGCGATTTTTAGGTGCGTTACCCGTTGGTATTGGTGCAAATTTGTTCGCGGCTTTTTCATGGTTCAGGGGCGCATATTTTGATTTTTGTAGTTGGGTGTGAACGGGGCAGCCTTTGTAGTTCGCCGTGTGGGGACCGTGACAATTTGTACAGACAGGGGGAGTGCCGGGGGGCTTAGGACAATTGATGGTAGAATGCTGTCCTTCGCATTTGACGCATTTCTCTTGCTTGTGACAATAATTCTTAGAATGCCCGTATTCCTGGCACTTTAGGCACTGAATCACAGATTTTTTCGGGCGGGGAGGCTCCACCTTGACAACAGCGTGATACAATCTGGTGACATTATAGATCTCGGCATTTTTAGGACTAGGTTTGAGATCGACAAAAAACATTGAGAGAGGTGTTTTGTTCACTGGATGTCGCACTGGTAGAAGCTGTAGAGGCTCAAACCCTAGAGATTGGAGCTCTTGTTTCAGTATATCCACATCACTAGTATGGTGCAGACCCCGGATCACAACCCTGAAAGGACGCTCATTTTTGAGTTGGAATGTGTGGTATTGGGCTTTATTTTTGGACAAGTAGTCCACTGCTTTGCGGTATCCATCAATGGTTGCGAAGTTGATCTTGACTTTATCCGACAGTGATGAGTAGCGGAAGGTGGTGGGCTCAATTCCACGAAATTCGCTTATAGCTACATTTATGTTGGCTATATTATGGACGTAAATAGGAGGTGGTTTTGGCGTCTGCTCATGTGTGGCTGTCACATTCGTGTCGTCCATTCTATCGGTTTGCTCTGCTAGGACTTCGAACGGGTTGTTAGTTAGTATGTTTCTTGTGTCATTCGGTCTTGGTTTTTTCCTTACCGGTTGAGGAGGGTCAGGATCATCATCCATTGTTAATGAAACCGCAAGATTAGATAGGCGCCACAAGCGATTAGATAAGGACCCGGGCACGCGAAAGAGCACGCGAGAGAGAGAGGAAAATCGTTATAATAAAGGACAGTAGACTCACAAGATAACCGACCGCACAGCGACGTTGATTGCTCCGAGTCTAGCTCGATACTGATTGCAGAATATGTGGATATTTTTACTTCCATATTTACAGAGTAAATGGAAGTATTGGAATCGTCCTAAAATCGAGGATCGGAACGGAGCTTCGGAAAAAACTTTTTCTTATACACATTTACTCAGAATCACTTCCTGAACAAGTGTCTGTGTGTCCGTTACGTCCGTTACTTCCGTTACGTCCGTCTGTCCGTCTGTGGTCATTTACAAAAATGGCCATAACTCCCTCATTTCTCAACCTTTTTTCAAATTTCTTGAACTGAAATGTTTGTCTCGGCAAGACCTAACACCCTGTTTAATCGGAATCCGGATAACGCACAGTACTTCCGATATATTTGCATTTTTAGTGTTTTCTATTTTATTTTTTTCCGGCCACAAAAATGAACCGATTTGAGCGTTCTTGGTCTTAAAATCTTTGTTTTACCTTGCAGAATATGTGGATATTTTTTACATTCCGAAAATGTGGCGTTTTTTCATTTTGGGCGAATTTTAAAATTTTAATAGTGAATTTTTCGATATTTTTGGCCTAAACACCCTTTAAAGCAGTCAAAATATGATCAAATTGTGTCACAATTTTACGTTTCAAAGTATGGAAGTATTGTGTGTTATCTACGCACCACTGGTTTATGTTCCGATATGTGGGGGTATTTTTATTTTGGGCAAATTTTAAATTTTAAATTGTGATTTTTTTGACATTTTTGACCTAAACACCCTTAAAATATTGTGTGAGTATTTGTGAGGCGGAAAGCGAAAAGGGACCTCTTGTCGGCAAAGTTGATTTTGAGAAAAAGTCAAAAGAGCGGAAGAAAGTCATGAGTATCGATTTTTCGTTTTCTATAGATTATCAATCTTTGGACCCTTTAGAACCCAATAAAATTGGCCTAAAGTATTGAATGTAGTATGAATTTAGCCGTTTGAATCATTCCTTAACTCTGAAAAATAACGAGAGGGTAGCATTTTTAAGTTTAAGGTCAATTTCCTCGAAATCCACATTTTCTGTTATACACTTTTGAACTACTGGCGTTTCGTCATTATTTGAGCTACAAGGATGCTTTTGGTCTTAAATTTTTCAGAAATCTATACAGATTGAGAAAATAGCAATAACTCCATTTCGACGAACGCCGACAAGAGGTCCCTTTTCGCTTTCCGCCTAACATTCTACGTATCAAAATATGGAAGTATTGTGGGTTATCTACTCACCACTGGTTTCTTTTTATACTTATGTATTCATCATTGTGCAAACGTACCACCTAAGCATCATTGAATTCACCATTGATCATTACCGTAAATGTAGGTACTCTACAAATGATTTTCGTATCGGCCAATAATCTATCTGTCTCTTTATCTATTGTTCATATGAATTTTTCGTCTACATTTTCTTTCTATTTGTATACAAATTTTTTGACTCCTACAATATGATGATAAACTTACCTACTCTAACTATTTGAACTTTCTTTTCTGAGATACCCTGACAAATAATGTACCTATGTCACTAATCTACTTGGCAGCGTTTTTACTTCCATATTTACAGAGTAAATGGAAGTATTGAAATCGTCCTAAAATCGAGAATCGGAACGGAGCTTCAGAAAAAACTTTTTCTTATACACAATTACTCAGAATCACTTCCTGAACAAGTGTCTGTGTGTCCGTTACGTCCGTCTGTGGTCATTTACAAAAATGACCGTAGCACCCTCAATTCTCAACCTTTTTTCAAATTTCTCGAACTGAAATGTTTGTCTCGGCAAGACCTAACACCCTGTTTAATCGGAATTCGGATAACGCACAGTACTTCCGACATATTTGCATTTTTAGTGTTTTCTATTTTATTTTTTTCCGGCCACAAAAGTGAACCGATTTGAGCGTTCTTGGTCTTCAAATCTTCGTTTTACCTTGCAGAATATGTGGATATTTTTTACATGCCGAAAATGTGGCGGTTTTTACTTCCATATTTACAGAGTAAATGGAAGTATTGTGATCGTCCTAAAATCGAGAATCGGAACGGAGCTTCAGAAAAAACTTTTTCTTATACACATTTACTTAGAATCACTTCCTGAACAAGTGTCTGTGTGTCCGTGTGTCTGTGTGTCCTTTAGTCCGTCTGTGGTCATTTACAAAAATGACCATAACTCCCTCAATTTTCAATCTTTTTTCAAATTTCTTGAACTGAAATGTTTGTCTCGGCAAGACCTAACACCCCGTTTTATCGGAATTTGGATAACGCACAGTACTTCCGATATATTTGCATTTTTAGTGTTTTCTATTTTATTTTTTTTCGGCCACAAAAATGAACCGATTTGAGCGTTCTTGGTCTTGAAATCTTTGTTTTACCTTGCAGAATATGTGGATATTTTTTACATTCCAAAAATGTGGCGTTTTTTCATTTTGGGCGAATTTTAATAGTGAATTTTTCGATATTTTTCGCCTAAACACCCATAAAAGCAGTCAAAATATGATCAAATCTTGTCACAATTTTACGTTTCAAAATATGGAAGTATTGTGTGTTATCTACGCACCACTGGTTTATTTTGGGCGAATTTTAAAATTTGAATAGTGAATTTTTTTATATTTTTGACCTAAACACCCTTAAAAGCAGTCAAAATATGATCAAATTGTGTCAAAATTTTACGTTTCAAAATATGGAAGTATTGTGTGTTATCTACGCACCACTGGTTTATAGTAAATTTTTCATAAAACAGGGAAAACTTTCCTGAACACGATGGAGGTCTTGACTTCGGATGCTGAGGACTGGTCCACATTCTGCCTCGTCGACACCAATCTATCGGATTGAAGTGGTAACCAGTCCAGCATGAATTCTACCCGATATAAATTCAGTAAGTATTAATTAATCAATTTACAAGGTCCAATCGTGTTATAAAAGCATCGATTACCTCAATATTGAGAATTTAGCATGATACAACTACGTCCAAATAATCCACATTTACCAGATTTCAATATGTTCCAGTTTTAGTTCAGCACTAATCTACTGCGATGTTGGGCATTTCCTTGAAGACACCCAGGATCTGAATGGAGGGGGGGACGCCCAAAAATTCAATCACTTTTAACAATCAACATCAGGTCCTTCCCTGTTCTAGTTATGTATTAACAGTATCGTTGCTTATGCAGCAACACCAGATAACTCGATTTTCACGATTCCTTTAGGAGAGCCTAAAAACCATATTTTATTCATAATTGGAGGGGTACCGGCTTGTTCAAGACTCCCTAGTTTTACATAGTGGTTTCCAGCTGTGATATTATCGAAAATCTGGCTTCACCTATCGATTCTCTGCCGAAAATCGAGTCAGGAACCGTCAAAACCCGAAAATGACCAAAAACCGAGTTATCTGGTGTTGCCGCATAACCTAATTTCAGAGAGTTTTTGCAGCTGCATTTCCATGTACCACAACTTAGCAAAAATGACTCATCATAAAAATAGTATGAGTAAATTGCGTATTACTTCCATATTTACAGAGTAAATGGAAGTATTGAAATCGTCCTAAAATCGAGAATCGGAACGGAGCTTCAGAAAAAACTTTTTCTTATTCACATTTGCTCAGAATCACTTCCCGAACAAGTGTGGGTGTGTCCGTCTGTGGTCATTTACAAAAATGACGATAACTCCCTCAATTCTCAACCTTTTTTCAAATTTCTTGAGCTGAAATGTTTGTCTCCGCAAGACCTAACACCCTGTTTAATCGAAATTCGGATAACGCACAGTACTTCCAATAAATTTTCATTTTTAGTGTTTCTATTGTATTTTTTTTTCGGCCACAAAAATGAATCGATTTGAGCGTTCTTGGTCTTAAAATCTTTGTATAACCTTGCAGAATATGTGGATATTTTTTATATTCCGAAAATGTGACGTTTTTCTATTTTGGTCGAATTTTGAAATTTGCATAGGTAGTGAGTTTTTTGATATTTTTGGCCTAAACACCCATAAAAGCAGTCAAAATATGATCAAATCTTGTCACAATTTTACGTTTCAAAATATGGAAGTATTGTGTGTTATCTACGCACCACTGGTTTTTAATTAAGTTTCGGGACCTGGAAATTTAACTATAGAAACTCAGTAGGTACCTTTTAGGTAGTTTTTGCTATCACATGTATTAACTTAGCTTAGTTCAAATTACATGATAGTCAAAATAGTCGAAACATGCGATTGCAGAACGCCCTATTTACAAAAACTCCCCAATAATTGTACGGTAGTACGATACTGTTAGAAGATTGAGCCACGCATTTACGCCTTGCGATGAACGTACGATTTTCGCAGTCTGGCTTTTAGGAATAGGGCAACATGAATCTGGGGTGATACTGGGAAAGAGCATAGTATCAAAAAACGCCATGTTACAAACCATCAATAAACCAGCGGTGCGTAGATAACACGCAATACTTCCAAACTTCGAAACTTAAAAGTGTGACCAAATTTGACCATATTTTGACTGCTTTTAAGGGTGTTAAGTCAAAAATATCAAAATACTCACGATGCAAATTTTAAAACTCGCCTTAAATAAAAGTACGCAAAGTTATCGGATTATAAAAAATATCCACATACTCTATTTAGCGTTTTGCAGATTTTATTGAGTTTTTATAGAGTTTTTGCGGAAAAAATTTTACTGCAGATTTGAGTTCTAGAACCTCTGAAACGTGAAAGAAAACGCTGCTAAGTAGATCAGTGGCATGTGCACATTAGATTCCTGTGTGCACAGGGGTTCATTTTTTTATTGAAAAGACGAACCTTATGATATATAGGTACTTCTGAAACACGGAATTTGGTTGCTATTATTCTAGAACTTCAGTATATATTTGTATTTTAGATGGGGATTTAGAAAAACTTTTTTTTTCAACCTGGCAAAAAAGCCACATCATCCACTTTGCTCGATACAAACCTACCCATCTTGATAGGTCTATCGTCCAATCATATCAACTCAGCCCATCGTTTAATTCTTTTAAATTCGCAATTTAATCTATTCTTATTTGCCTACATAATAAACAGAATAATAATTGAAGAGTTTTCTCTTCAATTCTTAGGTTAAAAACGGCGTTTAGGCTTTGCCTGCTTCTCAGTCGGGCATGCCAGAAATCACTGGGAAGTTTAGTACTTTTTACTTCCATATTTAAAGAGTAAATGTAAGTATTGTGATCGTCCTAAAATCGAGAATCGGAACGGAGCTTCAGAAAAAACTTTTTCTTATACACATTTACTCAGAATCACTTCCTGAACAAGTGTCTGTGTGTCCGTGTGTCCGTCTGAGGTCATTTACAAAAATGACCATAACTCCCTCAATTCTCAACCTTTTTTCAAATTTCTTGAACTGAAATGTTTGCCTCGGCAAGACCTAACACCCTGTTTAATCGAAATTCGGATAACGCACAGTACTTCCGATATATTTGCATTTTAGTGTTTTCTATTTTATTTTTTTCCGGCCACAAAAATGAACCGATTTGAGCGTTTTTGGTCTTAAAATCTTTGTTTTACCTTGCAGAATATGTGGATATTTTTTATGTTCCGGAAAACCGGCGTTTTTTTGTTTTGGGCGAATTTTGAAATTTGAATAGTGAATTTTTTGATATTTTTGACCTAAACACCCTTAAAAGCAGTCAAAATATGATCAAATTGTGTCACAGTTTTACGTTCCAAAATATGGAAGTATTGTGTGTTATCTATGCACCACTGGTTTCCTGCAAGGTTGAAGGTGATTGTTACGGAAAATTACGGACAGACGCATATGTAGAATCTTGTTCAAAGTGTGTAGGGAAAGTCGTTATATAACGATTACAGCCGTATATTGGTACATTATTTCTACCTTTCTACATGTACCGGTACAAGAATTACGTTACTATGTGTTAGGTAGATAAAATTCCGAAATAATATTGTATTGTAATATTATCATTATTCCATCGAGAGCTAATCCTCTTATTGAGAAAATTTGTTGTTGAATAATGTTTAATGGAAATGATTGTACTATGTACGTGTGATTGTACTATGCATTTATCCAGCTATTTGTATTTTGTAAGCAATTGGCAAGTTATTTTTCTAATCCATCGCAGTTTTCGACCGAAATTTGATACAGTATTACTCTGAACCGAATTTTCCAGGAATTTGTCCTGTAAATTTCAACGCAAATTCTCCTTGCGCGTCTATTTGAAGTCGTGACCATTGTACCATAATATTATTTGATAATCACCGCAACTGGAGCACCACACAAAATTACAGCTGAAACATTTATTTTTATACCAATGTTTGTATGTGTGAACCGAACATATGACGAAATTTCTCACAGTCAGGCAATTACAGGGATTTCTAGTAAATTTTTATTGAAAAATCAACACTTCAACAATTTTTGCCCAAAACTTAGAAAAAAGCGAATTTGAATTTTTGCAGAAACTTAATCAACCTCTGTCGCATCTTGAGTGAATGGGACGTGAATATCAAGTAGGAAAAGGTACTCGATCATTTGTGATTCAGATTGTAAGAAATCGTCAAAGCAAAATGTTGTGAAATTGTATTGTTGTTTGAGGAAACTGAATTCTATGTAATTGTATGGAAAAAAAATGAACCAAAATATTATGGTGGAATTATAAAAATTACGATGCGATGTTATCTCATGTTTTATATTTACTTGCTCGCCTATAATGGAGGATTAAAACATGAAACTCTCTTCTGTTCCGAAACCTTTCTATCTCCATTTTGGTAGATTATTTCCAAATAAGAAGAAGAAGAAGAAGAAGAAGAAGAAAAACGTTTATTTGCAAAATAAATATACACTTCCACGGATAAGGCAATACAATAAACAATACGGCATGGTTTTTCCAACCGTCTGCCGGGAGTTCGGTAACCAATGGATCAAACAAAATTGCCAGGTACATAATAAAGAATCCTCCAATCATCAAAAATTAAATTCCCTCACCAGCATCCCACGATACCGCCATGCTAACTGGCCATACTGCGCCAATGACCCCCAGTTCGGGCCATTCAATGCCCTCAACGCGTCATCACGGCTCAATCGCCCAGAGCCAAACACCTGCACCCTAAATTCCCCTAAAACGGGGCAAATACAAAGAAAATGAAAGAGGTCTTCGCGCTCTCTGCGGTTACATAGTGGGCATTCGTCCCTGGCCATGTTAGAATGAGGTCTCCCGTTCAAGCTAACGAGTTCCCCCCGCATCCTGAAGGCCCATCTTGCGACAAACAAGTCGAAGTCAGCCCCATCGATCAAACTGGCACACTTCGAGCCCTTGTCCAGCTCACGGTACAGGGTAAACGTTTGTGAGTTTTCAGCCCTCCGTAGAAAGTCGGCTCTTCTGCTGCTTTTGAAGGCTGCCACAATTTTTTCCGTGTCTTCAGCCAAGATCCTGGGGTTCAGTCCGGGGAGATTATTCGGTAGCTCACAGCCAGCGGCAAGTGCAGCCCATTGTTGCGCCCAACCAACTCCTTTACGGATGACTTCCGCAGCCACAATTCTGGGCAACCTGGCGCTCGGCATTTTGGCTATTCTGACTAGATAGTCCAAATGGAGTCGCAGCGTGTACGCCGACAAGGTGTCAAGCTCCGTCTCCAGATAAATCAGATAGTTGGGCGAATAGCTTGGCAGATGGAATAAGCGTCTCACAAACAGCAGCTGGACAGCCTCAACGGAAGCGTACTCCTGGGCTCCCCAAATCTGCGCAGCGTAGCAAAGTATAGCCTTGACTACCGAGTGGAAGACCTTCAGTTTCGCTGGCACAGGGATGGCAGGATCCGAAAACGCATTGCCCCAGACGATGTTCATGGCGGTTTTTGCCGTGGCGCCTTTCCGCTTTGTGTGCTGCACGTAAGACAGCCTCGGCGTAAGAGTGACCCCAAGGTACGTATACTCCTTGACTACCTCGACCTGTTCGCCTCGAAAGTACCACCTCTCCGCCCGTCGCCGTCGGCCACCGTTCTGAAAAACAACCATTTTTGATTTTTCGAGGTTCAGGCTCAGGTCCCAACGAGAGCAATAAGCACTCAGGGCATCAATATTACGCTGCATCAGCAGGGGGCTACTGGCCAAGATGACCAAATCATCGGCATAGAGCAGCACTTTCACCAAGGTCTCTCCGATCGTGATTCCATACTCAAGCACTTCGACCAGGTCGTTTATAAAGAGCGAAAATAAAATCGGGCTTAAGGGACAGCCTTGCCTTACCCCACTCCCTACCTCAAAGGACTCCGACCGTTCACCCCGTAGCCATACTGATGAGGTCACTCCCTCGTACAAATTTTGCAGAGCTCTGACGAACTTAGATGAGACGCCCACGGACAGCAGCTTGCCGAAGAGATGGCCTCGGTTCACTCGGTCAAACGCAGCCCTCAGATCGACGAAGAACGCATATGCCTTTCCCCGAGGCTGAGATAGCCTCAGCGTGACAACCGACGTGAGGACAAACACTGAGTCGACTGTAGAGTACCCGCGGCGGAAACCCGACTGGCACTCCGTGAGCACGCCGTTTTCCTCTACAAAGGAAGTCAGTCGATTCGCCATCAAACAAGAAAAAAGTTTGCCCATGCAACTTATGAAAGAAAGCCCTCTGTAGTTTGCTGCATCCGAGGCGTCACCTTTTTTATGTAAAGGAAAGATCAGAGCTTCCTTGAAGAGGGTAGGGATCCTGCCAGCCTCGAAGATGTAGTTAAAATAATCAAGTAGGAGCTCCTTGAATTCCGAGGGCGAATGTTTAAAGAATTCGAAAGGCACACCATCGCATCCAGGAGCCTTGTGATCCTTCACCGAGGCCAGTACTTTTTCCAGTTCTGCCATTTTGAAGCGGCCGTCCAGAGAGTCAACCGACGAAACAGGATCCAAGGGCAACAAGGGCGCCAAGCAATTGCTTACGCCGGGGTTCAAAAGATTTCGGAAGTGCTCAACCCACACCGACGCAGGTATCTCGGCTCTAGGCCCAGGCGAGACTGACTTAAACACCTTAACCAATTTCCAGAATTGGCTACTGTCTTGTACTTCTCTGAACTTATCAGCAAGATTGCAGAAAAACATCTTCTTCTTGGAAGTAATCAAATTCCTGTAGTCTTTGTTTGCTTCAATATATTTTTGCTTAACCATCGGCGAGTCAGTTCTACGAAACAGCCCAAGCAGCTTCATGCACCGGCTTCTGCTCCTCGCGCAATCCCAGTCAAACCAGACGCTCCTTCCTTCCGCCTTTTTCAAGCTTGACGCCCCCACGGACCGAATCAACTCCACAATACCGTTCGCCGCAGCATCTACATCTTCGCGCCTCCACTCAAAGTTCTTCACAGCGTTCTTCAGCTGCTTCCGGTAGACAGGCTCATTTTTTGGGCTCCAATTAAGCCGCGGCAACAAAGGCGCCGGTTCGGAGAGACGGTTAACTGCAACAGAAAACACGATAGGCAGATGCCCATCCGAAAAAATTTCCTCTCCGATCCAAAAATCTGATATGCACGGCAGTGCGAGCAAAGAGACGCAAGCCAAATCGCAGACCGACGAGCCAGCACGCGCAATGTACGTCCAATTCCCGTCCGCATCGCCCACCGAACGACCGTTCAAGATCACCAACCCTGCATCGGAGCAAAATTCCAAAAACCGGCGGCCTCGAGAATTTAGTACAGGATCCTTTGATTTCCGTACACGGGAAAAATTCCCCATGTCCAATGAGCCAATTTCAGACAAATCCTGTGCATCCGCTATCCGCACATTACAGTCCCCAGCCAGTAGATAAACGAGGTCGGGATGTCTTGCCACTAAACTACTAAGTTCGCCAATATCATTATCCCAACTATTACAATTTATATAACATGGCACTAGATGAAGAGTTTGCCCGCAGGCACCAAATCTTACAACATCCGTACAGTCCAGCTTATGAAACTCTGCTAATTTGCTTCCCCATTTAATTCCTAGAAGGATTCCTCCGCTTGCTCGGCCAAAGTGACTAACCTTCTTCGCCGGCACCCACCTTAAATTAAATTCAACAAAAATATTAGAAAACATTGCGATACCTTCTTCGGTTACATGAGTTTCAAGTAACACTATAACATGATACTGATTAATAAATTCTTGAAATGAACGATCACCTTTTTTACTACCAAGGCCTCCTATATTATACACCAAAAATCTTAAATTTTGAAAGTTGGGGTGACTGCGATCCAAACAGACGTTTCCCTGCGCAGCATCCCGGCAGACTTCTCCGTATCATATACCGGCAGCTGCGGCGTTCGACTGCTCCATCCCGTGATGCGAGCCGCGCGGAGCCTCCGACTGTAGTGCCGCGACGACCGCCGAAATGTTGACTCCCGCAACCTCGCCGACCCCGCGACTCAGGTCGCCGGCCCTCAGGCCGACCTCGTCATCCCAGTCGTATGCTACGTTGTCTACAATCAGCTTGTCCAACCTGAGCAGACCGACGAGTCCCGGCTTTTGTTTCCGAAGCTCCGCCCGAACACGTAAGAGTTTTGATCTCCTCTGGCGCACCGAAAAAGGAAAATCCTGTGATACGCTGTACCCGGTTCCGTTTAAGCGAGGGGCCGCTTTAATTAAGAGCCACTTGTCCTGATACATTGCAAGGCTCACGATAAGCATCCCTCCCGCTCCCGACCGAGGGCCAATCCGTCTAACCGACTCGATCAGTATTTCTTTTCCCACCAGAAGGACATTGGCGAAAAAATGTTTTACAACTTGGAGGAGGTCCGCATTCGGCTGGTAATTTATTCCTCTCAAAACCAGGTTGTTTTTTCGCAATTGAGTTTCTAGGATCTCGACTCTTCGCTCTGTTTGGCGAGCAGCCCTCCTCATTGCATTAATTTCTTCCCGCAGCAGCTTGTTTTCGTCCCGAAGGCCCTTGATCTCACCTTTCAAGCTCTCAAAATCTGTTTTAGTAGCCAGCTTGGCCATTTTTTCGTCCATCATTTTGCTCATTGCGTCGAGCAGTTTCTGATCGGGACCCATGATATTTGGTTTTTTCTCACGGCCCGCACTGAGGTCCGGGGAGCTCCGTGTACGCTTGGAGGACGAGGGAGTGTTATTCCTAGCGGGCGAGCCCTGGTTGGCACGTTTTTCCAAAAATTGATCAATGTTTTGCTGCATTAAGTGAAACGCCAAGCTAGTTTGGCGTAGTTTCACGCGTATTCACAGGCTCGGGTGATTTCTCTGGTCCAACGGCCGCCGACAGCTTCTCGAGCCTCCAGAGCAGCACTGAAGAGTAATGAGTGACAATGTTTAGACAAGACGCATTTGGGATGGGCCAGTCTTGAGATAGCGGTGCGTAGAGGGGGACTCACCGAAAGGCTGGACGGAGATAGCTGGCAGCTCCCACTCCCGAAGAGAGACGACGTAGAGGGGCGAAGGCTCCCGTCGTTGAACTGACCACCCACTTAACTTGACACAATTAACGATTAAATCGCGGAACAAAACTCGCCAAAATGGCTGCAAAAACTGCGCGAATTATGAATCTGATTTGACAGTTCTGTTGGAAATCAGTTTCTACAGCACTAGGCCAAGACACGGGCAAAAGCACGACTTGAGACCCAATTTAAATGACGTGACACGACAGAGCACATTTAACAGGTGTTGCCTACCCGGCTGCCTAGACCGAACTCCTTATTTCCAAATAATGTACCTATATAATTGGTCAGGCTTTTTTTTACAACACCCCCTGAAAATTTTTTCTTTCACGTTTCAAAGATTGTAGAACACGAATCTGCAATAAAAATTTTTCGTCCGTCCGCCGTACGCTGTCAGCAGCAAAACATATAGAAAGAGTGGTCCGATTTAAAAAAAAACCAGTGGTGCGTAGATAAGACGCAATACTTCCATATTTTGGAACGTAAAATTGTGACACAATTTGATCATATTTTGACTGCTTTTGAAAGTGTTTAGGTCAAAAATATCAAAAAATTCAGTATTAAAATTTTAAAATTCGCCCAAAATGAAAAAACGCCACATTTTCGGAATGTGAAAAATATCCACATATTCTGCAAGGTAAAACAAAGATTTTAAGACCAAGAACGCTCAAATCGGTTCATTTTTGCGGCCGGAAAAAAATAAAATAGAAAACACTAAAAATGCAAATATCTCGGAAGTACTGTGCGTTATCCAAATTCCGATTAAACAGGGTGTTAGGTCTTGCCGAGACAAACATTTCAGTTCAAGAAATTTGAAAAAAGGTTGAGAAATGAGGGAGTTATGGCCATTTTTGTAAATGACCACAGACGGACAGACGGACACACAGACACTTGTTCAGGAAGTGATTCTGAGTAAATGTGTATAAGAAAAAGTTTTTTCTGAAGCTCCGTTCCGATTCTCGATTTTAGTACGATCACAATACTTCCATTTGCTCTGTAAATATGGAAGTAAAAAAACCAGTGGTGCGTAGATAAGACGCAATACTTCCATATTTTGAAACGTAAAATTGGGACAGAATTTGATCATATTTTGACTGCTTTTGGAAGAGTTAGGATTTAGGTCAAAGATATAAAAAAATTCACTATTAAAATTTTAAAATTCGCCCAAAATAAAAGTACGCAACTAATCAGAATATAAAAATATCCACATATTCTGCAAGGTAAAACGAAGATTTTGAGACCAAGAACGCTCTAATCGGTTCATTTTTGTGGACGGAAAAAAATAAAATAGAAAACACTAAAAATGCAAATATATCGGAAGTACTGTGCGTTATCCAAATTCCGATTAAACAGGGTGTTAGGTCTTGCCGAGACAAACATTTCAGTTCAAGAAATTTGGAAAAAGGTTGAGAAATGAGAGAGTTATGGGCATTCTTGTAAATAACCACAGACGGACAGACAGACTCACAGACACTCGTTCAGGAAGTGATTCTGAGTAAATGTGTATAAGAAAAAGTTTTTACTTCCATATTTACAGAGTAAATGGAAGTATTATAATTAGGGTGACCAGATTTTTTTTCAGTGAAAGCAGGACCCAACAAAAAGGCAACTTTAAAATACTGAAAACTTTTTAAAGCCATCCTCAAAACAGAATAAATAGGTAACAATGCATAAAATATACTTTTATTCTTTCATTATCATTGCACAATTCAGTCTTCGAAATACCACACACCACAAAAACGTTCATCTAATTTTTCAGTTGGAGTAGTTGAATTTTTCAGTTGGTTCGATGGGAAAGGCCTAGTAGGTAACATTTATAGTGATGAAAGGGCCCATGGCAGGACCATTCACACGAAAGCAGTACATTTTAGGGTCCTTTCGAGGTTTCTGTGGACAGCAGGACCACGACCTAGAAAGTAGGACCTGTACTGCTGAAAACAGTACCTCTGGTCAGCCTAATTATAATCGTCCTAAAATCGAGAATCGGAACGGAGCTTCAGAAAAGGTCCTAAAAGTTGTGGTTTGCTCCAACTTGAGGCATATTGTCAGGGGAATCCGATCAAAAAATGTCAACAGGTCGAAAACCAAAACCAGTGGTGCGTAGATAACACACAATACTTCCATATTTTGAAACGCAAAATTGTGACACAATTTGATCATATTTTGAGTGCTTTTAAGGGTGTTTAGCCCAAAAATATCAAAAAATTCACTATTAAAATTCGCCCAAAATGAAAAAACGCCACATTTTTGGAATGTAAAAAATATCCACATATTCTGCAAGGTAAAACAAAGATTTTAAGACCAAGAACGCTCAAATCGGTTCATTTTTGTGGCCGGAAAAAAATAAAATAGAAAACACTAAAAAGGCAAATATATCGGAAGTACTGTGCGTTATCCAGATTCCGATTAAACAGGGTGTTAGGTCTTGCCGAGACGAACATTTCAGTTCAAGAAATTTGAAAAAATGTTGAGATTTGAGGGAGCTATGGCCATTTTTGTAAATGACCACAGACGGACAGACGGACACACAGACACTTGTTCGGGAAGTGATTCTGAGTAAATGTGTATAAGAAAAAGTTTTTTCTGAAGCTCCGTTCCGATTCTCGATTTTAGGACGATCACAATACTTCCATTTACTCTGTAAATATGGAAGTAAAAACGGTTTTTGAGATCATGACCCTTTTACATTTGGTCGTTTTTGAGTAGTCTAAAGTTGATTCAGAGGATTTCCTTATAGGAGGTGCACGTCACAGAAAAATTTGCTAAACGCTCGTTTTTACTTCCATATTTACAGAGTAAATGGAAGTATTGGAATCGTCCTAAAATCGAGAATCGGAACGGAGCTTCAGAAAAAACGTTTTCTTATACACATTTACTCAGAATCACTTCCTGAACAAGTGTGTGTGTGTGTGTGGGTGTGTCCGTCTGTGGTCATTTACAAAAATCTCCATAACTCCCTCATTTCTCAACCTTTTTTCAAATTTCTTGAACTGAAATGTTTTTCTCGGCAAGACCTAACACCCTGTTTAATCAGAATTTGGATAACGCACAGTACTTCCGAAATATTTGCATTTTTAGTGTTTTTACTTCCATATTTACAGAGTAAATGGAAGTATTGTGATCGTCCTAAAATCGAGAATCGGAACGGAGCTTCAGAAAAAACGTTTTCTTATACACATTTACTCAGAATCACTTCCTGAACAAGTGTCTGTGTGTCCGTGTGTCCGTTAGTCCGTCTGTCCGTCTGTGGTCATTTACAAAAATGACCGTAACTCCCTCAATTCTCAACCTTTTTTCAAATTTCTTGAAGTGAAATGTTTGTCTCAGCAAGACCTAACACCCTGTTCAATCGGAATTTGGATAACGCACAGTACTTCCGATATATTTGCAATTTTAGTGTTTTCTATTTTATTTTTTCCCGGCCACAAAAATGAACCGATTTGAGCGTTCTTGGTCTTAAAATCTTTGTTTTACCTTGTAGAATATGTGGATATTTTTTATATTCCGAAAATGTGACGTTTTTCCATTTTTGGCGAATTTTGAAATTTGCATAGTGAGTTTTTTGATATTTTTGACCTGAACACCCTCAAAAGCAGTCAAAATAAGATCAAATTGTGTCCCAATTTTACGTTTCAAAATATGGAAGTATTGTGTGTTATCTACGCACCACTGGTTTTATTTTTTTCCCGGCCACAAAAATGAACCGATTTGAGCGTTCTTGGTCTCAAAATCTTTGTTTTACCTTGCAGAATATGTGGGTATTTTTTACTTTCCGAAAATCTGGCGTTTTTACTTCCATATTTACAGAGTAAATGGAAGTATTGTGATCGTCCTAAAATCGAGAATCGGAACGGAGCTTCAGAAAAAACTTTTTCTTATACACATTTACTCAGAATCACTTCCTGAACAAGTGTCTGTGTGTCCGTGTGTCCGTCTGTTTATCTCGGCAAGACCTAACACCCTGTTGAATCGGAATGTGGATAACGCACAGTACTTCCGATATATTTGCATTTATAGTGTTTTCTATTTTTTTTCCCGGCCACAAAAATGAACCTTGAGCGTTCTTTGTCTAAAAATCTTGGTATTTCCTTGCAGAATATGTGGATATTTTTTATATTCCGATAATGTGGCGTACTTTTATTTTGGGCAAATTTTAAAATTTCAATAGTAAATTTTTTGATATTTGTGACCTGAACACCCTCAAAAGCAGTCAAAATATGTTCAAATTGTGTCTCAATTTTACGTTTCAAAATAAGGAAGTACTGTGTGTTATCTACTCACCACGGGTTCGTTATCTACTGGACCACAGACGGACTAACGGACACTTGTTCCGGAAGTGATTCTGAGTAAATGTGTATAAGAAAAAGTTTTTACTGAAGCTCCGTTCAGATTCTCTATTTCAGGACGATTCCAATACTTCCATGAAAGTAAAAATATTTCTGAGTAGGTTTTGGGTAGGTACATGACACGAAAAAATTGCAATTTTCTTCGATTATCCCGGACTGAGAAAAACGCAAAAGACCAATTTCACATAAAAAAGCCAAGGTTTAGGAAAATGTTCAAAAACCAGTGGTGCGTAGATAACACACAATACTTCCATATTTCGATACGTATATTTTCTACGCAATTTGATCATATTTTGACTGTTTTTAAGGGTGTTTAGGTTTAAAATATCAAAAAATTCACAATTCAAATTTCAAAATTCGCCCAAAATAAAAGTACGCCACATTATCGGGAGATAAAAAATATCCACTTATTCTGCAAGGAAACAAAGATATTAAGACCAAGCACGCTCAATTCGGTTCATTTTTGTGGCCGGAAAAAATTAAAATAGAAACACTAAAAATGCATATATATCGGAAGTACTGTGCGTAATCCAATTTCCGATTTAACAGGGTGTTAGGTCTTGCCGAGACAAACATTTCAGTTCAAGAAATTCGAAAAAAGGTTGAGAAATGAGGGAGTTACGGCCATTTTTGTGAATGACCACAGACGGACACACGGACAGACGGACACACAGACACTTGTTCAGGAAGTGATTCTGAGTAAATGTGTATAAGAAAAAGTTTTTTCTGAAGCTCCGTTCCGATTCTCGATTTTAGGACGATCACAATACTTCCATTTACTCTGTAAATATGGAAGTAATAAAACTAGTCCTAAAAGTTGTGGTTTGCTCCAACTTGATGCATATTGTTCGGGGAATCCGATCGGAAAAGGTCCTAATCGGCTTTTTACTCCCATATCTACAGAGTAAATGGAAGTATTGTGATCGTCCTAAAATCGAGAATCGGAACGGAGCTGCAGAAAAAACTTTTTCTTATACACATTTACTCAGAATCACTTCCTGAACAAGTGTCTGTGTGTCCGTCCGTCCGTCTGTTCGTCTGTGGTCATTTACAACCAGTGGTGCGTAGATAACACACAATACTTCCATATTTTGAAACGTGAAATTGAGACACAATTTGATCATATTTTGACTGCTTTTAAGGGTGTTTAGGTAAAAAATATCAAAAAATTCACTATTAAAATTTTAAAATTCGCCCAAAATGAAAAAACGCCACATTTTCTGAATGTAAAAAATATCCACATATTCTGCAAGGTGAAACAAAGATTTTAAGACCAAGAACGCTCAAATCGGTTAATTTTTGTGCTCGGAAAAAAATAAAATAGAAAACACTAAAAATGCAAATATATCGGAAGTACTGTGCGTTATCCAAATTCCGATTAAACAGGGTGTTAGGTCTTGCCGAGACAAACATTTCAGTTCAAGAAATTTGAAAAAAGGTTGAGAAATGAGGGAGTTATGGCCATTTCTGTAAATGACCACAGACGGACAGACAGACAGACGGACAGACGGACACACGGACACACAGACACTTGTTCGGGAAGCGATTCTGAGTAAATGTGTATAAGAAAAAGTTTTTTCTGAAGCTCCGTTCCGATTCTCGATTTTAGGACGATCACAATACTTCCATTTACTCTGTGAATATGGAAGTAAAAATGACCATAACTCCCTCAATTCTCAACCTTTTTTCAAATTTGTTGAACTGAAATGTTTGTCCCGGCAAGACCTAACACCCTGTTTAATCAGAATTCGGATAACGCACAGTACTTCCGATATATTTGCATTTTTAGTGTTTTCTATTTTATTACTTCCATTATTTTTTTCTGGTCATAAAAATGAACCGATTTGAGCGTTCTTGGTCTTAAAATCTTTCTTTTACCTTGCAGAATATGTGGATATTTTTTATGTTCCGAAAAACTGGCGTTTTTTTTAATTTTGGGCGAATTTTGAAATTTGAATAGTGAATTTTTGATATTTTCGACCTAAACTCTGTGAGCTTGAGTGAGTGAGAGTGAAAGCTTTTAATACTTATATAGTATTTCATTCCAAAAATGTAATACAGCGCAGCACTTACGTGATCAAGGCAGGAGAGCAACAGAAATGTGAACGACAGAACGTTGGAAAAACAGACAGGATGGTACGCTAGGGGCGCTAGCATCACATTTTGAGTAGGTACAATGTTGCCTAAAGTACCTACATTTTGGAGAACTTTAAAAACTGTTGTAAAGCAAAATGAAGTAGTGATGTACCAAAAGTTATACCTTCCAACTGACGTAATAGACTTTAGTTGATCGCTCAAAATGCGATTAACACCTCAAACAATTTTAATCTACGGCCAGTTACGGCGACCCTATCCCTGGAGCCACCTGACCCCCTGGGCCCCACATCTGTTTATTCATGCACTTGTTTCAAAATCCCATTGTCTCAAACATACATCAAATAGAAAATTATGCTAATTTCGTGAAGATACCTACGTGTTTGAAGATCTGTAGGTCACCTGGTGGCACAGTTGATCAATCCAAAACACGTCGTGGCCGATAAAGAGGAATCATCCTAAAGTCGACCACACGCTATCAGATTGTTGGTAAGCAGATCTTAGAAGCAAATGCATTGCTGTGATAGGTCCAGGCGCCGTTGGCGTCGAACCCAATAAATTTTATTAGCGTTTCCAAGTCAAGTTTCCATGTTCATCCCCCTCCGACAGCCAGCAATCCGAGGAGTATGAATCCAATAATGAATGTAATGAATTTTTAGCGAGTTCCCCATTCAATAATAGAGAGTTTTTGCAGCCAACGGGTGACGGGGTGACGTTTCTCACGGGTATTACCATTATTAGTTAGGGTTATTATTGGTTAGGCATTCAACGGGCCCGTCTCTTCGGCTCAACGGGCGACGCTGAATGGACCATTTTACCGGCACCCGTAGCTAACGTCACGTCGAGTTCCGGCTCCCGGCTCTTACGGGCTCTATCGCGAGGTTCTACGTTGCCCGTTAGTGGCTTGCAAAAACTCTCTAATAAGACTAGTTTTCTACTTAACGACGGCGAAGTGGTGAAACCTCGTATCTCCAATTTGTTAAGACCGCCACTGTTCCTATGACATCCACATTGAATTTCCATGACATCTCTTATGTGCACGTGCAGGTACGAAATTGGAGTAATTAATTAATAATTAATTCCGTGGAAACGTGACGTATGATTTTTCAGCATGAAGTCACCTGGAAAATAGTTAGTCGGTGCGTCCTTGGATAATCAGTTGATTAAGTGAATTGATAAAACGGCCCTTATCATTGAATGGGTATCTAGACGAGGATTCACCACTTCGTCGTCGATAGGTGGTGAGTAAAACTTAAATCTTTGAGAACAGTGGAATGAGGGAATAATAAACTCCGGTTTTGCAGCGTTTTTCCAAAAGTCTCAGTGACAACTCGCACGCGTAAGTGAGAGACTGGTTTTATTTCGACAGCAAGCTTTTGCAAAAAATCCAAAAGTTATGTAAACGCTAAAAACGGAGCTGTTTTCCCTCGCAAGGAACACATGCACACGTCGTAGGCGGGTCAGATGGGCTTCGATGGCCAGGAATCCTGGAAATCGGAGAGAGAGAAGAGTGGAATGACAGGTCTCCATCTGACGATGACATGAATTAACTCGGCTCCCAGAAGCTGAGCCAGGGAAAACGGTTACTTCCATCATAGACTTGGTAGTCTCCAAAGATGGCCGTCGGACCATAACCTGTAATAACTGCCAATTAGGTGCTTTGGTACTCGGCGGCTGCCACGGTGGACAGATTCGACAGCCTATCATTTGTCGCCATCCTCTTGTGTACCTATCTTCCCCTGCTTCGAAGAGGAAGAGTTGACCGAGAACGCGGGTTGTTGAGCTGTCCTTTACGTTGATGCCTACAATGTAGCTTTACATCCCTTGATGTGCATCTCATGTGAGAGAACCTGGGAATACGTCCCGTTACCGGAATAGAAAACGCTGCTAAGTGGATTACTGACATGGGTATATTATTTGTCTTTGCATCACAGAAAATAAAGTTAAAATTGTAGGAGTAGACCTACTTGTAGGTTTATCACCATATCATAGTGAAGTATAAAGAAGCACGAGAACCTATCGAATTAGAACCTAACTTTACACGATGAAGTCACACGACGTATGTCTTCTATGGAAAACGGTAGGTTTTTGCTTCGGTTCTAGTAGTTTAGTATAGTCAGGGGTAGAGATGGAACAAACTCTCGAGAGAGCGTCCGCGACATTGTTACAAGATCCGGGTCTGTAAATAATAGCGTAGGAAAAGCAAGCAAGTTCTAAGCGCCAGCGAGTAATTTTCTCGTTCCTAATTTTACTAACATACTTTTGGTCAAACATGAAAGCCACAGAACGTTGATCGGTTACAAGTTTGAAATGTCGGCCCATGAGAAAATGTCTCCATTTACGAATTGCTTCTACTATTGCATACGCCTCATTTCGACTGATGAATGATGGCGTTCTGAAGATGATAGTGTCCTTGAAAAGAACGCAACTGGTCTTTTCGCTTGGGTGAGGGCTGCTGCAATAGTGAATTCGGAAGCATCTGTTTCAACAGTGAACGGGAGTTCAACGTCAACGCTGGAAAGTGAGGCCTTTTCAATTGAATTTTTCAAGAAGTTGAATGCTTGCACAGCATTTTCTGAAAGGGGCATTTGACTAGTGGTTGTATTTTGACCGAGAAATTTGGGATGAAATTTGAGAAATGAGAGAACATTCCAATAACTCTTTTAAGAGAGGGAGCGTCAGTAGGAATGGGGAATTCTTTCAGAGGCTTCAAATGGTCAGGGTCAGGGCAAATAATGGCATCTTGTATTTTGTAGCCCAATAAAGTAATCAAAAGAATAGAGAACTGGCTTTTTTCGTTTTTTATTGTCAAATTGTACTTTGAAGCAGCATCTATGAATTTCGTGAGGCCGTGTTCTTCCTGTGTTTTCCCGCAAACCGTTACGTCGTTTAAATAGGCGAATGTGTCAGTTAGATTTTCAGTATGGATTATTGAGTCAATCACTCGTTGGCAACCTGCTACACCGTTAGTTGCACCGAAAGGAATTCGTTTGAATTGGAAAAGATCCCCACAAGCTTCGAAAGCAGTGTATGGACGGTCATAAGCAGGAATAGGAATCTGGTGGTTGGCGCTCCTTAAATCGATCGTACTATAATATAGTACGAGGGTCGTCTCAAAAGTAAGGTTCCCTATGCTATAAAAAATTCAAAACAAATTTTTTTCAAAAATTTTTATTGCTTTGTGTTTAGTAACATCGTATCACTTTTCAACATAATCCCCAGCTCGATCGATGCGCTTTTGGAACCGGGGGAGCAATTTATGTATGCCCTCCTTGAAAAACTGCGTGTCCAAACTAGAGGTCCAAGCACAGACGGCAGTATTGAGCTCGTCGTTGGTTCGGAAGCTTTTCCCCCCCAAGTGAGCATTCAGATGTGGAAATAAGTGAAAGTCACTTGGTGCCAGATCAGGTGAATATGGTGGGTGGCCAAAAACTTCCCATCTGAATGAATTGAGCAGATCTCCTTCAACATCTCAATTCATTCAGATGGGAAGTTTTTGGCCACCCACCATATTCACCTGATCTGGCACCAAGTGACTTTCACTTATTTCCACATCTGAAAGCTCATTTGGGGGGGAAAAGCTTCCGAACCGACGACGAGCTCAATACTGCCGTCTGTGCTTGGACCTCTAGTTTGGACACGCAGTTTTTCGAGGAGGGCATACATAAATTGCTCCCCCGGTTCCAAAAGTGCATCGATCGTATATTATACTAGTATATACTTATAATAGTATATCGAGGGTGCAGGATCAACACTGCCCAATTCAATTTTTGGCGGTTTTGAGTTAAGAATGTCATCTTATGGGAAATTTCGCGCTCGATCCAACGGTGGGGTCAAATTTTAAATTTGGACGGTGCAAATACGAGAAAAATCGATTTAAGCAACACTGCCCAATTCCAAAGTGCAATCAACAGTGCCCAATCCTATGCTTTTGGCTTGGGAAGAGGAGACGCTCTCCCCCATCATCAGTTCAGGACTCGCCAGACAAGTATGATTCACAGTATGCGTGAATCAGTTTTATTCGAAGTCTTGGCCAAGTCCCAAACTCAAAACTTGGTAGGGTACATAACTCCACATTGGGAAAAACTAATTTCCTCCATAAATAATTTAATTTGGGTTTCAACACACCTACAAAATTTAGACGTACCTACCTAGGTATGTACCTAAAGTCGGCCATGCACTATCCGATTGCAGGTCGTGGGGCCAAGACAATTCATTGTTTTAATTGTTCAATATGAATCAATAAACAACTCAACTAAATTTCATTGGGGTACAAAACCACGTTCCCATGGTCATCCTCAACACAGCATCCGCAGTCAGATAGTGAGTGGGCACCTTCAGAAAGTAAAAAATCAAGGGCTATGTTCTTAGCAGTTCCTTTGCATATATGCAAAGGGCTGGTATATCCTATAGGAGCCGTTCGATGCACCAAAATAAATTTAGCGTGATTTATTGGTCAACTTCAAAAAACCAACATGCTTACCGTTCTCATGCAACTCACATGGTATGGAGACGATCACAGCAACCGAGGCAGAGACAATCGCAACCATATTTTTGCCGTCCCAATTTCAAGATTTCTTGCTAGCTACCTTTTGAAATTGACCAATATAATGTACAAAATTTATTCTGGCGCATCGAACGGCCTCTAGGAAAGTTAAGAAAGTTCTCATTTTGCTAGGAATACTCTCAATTTGACATGCATCCAGATAGGACATTTTCCTATCGAATTGCTATAGAAATTTCTCAATTTGGTTTGGTAAATTTCTAATTTGACATGGAAAATCCTCAATTCGGCTTGAAAAACCTATGTATGTTGCTAATTCTAGCTCAATTTCTATTTTAACGAGGATTATTCATGACCAATAGTCTACAACAACACTCGATCAACAGTGCCCAAATTGGTGAATGTTGCATAAACACTGCATCAACACTGCCCAAATCGATGAATTTTATGATCCGAAGTGATCCAGCATAAAACCAGTGGTGCGTAGATAACACACAATACTTCCATATTTTGAAACGTAAAAGTGTGACACAATTTGATCATATTTTGACTGCTTTTGAAAGTGTTTAGGTCAAAAATATCAAAAAATTCAGTATTAAAATTTTAAAATTCGCCCAAAATGAAAAAACGCCACATTTTCGGAATGTAAAAAATATCCACATATTCTGCAAGGTAAAACGAAGATTTTGAGACCAAGAACGCTCAAATCGGTTCATTTTTGCGGCCGGAAAAAAATAAAATAGAAAACACTAAAAATGCAAATATCTCGGAAGTACTGTGCGTTATCCAAATTCCGATTAAACAGGGTGTTAGGTCTTGCCGAGACAAACATTTCAGTTCAAGAAATTTGAAAAAAGGTTGAGAAATGAGGGAGTTATGGCCATTTTTGTAAATGACCACAGACGGACAGACGGACAGACGGACAGACAGACAGACGGACAGACGGACGTAACGGACGTAACGGACACACAGACACTTGTTCAGGAAGTGATTCTGAGTAAATGTGTGTAAGAAAAAGTTCTTTCTGAAGCTCCGTTCCGATTCTCGATTTTAGGACGATCACAATACTTCCATTTACTCTGTAAATATGGAAGTAAAAACATTAAATTTTCATTTCAAACCAGCATAGAACCCCTATGGAGGAAAAAAGTTGAGGATAAGTTGCATATAAACGCTAGGAATCAGTTTTATGGCTCTCCTGAAAAGTGGACGAAATTGAATTGGGCACTATTGCCGTTTCACCCTCGATATTATACTTGATAGCGAGCGACTTTTTACTTCCATATTTACAGAGTAAATGGAAGTATTGTGATCGTCCTAAAATCGAGAATCGGAACGGAGCTTCAGAAAAAACTTTTTCTTATACACATTTACTCAGAATCACTTCCTGAACAAGTGTCTGTGTGTCCGTGTGTCCGTCTGTCCGTCTGTCCGTCTGTGGTCATTTACAAAAATGGCCATAACTCCCTCATTTCTCAACCTTTTTTCAAATTTCTTGAACTGAAATGTTTGTCTCGGCAAGACCTAACACCCTGTTTAATCGGAATTCGGATAACGCACAGTACTTCCGAGATATTTGCATTTTTAGTGTTTTCTATTTTATTTTTTTCCGGCCGCAAAAATGAACCGATTTGAGCGTTCTTGGTCTTAAAATCTTTGTTTTACCTTGCAGAATATGTGGATATTTTTCACATTCCGAAAATGTGGCGTTTTTTCATTTTGGGCGAATTTTGAAATTTGAATACTGAATTTTTGGTATTTTTGACCTAAACACTTTCGAAAGCAGTCAAAATATGATCAAATTGTGTCACAATTGTACGTTCCAAAATATGGAAGTATTGTGTGTTATCTACGCACCACTGGTTTACGATATCGTCTATTCTTGGGAGCGGATAAGCATCTAATAAAGTGATTTTATTGATTGTTCTTGAGTAATCGATCACCAACCTGCGACGGTGATTTTCGCTTGACGTTACCTGAGCCCTCCAAGGGGATGCACAGTTGAATGCTTTTGGAGGACGTCTCGACCAATATTCCGCAAATTCTGCACAGGGGTTCATTTTTTTATTGAAAAGACAAACCTTATGATGTATAGATACTTCTGAAAAGAGGAATTTAGTTGCTATTATTCTAGAACTTCAGTATATATTTGTATTTTAGATGGGGATTAAGAAAAACGTTTTTTTTTCTAACCGGCAAAAAAGCTACACCATTATCATTCACCTTGATCGATAGAAACCTACCTATCTTAATAGGTATCAATCTACCAATCTTATCAACTCAGCACATCGTTCAATTTTTTTAAATTCACCATTAATCTATTATTATTTGCGACATAATTAACAGAATAATAATTATCACTAAATTCTCCGAATAATTACATTAACCAGTGGTGCGTAGATAACACACAATACTTCCATATTTTGGAACGTAAAATTGTGACACAATTTGATCATATTTTGACTGCTTTTAAGGGTGTTTAGGTCAAAAATATCAAAAAATTCACTATTCAAATTTCAAAATTCGCCCAAAATAAAAATACAATACATTATTGGAATATAAAAAATATCCACATATTCTGCAAGGTAAAACAAAGATTTTAAGACCAAGAGCGCTCAAATCGGTTAGTTTTTGTGGCCGGAAAAAAATAAAATAGAAAACACTGAAAATGCAAATATATCGTACTGCGCGTTATCCAAATTTCGATTAAACAGGGTGTTAGGTCTTGCCGAGACAAACATTTCAGTTCAAGAAATTTGAAAAAAGGTTGAGAATTGAGGGAGTTATGGCCATTTTTGTAAATGCCTACAGACGGACACACAGACACTTGTTCAGGAAGTGATTCTGAGTAAATGTGTATAAGAAAAAGTTTTTTCTGAAGCTCCGTTCCGATTCTCGATTTAAGGACGATTCCAATACTTCCGTTTACTCTGTAAATATGGAAGTAAAAATATCCACATATTCTGCAAGGTAAAACAGAGATTTTAAGACCAAGAACGCTCAAATCGGTTCATTTTTGTGGCCGGAAAAAAATAAAATAAAAACACTTAAAATGCAAATATATTGGAAGTACTGCGCGTTATCCTAATTCCGATTAAACAGGGTGTTAGGTCTTGCCGAGACAAACATTCCAGGTCAAGAAATTTGAAAAAAGGTTGAGAAATGAGGGAGTTATGGCCATTTTTACTTCCATATTTACAGAGTAAATGGAAGTATTGTGATCGTCCTAAAATCGAGAATCGGAACGGAGCTTCAGAAAAAACTTTTTCTTATACACATTTACTCAGAATCACTTCCTGAACAAGTGTCTGTGTGTCCGTTAGTCTGTCTGTCCGTCTGTGGTCATTTACAAAAGTGGCCATAACTTCCTCAATTCTCACTTTTTTTTTCAAATTTCTTGAACTGAAATGTTTGTCTCGACAAGACCTAACACCCTATTCAATCGAATTTCGGATAACGAACAGTACTTCCGATATATTTTCATTTTTAGTGTTTTCTATTTTATTTTTTTTCCGGTCACAAAAATGAACCGATTTGAGCGTTCTTGGTCTTAAAAACTTTGTTTTACCTTGCAGAATATGTGGATATTTTTTATGTTCGGAAAAACTGCCGTTATTTGGTTTTGGGCGAATTTTGAAATTTGAATAGTGAATTTTTTGATATTTTTGACCTAAACACCCTTAAAAGCAGTCAAAATATGATCGGATTGTGTCACAATTTTACGTTCCAAAATATCTACGCACCACTGGTTGTAAATGACCACAGACGGACAGACGGACGGACGGACACACAGACACTTGTTCAGGAAGTGATTCTGAGTAGATTCCTAAATGTGTATAAGAAAAAGTTTTTTCTGAAGCTCCGTTCCGATTCTTGATTTTAGGACGATCACAATACTTCCATTTACTCTGTAAATATGGAAGTAAAAATGATATTTCAGTCAAAATATGATCGAATTGTGTCTCAATTTTACGTATCAAAATATGGAAGTATTGTGTGTTATCTACGCACCACTGGTTTTATGTTCCGAAAAACTGGCGTTTTTATTTCCATATTTACAGAGTAAATGGAAGTATTGTGATCGTCCTAAAATCGAGAATCGGAACGGGGCTTCAGAAAAAACTTTTTCTTATACACATTTACTCAGAATCACTTCCTGAACAAGTGTCTGCGTGTCCGTGTGTCTGTGTGTCCGTCTGCGGTCATTTACAAAAATGGCCATAATTCCCTCATTTCTAAACCTTTTTTCAAATTTCTTGAACTGAAATGTTTGTCTCGGCACGACCTAACACCCTGTTTAATCGAAATTCGGATAACGCACAGTACTTCCGATATATTTGCATTTTTAGTGTTTTCTATTTTTTTTTTCCGCCCTCAAAAATGAACTGATTTGAGCGTTCTTGGTCTTAAAATCTTTGTTCAACCTTGCAGAATATGGGGATATTTTTTATATTCCAACAATGTATTGTATTTTTATTTTAGGCGAATTTTAAAATGTTAATAGTATATTTTTGGCCTAAACACCCTTAAAAGCAGTCAAAATATGATCTAATTGTGTCACAATTTTACGTTTAAAAATATGGAAGTATTGTGTTTTATCTACGCACCACTGGTTTTATTTTGGGCAAATTTTGAAATTTGAATAGTGAATTTTTTGATATTTTTGACCTAAACACCCCTAAAAGCAGTCGAAATATGTTCAAATTGTGTCACAATTTTATGTTCCAAAATATGGAAGTATTGTGTGTTATCTACGTACCACTGGTTATAAATGACCACAGACGGACAGACGGGCTAACGGACACACAGACGCTTGTTCGGGAAGTGATTCTGAGTAAATTTGTATTAGAAAAAGTTTTTTCTGATGCTCCGTTCCGATTCTCGATTTTAGGACGATTCCAATACTTCCTTCCATTTACTCTGTAAATATGGAAGTAAAAACCAAATTGTTTGAATGTTGAATTTCTAAGAAAATAATCCGTTTCCGGCGGTTACACGAAACGCTATTTTAAAGCCAAAGAGTTGCTCTAAATACCTTCAAAATTCCAACTTCCTTGAGGTATTATTTAGCGAGCTAGGGCGCTCTGATAGAAAAGTGTCTCATTGCGCTCCCCACTCCCCTATTAATAATAGGCTACTATGCATGGCCTTGAAATTTGCATATTGAGCATTTTAATCCTTACAATCCTATGTGCGTTACCCACCTCGGTCTTATTTTTGATCCGTACTTTACGTATACAATTCCAAAGCCTTGCCCTCCATCTGGCATAAACAGCATCATCGGGAGATATGAAACGGTTAAACGCCGATCACCTCAGAGAATGTCATCAAGGTCGGTGAAGCCACCCTCGGAGAACGGCCGTTGAAAAGGCAACCGACGCTCCAAGATGAGAGATAGAAGAGGTCGGCCAGAATCGTGAACGGGTGTAGCAAAGAGGGTAAATCGAAAACCCAATGAGCGAGACAAAGAAGCAGAAAATGGGAAGATAATGAATAAGATGCCGGAAGTTGAGTGCGTGTATGCACTGTGTGTGCTTGTTGTGGTCATGGTCCGCAGGACCCACCTGTCTCCATGTTCGGATGATCTGCCGACTTTAGCTGTACCCCATTGTACAGGGAGTTTACCTTCGAAGAAGTCGAACTGCGTCCCATTCATGCAAAGTGCGTCCCGTAAAAGCTTCA
The DNA here is from genome assembly GCA_036186465.1 of Nesidiocoris tenuis. Classification (NCBI taxonomy): domain Eukaryota; kingdom Metazoa; phylum Arthropoda; class Insecta; order Hemiptera; family Miridae; genus Nesidiocoris; species Nesidiocoris tenuis. Next base: position 188,069 of record AP028919.1, on the reverse strand, counting down.
AAATTCCTACCCAAAAATGTTTTGAAACCAGCGGTGCGTAGATAACGCCCAATACTTACATATTTCGAAACGTAAAATTGTGACACAATTTGATCATATTTTGACTGCTTTTAAGGGTAGGTATTTACCTAGGTCAAAAATATAAAAATTTCACTATTCAAATTTTGAAATTCGCCCAAAATAAAAGTACGCCGCATTATCGGAGTATAAAAAATATACACATATTCTGCAAGGTAAAACAAAGATTTTAAGACCAAGAACGCTCAAATTGGTCCATTTTTGCGGCCGAAAAAAATAGAAAACACTAAAAATGCAAATATATCGGAAGTACTGTGCGTTATCCAAATTTTGATTAAACAGGGCGTTAGGCCTTGCCGAGTCAAACATTTCAGATCAAAAAATTTGAAAAAAGGTTGAGAATTGAGGGAGTTATGGCCATTTTTGTAAATGACCACAGACGGACACACCCACACTTGTTCAGGAAGTGATTTTGAATAAATGTGAATAAGAAAAAGTTTTTTCTGATGCTCCGTTCCGACTCTCGATTTTAGGACGATTCCAATACTTCCATTTACTCTGTAAATATGGATTCCATATTTTTTTACTTCCATATTATGGAAGTAAAAAAATATGGAAGTAAGGGCCGGTTTATTGACAAAAATTATCTGGCCAATATCCAAGGAGGCTTCAGATAAACTTCACCACGGAGGTATTTTCATTTCAATTTCAATTTAAAAATCTCACTGGTAGGTAATGTGTATCGAGAGCTTCCTTGGAAATCGGATGGATAAATTTTGTCAATAAACTGGACCTAAGTAGATTAGTGACATGGGTACATTATTTGTCTGGGTATGTTAGAAAATAAAGTTCAAACAGTTAGAGTAGGTAGGTTTATCATCATAGGTATATTTTGTGGAGTAATGGTCAATGTAAGTAAAGTAAACCGCCGTTCCAGGCGTTGGCTTTTCGCCCGATAACCGAAGTTGTCCCGGGCGTGCCTGCCGCCCTCAAGGAGAGGGTCGGAACTGTTCAGGACATGTTGCTCTAGTCTCACAGCACTTATGTACTGTGACACACGGCTACTCATTGCCTCACCCCCTTGAGTTGAGAGGGACCGGATCCAACGCGTTGAACCTATTTGGTTAGAATAGGTTCAGAGTTCGTTGAACAAGCCCATCGGGCTTAGCCTGGGATTGTCAGTTCATGCCGAAGATTTTTTGCCTCGACAGTGGAGCTGGCCGTGGAAATTGAACTCAAGACGCCCTGTCTGTGCCCTCGCAAACACAGAAAGTCACACGCCTTAGCCACCTTGGCCACCCCGACTCCTTAATGTAATGGTCCGTAATGGTCAATGGTGAATTCAATGATACCGAAATGGTACGTTTTCACAATGATGAATAAATAGGTATAAAAAGAAAAAAAAAACACTGAGCGATTAAACAAGACAGTGATACCCGTTGACGAGGTTTCATGGGGGAAGAGGGGGGAGGTTGCTTATACCTGGGAATTCCAAGAAGCAGGACCCGCTTTCTCGGAAGGGCACAGACGAAACCTCTATCTGCCTTCAAACCTCATCTCTTTATCTCATTAAGGTAATGCCCTAAATTAAACGTTCACTTTCTTATAGCCGAATCACAGTTTGGCAGTTATGAACCTATAAACGGACGCCCTCGAATAAAAAGTCGGTGTCATGGGTGGGAATGCATCTGATAGGGAATTTAACACCCGACATTTTCTTCTCCATCACGTTTTTGCCATAAACCCATAGGTACAACGGCCGTAAAACCAAGGAAACTGCGTGAAAAACGCGATTTTGGCCTTATCACTCCCTCAAAATTAACCACGTTGCAGGGGCAGCTACTGGCATGAGCAGAGGAGCATTTGCACCCCCTGGCCAAAATGAGACAGAAACCAGTGGTGCGTAGATAACACACAATACTTCCATATTTTGAAACGTAAATTTGTGACACAATTTGATCATATTTTGACTGCTTTTAAGGGTGTTTGGGTCAAAAATATCAAAAAATTCACTATTAAAATTTTAAAACTCGCCCAAAATGAAAAAACGCCACATTTTCGGAATGTAAAAAATATCTACATATTCTGCAAGGTAAAACAAAGATTTTAAGACCAAGAACGCTCAAATCGGTTCATTTTTGTGGCCGGAAAAAAATAAAATAGAAAACACTAAAAATGCAAATATATCGGAAGTACTGTGCGTTATCCAAATTCCGATTAAACAGGGTGTTAGGTCTTGCCGAGACAAACATTTCAGTTCAAGAAATTTGAAAAAAGGTTGAGAAATGAGGGAGTTATGGCCATTTTTGTAAATGACCACAGACGGACAGACGGACAGACGGACGTAACGGACGTAACGGACACACAGACACTTGTTCAGGAAGTGATTCTGAGTAAATGTGTATAAGAAAAAGTTTTTTCTGAAGCTCCGTTCCGATTCTCGATTTTAGGACGATCACAATACTTCCATTTACTCTGTAAATATGGAAGTAAAAACAGTGACCTACCTTAATAATTACATTATTACTGTCAGGGGCGGCTCCTGGCAGGAGCAGAGGAGCATGTGCACCCCCTGGCCAAAATGAGAAAGAAAAAAACAGTGACCTACCTTAATAATAACATTATTACTGCCACACAACTCTTCACTATTAACCCTCTCTGAAAAACAACAACAACGTCATTGGCAAAGCCTCAGGATCACCGACGGATAGGACTAGCGCTATGCTGTATGGCGGCTCGTGCACGAACTAGTAATGCACGAGATCTGTCTTAAGGCCGTATCACACGTCGGACCGTTCGCCCCAGACACGACCGCAGACACGGCAGCCCGGCACGAGGGTGGGGACAGAGTTGCCATGCGTTGAAACGTTAACCTGACACGAACAGCTGAGTGCTATCGATACACTCAGTATCGCGATATAATGAAATCGATCGTGTCACAGGGAAATTCCGATACGAATGCAATCGATATATCGTTTGGGACAACAAAAACCCCGAGTCTCGATACGATACACTGAGAAAAAAAATAGGGCAAAAGTCGGTTGCGGGAATGCGGTTAATGGCTAGCAACCGCATTGCAACTTGGTTAATGTCAAAAGTCGGTTAATACAAATGCCGCCCCCGGAGTTGGTTAATGTAGGGCCGCCCCCAGCCAAAGTCGGTTAATACAAAAGTCGGTTAATTTACGTGAATGCGGTTAATGGCTAGCAACCGCCTAATAGTCGGTTAAACCCTAAGAAAAGTCGGTAAAACCTGCATTGCATCTAATCGGTTAAAGCAGTACATTAGCCGTATATTTAGTCGGTTGTAGTCCTACATTGACCGCATGCCTAGTCGGTCATGGTACTTCATTGACCGCATACCTAGTCGGTCATGGTACTTCATTAACCGCATACCTAGTCGGTCATGGTACTTCATTAACCGCATACCTATTCGGTTATATTCCTACATTGACCGCATGCCTAATCGGTCATGGTGCTTCATTGACCGTATGCGTATTCGGTTATATTCGTACATTGACCGCATGCCTAATCGGTCATGGTACTTCATTGACCGTATGCGTAGTCGGTTATAGTTCTACTTTAACCGCATACCTAGTCGGTCAAGGTACTTCATTGACCGCATACTTATTCGGTTATATTCGTACATTGACCGCATGCCTAATCGGTCATGGTACTTCATTGACCGTATGCGTAGTCGGTCACTGTACTACATTGACCGCATTCCACAGTGGAGTACATCAACCGACCAGAAATACGGTTAATGTAGCCCACTTGAAATGGAATTTCAAGCATGTGATCTGAAAATGAAATTTGAGTAACATTCTGGTAATATACTGTTTAATAAAAACGAATTAGGTATACATATCGCACCCTTGCGAGAATAGTGATACAACTCAAAATTTGACGATTTTGAGTTATTGGTACCGCTGGATTCAGAAAAAAAAGCTCTATAAATCTCAAAAACCCGTTCTAACTTTTGGAAGTTCAGTTGCCGCCAGGTAGCTGTTAAATCGGTGTAGACGATTCATTTGGTATCCCTACCACTCGTCTATAGAGTCACATTTTTAGTTGTGACATAAATCTCGATGAGATATTTGCTCGGTTGACGTGTTATTTTGAGTTGTAACGTTCTTGATGAGAAAAGTTCCAAATTTTTGATGCGTTATTTCTAATTGTAACTCTATTGGTGATTGAAAAAGCCATCAATACCGTATCAACTCAAAATATTCAAGCGTCCGTTGCATGGATTAATCATGAAAACCGTTATAACTTGGAGAATTAGCTTATTTTCACGATTACAAATTATTAATTAGGGAAGGACACTAAATAACGACTGAAACTCGATTTTGAAGGACTATCTCACATTTTGTCAAGACTTTCAAGCCCAGAATAATTATATCAACGGCGGAAACAGTTTTTCGCGTTTCCTGAAAAAAGAGGATTTTTGAGTTGTACCACTATTCTCGCAAGGGTGCGATATTATTAGAATGATAATGAGAAAGTGGGCATAATTCTTCATGGTACAAAACTGTTTTCCAAATATGCGACCTAAAAATAAAATTTGACTAGCATAACAGGAACATCTCAACATTTTAAGTTATAAATGTGATGGATGCAGTTGTTAACATACGTTTACTAATAAAACATTTTAAACCTGTATGATACAGTCAATAGGTACCTACATATGTTTTTTTTATTTGTACAAATTCTTACAATAATGGTAACTATAAGTGAGCCTCAATATAGCGTTTTTCAACTTGGCGACGTTCTTCGGCAGGGCGATACTGTCAAGTGCCGGGTATAGTTGTTGGAAATCAAGGGATAGCTGAGAAACCAAACACGAAACACTGTTAATACATCTGAGGGCTGAATATTACAACCGAGCAAGTACCACTCATTAAAAAAAATTAGTTTCTCACCAGCTTATGGCCGATTATGGGAAGTCCGATAATTATCACCGTGTCGAGGTAGTCTTCAAAACTCGCGACCTTTGCGTAAGCTATTTGCTTACCGGCCGTTTTCTTCCAAGATTCGAGGAATGTAGATGATTCAGCGCTGCCCTGCACCCCTCTTGCCGCTCTTGCACTATTTGAGAATCGGGGTCGTCGAGAAGAGCCGTTTTTATTTCTGGGAAAAACGTTTGTTAGATCGTGAAAAAAATGCTCAATGCACAATGAACCTGACAATCAATCTCTCTTCATTCAATAGTATTTACCCTCAACGTCGATTACGTCTTCAATCTTCCTTTTTTTTATTGCTGGCTGCAGGCGTCGTCTGCCAGTTCCTCAGAACTAAATGGAAAAAAATCAGAAAGACAGCCTGATGCACACACAGCCTCAACCAATATACTGCAAATCATCCACCCAACGTACACAATTACTTACCATTTTCTTGTCCAAAAATAGGCGTACCCGTGTTAGCCAGGAAGTAGGAAGAATCAAGAGAAGAGCCGAGGTCAAGCCGAAGAGAGAAATATCCAATCCGTGAGAGCCGATTGCCGAGAAACGCGCGAGTCAAAGCCGGAATAAATGACGGATAAGTTGCTGATGAAGCAGAGGTGATGGGAGTAGATCTCTCAAAAACTGTGGACGCACAAACGTTTTAACTACGACCGAGGTTGAAAGAGGAATGATCCCTACTTCTCCTTACAGCCAAGTAGAGGCTACAAGTTGGAGGGGGAGCACATGCGCAGGACGCCTCTCTACTCTGTTACTGCTATGTTTCAACGGTATTGCATACGGTGAAAGTAGTGCAATAACCGACGCTAAGTTGGAGGGGTGGGGAAAGGTACAAGTCAATGTCAATAGGCCAATGACCTTTAGGACGGAAAGAGAAAGATATTCGGTCTCTACTCTGTTACTGCTATGTTTTAACCGTATTGCATACGGTGAAAGTACTGCAATAACCGACTATAAGCTGGAGGAGTGGGGAAAGGTTCAAGCTAATGTCAATCGGCCAGACCTGTGTTGGTACGAATTCGGTCAAAACTATGCGTTAACCGACTATACTCGAGTATGCTTTAACCGACTCACCTTATGTAAAACAACCGGCTTGAGTAGGTTCTTGTAGTGGTTTGACCGTAATTGACGGCAATGGGGTGCAATATCAGACTTATACGGTCAAAACTATGTGTTAACCGACTGGGCTCCAGGATGCTTTAACCGACTTAACTTATGTAAAACAACTGACTTGGTTTCTTTAACCGTGTTCTCGACACATTTACCGAGTCAAATGGGTAAAATTTGATTTGAACCGAATATCCAGAAGTTTGCAATAACAGACTTCAGTGTTGTACAATGACCAGCTTGGTTTTCTTCAACCGTGTCCCCCACACATTAACCAACTTGAACGGTTAACTGAACAACCCATAGGCGGTTGAAGTATGAACAGTAACCGACTTCTGGTTTCCTAACCTCAACTATTCTTAGTTTTGGCGCAAATATTTGACAAACGTCGGTTGAAATTGCTCTCATGTCGGTCAAATCTGTAGGAAAGTTGGTTAAAACAGCCAGGGGGCGGCATTTTCAACATTAATTGCATTTCTCGGTTTTTCGTAGTCTGTTGATGTCGACAATTTGACCGCATTTCGTCATTAACCGCATATTTGAAAAATTTTTAACTGACGATTTTTCTCAGTGTACGTTATAACCAGTGGAAGGCTACCGTTCGCAGACACGGCAAAGATCTCTCGATGGAAAGTTCTGCCGTGCCGTTGCCGTCGTATATAGTGGGGGTCGGAAGCGTCGCTGATTGGCCGCATCGATGCGTTCTCCCCTTCTCTTCACCGGTGACGTTACGTTGGTCTGCCCGTGGGCTGGGGAGGAGAACGGTCTGACGTGTGATACGAGCTTTAGTGGAGTGTATTTCTGGAAGTGTGTGAGTGAGCCAGCCAATGCCTCACCGTACCGTCCAGGTGCACATTTTCTGTCTGCTCCGCCGGTCGAATGCGCTCGAATCTGCGGTCGAATGCGGTCTGATCGAGGTAATCTTATCTTATCAGTTTGAAAACTGATATGATTTAGTAAAAATCGCGGTGTTTTCTTCTGTGGTTCAATGAAAATGAGTGATGTGAAGGTAGTTCAATTGAATTTTTCTAAGTTTACTTTGGAGGAGAAAATAGCAATCCGGGAACCCAGCCGCTACTCACCTGCATTGGAAGGACTTTTACTGAAGGTAAAAGCTAAAAATCGCTCCACGACTCGGAAATGCAACCGACAATACTTAGGTACTTCAATTTCAACTTTTACAAAATAGGGTTTCTGAAAATTGATTGATGGTAATCATCTTAAAATTCCTCTGTTATCACTAGTGAACGTTTTTTGGTGTTCATTTTATAATAATGAGACGTGAAAGTGTGCAAAACTTTCCTATTAATTTGCATTTACTTAGTTGAAATTGATATTTGGCTGAGACCAACTGACTGTTTATGATAACATATTCCCTTCGCGATTGGTCCATAATATAATTTATTATTATCTATATTATAGATCTAGATAATATTATTATCTTATGGCCTAAGTGCACCCCCTGGGTTTAAGGGCAGGAGCCGCCACTGATTACTGTCACACTACTCTCAACTCTTCACCATTAATGCTCTCTGAAAAACAACAAAACGTCATTGGCAAAGCCCCAGGATCACTGACGGAAAGGAGGAGGTTGAAGAAAGAAGGGCGGAGAGGGAGGACGTAGGGCGCGCTCTACCACTAAACTGTATGTTGGCTTGTGCATGAACTAGTACTACGTGCATGAACGAGATTGGTTGGCGCTTACGGTAGACTACGGTGTTGGTGGGTGTGTGTTTTTTGAAGTGTTAGTGAGCCAGCCAATGCCTCACCAATGGTGAGTCACCACACTGTCCAGGAGCCGATTTCCTGTCTGCACCGCCGGTCGAATGTGGTCTAATCGAGGTAATCTTATTTTGTCAGTTTGAAAACTGATATGATTTAGTAAAAATCACGGAAGGTATCAGTACATTGTTTTTCTTCTGTGGTATAATAAAAATGAATGACGTGAAGGTAGTTCAATCGAATTTTTCAACGTTTACTTTGGAGGAGGAAATAGCAATCCGGGAACCCGGCCGCTCCTTACCTGCACCGGAAAGACTTTTACAGAAGGTAAAAGCTAAAAATCGCTCCACGGCTCGGAAATACAACCGACAATACTTGGATACTTCAATTTCAATTTTTACAAAATAGGGTTTCTTGATCCGAATCGCTTGATGAACCGTTTGATTTCACGTCCCTTTCGTCTGTAATCCTTCCAGTGAATTTCCTCCGCCGTGTTGAGCGACACATTCGTGAAAAGTGGTTTGAGCCTTTGCAAGCAAAGCAAATGATTCCTACTGCAGGGCACCTGGTTCCCGTGTTGTGTGTAAACCCACAACTAGTGCAAACTGGTTTCTCACCTTGTCCGAACTGCGGTCTCATGTCTTTTTACTTCCATATTTACGGAGTAAATGGAAGTATTGTGATCGTCCTAAAATGGAGAATCGGAACGGAGCTTCAGAAAAAACTTTTTCTTATACACATTTACTCAGAATCACTTCCCGAACAAGTGTCTGTGTGTCCGTGTGTCCGTCTGTCCGTCTGTCCGTGTGTCCGTGTGTCCGTCTGTCCGTCTGTCCGTCTGTGGTCATTTACAAAAATGGCCATAACTCCCTCGTTTCTCAACCTTTTTTCAAATTTCTTGAACTGAGATGTTTGTCTCGGCAAGACCTAACACCCTGTTTAATCGGAATTTGGATAACGCACAGTACTTCCGATATATTTGCATTTTTAGTGTTTTCTATTTTATTTTTTTCCGGCCACAAAAATGAACCGATTTGAGCGTTCTTGGTCTCAAAATCTTCGTTTTACCTTGCAGAATATGTGGATATTTTTTACATTCCGAAAATGTAGCGTTTTTACTTCCATATTTACGGAGTAAATGGAAGTATTGTGATCGTCCTAAAATGGAGAATCGGAACGGAGCTTCAGAAAAAACTTTTTCTTATACACATTTACTCAGAATCACTTCCCGAACAAGTGTCTGTGTGTCCGTGTGTCCGTGTGTCCGTGTGTCCGTGTGTCCGTCTGTCCGTCTGTCCGTCTGTGGTCATTTACAAAAATGGCCATAACTCCCTCATTTCTCAACCTTTTTTCAAATTTCTTGAACTGAAATGTTTGTCTCGGCAAGACCTAACACCCTGTTTAATCGGAATTTGGATAACGCACAGTACTTCCGATATATTTGCATTTTTAGTGTTTTCTATTTTATTTTTTTCCGGCCACAAAAATGAACCGATTTGAGCGTTCTTGGTCTCAAAATCTTCGTTTTACCTTGCAGAATATGTGGATATTTTTTACATTCCGAAAATGTAGCGTTTTTTCATTTTGGGCGAATTTTAAAATTTTAATAGTGAATTTTTCGATATTTTTGACCTAAACGCTTTCAAAAGCAGTCAAAATATGATCAAATTGTGTCACAATTTTACGTTCCAAAATATGGAAGTATTGTGTGTTATCTACGCACCACTGGTTTGTTCTGAAAATGTTGAGTTTTAATTCTATTAGCATTCCCTTTTGGTTTGTTTGAATTCATTTCTGATAAGAGTTTTCGTTGATTGAAAGAACTTTCTAATAACAGAGCTACTTTTTCAATTTCGCTGAATTTATCATGAGTCGTTGGGAACTGTTTGATTAGTTCCTCTTGCCAGTTCGATTCATTGATGCCCAATAACAATAATTGTTGCTATTAGAGAGCGATTATTGCTATGATTAGAGCTCTTGCAACAGTTCTTCTAACGTCCTTCCAAATGCACAGGTCCTGGCCAATGCTTTCAAATCTAGTACATATTGTCTGATCGTCTCACCCTGTTGTCTAAATCTTGTCTAGAGTAAATGCTCTTCTCTCAGCAAAAACGCTCACGTTGCGAGAGTAGTATGAGTTCAAAGCGTGCTTTATTTCATCGTAACTCACGGTTTGAATGTCCCGAGGTGAGAAACTGTCCACCAATATTTTGAATGGAGCCGGACCTACTGATGAAACCAGTAAAGTTGCTCGATCTTTTTCCTCCGTACTTCATCCCCTGTCGATTCAGCTCGACTTCGAATCGAGTGAAATAATATAACCAATCTTCAATTTTCGGATCATAGTGGTCAAATTTAACCCGTCTCAGAGGTTTCTGAAAATTTATAGATGGTAATCATCTCAAAATACTTCTGTTATCCATCGTGAACGTTTTTCGGTGTTCATTTTATGATAATGAGACGTGAAAGTGTGCAAAACTTTTCTATTAATTTGCATTTACCTAGTTGAAATCGATATTTGGCTGAGAAAAGCACACTGTTCATGATAACATATTCCTTCACGATTGTTCCATAATATTATGTTATTAGTGATGGCAACAAAAATCGATTTTTTTGAAAAATCGATTTTTACGGTTTAAATAATCGATTTTTAAAAATCGATTTATTGAAGGCGATTTTTATTTAAAATCGGTTTTTTTTGGTAAAAAAATCGATTTTTACCTGTTTAAAATGCGTTTTTGTTATATTACAATAAAAATAATACATTAAAATATTATCCCGTGTAGAGAATCTAATATAACGATCCATATTTACTCCAGCGTTCAGTATTCAGTAACGATGTGAGTTCTACTGTTTCTACAGTCACCATTTTACCACAGATCGAAATAGACGGCACTACCTTCACAACATAACTCGATCTCGTTCGAATCGAATCGTTGTCGTTGAGGTCTCCCCACTCTCTCCCTCCTTCCCTTCCCCGTCTTTTAAATGTTAATAAATACATAAACGATAAATCAAATATTTTCTTTATTTACCTTTTGGTACATTATTTCCAGAAATAATGTACCTATGTAATTGTTCAAGAAAATTTTTTTTACAACACCCCCTGAAAATTTGTTCTTTCACGTTTCAGAGGTTCTAGAACAAGAATCTGCAATAAAAATTTTTTGTCCGTCCGCCGTACGCCGTACGCCGTACGCCGTACGCCGTCAGCAGCAAAACGCATAGAAGGAGTGGTCCGATTTCAAAAAAAAAAAAACGAGCGTTTAGCAAATTTTCCTGTGACGTGCACCTCCTATAAGGGAATCCTCTGAATCAACTCTAGACTACTCAAAAACGATCAAATGTAAAAAAAGTCATGATCTCAAAAACAGTTTTTTTGGGTTTTCGACCCCTTAAAATTTTTTGATCGGATTCCCCTGACAATATGCCTCAAGTTGGAGCAAAACACAACTTTTAGGACCAACCGCACCAAAATCGGATCAGGGGTTCGATACGAAGTGGACGGACGAAATTTTGGCCAAAAATTTCGTCCAGCCACTTCGTATTGAAATACTGATCCGATTTTGACTAAATTAGTCTTGAAAGTTGTGGTTTGCTCCAACTTGAGGCATATTGTCCGGGCAATCCGATCGGAGAAGGTTAACGGGTCCAATTCGGCATAATTAGGGTATATTTTTGAAAAAACACAAAATCTCAATTTTGAAGGTGATGCCGTGGGTTTAGAATTTTTTGAGTATTTTTCCCGTGTTTCTCGCTTGATTTACCATAAGTTAGGGTGGTTTTTCCGAAAAAATTCGAAAATTTGGTTTTTGAATCGGTTTGGCTTGAATTTCTTAATGCGATTTCTGCGTTTTCGCGTTTTTGGCAATTTGAGGGAGTCCTACTGAACCGATTTTGAATTTTTTGAGCTCGTTGGATTCCTTGAAGGTTTTTACACATTTTTCACTCCCTATAAGTCAAAATCGATTGGGGTTTAGTAATCAAAAACTGGTTTAAAGACTAATTTTTGACCTAAACAAAAAATATTTTTTTGACCCTTTAAAAAAAATGTTAAAATTCCAAAAAAAATATTTTTGAGTAGGTTTTGGGCAGGTACATGACACAAAAAATTCGCAATTTTCTACAACTCTCCAGGACTAAGAAAAATGAAAAAAACCGATTTCAGCTGGAAAATCCAAGGTCCTAGCCTAGGAAAAATTTCAAAAAAATGATGGATTTGACTTCGGGGTTTTTTGGCGGGAATCTTTAGATATTGACTATGAAACATGAAATTTGGCATTTTTTCGAGATTTTGGTCAACAGGGTCAATTTTGGGGGCAGTGACACTGCTGAAATTGCGGTTTTGCAGTTTTCATGGGTTCACGGCACATGTTCCAATCGGTTCAAGGCGTGAGGAATACGAAATGGCGGCTGTAACATTCCCACCCTTGATCTTGGTAGGGTGGGGAAGTAGGGGACTTCCCCTACCCCTACCGGCTCTTTCGTCGTCTATTGGCTCAGATTTATTAGAAACTGAAAGTGTGAAGCTGGGATTGGACAGCTTATGTTAATTGGGCGGATCTTGATAACAGTTGTCACCTGTTAACGCGGTTAACAAAATGGCTGCCTTCTTGCCGCCAGGCCTCAGGAAATATTTCTTTGAAAGCAGCCGCCAGGTATTTTCTTTTTATACCTACCTATTTATTATCATTGTGAAAACGTACCTTTTCGGCATAATTGAATTCACGATTGACCATTACTCCACAAATGATATGATGATAAACCGACCTACTCCAACTATTTGAACTTTATTTTCTGAGGTACCCAGACAAATAATGTACCCATGTCACTAATCTACTTAGCAGCGTTTTAAATAGTTGTTTTCTAGAAGTCAGGGGACTATTTCATAAACTTACACGCTTACAAGTACAAGGTGTACACCGGTAAAATTATAAACTACTATTTTAGACAAATTATACTGATCATACCACTCAGCAGAAGAATAAAAACAATGATCAGTTCAAATCAGCTGATTCACCATGTCATTTGTAAACTTGTACTTTTATGTTACAGGCCCCATATATTGTTTTACACCATATTTTACTGGTATATCTCATAGATTAAAAAAAATCGATTTTCTTCAAAAATCGATTTTTTGGTCTCGATTTTTAGTTGAAATCGATTTTGATCTTTCGATACATCGATTTTTTGAAAGATCGATTTTTCTATAAGTGTTGCCATCACTATATGTTATGATAACATTGTTATCTTATGGCCTAAGTGCACCCCCTGGGTTTAAGGGCAAGACCCGCCACTGCCACGTTGACCAAAATCTCGAAAAAACATCAAATTTCATGCTGTTCATCAATATCTAAAGATTCCCCCCAAAAAACCTTGAAGTCAAATCCATAATTTTTTTGAAATTTTTCCTTACTTTTCCTTATTTTGGATTTTTAGGTATATGAAATCGGTTTTTTGCATTTTCCTCAGTCCGGGAGAGTCGTAGAAAATTGTCAATTTTTTGTGTCATGTACCTACCCAAAACCTACTCAAAAATATTTTTTTTGGAATTTTAAAATTTTTAAAGGGTCAAAAAAAAATATTTTTTTTAGGTAAAAAATTAGTAGATATCTAAACCAGTTATCAAACAAATTCAACAAATTTTGACTTACAGGGAGTGAAAAAGGTGTGAAACTCGTCAAGGAATCCAACAAGCTCGAAAAATTCAAAATCGGTTCTGTAGAACTCCCTCAAATTACGAAAAAAGGATAAATCGCGGTAAAAAATTTCTAGCCAAACCGATTAAAAACAAAATTTTCGGAAAAACCCCCTATCCTATGGTAAATCAAGCGAGAAATCTGGGGAAATTACTCAAATAATTCTAAACCCACGGCATCAACTTCAAAATTGAGTTTTTGCGTTTAAAAAAAAAACCCCCTATCTATGCCAAATTGGACCGTCAAGAAATCTCAAGCCAATTATTGTGTGTTATCTACTCACCACTGGTTTAATCTCCGATCCGATTTACGATTTTATGATGATAACAGTTATAATCATTTTATAAAAGTAACTGTACTTCCATTTAGTTCGTAAATATGGAAGTGAAAACAGTACCTATCTACCTGATGTGCAGGGCCGTCCAGAGGGGGGGGCAGGGGGGGCAAAATCCCCGGGGCCCGGGGCCCAAGGGGGCCCGGGCCCGCCCGTGGGCCTTTTACGTACTAATATGCAAATTAGAAAAAATGCTTTTATTGACCGGGGGGGGGGGGGGGGCCCGGGCGAGGCTTTAACCCCGGGGCCCGGCTTGGCTCTGGACGGCCCTGCTGATGTGGTACCTTCCTTTGCTGCCCAAAAGCAAGAATGAGAAGCCTTGAACGTCCGTAATGGAACAACTATGTATAATATATATAGTATAATATAATATATATTATATATAATATAATACTATATTATAGTTGTTCCATGGTCCGGTGCTATGTAGACCGTTGGAATAATCCAGATTCAAATTTTGATTTGTTGCCGCCGCTCTAATCTATTTTACAGCTGGTTTACTAACGGCCAATGTGACTCCGTGTATTAGAGGTTGTGAGAATGTCCAGCAGATAAAGGAAGTAGCGCGAAGACCCGGAAAATAGTTATACGGAACAGGAAATAGAAGAAGGGGTTGGTTTCGAACCTAACTTCTCCGGGTCAAAAGGTCGAATTCAGATGCTACTAACCAGTTCTCGGGGAAGAAAATTCATTGAAATAGAAGGGAGCAACTGGTGTGTGCAAAACGGATCAAATTTTGACCCACGATACCCGAACCCCAGGTCATGAGATGGCCCCTTCTCCTAAGCACGGGTGGACAGGTGGTCTGATCAATAAACCGTTGTAATTGCTTAAGAAAACAGTGGTGCGTAAGGAACACACAATACTTCCATATTTAGAAACGTAAAATTGTGACACAATTTGATCATATTTTGACGGCTTTTAAGGGTGTTTAGGTAGAAAAACTCAAAAAATTCACTAGTCAAATTTTAAAATTTGCCCAAAAACGTACGCCACTGTGGCGTCGCCACATTATTGGAATATAAACCAGTGGTGCGTAGACAACACACAATACTTCCATATTTTGAAACGTACATATTTAATAATTTGATCATATTTTGACTGTTTTTAAGGCTGTTTAGGTCAAAAATATCAGAAAATTCACTATTCAAATTTTGAAATTCGCCAAAAAAATTTGCAGCATTCGTGGAATATAAAAAATATCCACATATTCTGCTAGGTAAAACAAAGATTTTGAGACCAAAATGGTGCTGCGGTCCATTTTTGTGCTCAGAAAAAAATAAAATAGAAAACACTAAAAATTCAAATATATCGGAAGTACTGTGAGTTATTCGAATTCCGATTAAACAAGGTGTTAGGTCTTGCCGAGGCAAACATTTCAGTTCAAGAAATTTGAAAAAAGGTTGAGAAATGAAGGAGTTATGGCCATTTTTGTAAATGACCACAGACGGACAGACGGACGAACGGACACACAGACACACGGACACACACACACACACACACACTTGTTCAGGAAGTGATTTTGAGTAATTGTGTTCAAGTAAAAGTTCTTAATGAAGCTCCGTTCCGATTCATGATTTTAGGACGACCACAATACACCCATTTACTCTGTAAATATGGAAGTAAGAATATCCACATATTCTGCAAGGTAAAACAAAGATTTTAAGACCAAGAACGCTCAAATCGGTTAACTTTTGTGGCCGGAAAAAAAAGAAAACACTAAAAATTCAAATATATCGGAAGTACTGTGAGTTATTCAAATTTTGATTAAACAGGGTGTTAGGTCTTGTCGAGAGAAAATTTGAGTTCAAGAAATTTAAAACCAGTGGTGCGTAGATAACACACAATACTTCCATATTTTGATTTATGTATCTTGACACAATTTAATCATTGACTGCTTTTAAGCATGTTTAGGTCAAAAAACGCTGCTAAGTAGATCAGTGGCATGTGCACATCAGTTTTCGGTATATCCGAAGAACTCTGCAAATTTTGCACAGGGGTTCATTTTTCGATTGCAAAGACAAATCTTACGATATATAGGTTCTCCTTAAACACGGAATTTAGTTGTTATTATTCTAGAATTTCAGTATAAATTGGTAGATATTTTAGATGGGGATTTAGAAAAACGTTGCCTCAGAATGCCTCTGAGAATGCCTCAGAACCTTTGTTAAAGCCTGTCTCGTTCTTGTGTTGCCCAGCGCAACTGGTCGTAGTGTGAGTGCGTCACCTTGTTGTTGTAATAGGCTAGTGGTCGTAAGTAGATCAATCAACCGTATCTAAGAGCCGAGGCCAAATTCTCAACTTTTTCCAATTTTTGTTTTGCTGATTTGTATAATGCGACCAAATTCTTTAAATTGAAGATATCGGGAGGACAGAAGTTTTTGTGGGGATTCCAACGAGTGGAAAACGATTTTTGTGGCTCTAGTCGTTTTCGAGTTATAAAGAATTGTAGAAATTTTTAAAAACTCAAAAATGTCTCACTAAAACTGCAATAACTCCTAAACGGTTGAAGCTACCGGCGTGGCGATGGTCTCATTCGATTCAGCATAAAAAAATCTATAGAAAATGATGCGTCACATGCCTATGTTTCAAATTTCCAGAAAAACACGAATTTTTTCCCACTTCAACAGCTGTTTTACTGGCCTTAAAATTAAGGTAGGGTTCTGCCGAGACGTTAGGACCAACTAGATACGGAACTTGATTTTTGGTGAAAATTTCAAAATTTTTCGATAACTCCTTCCCCCTGAAAAACCCCGGACGGCGGACGGCGTACGGCGGACGGCGTACGGCGGACGGCGTACGGCGGACGGCGTACGGCGGACGGCGGACGGACAAAAAATTTTTATTGCAGATTCGGATTCTACACCCCTTGAAACGTAAACCAACAAATTTTCAGGGGGTGTTAAAATTTTTTTTTTCCTGACCGATTACAAAGGTTCATTTCTATAGAAAAATGAACCAAAAATTCACTATTTAAAATTCGCCCAAAATAAAATGACGCCACATTATCGGAATATAAAAAATATCTACATATTCTGCAAGGTAAAAAAAAAGATTTTAAGACCAATTACGCTCAAATCGGTTCACTTTTGTAGCCGGAAAAAAATAAAAAATAAAACACTAACCAGTGGTGCGTAGATAACACACAATACTTCCATATTTTGAAACGTAAAATTGTGACACAATTTGATCATATTTTGACTGCTTTTGAAAGTGTTTAGGTCAAAAATATCAAAAAATTCAGTATTAAAATTTCAAAATTCACCCAAAATGAAAAAACGCCACATTTTCGGAATGTAAAAAATATCCACATATTCTGCAAGGTAAAACAAAGATTTTAAGACCAAGAACGCTCAAACCGGTTCATTTTTGCGGCCGGAAAAAAATAAAATAGAAAACAATAAAAATGCAAATATCTCGGAAGTACTGTGCGTTATCCAAATTCCGATTAAACAGGGTGTTAGGTCTTGCCGAGACAAACATTTAAGTTCAAGAAATTTGAAAAAAGGTTGAGAAATGAGGGAGTTATGGCCATTTTTGTAAATGACCACAGACGGACAGATGGACAGACGGACAGACGGACACACGGACACACAGACACTTGTTCAGGAAGTGATTCTGAGTAAATGTGTATAAGAAAAAGTTTTTTCTGAAGCTCCGTTCCGATTCTCGATTTTAGGACGATCACAATACTTCCATTTACCTACTCTGTAAATATGGAAGTAAAAACATTTTTATTTCAGATTTGTGTTCTAGAACCTCTGAAACGTGAAAAAAAATTTCTCAGGGGGGTTGTAAAAAAATTTTCCTTACCGGTTACATAGGTAGGTACATTATTTCTGGAAATAAAGTACCAAAATGGTGGATTTGACTCTGGGTTTTTTGGCGTAAATCTTCGGAAATTGACTAAAAAACATAAAATTAGCAAGTATATCGGAAGTACTGTGATTATTCAAATTCTGACTAAACAGGGTGTTAGGTCTTGCAGAGACAGACATTAAATGTGAAATTTTCAGTTCATGAATTTTTGAAAAAATTTGAGAATTGAGGGAGCTATGGTCACTTTTGTAAATGACCACAGACGGACACACAGACACTTGTTCAGGGAGTGATTCTGAGTAAGTGTGTATAAGAAATAGTTTTACTTCCATATTTACAGAGTAAATGGAAGTATTGTGATCGTCCTAAAATCGAGAATCGGAACGGAGCTTCAGAAAAAACTTTTTCTTATACACATTTACTCAGAATCACTTCCTGAACAAGTGTCTGTGTGTCCGTTAGTCCGTCTGTGGTCATTTACAAAAATGACCATAACTCCCTCAATTCTCAACCTTTTTTCAAATTTCTTGAACTGAAATGTTTGCCTCGGCAAGACCTAACACCCTGTTTAATCGAAATTCGGATAACGCACAGTACTTCCGATATATTTGCATTTTAGTGTTTTCTATTTTATTTTTTTCCGGCCACAAAAATGAACCGATTTGAGCGTTTTTGGTCTTAAAATCTTTGTTTTACCTTGCAGAATATGTGGATATTTTTTACATTCCGAAAAATAAATAATAAAATAAATAAATTGGGCGAATTTTAAAATTTGAATAGTGAATTTTTTTATATTTTTGACCTAAACACCCTTAAAAGCAGTCAAAATATGATCAAATTGTGTCACGATTTTACGTTTCAATATATGGAAGTATTGTGTGTTATCTACGCACAAGTAAATGTGTATAAGAAAACGTTTTTTCTGAAGCTTCGTTCCGATTCTCGATTTTAGGACGATTCCAATACTTCCATTTACTCTGTAAATATGGAAGTAAAAATGACCATAGCTCCCTCAATTCTCGACCTTTTTTCAAATTTCTTGAACTGAAATGTTTGTCTCGGCAAGACCTAACACCCTATATAATCGAAACTTAGATAACGCACAGTACTTCCGATATATTTGCATTTTTAGTGTTTTCTATTTTATTTTTTTCCGGCTATAAAAATGAACCGATTTCAGCGTTCTTGGTTTTAAAATCTTTGTCTTACCTTGCAGAATATGTGGAATTTTGAAATTTGAATAGTGAATTTTTTGATATTTTTGACCTAAACGACCTTAAAAACAGTCAAAATATGATCAAATTTTGTCACAATTTTACGTTTCAAAATATGGAAGTATTGTGTGTTATCTACGCACCACTGGTTATTTTTGAAATCGGACTACTCTTTCTATGCGTTTTGTTGCTAACAGCGTAGGTATACGGCGGACGGACAAAAAAATTTTATTGCTGATTTGCGTTCTAGAACCTTTCAGGGCTGGTTTATTGACAAAATTTATCCATCCGATATCCAAGGAAGCTATAGATAAACATTTCCAATGAGATTTTACATTAAAATTTCATTTAAATGCCACCGTGGTGAAGTTTATCTAAAGCTTTCTTGGATATCGGATGGATAAATTTTGTCAATAAACCGGCCATCAAACGTGAAAGAAAAAAAATTTCAGGGGGTGTTGTAAAAAAACGCTGCTAAGTAGATCAGTGTCATGTGCACACTAGTTTTCTGGGCATCCGAAGAATTCTGCAAATTCTGCACAGGGGTTCATTTTTCGATTGAAAAGACAAACCATATCGTGGGCTCAGTGCTAAAAGTGGCTAACTCGAATTTTCTCAATTTTCAGTTATCTACTCCATAACATTATTCCAGGTGCGGGCTTTCAAATGCTACAACTAGATCAAGAAAATAATTATTTTTAGGCCACCAACATAGCCAAACAAACACTATGCAGCTCCCAGAGTGAAGTCAACCGGGCGTCTCATCTGTTTTCCTCGATTATCTCAAAACTATGAATTTCGGGTTAGCCACTTATAGCATTGAACCCACGATATGATATATTAATACTTCTGAAACACGGACTTTAATTGTTATTATTCTAGAGCTTCACTATAAATTCGTATTTTAGATGGGGATCAAAATGTGATTTGAAAATGAAATTTTTCCATTTGTACCTATAGAGGAAAGTACCCAAAAGTGGACCCCTCCCCAAAAGTGGACCCCTGGCATTTTAGGCTCTGTACGGTGCTGAACTTGACCGAAACCAAGCGCAACTAATAGTTCCCACTTCTGTGACAACATGTAGGAGCCCTCACGTCGTCTACTTCATCTGCCGGCTTTCAGTTCGCCATTATGTGATTTCTTGTATGGTAAAATTATTACAGTGTCATACGTTATTCGACATTTCTCCTACACTTTTGAAGGTAAGGCTTCCATCATGTATTATTCTGAAATAGTAAGGAATAAGGGTAATATTCATCATCAAGTTATCTCACTTGAACGGTCTGTTAAACATTGAAAGAGTAATGAATGATTAGGCTATAGTCGCCTAAAGTGGACCCCCCTTAGTGTCCTAATGCGGAACCCGTTATTTGTCATGTTCAAACACCTGCTGAATCTGAAAAACGTCTCAACTTCGAAGAGAAATCAAGCAGTGAAGAAGACAGCCTTTCGTCTGGGTCGTCCGTGATGGAGACTTTGCCTGGAGTAACGCCCTCAAAAAATGATGATGCCTAATCGGAAATCGATATATTCATTAGCATTAAAGGATAATTTATTGTTATTATATACTTACTATTGACTTAGCATTGTTTTATGTGATTTAATCCCATTCCTCCATTTAATTTTCCATCCATTCTAGTCGGGGTCCACTTTAGGCAACTTTTTTTGGGATTGCCAAATTGCAGGGTTTTGAAAAATATATTTTTTTATTACTATTTCTTAGTATAATTTTATAAATTGAAATTGAAATGATACAAAACATTACCGTGCTATCGTTACATGCATTTAAAAATGTGTTTTTCATTATTCTATATTTTTTATTGATAAAAAACAAAATGGGGGTCCACTTTTGGGCACTTTCCTCTACAAATACTGACCCCTACAATATGATGATAAACCTACCTATTCCTACTATTTGAGCTTAATTTCCTAAGGTACCCAGAAAAATAATGTGCCATGTCACTAATCTACTTAGCAGCGTTTTTATGATGCGATAACTCGACTTAATTTGATTTAAGGCGAGTTTTAAAATTTGCATAGTGAGTTTTTTGCCTTTTTTATCCAAACAGCCGCCAAAGTCGTCAAAATATAATCGAATTGTGCAAATAATATACGTATTAAAATAGGGTAGTATTGTGTGTTATCTACGCACCACTGGTTTGAAATTGACCAATAAAATGTGCAAAACTTATTTAACGCTTTAAACGGCTCTTGTGCAAAGGATAGATTTTAATAGATGATAGGTAGGTGCATAAATTCTGTGTCACCAAAAGTTGTGAGACATCAATGAAACGACTCCTGGGAGACGGTCGTCCAATAGAAGATCTTCCAATTCTATTGCCAAACTTGCTTGGTCCAGACTCCAAAAAATAGAAAGGAGAACTTTGCTCCTTCGCAGGGCTTAGGATGTGATTCCATCAGAAGTCCATCTTGAGTATAAGCACGTCTTGGTATGGGATAGGTCGACGCACACGGACAAACATCCACGGGAACAGTGGTAGGTATGACTCTGGTATACCAATAAGCATGCAAGTCTAGCGTCCAGGGGTTGGCTAACTGTAGTTTTGTGAAACTCGACTGATTGATATGCAGAGATGGGAATGGACGTGATCGACTGGTCAGACCATCACTGTCTGGCACTGGTACAGAATCACAACCGACAGAATCAAAAGAGGCTTCACTATGGGCGGATTTCACAACCGGGATGTCTCATGGCGCTGTTCCCTGCAAGAATAACGGTGATGCCGAAAGTCTTAATACTATTTAAGTTCGTATCAGACGCCAGACCGTGACTCATGAATTCGGTTCAAAAGTTGTGAATACGGGACTACTAGATACGTGCAATCTACCATCTTCTCAACAGTACCAGCAGTAATTTCAGAAAGCAGTGGTTCATAGATCGTCGCAATATGCTATAACTCAGTTTTCCCAACTTTACAGGAGACCCAATCAACTGTTTCGGCTGCTTGCTGTTAGCAAAGAATGGAACGTGGCTTGGAAACGCCAATAAAATTTATTGGTTCAACCCCGGCGCCACCTTGACCAATCACAGCTATGCATTCCCTTAACACCATGTTTGTATAATTTGGGGCAAAACTGGCCACAGCATTGTTGGCTTGTTTTTTCGCAATTCTGCCCACGGACAGGGGTCCACAGCATCGTTTTACCGTATTTATACGGTTATTTATAAATAACTGAATTTGGCCAAAAGTTGTTGCCGATCAAGCGACGAGATGACGAACACCACACAAATTTTTGCGCCTAAATAATTTGATTTTGACTAATTGGTGGCTACAATGATCAAACCAGTGGTGCGTAGATAACACACAATACTTCCATATTTTGAAACGTAAAATTGGGACACGATTTGATCATATTTCGACTGCTTTTAAGGGTGTTTAGGCCAAAAATATCGAAAAATTCACTATTAAAATTTTAAAATTCGCTCAAAATGAAAAACCGCTACATTTTTGGAATGTAAAAAATATCCACATATTCTGCAAGGTAAAACAAAGATTTTAAGACCAAGAACGCTCAAATCGGTTCATTTTTGTGGCCGGAAAAAAATAAAATAGAAAACACTAAAAATGCAAATATATCGGAAGTACTGTGCGTTATCCAAATTTCGATTAAACAGGGTGTTAGGTCTTGCCGAGACAAACATTTCAGTTCAAGAAATTTGAAAAAAGGTTGAGAATTGAGGGAGTTATGGTCATTTTTGTAAATGACCACAGACGGACAGACGGACTAACGGACACACGGACTAACGGACACACGGACTAACGGACTAACGGACACACGGACACACGGACACACAGACACTTGTTCAGGAAGTGATTCTGAGTAAATGTGTATAAGAAAAAGTTTTTTCTGAAGCTCCGTTCCGATTCTCGATTTTAGGACGATCACAATACTTCCATTTACTCTGTAAATATGGAAGTAAAAACACTATGCAAATTTTAAAACCCGCCTAAAATACGTCCAATAACCGAAATATGAAACATAGCGACAGCCACAATGCAAATGCCTGCAGGCATGTTAATGCAAAAACTGAGAATGTTCAGGAGACGAAAAAACTGAGGAGTTACCTTCAAAACTGAACACGTCCACTTAGGAAAATTGGCGTTTTATGAGCTTTCCTACGATCGTATAGTACATAAAATAAATAATTTATAATTTTTTTTATGAGTTATATTTATTGAATATATGAATAACTTAATAATAAATTAATTATGTATTCGATGCACTGTAAGATCGTAGGAAAGCTCATAAAACGCCAATTTTTCTAAGGGGACATATTCAGTTTTGAAAAACACCTCCTCAACTGCAGGATAGTCGATGGACGCTGTTGTTGACACAAGCATGCGAGCGAAGATACACTTTACCGGAAACGCTCAACACCTTATTTTTGAAAGAATGGTGCGTAGGTAACGCACAATACGTCCATATTTTGAAACACATCAATGTGACACAATTTGATCATATTTTGACTGCTTTTAAGGGTGTTTAGGTAAAAATTTGGACATTAGTTTTCTGTGTATCCGAAGAATTCTGCAAATTCTGCACAGGGGTTCATTTTTCGCCGTACGCCGTCAGCAGCAAAACGCACAGAAGGAGTGGTCCGATAAAAAAAAAAAAAAAACAACGAGCGTTTAGCAAATTTTCCTGTGACTAGCCACTTCGTATTGAACTACTGATCCGATTTTGACTAAATTAGTCTTGAAAGTTGTGGTTTGCTCCAACTTGAGGCATATTGTCCGGACAATCCGATCGGAGAAGGTTAAGGGGTCCAATTCGGCAGTAGTATGGTCCATTTTCGAAAAAACACAAAAACTCGATTTTGAAGGTGATGCCGCGGGTTTAGAATTTTTTGAGTATTTTCCCCGGGTTTCTCGCTTAATTTATCATAGGATAGGGGTTTTTTTCCGAAAAAATTCGAAAATTTTGTTTTTGAATCGGTTTGGCTTGAATTTCTCAATGCGATTTCTGCTTTTTCGCGTTTTTGGCAATTTGAGGGAGTCCTACTGAACCGATTTTGAATTTTTTGAGCTTGTTGGATTCCTTGAAGGGTTTTACACATTTTTCACTCCCTATAAGTCAAAATTGATTGGGGTTTAGTAATCGAAAACTGGTTTAAAGACTAATTTTTGACTTAAACAAAAAATATTTTTTTGACCCTTTAAAGAAAATGTTAAAATTCCGAAAAAAATATTTTTGAGTAGGTTTTGGGCAGGTACATGGCACAAAAAATTTGCAATTTTCTACAACTTTCCAGGACTAAGAAAAATGCAAAAAACTGATTCCAGCTGGAAAATCCAAGGTCCTTGGCCTACGAAAAATTTCAAAAAAATGATGGATTTGACTTCGGGGTTTTTTGGCGGGAATCTTTAGATATTGACTATGTAACATGAAATTTGGCATTTTTTCGAGATTCTGGTCACCAGGGTCAATTTCGGGGGAATGATAAGGCCAAATTCGGTTTTTTTTCGCAATTGTCTCGGTTTTACGGCCTAAGCACCAATGGGGTTAAGCAAAAATGTCATGCACAAGAATGTGTGAAATTCTCCATCAGATGCATTCCCATCTTCGATACCGGCTTTCTACACGAGTTCGTCCGTTTATAGGCTCGGAACTGCAGATGCGATTCGGCTATTAGAAAGTGAAGGTGCGATAAGCCAGCTTATGTATTAATACGGTTGACAGTTTAATTAACGGGCAGGTCTGTTCCCTTCTGAGAAACGGGGTCCTTTATTCTTGGAAATCTCAGGTAGAGACCTTCTATCCCTATGAGACCTCACTGTCTGTGGGTCACTGTGTTGTTTACCTAATCCCAGGTAAGGGACCTCGTCAACTCACGTCTCGATGACTCACTGTCTTGTTTACCTAATCGTTCAGCGTTTTTACTTCCATATTTACAGAGTAAATGGAAGTATTGTGATCGTCCTAAAATCGAGAATCGGAACGGAGCTTCAGAAAAAACTTTTTCTTATACACATTTACTCAGAATCACTTCCTGAACAAGTGTCTGTGTGTCCGTGTGTCTGTGTGTCTGTAAGTCCGTCCGTCCGTCTGTCCGTCCGTCCGTCTGTGGTCATTTACAAAAATGGCCATAACTCCCTCAATTCTCAACCTTTTTTCAAATTTCTTGAACTGAAATGTTTGTCTCGGCAAGACCTAACACCCTGTTTAATCGAAATTTGGATAACGCACAGTACTTCAACTTCAGTACAATATATTTGCATTTTTAGTGTTTTCTATTTTATTTTTTTCCGGCCACAAAAATGAACCGATTTGAGCGTTCTTGGTCTTGAAATCTTTGTTTTACCTTGCAGAATATGTGGATATTTTTTGTATTCCTATAATGTGGTGTATTTTTATTTTGGGCAAATTTTAACATTTAAATAGTAAATTTTTTGATATTTTTGACCTAAACACCCTTAAAAGCAGTCAAAATATGATCAAATTGTGTCTCAATTTTACGTTTCAAAATATGGAAGTATTGTGTGTTATCTACGCACCACTGGTTCTTTTTTATAGGTACCTACCTATTTAATCATCAATAGGAAAACGTACCATTTAAGCATCATTGAATTCACCATTGACTATTACTCCACAAATGATTTTGTATCGGCAAATAAAAGCATCTTTCTATTTTTCATCCATTGATCAAAATGTTTATAGCCAGATTCCGTTGAATTTTTTTTGCACATTTTTCTATTAGTATACAAATTTTGACTCCTACAATTTGATGATAAACCTACCTGCTCCAAATATTTGAACCTTTTTTTCTGAGATACCCAGACAAATAATGTACCCATGTCACTAATCTACTTAGCAGCGTTTTCATATTTTGACCTAAACCCTTTTATGTCGAACTCAGTATCTTGTATCCCGTAGTTACGGAATAAGATAAACACTTCGTTCGTGCAAGGATTGTGTCTAAATTGGAAACTGGGGCCAACTTTCTACCACCTACCCTTTCCAGAGATAATCGATCTTTGACCCCTCTATTGCCACCCTTCAAGTCGAATCTTGGTGACCTTTATCTCGCGAGTTTTTCACTAGGTACTCCATTCTCCGAATCCCTTTCTCGGAGAACTTTCTCTGGCATCACCCCCATCGCTTTTGACATTTAAGGGACTTTGACATTTTGGTCCAGAGAAGGTTACATGGCTCTTGGGAACCGATGATCTCCCATCTCTCAGCATCCCTCAAAAACATTTAATGTTCCTGGGCCTGCTGAAGAGAAGCAGGGGGGAACCCAGTGAAACCAGTGGTCCATGGACCGCCACTGAAACGGACGCCCTCTAGTAAAAGGACGGTACCAAGGGCAAGGGTGGAAATGCATCTGATAGGGAATTCGACACCCGAAATTTTCTTCTCCATTACGTTCTTTTGCCTTGAACCTATTGGAACTTAGGCCGTAAATCCAAGAAAACTGCAAAAACCGCGATTTCGGCAGTGTCACTGCCCTCGAGATCGACCCTGCTGACCAAAATATCGGAAAAACGCCTAATTTTATGTTTTTTAGTCAATTTCCGAAGATTTACGCCAAAAAACCCGGAGTCAAATCCACCATTTTGGTACTTTATTTCCAGAAATAATGTACCTACCTATGTAACCGGTAAGGAAAATTTTTTTACAACCCCCCTGAGAATTTTTTTTTCACGTTTCAGAGGTTCTAGAACACAAATCTGAAATAAAAATGTTTTTACTTCCATATTTACAGAGTAGGTAAAAAGTGGAGTGATAGGACAGTTCTGCTCAACGGTGTTGTCTTTTGTTTATTGTTGATGGTGTCTAGGTGTAACTTTTTATTGCTTTCACTGACAACTGGAAATTTATTTATTAGGTCAAATGGATAGCAATTGGATGGGGGAAGGAGCTAAATTTTTAAACTTGAAGGGTACGGGGGAATAACCATCTTTGTCCATGCGATCTAGTTTTGAGTAAATTAAAAAATAAAGTTTGCTATTAAAAAAATCCCAATGATATGTCACCAAAAATTTTTTTGATAGCATCAAGAGTTTCATAAAATAATTCTATTGAATATTCTGCAACCTAAGTGTCGCTTAAAATCATAAGCTGGGTGATACATGAGGACAACTAACCTGAGTATCACTCGTACCGGAGAAGATTCATCAATGTCCAGAACATTGATGATTCTTCCCCGTAATCTATGATAGAGCAGGGTTAAAAAATGTTCAAGGAAACGTCATTTCAAGAAATAATAGCATCACTCACTTTATAATTATTAGTTTTATGTATTCGAATATTGGAACCTCATTCTTCATCAACCTGAACATCGTCAATAAAATCATCATCATCTTCTTCTCCATTCTGAGCGTTGTCTTGCAACTTCAAGTAGAAGTCTTTTGAGACTGGCCTCTCCAGGAATCGGGCAAGTGCCAGCAGGTCGATCAATTTACTCCTTTTCAAAGAAAGAGGACCACTATATGATTTTCGTAGGGGGATCAGGGACTTCACAGGACGACGGGGACTTTTTTCTTGCGAGATTTTTTCTTCGATTTGTTTGTAGCAGGTGCTTCGAAGGGTTCTTTGAAAACACCAATTGGTGAGCAGTGGTATTTCCCAGAGAATGCCGATTTATGATAAAATAGATCCGGTTTGTCTTTTCTCATTTTAAGCACTCGAATCGGTCTTGTTGGCGTTGGACAGGCACATTAGAAGTGGTCAGTCCACGTAAATCTATTTTTCGAGCCCTGATAAAGGCCTAAATAAACGTTGGTCGAAAGCTAGGCAAAGGAAAAGGTTGCTAATTCATCTGGGACCCTACCCCTGATCGCTGACAAATTCCTACGCAGTATTACGGGTCGATCATCCACTTTATTTATTCAGAGTAGGTAAATGGAAGTATTGGAATCGTCCTAAAATCGAGGATCGGAACGGAGCTTCAGGAAAAACTTTTTCTTATACACATTTACTCAGAATCATTTCCTGAACAAGTGTCTGTGTGTCCGTTAGTCCGTTACGTCCGTCTGTCCGTCTGTGGTCATTTACAAAAATGACCGTAGCTCCCTCAATTCTCAACCTTTTTTAAAATTTCTTGAACTGAAATGTTTGTCTCGGCAAGACCTAACACCCTGTTTAATCAAAATTTGGATAACGCACAGTACTTCCAATATATTTGAATTTCTGGTGTTTTTACTTCCATATTAACAGAGTAAATGGAAGTATTGGAATCGTCCAAAATCGAGAATCGGAACGGAGCTTCAGAAAAAACTTCAAAATTCTTATACACATTTACTCAGAATCACTTCCCGAACAAGTGTCTGTGTCCGTGTGTCCGTCTGTGGTCATTTACAAAAATGGCCATAGCTCCCTCAATTCTCAACCTTTTTTCAAATTTCTTGAACTGAAATGTTTGTCTCGGTAAGACCTAACACCCTGTTTAATCGGAATTTGGATAACGCACAGTACTTCCGGTATATTTGCATTTTTAGTGTTTTCTATTTTATTTTTTTCCGGCCACAAAAATGGACCGATTTGAGCGTTCTTGGTCTCAAAATCTTCGTTTTACCTTGCAGAATACGTGGATATTTTTTATATTTCAAAAATGTAGCGAATTTTCCTTTTTGGCGAATTTTAAAATTTGCGTAGTGAATTTTTTGATATTTTTTACCCAAACACCCTTAAAAACAGTCAAAATATCATCAAATTTTTTCAAATATGTACGTTTCAAAATATGGAAGTATTGTATGTTATCTACGCACCACTGGTTTTTTTCCGGCCACAAAAATGAACCGATTTGAGCTTTCTTGGTCTTAAAATCTTAGTTTTACCTTGCAGAATATGAAGGGTAAGGGGAAAGAACAGGAAATTTCCATTTTCCCGAAAACAAGATTAATAGCGCATTCTGTAGGAATTCAAAGGTACTAACCGCATAGTGAAACTTCAAGGGGAAAAAAGTTTAAATGTCGCACTGAGAAGCAACGAAAGATTCGGTGTAAGGGGAGAAAACAAGGAGTTAAAAATAGGGGAAGGGGGTAAGATGACGAGGTGGGTAAGATGACGAATTATGATTTTCTCCTGATTGAAAATAGTTAGAGACACCGTTCCAGCGTCGCCAGTGACCTATAGTGGTCCTACTCGTAAGCCAACGGCGGACATTCGCGCCCCCGTCTCGAAACATGGTAGTTACAACAAAGTTCGATTTCGAAGATGTGTGATGTAACTTTTGCTCCACTTTTCCTAAGCGACTACGATTTTTTGGTAAGTCATTTGAATTTCACGTTTCAATATTCCGAATCTACAATTCGTAAGCTACAATTTCACTGGAAAATGAAGTCGTTTGCTTTGAAGCTGCATGTTGATGCACCAGTTTCAAAAAAATATGGTGGGCTGGGGTAAGATGACGAATTTCTGTGTGGGTAAGATGACGAAAGGTTTGGTGTATCGTCATCTTACCCCCACATTACTTTTCGATTGTGAATTATGTATCTAATCACAATTTTACACCATTCTAAACACACTGTTTCTCTTAATAATTAATTGTCTTGCAGGGATCGATTGAAAACCGATAATGGTTGGAACGAGAAGAAGCCGCTCATCAGCAGTGGAAATGTGACTTCTGCGCCCCAAATTGGAGATTTTATACATCTACTTCGTCTAAATTTCTGTTTTGAGTAAAGTTTGTATGATTTCCGTTCAAATTTTTGTCAATTTGCCATCTTAACCCCCCATTCGTCATCTTACCCCGGGCCACTCGTCATCTTACCCACAACGTGGGGTAAGATGGCGAAATTTACATTTTTCCGAAAATTTATTTTTTTGACATCTTTCAGTTGAATGTAAAATTTGAAAAAAATGTATGTTTTACTCGGGTGATCACTAAAACGAATAGTTCCATTTACAACTCGCCTGGCTGCTCACAGAGCCTAGAAAAAATCTTAGAAGCTTAGGTTCGCCATCTTACCCACCCTTCCCCTACAATACCTGCTTTTTCTCTAAAAGTGCTTTTTGTGACATTCCTCGTTCCTTCCCCTTACCCTTCATATGTGGATATTTTTTATACTCAGATAATGTGGCGTACTTTTATTTTGGTCAAATTTTAAAATTTGAATAGTGAATTGTCTGATATTTTTGACCTAAACACCCTTAAAAGAG
Source organism: Nesidiocoris tenuis (assembly GCA_036186465.1). Lineage (NCBI taxonomy): Eukaryota > Metazoa > Arthropoda > Insecta > Hemiptera > Miridae > Nesidiocoris > Nesidiocoris tenuis. Next base: position 158,068 of record AP028919.1, on the reverse strand, counting down.
GACAAAATATGATCAAATTGTGTCACAATTTTACGTGTCAAAATATGGAAGTAAAGTGTGTTATCTACGCACCACTGGTCTTATACACATTTACTCAGAATCACTTCCTGAACAAGTGTCTGTGTGTCCGTGTGTCCAATTTACCAACCGATATTTTCTTCTGCATTACGTTTTTGCCTTAAACACATTAGTACTTAGGCCGTGAAACGAAGAAAACTGCAAAAAACGCGATTTTGGCCTTATCACTCCTCCGAAATTGACCCTGTTGACCAAAATCTTGAAAAATCGCCAAATTTCATGTTTCTTAGTCAAAATCTAAAGATTCGCGCAAAAAAACCCCGAAGTCAAATCCATCATTCTTTTGAAATTTTTCCTAGGCCTAAATTTTTTTATCGTCGTAGTAGTTAGAGTCGTAGAAAATTGCCAATTTTTTGTGTGTCATGTACCTGCCCAGAACCTACTCAAAAATATTTTTTTTTGAATTTTAACATTTTTTTTATTTTATTAGGCATTGAGAAATCTATAGAATATAGACACACATGCCTATGTTGCAAATTTCCTTGAAAAGACGAATTTTTTCCCACTTCAACAGCTGTTTTACTGGCCTTAAAATTGAGGTAGGGTTCTGTTGAGACGTTAGGATCAACTAGATACGGAACCTGATTTTTGGTGAAAATTTCAAAAATTTACGAAAACTCCTTCCCCTGAAAAACCCCGGACGGCGAAGGCGGACGGCGGACGGACAAAAAATTTTATTGCAAATTCGGATTCTACACCCTTTGAAACGTAAACAAACAAATTTTCAAGGGGTGTTAAAATTTTTTTTCCCTGACCGATTACAAAGGTTCATTCCTTAAGAAAAATGAACCAAAAAAGTGTTTCGGAAATTTTCCTTTGACGTGCACCTCCTATAAGGGAACCCTCTAAATAAACTCTAGAGTACCCAAAAACGTTCAAATGTCAAACCAGTGGTGCGTAGATAACACACAATACTTCCTTGTTTTGAAGCGTAAAATTGTGACACAATTTGATCATATTTTGGTGATCATCAAGAATGGTATGATTGCATTCACGACGAATTTAGTAATCAAAATTTCGAATTGCTTTTGATTAATTCCAACTTTTGTGGAGCGGATTCTTGATATTGTTGGATCACTCTCCTTCGACTGTTTCAGATGAGCGGTGTATTCTACAACAGTTTCATCTCCGTGTTTTCGTAGAAAGGCATTGTCCCTATAAGACCTCGTCAGCAGGTATACTCAACCATCAACCGTTCAGCGTTTTTTTTTTCTTTTTATACCTATTCATTCATCATTGTGAAATTGCATTCACCATTTAACCATCCTTGAATTCACCATTGACACTCCACAAATAATTTTGAACATGTTGGAAATGTGACGCACGTACAATATGGGAAACTACAGCTAGGGAAACCGTTACGTTTTCGAGAGTTAACTAAAGACTTAAGGTAGGTATTGTGCAATTCTAAGTTTAACGTATTTCACCAGGTTGTTTTCATGCTCTAGTTCAACATGGAAGTGGCCTATGATGTACCCTACGGATTTGGCCATTGTCCCAACCCTTCCCGGATCAAACTGGATCGATTTTTTTTTCTTCATTTCACTTCCCAGGTCTTGACCCTGTTTTGTAAATGAGGACTTGCCCCAGAGGGTCCGAAGGGGTGAAAAGTGGGGTCAGCCAAGTTCGCAGCGGAGGGTTGAAGGACTAACAACGAAAATCTGAAGCAGGTGAAGATGATACTGAATTGTAAAACATTGAAGGTAATCGCCATGAAATTGGGAATCGGAAAAGAGCTTTAGAAAACCAGTGGTGCGTAGATAACACTCAATACTTCCATATTTTGAAACGTACATATTTGAAAAAAATTTGATCATATTTTGACTGTTTTTAAGGGTGTTTAGGTCAAAAATATCAAAAAATCGACAATTCAAATTTTCGAATTCGCATGAAAAAAATTCGCTACAATTTTTGAATATAAAAAATATCCACATATTCTGCAAGGTAAAACGAAGATTTTGAGACCAAGAACGCTCAAACCAGCCCATTTTTGTGGCCGGAAAAAAATAAAATAGAAAACACTAAAAATGCAAATATATCGGAAGTACTAGGAGTAATTCAAATTCCGATTAAACAGGGTGTTAGGTCTTGACGAGACAAACATTTCAGTTCAAGAAATTTGAAAAAAGGTTGAGAATTGAGGGAGCTATGGCCATTTTTGTAAATGACCACAGACGGACACACGTACAGACGGACACACGGACACACAGACACTTGTTCGGGAAGTGATTCTGAGTAAATGTGTATAAGAAAAAGTTTTTTCTGAGGCTCCGTTCCGATTCTCGATTTTAGGACGATCACAATACTTCCAATTAGGTACTCTGTAAATATGGAAGTGAAAATTGCCATAGCTCCCTTAATTCTCAACCTTTCTTCACATAGTATATCATTATGCAAGTGGGATTGCCAGAATAAGTGGCTGTGTGTCCGTGTGTCCGTGTGTCTGTGTGTCCGTCTGTCCGTCTGTGGTCATTTACAAAAATGGCCATAACTCCCTCATTTCTCAACCTTTTTCCAAATTTCTTGAACTGAAATGTTTGTCTCGGCAAGACCTAACACCCTGTTTAATCGGAATTTGGATAACGCACAGTACTTCCGATATATTTGCATTTTTAGTGTTTTCTATTTTATTTTTTTCCGTCCACAAAAATGAACCGATTTGAGCGTTCTTGGTCTCAAAATCTTCGTTTTACCTTGCAGAATATGTGGATATTTTTTTATATTCCAAAAATGCACCGAATTTTTTTTTGCGAATTTTAAAATTTGCAAAGCGAATTTTTTGACATTTTTGACCTAAACACCCTTAAAAACGGTCAAAATATGATCAAATTGTGTCTCAATTTTACGTTTCAAAATATGGAAGTATTGTGTGTTATCTACGCACCACTGGTTTCATCTTAAACCCCTATTTAGAGTAATGAGCACACCGATGTGAACCAACTAGGTAGTGACTAATGAACGACCACCGTAATCATAAGTTGTGTGTCAATGTTCACGAGACGATTTTTCAGAGTCGGGCACTCGAGTTTTACTTTTCGTGATAACTTTGAACCAATAAACGACAAGAGAAACGACTTATTATCGGACTTCTCAGCGGGTACTATCGGATGTCGAGCTATCGCCAGTCTGTCTAATTATTTTAATAAATGCGGTGACCTCACGATAATTGCGAAGAGGGGAAGTGAAAAGAGGGGTAAGCAATGATAGAGTATCGCATCCCCATTTAAGTACCTTAGCTGTTTTCTAATGACCGGGAAGAATAAAATAGAAATTAGTGCGTGAACCTTGTTACTTCCATATTTACAGAGTAAATGGAAGTATTGGAATCGTCCTAAAATCGAGAATTGGAATAGAGCTTCAGAAAAAAACTTTTTCTTATACACATTTACTCAGAATCGCTTCCTGAACAAGTTACAAAAATGACCATAGCTCCCTCAATTCTCAACCTTTTTTCAAATTTCTTGAAACGAAATGTTGTCTCGGCAAGACCTAACACCCTGTTTAATCGGAATTTGAATAATTTACAGTACTTCCGGCATATTTGAATTTTTAGTGTTTTCTATTTTATTTTTTTCCGGCCACACAAAAGAACCGAATTGAGCATTCTTGGTCTTAAAATCTTTTTTTTACCTTGCAGAATTTGTGGAATTTCTTTATATTCCTACAACTTGGCTTACTTTTATTTTGGACGAATTTTAAAATTTGAATAGTGAATTTTTTATATTTTTGACCTTAACACCCTTAAAAGCCGTCTAAATATGATCAAATTGTGGCTCAATTTTACGTTTCAAAATATGGAAGTATTGTGAGTTATCAACGCACCACTGGTTAATTAATATCGGCAGCCGACCAATGGTACGTAATAGACGCTCTATCACATTGCTCTATTAAATTGCCTTCAAAAATGGGTTCCAACTTGGAGCAACAAAGAATGATGCTCCTGATGATGGCCGAACGGCCGAAGGTACCCGAGCAAATAAAACATTCGAGAGTACGTCGTGCCATCACTCTCACCCTCAAATCGCCTCTAACATACGGAAAACGACACAATCGCTAAAGTAATGTAATGTATTTTTATTTTGGGCGAATTTTAAAATTTGAATATTGAATTTTTTTATATTTCTGACGTAAACTCTTTCAAAAGCAGTCAAAATATGATCAAATTGTATCACAATTTTACGTTTCAAAATATGGAAGTATTGTGTAGTGTAGTATGGTGTAGTAGTATCTACGCACCACTGGTTTATAAGGTCAAAAATGAGTCTTTAAACCAGTTTTCGATCACTAAAACCCAGAGATGGGCATAGTTAACTAAAATTTTAGTTGAACTAAATTTTCAACTAACAACTAAAGTAGTTAGTTGGAAATAACTACTTTTCCAACTAGGTATGTTAGTTGTTAGTTGGAGGTTCAACTAAATTTTTTCAACTAAAGTAGTTGTAGTTGAAGGAGCAACTAACTCATTTAGTTGAAGAAAAAATAAGTTGCACCTCCAACTAACAACTGTAGTTGTTAGTTGTAGTTGCAACTATCAACTAACAACTAAATTTATTACAAAAAGTAATGGAGTAATAGTAATTGGATTACTTCGATTACTTGAAAGAAATTGAAGTAATCAGATTACTTCAAATTAATCGGATTATAGAAAAGGAATTGGCCCAAGAAAATGATCAATTACAATACTCAAAATCTCTCGAGATATTGCAGGCAGCAGTGGGGAAGTGAACACTCATCCCGATCAGCAGAGGGGCCCATTTCGCCATTTCCCATGCAGCTGGCCGCATGATGCTGAAATTTGGTACACAGCCTAAGAGGAGCCCTTCAGCAAGATTGGCTGGGCCATAATACGTTCTGATCAGCTGAGGAGCCCATTGCGCTAATTTCCTTACAGTTGGTTGTATGATGCTGAAATTTGGTACCCAGCATCACAGGAGCAACTCAGCAAGATTGGTAGGGTCAAAATTCTCCCCGATCAGCAGAGGGGCCCATGACGCTAATACCAATACCGATGAAGTTTGGTGTTGGATTCAGCGCCATGGGCTCCTCAGCTGATCAGGAAGAATTTTGGCCCTACCAGTCATGCTGAGGGGCTTTTTTGAAGCAGCATACCAAATTTCAGCATCGTACGACCAACGGTACCTATTGGATTCAGCGCCATGGGCTCCTCAGCTGATCAGAATGAATTTTGGTCTTGCCAGTCATGCTGAGGGGCTCAGCTGAGGCGGTGTACCAAATTTCAGCATCATACGACCAACGGTAGTGGATTCAGCGCCTTGGGCTCCTCAGCTGATCAGAATGAATTTTGGCCTTGCCAGTCATGCCCGGTCACAACCAGTGGTGCGTAGATAACACACAATACTTCCATATTTTGAAACGTAAAATTGTGACACAATTTGATCATATTTTGACTGCTTTTGAAAGTGTTTAGGTCAAAAATATCAAAAAATTCAGTATTAAAATTTTAAAATTCGCCCAAAATGAAAAACGCCACATTTTCGGAATGTAAAAAATATCCACATATTCTGCAAGGTAAAACAAAGATTTTAAGACCAAGAACGCTCAAATCGGTTCATTTTTGCGGCCGGAAAAAAATAAAATAGAAAACACTAAAAATGCAAATATATCGGAACTACTGTGCGTTATCCGAATTCCGATTAAACAGGGTGTTAGGTCTTGCCGAGACAAACATTTCAGTTCAAGAAATTTGAAAAAAGGTTGAGAAATGAGGGAGTTATGGCCATTTTTGTAAATGACCACAGACGGACAGACGGACAGACGGACACACGGACAGACGGACACACGGACACACAGACACTTGTTCAGGAAGTGATTCTGAGTAAATGTTTATAAGAAAAAGTTTTTTCTGAAGCTCCGTTCCGATTCTCGATTTTAGGACGATCACAATACTTCCATTTACTCTGTAAATATGGAAGTAAAAATGGACCGATTTGAGCGTTCTTGGTCTCAAAATCTTCGTTTGACCTTGCAGAATATGTGGATATTTTTTTATATTCCAAAAATGCACCGAATTTTTTTTTTTGCGAATTTTAAAATTTGCAAAGCGAATTTTTTGACATTTTTGACCTAAACACCCTTAAAAACAGTCAAAATATGATCAAATTGTGTCTTAATTTTTCTTTTCAAAATATGGAAGTATTTCGTGTTATCTACGCACCACTGGTTGTAAATGACCACAGACGGACACACGGACAGACGGACGGACGGACACACAGACACACGGACACACAGACACTTGTTCAGGAAGTGATTCTGAGTAAATGTGTATGGGAAAAGTATTTTCTGAAGCTCCGTTCCGATTCTCGATTTTAGGACGATTCCAATACTTCCATTTACTCTGTAAATATGGAAGTAAAAATGACCATAGCTCACTCAATTCTCAACCTTTTTTCAAATTTCTCGAACTGAAATGTTTGTCTCGGCAAGACCTAACACCCTGTTGAATCTAAATTCGGATAACGCACAGTACTTCCAATATATTTGAATTTTTAGTTTTATTTATTTTTTTTTTGCGGCCACAAACATGAACCGATTTGAGCGTTCTTGGTCTTAAAATCTTTGATTTACCTAGCAGAATATGTGGATATTTTTCATATTCCGAAAACGTGGCGTTTTTTCATTTTGGGCGAATTTTAAAATTTGCATAGTGAGTTTGTTGATATTTTTGACCTAAACACTTTCAAAATCAGTCAAAATATGATCAAATTGTGTCACACTTTTACGTTTCAAAATATGGAAGAATTGTGTGTTATCTAATCATCACTGGTTTCATTAATATACCCTGCTCATGCCGAATTGGACCCCTTAACATTTTCCGATCGGATTGCCCGGACAATATGCACCAAGTTGGAGCAAACCACAACTTCTAGGACTAGTTTCATCTAAATCGGATCAGTGATTCGATACGATGTGTTGGCCACAAAATAGCCGATCCGATTTTGACGCGGTTGGTCTTAAAAGTTGTGGTTTGGTCTAACTTCTTGCATACTGTCTGGGGAATCCGATCAAAAAATGTTAAGGGGTCCAAAACCCAAAAAAACTGTTTTTGAAATTATGACTTTTTTTACATTTGAACGTTTTTGAAACTTTAGAGTGAAATTAGCGGGTTCTCTTACCCGAGGTACACATCAAGGATAAATTTGCTACATTTTGGTTTTTTACTTCCATATTTACAGAGTAAATGGAAGTATTGTAATCGTCCTAAAATCGAGAATCGGAACGGAGCTTCAGAAACCAGTGGTGCGTAGATAACACACAATACTTCCATATTTTGAAACGTAAAATTGTGACACAATTCGATCATATTGTGACTGCTTTTAGGGGTGTTTAGGCCAAAGATGTAAAAAAATTCACTATTAAAATTTTAAAATTCACCCAAAATAAAAGTACAGCACATTATTGGAATATAAAAAATATCCACATATTCTGCAAGGTAAAACAAAGACTTCAAGACCAAGAACGCTCAAATCGGTTCATTTTTGTGGCCGGAAAAAAATAAAATAGAAAACACTACAAATGCAAATATATCGGAAGTACTGTGCGTAATCCGAATTCCGATTAAACAGGGTGTTACGTCTTGCCGAGACAACCATTTCAGTTCAAGAAATGTGAAAAAAGGTTGAGAAATGAGGTAGTTATGCCCATTTTTGTAAATGACCACAGACGGACAGACGGCCACACGGACACACAGACACACGGACACACAGACACTTGTTCAGGAAGTGATTCTGAGTAAATGTGTATACACATTTATACATAAGAAAAAGTTTTTTCTGAAGCTCCGTTCCGATTCTTGATTTTAGGACGATCACAATTATTGTATTATACTTCCATTTACTCTGTAAATATGGAAGTAAAAACTTTTTCTTATACACATTTGCTCAGAATCACTTCCTGAACAAGTGTCTGTGTGTCCGTCTGTCCGTGTGTCCGTCTGTCCGTCTGTGGTCATTCAAAAAAATGGCCATAAGGGAAAAGCACCAATAGCGGACATGACAACAGTAGTGGACACTTGGGTTAAAAATCGATAAAAATAAGGGTTTGAGACAACTTGGGGGGTTCTTCTTTGTTGTGCCTAATCTTGAATAGTTGTGGCACAAAAAAAAGAACCCCCCCAAGTTGTCTCAAACCCTTATTTTATCGATTTTTAACCCAAGTGTCCACTACTGTTGTCATGTCCGCTATTGGTGCTTTTCCCTTAACTTCCTCATTTCTTAACCTTTTTTCAAATTTCTTGAACTGAAATGTTTGTCTCGGCAAGACCTAACACCTTGTTTAATCGGAATTTGGATAACGCACAGTACTTCCGATATATTTGCATTTTTAGTGTTTTCTATTTTATTTTTTTCCGGCTGCAGAAATGAACTGATTTGAGCGTTCTTGGTTTAAAATCTTTGTTTTACCTTGCAGAATATGTGGATATTTTTTATATTCCAATAATGTATTGTATTTTTATTTTGGGCAAATTTTAAAATTTTAATAGTAAATTTTTCGATATTTTTGGGCTAAACACCCTTAAAAGCAGTCAAAATTGTGTCACAATTTTACGTTTCAAAATATGGAAGTATTGTGTGTTATCTACGCACCACTGGTTTTTATTCGGACCACTCCTATGCGTTTTGCGCCTGACGGCGTACGGCGGATGGACAAAAATTTTTTTTTGCATATTTGTGTGCGCATTAGTTTTCTGTGTATCCGAAGAATTCTGCAAATTCAGCACAGGGGTTCATTTTTCTATTGAAAAGACAAACCTTATGATATATAGTTACTTCTGAAACACGGAATTTGGTTGCTATTATTCTAGAACTTCAGTATATATTTGTATTTTAGATTTGGAATTAGAAAAACTTTTTTTCAACCCGGCAAAAAAGCCACATCATCTACTTTGCTCGATAGAAACCTACCGATCTTGATGGGTATCTATCTACCAGTATTATCAACTCAGCTTATCGTTTAATTTTTTTAAATTCACCATTTAATCTATTCTGATTTGCCCACATAATAAACAGAATAATAATACTAATAATTATTATCACTAAATTCTCCGAATAATTACGATAAAAATGCCTCAGAACCGTCGGTCAAACTTGTCTCGATCTCACGTTGACAAGTGCAACTGGTATAGTGTGAGTGCGTCACCTTGTTGGTGTGATAGGCTAGTGGTCGTAAGTAGAATATCAATCAACCGTCCAATCCAAGAACCAAGGCCAGATTCTCAGTTTTTTCTTATTTTAGTTTTGCTGATTTGTATAATACTACCAAATTCTTTAAATTGGAGATATTGGGTGGTGGACAGAAGTTTTTGTGGGGATTCCAACAAGTGGAAAACGAATTTTGTGGCTCTGATAATTTTACGATTTATTAACATTTGGGAAAATGTTGGAAAACTCAAAAATGCCTCACTTAAACTGCAATAAATCCTAAGCGGTTTGAGCTGCCGCCGCGGCGATGGTCTCATTCGTTTCAGCATCGAGAAATCTATAGAAAATGATACCTCACATGCCTATGTTGCAAATTTCCTTAAAAAGACGAGATTTTCCCCACTCCAACAGCTGTTTTACTGGCCTTAAAATTAAGGTAGGTTTCTGTCGAGGCGTCAGGACTAGATACAGAACCTGATTTTTGGTAAAAATGTCAAAATTTTTCGATAACTCCTTCCCCCTGAAAAACGCCGGATGGCGGACGGTGGACGGCCAAAAAATTTTCATCACAGATTTGGATTCTACACCCTTTGAAACGTAAACCAACAAATTTTCAGGGGGTGTTAAAAAATTTTTTTCCTGACCGATTACAAAGGTTCATTTCTTAAGAAAAATGAACCAAAAATTTCCGTCCAAAGGTACATTATTTCTGAAAATAATATAGGTACCAAAAATTCTTTGCATTATTAGATTCCAAACTAATTGGTCTTAATCTTTCATGAGCATCTAAAATATTAGGTTTAATAAAGTCAAGTCGACATAATTCTTTTGAAATTCTTATAATTCCACGATCTGGTTCTTGACATTTGCCCAGCCAAGTGTCGGTTGTCAGAAGCGAAAACGGCCGTTGGCCGAAGAAGTAGCGCGAAGGCCGCGTCTTAACTGGATGCAGGTGCAGCTGCGTCCTGTCCCACATGAGTGCGTACGTGGACGTGCGTACGAACGCCTGCCGCGGGGAGTGAAATTTCAAGTCAAGTGAAAAAGAAGCGCTCGGTTCGCTTCCGGAAGCCCGGAACGCCGTTGCCCACCATCTTCTAAGGTCTCTCCGGAAGTTAAGGGTCTGTCCGCCTGTTTGGCAGGGCTGTTTGTTAACCGACTTCCAAAACGGAGGTTACTCGATTTATCTCTGCCGTAGGGAATTTTCTCTGACGCCTTTTTGGTATGCATGTTCCGCTCTCCCGCAGAAAATTCTGATCCAATACAAGCGGTGCGTAGGTAACACGAAATACTTCCATATACGCAAAATTTTGATGCAATTTGATTACATTTTGACTACTTTTGAGGTGTTTAGGCCAAACATTTGCAAAAATTCACTATTAAAATTTTAAAATTCGCCCAAAAAAAAGTACGCCACATTATCGGAATATAAAAATATCCACACAATCTGTAAGGTAAAACAAAGATTTTAAGACCAAGAACGCTCAAATCGTTTCATTTTTGTGGAGGGAAAAAAATAAAATAGACAACACTAAAAATGCAAATATATCGGAAGTACTGTGAGTTATTCAAATCCCGATTAAACAGGGTGTTGGGTCTTGCCGAGACAAACATGTAAATGACCACAGACGGACTAACGGACACTCAGACACTTGTTCAGGAAGTGATTCTGTGTAAATGTGTATAAGACCAGTGGTGCGTAGATAACACACAATACTTCCATATTTTGAAATGTAAAGTTGTGACACAATTTGATCATATTTTGACTGCTTTTAAGGGTGTTTAGGTTTAAAATATCAAAAAATTCAGTATTAAAATTTTAAAATTCGCCCAATATAAAAATACAATACATTATTAGAATATAAAAAATATCCACATATTCTGCAAGGTAAAACAAAGATTTTAGGACCAAGAACGCTCAAATCGGTTCATTTTTGTGGACGGAAAATAATAAAATAGAAAACACTAAAAATGCAAATATATCGGAAGTACTGTGCGTTATCCAAATTCTGATTGAACAGGATGTTAGGTCTTGCCGGGAAGAACGTTTCAGTTCAAGAAACTTAAAAAAGGTTGAGAAATGAGGGAGTTATGGCCATTTTTGTAAATGACCACAGACGGACGTAACGGACACACAGACACTTGTTCAGGAAGTGATTCTGAGTAAATGTGTATAAGAAAAAGTTTTTTCTGAAGCTCCGTTCCGATTCTCGATTTTAGGACGATTCCAATACTTCCATTTACTCTGTAAATATGGAAATAAAAATGTCTGTCACCGTTTGTTCGTGTGTCCGTGTGTGGTCATTTACAAACCAGTGGTGCGTAGATAACACACAATACTTCCATATTTTGAAACGTAAAATTTTGACACAATTTGATCATATTTTGACTGCTTTTGAGGATGTTTAGGTCAAAAATATAAAAAAATTCGCTTTGCAAATTTTAAAATTCGCAAAAAAAAAAAATTCGGTGCATTTTTGGAATATAAAAAAATATCCACATATTCTACAAGGTAAAACGAAGATTTTGAGACCAAGAACGCTCAAATCGGTTCATTTTTGTGGACGGAAAAAAATAAAATAGAAAACACTAAAAATGCAAATATATCGGAAGTACTGTGCGTTATCCGAATTCCGATTAAACAGGGTGTTAGGTTTCGCCGGGACAAACATTTTAGTTCAAGAAATTTGAAAAAAGGTTGAGATTTGAGGGAGTTATGGCCATTTTTGTAAATGACCATAGACGGACAGACGGACACACAGACACTCGTTCAGGAAGTGATTCTGAGTAAATGTGTATATGAAAAAGTTTTTTCTGAAGCTCCGTTCCGATTCTCGATTTTAGGACGATTCCAATACTTCCATTTACTCTGTAAATATGGAAGTAAAAAAGGATTTTCTGAAGCTCTGTTCCGATTCTCGATTTTAGGACGATTCCATTTACTCTGTAAACATGGAAGTAAAAACTGCGAATAAACGCGATTTTAGCCGTATCATTCCCTGAAATTGACCCTGTCAACAAAAATCTCGAAAAACGCCAAATTTCTTAAGTCTAAATAACAGTCTAAATATCTGATGATTCGCGCCAAAAAACCCCGAAGTCAAATTCATCATGTTGGTACATTATTTCCAGAAATGATGTACCTATGTAATCGGTCAAGCAAAATCTTTTTACAACACCCCCTGAAAATTTTTCTTTCACGTTTCAGAGGTTCAAGAACACAAATCTCCAATAAAAAGTTTTTGTCTGCCCGCCACACGCCGTATGCCGTCAGGCGCAATACGTTTTCCGATTTGAGGGGGTTCTATTGAACCGATTTTGAACTCCCTCACAACGGCAAAAACGCGAAAGACGAAAATCGCATCAAGCCAAACCGATTCATCAAGCGAGAAACCCGGGAAAAATGCTCAAAAAATTCTAAACCCACGGCATCACTTTGAAAATTGAGTTTTTGTGTTTTTTCAAAAATATACCCTACTTATGCCAAATTGGTCCCCTTCACCTTTTCCGATGTGATTGCCCGCGTAACATGCATCAAGTTGGAGCAAACCACAACTTTCAAGACTAGTTCCGTCAAAATCGGACAAGCGGTTGGTGCTAAAAGTTGTGGTTTGCTCAAACTTGATGCATATTGTCTGGGGGATCCGATCTAGAAATGTTAAGGAAACACCCAAAATAACTATTGACTTTTTTGTCATTTGAACGTTTTTGAGTACTCTAGAGTTGATTCAGAGAATTCCCTTATAGGAGGTGCACGTCACAAGAAAATTTGCTGTACGCAAGTTTTTTTTATTTTTTATTTTTTTATTTTATCGGACCACTGTAGGAGTGCCTAGGTATGCGTTTTGCTGCTGACGGCGTACAAAAACCAGTGGTGCGTAGATAACACACAATACTTCCATATTTTGAAACGTGAAATTGAGACACAATTTGACCATATTTTGACTGTTTTTAAGGGTGTTTAGGTCAAAAATGTCAAATAATTCGCTTTGCAAATTTTAAAATTCGCAAAAAAAAATTCGTTACATTTTTGGAATATAAGAAAATATCCACATATTCTGCAAGGTAAAACGAAGATTTTGAGACCAAGAACGCTCAAATCGGTTCATTTTTGTGGCTGGAAAAAAATAAAATAGAAAACCCTAAAAATGCAAATATATCGGAAGTACTGTGCGTTATCCAAATTCCGATTAAACAGGGTGTTAGGTCTTGCCGAGACAAACATTTCAGTTTAAGAAATTTGAAACCAGTGGTGCGTAGATAACACACAATACTTCCATATTTTGAAACGTATCATTGTGACACAATTTGATCATGTTTTGACTGCTTTTAAGGGTGTTTAGTCCAAAAATATCGAAAAATTCACCATTAAAATTTTAAAATTCGCCCAAAATAAAAATACAATACATTTTTGGCATATAAAAAATATCCAAATATTCTGCAAGGTAAAACAAAGATTTTGAGACCAAGAACGCTCAAATCGGTTCATTTTTGTGGCTGGAAAAAAATAAAATAGAAAACCCTAAAAATGCAAATATATCGGAAGTACTGTGCGTTATCCAAATTCCGATTAAACAGGGTGTTAGGTCTTGCCGAGACAAACATTTCAGTTCAAGAAATTTGAAACCAGTGGTGCGTAGATAACACACAATACTTCCATATTTTGAAACGTATCATTGTGACACAATTTGATCATGTTTTGACTGCTTTTAAGGGTGTTTAGTCCAAAAATATCGAAAAATTCACCATTAAAATTTTAAAATTCGCCCAAAATAAAAATACAATACATTTTTGGCATATAAAAAATATCCAAATATTCTGCAAGGTAAAACAAAGATTTTGAGACCAAGAACGCTCAAATCGGTTCATTTTTGTGGCCGGAAAAAAATAAAATAGAAAACACTAAAAATGCAAATATATCGGAAGTACTGTGCGTTATCCAAATTCCGATTAAACAGGGTGTTAGGTCTTGCCGAGACAAACATTTCAGTTCAAGAAATTTGAAAAAAGGTTGAGAAATGAGGGAGTTATGGCCATTTTTGTGAATGACCACAGACGGACAGACGGACAGACAGACAGACGGACAGACGGACACACAGACACTTGTTCAGGAAGTGATTCTGAGTAAATGTGTATAAGAAAAAGTTTTTTCTGAAGCTCCGTTCCGATTCTCGATTTTAGGGCGATTCCAATACTTCCATTTACTCTGTAAATATGGAAGTAAAAAGGTTGAGAAATGAGGGAGTTATGGCCATTTTTGTAAATGACCACAGACGGACAGACGGACAGACGGACACACGGACAGACGGACACACGGACAGACGGACACACGGACACACAGACACTTGTTCGGGAAGTGATTCTGAGTAAATGTGTATAAGAAAAAGTTTTTTCTGAAGCTCCGTTCCGATTCTCGATTTTAGGACGATCACAATACTTCCATTTACTCTGTAAATATGGAAGTAAAAACAACAAAAACACACAAAAACTTTTTATTGCTGATTTGTCTTCTAGAACCTCTGAAACGTGAAAGAAAAAATTTAAAGGGAGGGTTGTAAAAAGATTTTGCTCGACCGATCACATAGGTACCTACATTATTTGAGGGGTCTAAATTCAGAACTGGCAATCTCCACTTTTTTCACAAAACGAGTTAGAGGCCGGACTTCGCCGTTGAAAGTATTCCCGATCTAGCTGCTGAGGTATTTAGAGTCAAAACCTTGAATTTCCCACTTAAAATCAAAGACCAATATGACAGTTTGTTACAAAACTTGCAATCTTCACCGCGCCGTGAGGTTCAAAAGAGACAATCTCCACTTCAGCCAATCAGAGAGGCCTCAGCGGGCGCACGACCCGCTTGTTTAAGCGTTGCCAATGCCGTCTTTTAGTTCTAAACAAGCAATCACCGAATGAGTTTTTATTCAAAAGTAGCAATCTACGATTTGATTTGAGTTCAAAAGTAGCAATTTACGAACAAAACATGCAATCTCCATTTTTGCTAATACAATTACAAAAACGCTGCTAAGTAGATCAGTGGCATGTGCACATTAATTTCTGCGTATCCGAAGAATTCTGCACAGGGGTTCATTTTTCGATTGAAAGGACAAACCTTATGATGTATAGGTACTTCTGAAACGAGGAATTTAGTTGTTATTATTCCAGAACTTCAGTATATATTTGTATTTCAGATGGGGATTTAGAAAAACGTTTTTTTTCTACCCGGCATCATTCATTTTGATCGATAGAAACCTACCTATCTTGATAGGTATCTATCTACCAATCTTATCAACTCAGCACATCGTTTAATGTTTTTAAATTCACCGTTAATCTATTCTTATTTGCCTACATAATTAACAGAATAATAATTATCACTAAATTCTCCGAATAATTGCATTAAAAATGCCTCAAGAATGCCTCAGAACCGTTTGTGAAGCGTCTTGATCTCACGTTGCCAAGCGCAACTGGAGTAGTGTGAGTGTAATAGGCTAGTAGTCTTAAGTAGATCAATCAACCGTATCTAAGAACCGAGGCCGAATTCTCAAATTTTTCCAATTTTTATTTTGCTGATTTGTATAATAAGACCACATTCTTCAAATTGAATATGTTGGGTGGACAGAAGTTTTTGAGAAGATTCGAACGAGTGGAAAACGAATTTTGTGGGTCAAATATTTTTCGATTTATTAAGAATTGAGGAAATGTTTAAAAACTCAAATAAGTCTCACTAAAACTGCAATAAATCCTAAACGGTTGGAGCTACCGCTGTGGCGATGGTCTCATTCGTTTCAGCATCAAAAAATCTATAGAAAATGATACCTCACATGCCTATGTTGCACTTTTCCTGAAAAGCACGATTTTTTCCCACTTCAACAGCTGCTTTACTGGCCTTAAAATTGAGGTAGGGTTCTGTCGAGACGTTAGGACCAACTAGATACGGAACTTGATTCTTGGTGAAAATTCAAAATTTTTCGATAACTCCTTCCCCCTGAAAAACCCCGGACGGCGGACGGACAAAAAATTTTTATTGCAGATTCGGATTCCACACCCTTTGAAACGTAAACCAACAAATTTTTCCTGACCGATTACAAAGGTTCATTTCTTAAGAAAAAACGCTGCTAAGTAGATCAGTGGCATGTGCGCATCAGTTTTTGGTGTAGCCGAAGAACTCTGCAAATTTTGCACAGGGGTTCATTTTTCGATTGCAAAGACAAATCTTACGATACATAGGTTCTCCTCAAACACGGAATTTAGTTGTTATTATTCTAGAATTTCAGTATAAATTGGTGTTCTAGATGGGGATTTGAAAAAACGTTTTTTCAACCCGGCAAAAAATAATCATCCTCTTTGCTTGGTCCTCCTTGCTTGACCTACCTATCTATCTTTTCAACGCAGCGCGTCGTTAATTTTTGTTGAAATCATCATTTAATCTATTCTTATTTACCTACATAACTAACAGAATAATAATAATTATTAAATTATTTGAATAATTAAATAAATTTATTTATTATTATTATTTATAATATAAATAATAATAATAAATAAATATATTATATGAGGCGTTGATAGCCAGAGTGGACCATTCCACAAACTGGCCGAAAATGAGTTACACAGTGCAATGGGTCTGTGGTTGCTCTATCTATCGAATTATTATTAAAATTTGACTCGTTCTCGAATGTGCTAAGAGAGAGCGCAACTTTTCAAATGGTAATTATTTTATAATTAAATAAAATTTATAATAATTAACTTAAAAATGCGTCAAGAATGCCTCAGAACCATTGTTGAAGCTTGACTCGCTCTCACGTTGCCAAGCGCAACTGGCCTAGTGTGAGTGCGTCACTTTGTTGGTGTCATAGGCTAGTGGTCGTAAGTAGATCAATCAACTGTATCTAAGAACCGATGCCGAGTTCCCAACTTTTTCCAATTTTTGTTTTGCTGATTTGTGTAATTCGACCAAATTCATTAAATTGAAGATATTGGGAGGACAGAAGTTTTTGTGGGGATTCCAACGAGTGGAAAACGAATTTTGTGGCTCGAGTAGTTTTAGAGTTATTAAGAATTGTAGAAATTTTGAAAAACTCAAAAATGTCTCACTAAAACTGCAATAAATCCTGAACGGTTGGAGCTACCGGCGTGGCGATGGTCTCATTCGATTCAGCATAGAAAAATCTATAGAAAATGATGCGTCACATGCCTATGTTTCAAATTTCCAGAAAAACACGAATTTTTTCCCACTTCAACAGCTGTTTTACTAGCCTTAAAATTAAGGTAGGGTTCTGTCGAGATGTTAGGACCAACTAGATACGGAACTTGATTTTTGGTAAAAATTTCAAAATTTTTCGATAACTCCTTCCCCCTGAAAAACCCCGGACGGCGGACGGCGGACGGCGGACGGCGGACGGTGGACGGCGGACGGCGGACGGACAAAAAATTTTTATTGCAGATTCGGATTCTACACCCCTTGAAACGTAAACCAACAAATTTTCAGGGGGTGTTAAAAATTTTTTTTTCCTGACCGATTACAAAGGTTCATTTCTATAGAAAAATGAACCAATGAACCAAAATTTGGGACTTTTTGTAGGGGAAAAATATATTCAGGCCTCAAATATTGCTTAGAACTACGTTTAAAAAAAAAAAAAATAGAGGGTTAAAATCTGCAGGGGTACACGAAATATCAATAAATCACGCTTCCCCAAAAGTTACCTCGGGTGGAGATTGCCAGTTTTGAATCTAGACCCCTCATTTCTGGAAATAATGTACCAAAAAAATGATGCAGGTACCCATGGCACTAATCTACTTAGCAGCGTTTTTTATCTGCCTTATGTCCGGTTTATTGACAAAATTTATCCAACCGATATCCAAGGAAGCTTCAGATAAAATTCACCACGGTGGTTTTTACATCAAATTTCAATGTAAAAATCTCATTGGTGATGTTTATCTGAAGCTTCCTTAGATATCGGATCGATAAATTTTGTCAATAAACCGGGCCTAAGGTTAAACAGTCTTCTTGACAATTTTCCCTCGCGGGCATTCGTCCTTGCTGCTAAGATTTGTCCTGCTTCTATACAGTAGGTAAGTATAGAAGTAACTTAGGTACTTCTTTTCTCACTGCTTGATATTACTTATCTTCACAAGGCGGTTCATCCTTCCTTCAGACCCCCCGCCAACCGCTCGGCGGGCAGCCTCCCTCCTCCTCGCGCAGCATGCGCAGCCGCCGTGCATCCGGCGAATCCGCCTCCCGCTTCCAGTTCAGTTTCCGACAGTCGCGTCGCGTCACGTCACGATTTCCAGTGAGACGCGAATATCCACAGAAAACTCGCGGATATCGACGGCTAGGATTTTAAATTGTTAAGCCCCCGAACTTTTGAATTTGAAATCGATTTTTTCAGAATTCAGTGGAAAATGGATTGTGCCCGTCCGGAATTATAATTTCAATTTTAATCGGGTAAACCGCTTAAAACGGCTACAAACTACAGAGACTTGCTGCCGGCCAACGCCGGGCTGCATTTTCCACTTGTCGCCCCCACGATTGGTGAGCGAACATTTTATTCCTTATCAGCAAATGCATCATGAACTATGAAGAATATCGGGTTAATCCTAAGCATTAGGTATTACGAAACAAGTGGTACGTGCATTAAACTCAATACTTCCATGTTTTGTTACATACGATTTTGATTTGCTTGAAAAATGTGCCAAACCGTCTGCAGTGCGCCTTTCCCGTAGAATTACTGCCATGATTTTTTTTATTGTTCAAAACCTAGATAATGATACATTTCACCTAAAATAAAAATACGCCAAGTTATCGGAACATGGAAAGTATCCACATATGAAGGGTAAGGGGAAAGAACAGGAAATGTCCATTTTTCCCAAAAACAAGCTTAATAGCGCATTTTGTAGGAATTCAAAGGTAGGTACTAACCGTATAGTGAAACTCCAAGGGGAAAAAAGTATACATGTCGCACTGAGAAGCAACGAAAGATTCAGTGTAATGGGAAAAAACATAGAATTTAAAATACAAAACCTGCTTTTTCTCGAAAAGTACTTTTTGTGACATTCCTCGTTCCTTCCCCTTACCCTTCATATATTCCACGGTAAACCAAAGATTTTAAGACCAAGAACGCCCAATCGGTTCATTTTTGTGGTCGGAAAAAAATAGAAACACTAGAAATGCAAACATACCGGAAGTACCTATTGTGAGTAATTCAAATTCCGATTAAAATACCCTCTTTAATCGGAATTTGAATTACTCACAATAGCCCTAACCAGCCCTAACCAGGCCAAGACAAACATTTCAGTTCAAGAAATTTTGAAAAATGGTTGATAATTGAGGGAGCTATGGCCATTTTTACTTCCATATTTACAGAGCAAATGGAAGTATTGGAATCGTCCTAAAATCGAGAATCGGAACGGAGCTTCAGAAAAAACTTTTTCTTATACACATTTACTCTGAATCACTTCCTGAGCAAGTGACCAGAGTGAAGTTAGCAACGGTCAACTGCGTGTTTCTTTTCTAAATTTTCGGACTCTAGGGACGTCATGGAACACATTTATGGCAATTTTAAAATTGTGCCACCAGTCATACAGCTCGTTGCTAACTGTTCCTTCACACATTCCTTATACAGATCAGGTGACCTGGATGCACACTGCGCTCGCATCTCCAAGACAGACCAGTGGTGCGTAGATAACACACAATACTTCCATATTTTGAAACGTAAAATTGAGACACATTTTGATCATATTTTGACTGCTTTTAAGGGTGTTTAGATCAAAAGTATAAAAAAATTCACTATTAAAATTTTAAAATTCGCCCAAAATAAAAATACTTACAATACATTATTGGAATATAAAAAATATCCACATATTCTTCAAGGTAAAATTAAGATTTTAGGACCAAGAACGCTCAAATCGGTTCATTTTTGTGGCCGGAAAAAATAAAATAGAAAACACTAAAAATGCAAATATATCGGAAGTACTGTGCGTTATCCAAATTCCGATTAAACAGGGCGTTAGGTCTTGCCGAGACAAACATTTCAGTTCAAGAAATTTGAAAAAAGGTTGAGATATGAGGGAGTTATGGCCATTTTTACTTCCATATTTACAGAGTAAATGGAAGTATTGTGATCGTCCTAAAATCGAGAATCGGAACGGAGCTTCAGAAAAAACTTTTTCTTATACACGTTTACTCAGAATCACTTCCTGAACAAGTGTCTGTGTGTCCGTGTGTCCGTTAGTCCGTGTGTCCGTTAGTCCGTCTGTCCGTCTGTGGTCATTATAAAAATGACCATAACTCCCTCAATTCTCAACCTTTTTTCAAATTTCTTGAACTGAAATGTTTGTCTCGGCAAGACCTAACACCCTGTTTAATCGAAATTTGGATAACGCACAGTACTTCCGATATATTTGCATTTTTAGTGTTGTCTATTTTATTTTTTTCCGGCCACAAAAATGAACCGATTTGAGCGTTCTTGGTCTAAAAATCTTTGTTTTTCCTTGCAGAATAAGTGGATATTTTTTATATTCCAATAATGTATTGTATTTTTATGTTGAGTGAATTTTAAAAATTTAATAGTGAACTTTTTGATATTTTTGGCCTAAACACCCTTAAAAGCAGTCAAAATATGATCAAATCGTGTCCCAATTTTACGTTTCGAAATATGGAAGTATTGTTTGTTATCTACGCACCACTGGTTGTAAATGACCACAGACGGACACCCGGACACACAGACACTTGTTCAGGAAGTGATTCTGAGTAAATGTGTATAAGAAAAGGTTTTTTTCTGAAGCTCCGTTCCAATTCTCGATTTTAGGACGATCACAATACTTCCATTTACTCTGTAAATATGGAAGTAAAAAACATCCCTCATCTGTCCAATTCGACATATCCATCAGTCAAACGCTAATCAAGCAAGATATTTTATAGCCTACCTACTTATCCGAGAAGGTGTTGGATACACCAAGGTATTTAATGCTAAGGCGTACAATGTGACTGGCGGCACAATTCTTGTACAGCCAGAAATGTGTTCCAAGACGTCCCCAGAGACCAATTAGTTAGAAAAGAAACACGCAGTTGACCGTTGCTGAACCGTTGCTAATTCCACTAAGCTGAACAAGTGTCTGTGTGTCCGTCCGTCCGACTGTCCGTGTGTCCGTCAGGATGGTAATTGATCTGGGGGAATCGGAAGGCGGGCAGTGTTTTGGAAGGCAATCGAAGTGGGCAAAGGTCTGGCGATCGAACTGGGTTATGGACCTCGGCACGGATTATAGGTAATAATAATTGATAATTATCAATCATGTTATCACTTCGGTTCGGTTGGTCAGATCTAGTCAGTCGGCAAACTACAAATGTGCAATATGGATGTCTCCATCGAGTCAAAATTTGAGTCCCAACGCCGGAAAGTTGCCATAATCGTGGAATCCCATAAATACACTCAGTATCGGAAAATGAAAGCATGGTGATGCAAAGAAGTGCTTGTGGGATTTAGCTAACAGGTACAAAGTGGACAGCTGGAACCCCCAAAATGAAGAATAAATAGGTAGAACGTACATGAAATAAATAATAATATAATGACGGGTCAACAGGCTGCGATGACAGTAAAAGCAATTTTTCAGATTTTTCAATTTTTCATTCCCCCAGTTCAATGGCGGGTTCCTCAAAACCTTCCCCCAGTTAGAAGCCACAAATTACCCCAGTTAGATTGTGTTTCGAGCCCTTTTCTCCCCAGTTGAAAAACCACCATCAAAAATGCACAACTCCCTCCGATTTTGACGGATCTGGTCTTAAAAGTTGTGATTTGGTCCAACTAAATTCCTTTATGTCAGGGGAATCCGTTCAAAAATGTTGAAGGGTGGAACGCGTCAAGATATTGTTTTTGTGATCACGACTTTCTTAAGGGAACAATAGTATGTTTTCTCCCCAGTGGGGTGCAATGATGGAAATTCCAAAGCTGATTAGTTGGTGGTCTTCTTTGTAAAACCAGTGGAAGGGCCTGGGCAATCAGAATTCCCCCAGGTATTCGGTCCTTTCTCCTGGATAAGATCTATTGTACCTCACTACCCTTAACCACCAGCCAATTATTTGCCGCTTGCATAGTCAGATTGTTTGGAAATTTGATTTCATCCCTATTATTAGTAAAAGTTGAGACATTTGTAGGGATCGGATTTCTATGTACCTATTTAAAAATGCCAAACATGTGGCATATCGTCACTTAAGTTCTAACACCGCCTAACTCAATTTTTGGCGAAAATGAGTTGGACACACCACTCGATAGATTTTTCAATAGCCGATATCATGGTAAAACTGCCAAGGAGATTGAACCAACCAGTGAAGAAGGAGATGGAGAAGAGACAGCACCGCTCAATGCATTTCCATGTTGAAATAATTAGTTTTTTGTACCTCCTGAAAACTTGGAAAAATTGAGTTAGGTGGTGTCAGAACTTAAGTGACGATATATATGTATGTATATATATCCATTTTCGTAAAACAGGAGGAAAATGTATAAAAAGGTTGAAGTATTTTGAAAACCAGTTGTGCGTAGATAACACGCAATACTTCCATATTTTGAAACGTAAAATTGTGTGTTTTTACATTCCGATAAAGTGGCGTATTTTTGTTGTGAGCAGATTTCAAAAAATTTTAAAAGTGGATGCTGGTTTTTAAATTGAGCTGTTCAATTGAAACACAGAGTGGACCGAAAACGCCGGTTATGAGATCACGCGCAAAACGGACGGACGCCGTAGCCGTATCAGTCAACAAAGGCGCGCCCTAGCTCATCTTTCAATCTCTACGTACGTTAACAGTGGCCACGCACTCAGACAGTCACACAGATGCACATTCACTCACCTGGGATGGGATGTGACTCAAAGATCAATAACTTTATCTCGATTTGGCTCATCTTATCAATGATGTGTGGTGCGGCCACTTGAGAAACACCGCCGTAGGAAACTGGAATTATTTCGACGAAAAAGTCACAGCAGCTCGAGAAGAAATAATTTTTATTTCCGGGGTTAAATTTGCGGAGTAGCACCAGGATAAAATAGTTCAACAAAGTTTTTCATCCACATTTACAGAGTAAATGGAAGTATTGCAATCGCCCTAAAATTGAGGATCGGAACGGAGTTTCTGAAAAAAACTTTTACTCACAGACATTTACTTAGAATCACTTCCCAAAACCAGTGGTGCGTAGATAACACACAATACTTCCATATTTTGAAACGTAAAATTGTGACACAATTTGATCATATTTTGACTGCTTTTAAGGGTGTTTAGGTCAAAAATATCAAAAAATTCAGTATTAAAATTTTAAAATTCGCCCAATATAAAAATACAATACATTATTGGAATATAAAAAATATCCACAGATCCTGCAAGGTAAAACGAAGATTTTAAGACCAAGAACGCTCAAATCGGTTCATTTTTGTGGCCGGAAAAAAATAAAATAGAAAACACTAAAAATGCAAATATATCGGAAGTAGTGTGCGTTATCCAAATTCTGATTGAACAGGATGTTAGGTCTTGCCGGGAAGAACGTTTCAGTTCAAGAAACTTGAAAAAAGGTTGAGAAATTAGGGAGTTATGGCCATTTTGGTAAATGACCACAGACGGACGTAACGGACACACAGACACTTGTTCAGGAAGTGATTCTGAGTAAATGTGTATAAGAAAAAGTTTTTTCTGAAGCTCCGTTCCGATTCTCGATTTTAGGACGATTCCAATACTTCCATTTACTCTGTAAATATGGAAGTAAAAATGGCCATAACTCCCTCATTTCTCAACCTTTTTTCAAATATCTTGAACTGAAATGTTTGTCTCAGCAAGACCTAACACCCTGTTCAATCGAAATTCGGATAACGCACAGTACTTCCGATATATTTGCATTTTTAGTGTTTTCTATTTTATTTTTTCCGGTCACAAAAATGAACCGATTTGAGCGTTCATGGTCTTAATATCTTTGTTTTACCTTGCAGAATATGTGGATATTTTTTATGTTCCGAAAAACTGGCGTTTTTTGATTTTGGGCGAATTTTGAAATTTGTATAATGATTTTTTTGATATTTTTGACCTAAACACCCTTAAAAGCAGTCAAAATATGATCAAAATGTGTCTCAATTTTACGTTTCAAAATATGGAAGTATTGTGTGTTATCTACGCACCACTGGTTTATTTTATTTTTTCTGGCCACAAAAATGAACCGATTTGAGCGTTCTTGGTCTTAAAATCTTGGTTTTACCTTGCAGAATATGTGGATATTTTTTATGTTCCGAAAAACTGGCGTTTTTTGATTTTGGGTGAATTTTGAAATTTGTATAATGAATTTTTTGATATTTTTGACCTAAACACCCTTAAAAGCAGTCAAAATATGATCAAATTGTGTCACAATTTTACGTTCCAAAATATGGAAGTATTGTGTGTTATCTACGCACCACTGGTTTATTTTATTTTTTCTGGCCACAAAAATGAACCGATTTGAGCGTTCTTGGTCTTAAAATCTTTGTTTTACCTTTCAGAATATTTGGATAATTTTTATATTCAAATAATGTATTGTATTCTTATTTTGGGTGAATTTTAAAATTGTAATAGTGAATTTTTTTATATTTTTGGACTAAACACCCTTAAAAGCAGTCAAAATGTGATCAAATTGTGTCTCAATTTTGCGTTTCAAAATATGGAAGCATTGTGTGTTATCTACGCATCACTGGTTGTAAATGACCACAGACTGTCAGACGGACGTAACGGACACACAGACAGAGTTCAGGAAGTGATTCTGAGTAAATGTGTATAAGAAAAAGATTTTTCTGAAGCTCCGTTCCGATTCTCGATTTTAGGACGATTCCATTACTTCCATTTACTTTGTAAATATGGAATTAAAAAGGCTATAACTCCATGAATTCTCATCCTTTTTGGTACATTAATCCCAGAAATCATGTTACTATGTAAACAGCAAAATCTCGAGCAAAATTTTCTTACAATACCCCCTGAAAAGGTTTCTTTCACGTTTCAGAAGTTCTACCACTTGAATCTGCAATAAAATAAAGATAAAAGGTAAAATAAAGATTTTATGACTTAAAGTAACTCCAGTAACAGTAAAGTTTCACTGGCCTTAAAATTAAGGTAGGATTCTGTCGAGACGTTTGGACCAACTAGATACGGAACCTGACTTTTGGTGAAAATTTCGAAAATTTTGATAACTCCTTTCCCCTGAAAAACCCTGGACGGCGGACGGCGGATGGACAAAAATTTTTTATTGCAGATTCGGATTCTACACCTTTTGAAACGTAAACCAACAAATTTTCTGGGGGTGTTAAACTTTTTTTTTCCTGACCGATTACAAAGGTTCATTTCTTAAGAAAAATGAACCAAAAATTGAGCGATAATGTCATGAAATTGCGATTTTATTAGCAAAAAACGTTAACGCGTTTTTTTCAAAACTTGATTTTTTCATCGTAACCTTTTCTACGGCTTTTCTACTTAGGACGGCAGAGTTGGACATGATCGCCAGGCTGTTGACCAGTCGGCGTGTAAGTGCTGTTTGTTCCTCGTGTTCTCATTAATGCACGCGTTTCAAGTGCAATGAACTGCGCTAGATGAAATCGGATTA
Organism: Nesidiocoris tenuis; assembly: GCA_036186465.1. Lineage (NCBI taxonomy): Eukaryota > Metazoa > Arthropoda > Insecta > Hemiptera > Miridae > Nesidiocoris > Nesidiocoris tenuis. Next base: position 132,249 of record AP028919.1, on the reverse strand, counting down.
GCGCAATAATTGCAATTTTGTTGCTTTTTTCTTCGCTGAAGGTGATGCCAATTCAGTCGTTTTTTGTCTCAGCTATGATTTTCAACTTGGAGGGCTCATCGCATAAAAAGGAAAATACTCGATGAGATGGGAAAGGAAAGGGAAGAGAGAGAGGTTCCGTCGAAGGCGGCCGAATCGAATATGGGAAACAATGCGAGATGAGTTTTCCAGTTTAGCCATCGGCACTGCCGAGGTCAGCGGGAAATATTCGCCGGAGCCAGAAGGTTCGTTCAACTGTTTCGGTGGTAAAAGAAATCGGAACAGCATCAGCAGCTACAATTGGCACACCGCTTTTTCATTGGAACACCTCGAGTGGACGATTATTTAAAAACCGGTAGAACGCACGTAGTAGGTTGGTACTTCCATATTTTGGTATTCCTACCTACTTCCAGGGGTAGTCCGTTGACATTCAATACTTCCGTATTTTGTTAAGCAAATGTTTTGATTAAATCCATCGTATTTTGACCACTTTGGAGACTATAAGCCAGAGTTGGATAGTAATGATTACTTTGAGTAATGATTACTTTTTAAATTACTTTTTGAATTACGCTGAGATTAATTGCAATTCCCATTCCAATTCCTGTAATGGTAATCGAAATTCCAATTACTTTTTACTTCCATATTTACAGAGTAAATGGAAGTATTGTGATCGTCCTAAAATCGAGAATCGGAACGGAGTTTCAGAAAAAACTTTTTCTTATACACATTTACTCAGAATCACTTCCTGAACAGGTGTCTGTGTGTCCGTGTGTCCGTTAGTCCGTTAGTCCGTCTGTGGTCATTTACAAAAACCAGTGGTGCGTAGATAACACACAATACTTCCATATTTTGAAACGTAAAATTGTGACACAATTTGATCATATTTTGACTGCTTTTGAAAGTGTTTAGGTCAAAAATATCAAAAAATTCAATATTAAAATTTTAAAATTCGCCCAAAATGAAAAAACGCCACATTTTCGGAATGTGAAAAATATCCACATATTCTGCAAGGTAAAACAAAGATTTTAAGACCAAGAACGCTCAAATCGGTTCATTTTTGCGGCCGGAAAAAAATAAAATAGAAAACACTAAAAATGCAAATATATCGAAAGTACTGTGCGTTATCCAAATTTTGATTGAACAGGGTGTTAGGTCTTGCCAAGACGAACATTTCAGTTCAAGAAATTTGAAAAAAGGTTGAGAATTGAGGGAGTTATGGTCATTTTTGTAAATGACCACAGACGGACAGACGGACAGACGGACAGACAGACAGACGGACAGACGGACAGACGGACGTAACGGACGTAACGGACACACAGACACTTGTTCAGGAAGTGATTCTGAGTAAATGTGTATAAGAAAAAGTTTTTTCTGAAGCTCCGTTCCGATTCTCGATTTTAGGACGATCACAATACTTCCATTTACTCTGTAAATATGGAAGTAATAACTCCCTCATTTCTCAACCTTTTTACTTCCATATTTACAGAGTAAATGGAAGTATTGTGATCGTCCTAAAATCGAGAATCGGAACGGAGCTTCAGAAAAAACTTTTTCTTATACACATTTACTCAGAATCACTTCCTGAACAAGTGTCTGTGTGTCCGTGTGTCCGTTAGTCCGTTAGTCCGTCTGTCCGTCTGTCTGTCTGTCCGTCTGTCCGTCTGTCCGTCTGTGGTCATTTACAAAAATGGCCATAACTCCCTCATTTCTCAACCTTTTTTCAAATTTCTTGAACTGAAATGTTTGTCTCGGCAAGACCTAACACCCTGTTTAATCGGAATTCGGATAACGCACAGTACTTCCGAGATATTTGCATTTTTAGTGTTTTCTATTTTATTTTTTTCCGGCGACAAAAATGGACCGATTTGAGCGTTCTTGGTCTCAAAATCTTCGTTTTACCTTGCAGAATATGTGGACATTTTTTATATTCCGAAAATGTGGCGTTTTTTCATTTTGGGCAAATTTTAAAATTTTAATACTGAATTTTTTTTATATTTTTGACCTAAACACTTTCAAAAGCAGTCAAAATATGATCAAATTGTGTCACAATTTTACGTTTCAAAATATGGAAGTATTGTGTGTTATCTACGCACCACTGGTTTTTAATTACTTCCATATTTACAGAGTAAATGGAAGTATTGTGATCGTCCTAAAATCGAGAATCGGAACGGAGCTTCAGAAAAAACTTTTTCTTATACACATTTACTCAGAATCACTTCCTGAACAAGTGTCTGTGTGTCCGTTACGTCCGTCTGTCCGTCGGTCTGTCTGTCCGTCTGTCCGTCTGTGGTCATTTACAAAAATGGCCATAACTCCCTCATTTCTCAACCTTTTTTCAAATTTCTTGAACTGAAATGTTTGTCTCGGCAAGACCTAACACCCTGTTTAATCGGAATTTGGATAACGCACAGTACTTCCGATATATTTGCATTTTTAGTGTTTTCTATTTTATTTTTTTCCGGGCACAAAAATGAACCGATTTGAGCGTTCTTGGTCTTAAAATCTTTGTTTTACCTTGCAGAATATGTGGATATTTTTTACATTCCGAAAATGTGGCGTTTTTTTATTTTGGGCGAATTTTAAAATTTTAATAGTGAATTTTTCGATATTTTTGGCCTAAACACCCTTAAAAGCAGTCAAAATATGATCAAATCGTGTCACAATTTTACGTTTCAAAATATGGAAGTATTGTGTGTTATCTACGCACCACTGGTTTCAAATTTCTTGAACTGAAATGTTTGTCTCGGCAAGACCTAACACCCTGTTTAATCGAAATTCGGATTACGCACAGTACTTCCGATATATTTGCATTTTTAGTGTTTTCTATTTTATTTTTTCCGGCCACAAAAATGAACCGATTTGAGCGTTCTTGGTCTCAAAATCTTTGTTTTACCTTGCAGAATATGTGGATATTTTTTATATTCCAAAAATGTAGCGAATTTTTTTTTGGCGAATTTTAAAGTTTGCATTCCGAATTCTTTGACATTTTTGACCTAAACACCCTCAAAAACAGTCAAAATATGATCGAATTTTTTCAAATGTGTACATTTCAAAATATGGAAGTATTGTGTGTTATCTACGCACCACTGGTTTCATTTTGGGCGAATTTTACTATATGCATAGTGAGTTTGTTGATATTTTTGACCTAAACACCCTTAAAAGCAGTCAAAATATGATCGAATTGTGTCACACTTTTACGTTTCGAAATATGGAAGTATTGCGTGTTATCTACGCAGAACTGGTTTTCTTTTTCTGATAAAAGCGGTTCATTCCTATAACTCAATCGAATTTTTTGGCGGCCCTGCCTGGAGATTGCGTTTTCCTAAATTTCTCACCCGGCGAGTTGCAAACACAGAATGGACCCCCAAGGTTCTTTCGGCCGGACCTTCTGCCAAAAAAAGAAGATCTCATGGTGTTTTAAGCTAGAGGGGGAGTGATGTGGCAAGCATAACGTCTGTCGTGGCCAACTAGCGGGGAGTAGTTTCTTTACTCCTAGCTCGTGTATTTTGTGCTTTTGTATGTCTTTGTACAGTTCTGTGTTTCCCAGCTATTCCTACCCTTAATGTTTATTCGTCGTTAATATAAATAGATCTTCTTTTTCCACCATTTATTTAATCTTTCTCGATCTTACCTACTCATTTGAAGCAGTTTGTGATTGACTTCTCATCAGTGGAAGTAGGTACCTACTGTTTGCCATCCAGTTAGGCTATCCGTCTCCGATGACTTGAGTGATTGGCTTCTCTCGGTGAAAAAACTTTAACAACGTGTCGTGTCGGAAAATCGATTATTCCAACCAGGTGATGGCAAAGTATCGAGGGAGGCTGCCATGAAGCCAGAAACACCACAAACAGCGAGCAGATCGGATAACCGGGCATTAGGTACACATCCGCATCTGACATTGCTCTTTAATGGTTTCACAAGAGTGAAGACTCCAACGGCTCCAAACTAGATTAAAATCATCAAAAAATCTAGGTAGGCATCTAACTTTTGAAGTTTGGAGTTTTTAGCATGCCGTCGCCCACATAGAGGATACCTGAATAGAAATTGTATTGATTGAATAGAAAAACGTTGCTAAGTACATTCCTGACATAGGTTTTCTGAGTATCACAGACAATAAAGAGATGAGACCAGCCCTGGAGGTCTATTCTGTTTGCAACTCGCCGGGTGAGAAATTTAGCGCCAACGCAATCTCCAGGAAGGGAACGATGCTATTGGTGTGGTATGTAAATGAAATTTAACCCATGGCGAGTTGCAAGCATAGAATTGACCTCCTGAGCGAGTAACTACTGACGAAAAACAAATTCAAGCCACGTGATTGGGTGAATTTGAGACAAATAATACAAACAGGCATCTCATACATATTATAGGAGTCAAAATTTGTATATCAATGAAGGAATGAGGAGGAGTCGTTCAAAACTGAACGTGTCCACTTTTGGCTGAAATTGAATTTTTACTTCCATATTTACAGAGTAAATGGAAGTATTGTGATCGTCCTAAAATCGATAATCGGAACGGAGCTTCAGAAAAAACTTTTTCTCATACACATTTACTCAGAATCACTTCCTGAACAAGTGTCTGTGTGTCCGTTAGTCCGTTAGTCCGTTTGTCCGTTAGTCCGTTAGTCCGTCTGTGGTCATTTACAAAAATGGCCATAACTCCCACATTTCTCAACCTTTTTTCAAATTTCTTGAACTGAAATGTTTGTCTCGGCAAGACCTAACACCCTGTTTAATCGAAATTTGGATAACGCACAGTACTTCCGATATATTTGCATTTTTAGTGTTTTCTATTTTATTTTTTTCCGGCCACAAAAATGAACCGATTTGAGCGTTCTTGGTCTTAAAATCTTTGTTTTACCTTGCAGAATATGTGGATATTTTTTACATTCCGAAAATGTGGCATTTTTTCATTTTGGGCGAATTTTAAAATTTTAATAGTGAATTCTTTGATATTTTTGGCCTAAACACCCTTAAAAGCAGTCAAAATATGATCAAATTGTGTCACAATTTTACGTTCCAAAATACGGAAGTATTGTGTGTTATCTACGCACCACTGGTTGTTGAATTGAATCGTTTTCTATTTTATTTTTTCCGAACACAAAAATGAACCGAATTGAGCGTTCTTGGTCTTAAAATTCTTGTTTTACCTTGCAGAATAAGTGGATCTTTTTTATATCCCGATAATGTGGCGTACTTTTATTTTGGGTGAATTTTAAAATTTGAATAGTGATTTTTTTATATTTTCAACCTGAACACTCATAAAAGCAGTCAAAATATGATCAAATTGTGTCACAATTTTACGTTTCAAAATATGGAAGTATTGTGTGTTACCTACGCACCACTGGTTGTAAACTACCACAGTCGGACAGAAGGCCCCACGGACATGCAGACACTTGTTCGGGAAGTCCTTGTGATAAATGCGTATAAGAAAAAGGTTTTCCGGAAGCTCCGTTTCGACTCTCGATTTTAGGACCATCCCAATTCTTCCATTTACTCTGTAAATATGGAAGTAAAATGGCCATAGCTCCCTCAATTTTCAACCTATTTTTTTCGAATTTTTGTTTTGGCAAGACCTGACACTCTGTTTACTCACAGTACTTCCGATTTATTTGCATTTTCTGTGTTTCTTAATCTATTTTTCCGGCCACAAAAATGAACCGATTTGAGCGTTCTTGGTCTTAAAAAACGCTGCTAAGTAGATTAGTGACATGGGTACATTATTTGTCTGGGTACCTCAGAAAATAAAGTTCAAATAGTTGGAGTAGGTCGGTTTATCATCATATCATTTGTGGAGTAATGGTCAATCGTGAATTCAATTATGCCGAAAAGGTACGTTTTCACAATGATAATAAATAGGTAGGTATAAAAAGAAAATACCTGGCGGCTGCTTTCAAAGAAATATTTCCTGAGGCCTGGCGGCAAGAAGGCAGCCATTTTGTTAACCGCGTTAACAGGTGACAACTGTTATCAAGATCCGCCCCATTAACATAAGCTGTCCAATCCCAGCTTCACACTTTCAGTTTCTAATAAATCTGAGCCAATAGACGACGAAAGAGCCGGTAGGGGTAGGGGAAGTCCCCTACTTCCCCACCCTACCAAGATCAAGGGTGGGAATGTTACAGCCGCCATTTCGTATTCCTCACGCCTTGAACCGATTGGAACATGTGCCGTGAACCCAAGAAAACTGCAAAACCGCAATTTCAGCAGTGTCACTGCCCCCAAAATTGACCCTGTTGACCAAAATCTCGAAAAAATGCCAAATTTCATGTTTCATAGTCAATATCTAAATATTCCCGCCAAAAAACCCCGAAGTCAAATCCATCATTTTTTTGAAATTTTTCCTAGGCTAGGACCTTGGATTTTCCAGCTGAAATCGGTTTTTTTCATTTTTCTTAGTCCTGGAGAGTTGTAGAAAATTGCAAATTTTTTGTGTCATGTACCTGCCCAAAACCAACTCAAAAATATTTTTTTTGGAATTTTTACATTTTTTTTAAAGGGTCAAAAACATATTTTTTGTTTAGGTCAAAAATTAGTCTTTAAACCAGTTTTTGATTACTAAACCCCAATCGATTTTGACTTATAGGGAGTGAAAAATGTGTAAAAACCTTCAAGGAATCCAACGAGCTCAAAAAATTCAAAATCGGTTCAGTAGGACTCCCTCAAATTGCCGAAAACGCGAAAACGCAGAAATCGCATTAAGAAATTCAAGCCAAACCGATTCAAAAACAAAATTTTCGAATTTTTTCGGAAAAACCACCCTAACTTATGGTAAATCAAGCGAGAAACACGGGAAAAATACTCAAAAAATTCTAAACCCACGGCATCACCTTCAAAATTGAGATTTTGTGTTTTTTCAAAAATATACCCTAATTATGCCGAATTGGACCCGTTAACCTTCTCCGATCGGATTGCCCGGACAATATGCCTCAAGTTGGAGCAAACCACAACTTTCAAGACTAATTTAGTCAAAATCGGATCAGTATTTCAATACGAAGTGGCTGGACGAAATTTTTGGCCAAAATTTCGTCCGTCCACTTCGTATCGAACCGCTGATCCGATTTTGGTGCGGTTGGTCCTAAAAGTTGTGTTTTGCTCCAACTTGAGGCATATTGTCAGGGGAATCCGATCAAAAAATTTTAAGGGGTCGAAAACCCAAAAAAACTGTTTTTGAGATCATGACTTTTTTTACATTTGATCGTTTTTGAGTAGTCTAGAGTTGATTCAGAGGATTCCCTTATAGGAGGTGCACGTCACAGGAAAATTTGCTAAACGCTCGTTTTTTTTTTTTTGAAATCGGACCACTCCTTCTATGCGTTTTGCTGCTGACGGCGTACGGCGTACGGCGTACGGCGGACGGACAAAAAATTTTTATTGCAGATTCTTGTTCTAGAACCTCTGAAACGTGAAAGAACAAATTTTCAGGGGGTGTTGTAAAAAAAATTTTCTTGAACAATTACATAGGTACATTATTTCTGGAAATAATGTACCAAAATTTGTTTTACCTTGCAGAATATGTTGATATTTTTTATACTCCGATTATGTGGCGTCCTTTTATTTTGGGCAAATTTTAAAATTTGAATAGTGAATTTTTTTATATTTTTGACCTAAACACTTTCAAAAGCAGTCAAAACATGATCAAACTGTGTCACAATTTTAAGTTTCAAAATATGGAAGTACCTATTGTGTCACACAATTTGTGTGTTATCTACGCACCACTGGATGGTTGTAAATGACTACAGAAGGAGATATCGTACCTATAGGTAGACACGATTGTCCGGTTCCGTCTCAATACTCACTTCACACGACCCTCGGGGTCTATTCTATGCTTGAAACTCGCCGGGTGTTAAATTTCGCGCCTGCATGCCTCACCAATACCATCGCTCCCTGCCTGGCGATTGCGTTTTCGCTAAATTTCTCACCGGGCGAGTTGCAAACATAGGCTGCTCTATTAGAGCCCCTGGGGGGGAAAATGTTAGAAAGATCATCCCAACTGGCCTATTCGATCTTACTGGAAGCACCGTGTGTGTCCGGGCATTTAATATGCCTAATAGGTTTGGATGGAAGCTAAGAGAAGTCAGCTTCCGTCTGGAACAACAATCGATCTCCCCTCGCGACTCCGTTGCCACACCCTCCATCACTGCACCCACTCGACCCGGAATATTATTACCATGGGCACGAGATGTTATGTAGGTACCTTACCCAAATATATAACCTTCCCGACTCTGACACTCTCGCTCTGAGTCATCAGCTGTTAGCAGGAAGCGTTCACCTTCTCTCGTATCGACGGCGTTACTGAGATGAATCACCTGAATCTCCCTGCGATGAAGTTGGGTTTTGGCCACGCGTCCCTAACGAATGTAAATATTTTTGTAGCATCTATGTTGGTCCGAGGGGTGGGCAAGTTCATTCATAGATCCAGATTCAATTTATTTAGCTAGAAGAGCATGGGTTTACTTTCATACAACCAAAGTTTTTTGATGTATCGGAAAAGTACATTACACCCAATAAATTACATTATACCTAATATGCTCGTACATAGAAATATACATTATACTTAATGTATCGGAAGTACTGTGAGTTATTCGAATTTCGGTTGAACGGGACAGTTGGTCGTTTGAGTTGGTACTCGTTCGTACATTTCTATCAATAAACCTACAGCCCTATTGAGGCGAACATTCCTGTTTAGGAAATTTGAAAAAAGGTTAGGAATTGAGGAGCTATGGCCATTTTTGTTAATGACCACGGACGAACATACAGACACTTGTAAAGGAAGTGATTCTGAGTAAATGTGTTGGTAGGTATACATGAAGGTTTTTTCTAAGCTCCGATCCGATTTTAGGACGCTGACCTAGCTTCCATGTTCACAAAGTAAATGAAAATAATGTCATCTTGTTAAGTAATCTCATGTCTTCCATTTACTTCGCAATTATGGAAGTAAAAAACGAAAAAATCCCTGGATTGTCGGAAAAACTCTTTATGTACGACCTTCTTGTGAATCTTCACCCGATTCCCTCTTGATTCCCCACTCCTCGCAGACAGATAATCTATGAGTGCGCTGCGGTCGCTTGACAATGGCGGACAAGGGCGGTTGTCAGTCGGACAGTCTCTCATCCATTTACAAATTGGTGATTCCACTAAAAGTTGCGAAATTGGGGTCAGCAAATTCCGTTTCACCATTGATAAAATTTTGCATGTTTTTCGACGAGGGATTGTTCATTTGCCTGCTATGAATGAAAACTATATACAGACATGATTAAAAATCAGTGGTCCAGGTGAATGACACAATTGAGAGACATGAAAATATGTATTTAAACCTCAAATAAAACGCTGCTAAGTAGATTAGTGACATAGGTACATTATTTGTCTGGGTATCTCAGAAAATAAAGTTCAAATAATTGGAGTAGGTCGGTTTATCATCATATAATTTGTGGAGTAACGGTCAATGGTGAATTCGATGATGCCAAAATGGAACGTTTTCACAATGATGAATAAATAGGTGTAAAAAGAAAACCAGTGGTGCGTAGATAACACACAATACTTCCATATATTGAAACGTAAAATTGGGACACAATTTTATCATATTTTGACTGCTTTTAAGGGTGTTTAGGTCAAAAATATGAAAAAATTCACTATTCAAATTTTAAAATTCACCCAAAATGAAAATACGACGCAATATCGGATTATAAAAAAAAATCCACTTATTCTGCGAGGTAAAACAAAGATTTTAAGACCAAGAACGCTCAAATCGGTTCATTTTTGTGGACGGAAAAAATAAAACCAGTGGTGCGTAGATGACACACAATACTACCATATTTTGGAACGTAAAATTGTGACACAATTTGATCATATTTTGACTGCTTTTAAGGGGGTTTAGGTCAAAAATATCAAAAAACTCACTATGCAAATTTTAAAATTCGCCCAAAATGAAAAAAACGCCACATTTTCGGAATATAAAAAATATCCACGTATTCTGCAAGGTAAAACAAAGATTTTGAGACCAAGAACGCTCAAATCGGTCCATTTTTGTGGCCGGAAAAAAATAAAATAGAAAACACTAAAAATGCAAACAAATCGGAAGTACTGTGCGTTATCCAAATTTTGATTAAACAGGGTGTTAGGTCTTGCCGAGACGAACATTTCAGTTCAAGAAATTTGAAAAAAGGTTGAGAATTGAGGGAGTTATGGTCATTTTTACTTCCATATTTACAGAGTAAATGGAAGTATTGTGATCGTCCTAAAATCGAGAATCGGAACGGAGCTTCAGAAAAAACTTTTTCTTATGCACATTTACTCAGAATCACTTCCTGAACAAGTGTCTGTGTGTCCGTCTGTCCGTCTGTCTGTCTGTCCGTCTGTCCGTCTGTGGTCTTTTACAAAAATGGCCATAACTCCCTCATTTCTCAACCTTTTTTCAAATTTCTTGAACTGAAATGTTTGTCTCGGCAAGACCTAACAGCCTGTTTAATCGGAATTTGGATAACGCACAGTACTTCCGATATATTTGCATTTTTAGTGTTTTCTATTTTATTTTTTTCCGGCCACAAAAATGAACCGATTTGAGCGTTCTTGGTCTTAAAATCTTTGTTTTACCTTGCAGAATATGTGGATATTTTTTACATTCCGAAAATGTGGCATTTTTTCATTTTGGGCGAATTTTAAAATTTTAATAGTGAATTTTTCGATATTTTTGGCCTAAACACCCTTAAAAGCAGTCAAAATATGATCAAATTGTGTCACAATTTTACGTTTCAAAATATGGAAGTATTGTGTGTTATCTACGCACCACTGGTTGTAAATGACCACAGACGGACTAACGGACACACGGACACACAGACACACGGACACACGGATACACAGACACTTGTTCAGGAAGTGATTCTGAGTAAATGTGTATAAGAAAAAGTTTTTTCTGAAGCTCCGTTTCGATTCTCGATTTTAGGACGATCACAATACTTCCATTTACTCTGTAAATATGGAAGTAATAGAAAACACTAAAAATGCAAATATATCGGAAGTACTGTGCGTTTTCCAAATTTTGATTAAACAGGGTGTTAGGCCTCGCCGAGACAAACATTTCAGTTCAAGAAATTTTAAAAAAAGGTTGAGAATTGAGGGAGTTATGGTCATTTTTGTAAATGACCACAGACGGACTAACGGACACACAGACACACGGACACACGGATACACAGACACTTGTTCAGGAAGTGATTCTGAGTAAATGTGTATAAGAAAAAGTTTTTTCTGAAGCTCCGTTTCGATTCTCGATTTTAGGACGATCACAATACTTCCATTTACTCTGTAAATATGGAAGTAATAGAAAACACTAAAAATGCAAATATATCGGAAGTACTGTGCGTTTTCCAAATTTTGATTAAACAGGGTGTTAGGCCTCGCCGAGACAAACATTTCAGTTCAAGAAATTTTAAAAAAAGGTTGAGAATTGAGGGAGCAGCTTCCCAGCTGACAAACCTCCATCCAGAACAGGCAGGGGAATGACGGCCAGGGGAACGACAAATCGCGGTTTTTCTCACTTCCCCCTCCTTTTTTCACTACCAAAATTTAGAAAAAAAATACGCTAGGTGCACCAGACCTAAATGATAGTTGCAGAGGGAAAAACCTACTCCTTCAATTACAGGGGAATACAGGGGAATGACACATAATAAAAATATTCACCATAAATGAGGTTGTTTTTCCTCCCTCGACGGCTTCTCAGCAAACACTGGTGTTATCTTGCAGGTCAGGCACGTTCTAGAGTTCCAGAGCTACTGAATGCCGTTTTCAAAATTACCGAAACTGTAATAGTTTCCCATTTATGGGGGTGACCAGTTATGACAGGGGAATGACGCAAAAAGGTGAAGACGCGTTGTGCTTTGCTTCCAGAATTGAAGCCTATGCATCTAAAATTATGAGAACAGCGGAGGTAATACGGGACTATATACTGAGTGCATTCGTTTTAGCAGATTCTGAAAATCTCGATCCGAATAACCAGGGTTGGTTGAAGTTTTGTGTGTTACCTAAAAAAGATAACAAAAAATTTATTATTTTCTTTATTGTTAAAATATTTTATTATTTTTCATTGTCTAAAAAAACTTTTTCTAGTATGTACATATTAAATGTAAATTTTACCTACTCAGAATCACTTCCTGAACAAGTGTCCGTAAGTCCGTCTGTGGTCATTTACAACCAGTGGTGCGTAGAAAACACACAATACTTCCATATTTCGAAACGTAAAATTTTGACACAATTTGATCATATTTTGGCTGCTTTTGAGGGTGTTTAGGTCAGAAATATAAAAAAAATTCACTATTCAAATTTTAAAACTCGCCCAAAATAAAAAACCGCCACATTTTCGGCATATAAAAAATATCCACATATTCTGCAAGGTAAAACGAAGATTTGAAGACCAAGAACGCTCAAATCGGTTCATTTTTGTGGCCGGAAAAAAATAAAATAGAAAACACTAAAAATGCAAATATATCGGAAGTACTGTGCGTTATCCAAATTCCGATTAAACAGGGTGTTAGGTCTTGCCGAGACAAACATTCCAGTTCAAGAAATTTGAAAAAAGGTTGAGAATTGAGGGAGCTACGGTCATTTTTGTAAATGACCACAGACGGACAGACGGACAGACAGACAGACGGACAGACGGACGTAACGGACGTAACGGACACACAGACACTTGTTCAGGAAGTGATTCTGAGTAAATGTGTATAAGAAAAAGTTTTTTCTGAAGCTCCGTTCCGATTCTCGATTTTAGGACGATCACAATACTTCCATTTACTCTGTAAATATGGAAGTAAAAATGGCCATAACTCCCTCATTTCTCTACCTTTTTTCAAATTTCTTGAACTGAAATGTTTGTCTCGGCAAGACCTAACACCCTGTTTAATCGGAATTTTGATAACGCACAGTACTTCCGATATATTTGCATTTTTAGTGTTTTCTATTTTATTTTTTTCCGGCCACAAAAATGAACCGATTTGAGCGTTCTTGGTCTTAAAATCTTCGTTTTACCTTGCAGAATATGTGGATATTTTTTATATTCCAATAATGTATTGTATTTTTATTTTGGGCGAATTTTAAAATTTTAATAGTGAATTTTTTTATACTTTTGACCTAAACACCCTTAAAAGCAGTCAAAATATGGAAGTATTGTGTGTTATCTACGCACCACTGGTTTATATTAAATATAAATTTTATGACCTAAACACCCTCAAACGTAATCAACATAATATCGTGGGCTCAGTGCTAAAAGTGGCTAACACGAATTTTCTCGATTTTCAGTTATTGACTCCATAACAAAAGCCAGGTGCGGGCTTTCAAATGCTACAACTAGATCAAGAAAATAATTATTTTTAGGCCACTAACATAGCCAAACAAACACTATGCAGCTCCCAAAGTGAAGTCAACCGGGCGTCTCATCTGTTTTCCTCGATTATCTCAAAACTATGAATTTCGGGTTAGCCACTTATAGCATTGAACCCACGATATTATATCACAATACAGTTGTGCCAAAATGTTACATATCAAATACGGAAGTATCTACGCACCACTGGTTTTGTATGGATTGACATGGATATGGATAGTTTTAAACATATGTTTACAAATTTTGTGATAGTGACTCACTGTCCTGAGACTAGGGCCTGCGACATTCACGAAAGGTTTTTTCCCCAACCTTCTCAGTTTTTCGATACTTATGTATGATTAGTCTATTGAATGGCCCTGTGCGAGAAAATTGAAAATTTTTGTCAGCAAAATAAACAAAACTAGCGTTAGCGTGATGACATGACCTGAGACCTGTACCGTACGTTGACTTGTTATAACTAGATATGTTTTAATATTAGTCAATGGGCCCATTTCATTTTTCTTTCGCGTTAACAATACCTATATCCATACGGATAAGTACAGAATCACTCGAACTAGAACATTCTGGAGTTATCAGAGAAAATTCATCAAAAAACTGGTCAATGGCTATGTTTTCCAAGTGGCTGGAGCCAAAATAGTTCAACTATTCCTACTTCTAGAGTGCGTATCGTTAAGGCCGGTAGATTTCCTCCCTCCCCGATCGGCGCCCGTTCCGCAGCATCAGCTCAGGTGTCGCGGCGCCGGCTATCGATTGCCGAGGGGCAGTTGTGTGGAGGCAGATGGTTGCCTGTATCGACTCTCCTCCGCCTTCCATCACCACGGCGACGGGCCAAGTCCACACAACAATCTTCATCACTGCGCGATCTCCGTTGTTTGTGGGTTTAGAATTTTTTGAGTACTTTTCTCGGGTTTCTCGATTGAATTAGGGGACGGGGGTTAATTAGAGTAGGTACCTTATTTAATTATTCCTACCTTATAAAATAGCTTTTTTCCGAAAAATTTTGAAAATTTTGTTTTTGAATCGGTTTGGGTTGAATTTCTTGATGTGATTTTTCCTTTTTCACGTTTTTGCCAATTAGAGGGAGTCCTACCGAACCGATTTTGAATTTTTTGAGCTTGTTGGATTCATTGAAGGTTTTTACACCGTTTTCACTCCCTGTAAGCCAAAATTGGTTCGGATTTTAGTCTTTTAGTATGTAGGTAGTTTAAAAGAAATATTTTTTGACCCTTAAAAAAAAATTCAAATTTCCAAAAAAATATTTTTGAGTTGGTTTTGGGCAGGTTCATGACTCAAAAAATTGGCCATTTTCTATTACTCTCCCGGACCTAGAAAAATGCGAAAAACCGATTCCAGCTAGAAAATCCAAGGTATGAGCCTGGGAAAAATTTCAAAAAAATGATGAATACGACTTCAGGGTTTTTTTTTGGCCCGATCCTTTGGATATCAACTAAAAAAACATGAAATTTGCCGTTTTTTCGAGATTTTGGTCAACGAGGTCAATTTCGGGGAAGTGAAAAGGCCTAAATCGCGTTTTTTGCAGTTTTCTGGTTTTGTGGCCTAAGCATCTATGGGTTTAAGGAAAAAACGTGATGCAGAAGAAAATGTCGGGTGTTAAATTCTCTATCAGATGCATTCCCACCCTTGATTCCGACTGTTTACACCAGGGCGTCCGTTTATACCTAGGCTCGGAATCGCAAAACTGCGATTCGGCTATTAGAAAGTGAATGTTTTCAGATTAGCCAGCTTATACCTATCAATAAAGTGGACAGTTTAATTACGGCATTGGAAAGAGGTGTGAGGTTGATGGGTTCCCGAGTTAGGCCTTCCTAAAAAATCTCAGGTATACGGCCTTGTCCCTATGAGAATTTGCAAACGGGTATCACAGTCTTGTTTAATCGTTCAGTGTTTTCATGTATGTACCTATTCAAATTTAGACTCCTACAATATGATGTACCTGCCCTTGCACATTAGAGATGTCATGGAAATTCAATGTGGTTACATAGGGTGTCATAGGAACAGTGGCGGTCCTTACAGAATGGAGATACGAGGAGTCACCACTTCGCCGTCGATATGTGGGTGATTCTTAAACTAGGGGCAATTTTGCGTCTAAATCCTCTGAAATTTTTCTCATTAGACCGACGCTTTTGATTTTTTTCTACGTTGGGTATGGTAGCAAAAAAAGAATAGTTGGTTTTTAAAGAACGTAATTAGGTGATTTACCTACCAATTCACATTGTCGTGGCAGGTCTAAAAGTTTAAATTCTCGACTAAGCTGCTGATTTTCATCCATTTGATACATTTCCCTTGAATGCGATTTTTTCCTCATTCAAGTTAGGGATCTTACGTTTAGAAAAAGAGTATTGCAATGCTCATGTAAAAATCATTTCAACAATTACGATCAATGAAAAGTTGTCTATATTTTTACTTCCATATTTACAGAGTAAATGGAAGTATTGTGATCGTCCTAAAATCGAGAATCGGAACGGAGCTTCAGAAAAAACTTTTTCTTATACACATTTACTCAGAATCACTTCCTGAACAAGTGTCTGTGTGTCCGTGTGTCCGTTAGTCCGTCTGTCCGTCTGTGGTCATTTACAAAAATGGCCATAACTTCCTCATTTCTCAACCTTTTTTCAAATTTCTTGAACTGAAATGTTTGTCTCGGCAAGACCTAACACCCTGTTTAATCGGAATTTTGATAACGCACAGTACTTCCGATATATTTGCATTTTTAGTGTTTTCTATTTTATTTTTTTCGGTCACAAAAATGAACCGATTTGAGCGTTCTTGGTCTTAAAATCTTTGTTTTACCTTGCAGAATATGTGGATATTTTTTATGTTCCGAAAAACTGGCGTTTTTTTATTTTGGGCGAATTTTGAAATTTGAATAGTGAATTTTTTGATATTTTTGACCTAAACACTCTTAAAAACAGTCAAAATATGATCAAATTGTGTCACAATTCTACGTTCCAAAATATGGAAGTATTGTGTGTTATCTACGCACCACTGGTTTCTTAACATTGTCGTGGGTAGAATAAATCCTCGGCAATGCAAAAGGGATTCGGGTTATTTTGGATTTTGAAGATAGTTTCGGAAAGCGGCAACCCTGGCGGTCTCTGCCAGTGTGCGCAAAACGTGCCAGCGGCTTTTTCAGTCATGACCAACCCTCTTGAAGAGAATATTTCATGTGCGTAGGTTTATTCGTAACATTGTCGTGGTCGCTTCTAGTTCTATAATTTTAATAATCATGATTCCAATTAATGCATGTTTTCACAACGTCGTTAGAGACTGTTATTAATGCCCATTGGAAGAACCTTGAGACGTAAGAAGTTTTGACATAATTTGATCTTGAAGATGAAAACCACATTGTCGTGGCTTTTAGTTTTTAACATTGTCGTGGACATTAAAAATTCCAAAAGTCCACGACAATGGTAAAATTAGATAATTATCTTTTTTTGCCAACCTTAGTACCTACCATCGCGTACCGCTCTTCATCCTAGTTGTCCAGTCAGTGACTGGTGCAACTTAGGTTTTACAGAAAAACTTGGGGAAGCAGAAGGGGCTGCCTAGCTGTTTTGATTTTTCTCAAAACTCGTTTGAATTGTCAGTTTAATGTCAAGAAACGATTTTTCCAAGCATAATAAGCTGTTTTTCCTTTCACCAACTCAAGAAGATAATGAGGAACATGCATGAAAAACGAAATCCATTTTTTCCGCCAGAATGATGCTGTTTAGGATGCGAAAATGATGTAGTGATGGTCTACAACGGAAAAACAACATTTTTCCGGGTGAAAAACGCTAATGAAAAGTGCCCTTTTGAATGTGGCGGTTAACCGTATGACTGCACGTAGTTTCTTAACGTAACGGCAAAAAATCCGTTATCGCCGTCCTATCACAGCATACACACTTGAACTCGGATGAGGTTGTAAGGCACCCGCCTTAGTAAAATGGTAGAGTACGGTAGAACTGATCAAATTTTCAATCGGGTAATTCCTATGAATTTCCTAAATTTATATACAAATCTTGACTCCTTTATTACGTCTATATGCCTTCTTCTATTTTTACCTCAGCAAGCATATATTTTCAGTACCTACTGTAGGGTTGTCTTACGACAAAACGGTCTGCCCTACGGAGGCAGAATGCTTTAGCATTTTTGTGGAGCAAGGCCGTCGAGGCCCCAGAGTTATGGTGAAACCAGGAAACTGGAGAACAGAAACTCAAATTTAAGTAGTCCGTTCCAAATTCGCTCAATTCGAGCTTCTATACGAAGTATTGGGTTCCACAACTTCCCAAATGATTTACTTCAGGAAACTGGCGCTTCCACTTACCTACCATCAGAAGCTTGGACCGGTTCCTTGGGTTGTAACCATATGCACATGGGTTTCTTGACTTTACCACTAGGGCAGAGGTTAATATCACTCTTCTCTCCATAGCAGGTAGACAGGGAGACGGTTGTGGCGTAAGACCAGGGTAACCCAAAAATACTGAAAATTATAATATACTCGCCGCTGAGCTCAGCGTCCCTAGGGACGGCTTTCTCAAGCTCCCTCAAGGAGCTTTCTCAAACTAGCTCTAGAGGGATGGGTGATCAAGATAATTAACCGCTGTCTTTGCGGATGTGCTAGATGAGCGGTATGGAAAGCTCTAGTTCTCTGGTTGCACCACAACCGTGGGGTCACGTCGGCCTCGCTTCTCAAAAATGCTGTGGAGATGTTTGACCCGTACACCATCCGAGGGTTCTGCACCCCCCTAAGGGTTGAAGGTCTGCTACCCTAATTTACTGACCTTTGGGTCCCCTGTGACCCTTAGCCGTTCAAGACATTTACGATATTTTATTTTCAAATCACATTACCATAAGAAAGAAAAGAGCAAGCTTACTTCGGATGTCCCTGGAGAACTCTTTGTGCCTACCCAAAGTTCGTTACGGTTTGTTGTAATGCATGCAACTTCCTGATTCGGAGGACGAGAGGAATCAGATTTTTTCCAGGGACTGTAAATAATAACTTGTTGCCGTTTGGGGACACAGTTTTTTCTTTTGAAGTTAAATCTATTGAAATTTTCTGAGTTTGTTGGCTTGAGCAACTGAAAGTATTGGAATCGTCCTAAAATTGACGATTGGAACGGAACTTCAGGGAATACTTCCATACTCTTTTACTCAGAATCGCTTCCTGAACAAGTATCTGTGTGGCCGTCAATCCGTGTGTCACTCTGAGCGTGTGTCCGTCTGTGGTCATTTACAAAAATGGCCATAGCTCCCTCAATTCTCAACCTTTTTTCAAATTTCTTGGACTGAAATGTTTGTCACAGCAAGACCTAACACCCTGTTCAATCGAAATTTGGATAACACACAGTACTTCCGATATATTTGCATTTTTAGTGTTTTCTATTTTATTTTTTTCTGGCCACAAAAATGAACCGATTTGAGCGTTCTTGGTCTTAAAATCTTTGTTTTGCCTTGCAGAATATGTGGATATTTTTTATATTCCAAAAATGTGGCGTTTTTTCATTTTGGGCAAATTTTAAAATTTGCATAGTGGTTTTTTCGATATTTTTGGCCCAAACACCCTTGAAATCACTCAAAATATGATCAAATGGTGTCAAACTTGTAAGTTTCCAAAAATGGAAGTATTGTGTGTTATCTACGCACCGCTGGTTTTTTTTATGAAATCGGACAACTCCTTCCATGCGTTTTGCTGCAGACGGCGTACGGCGGACGGAACAATTTTTATTGCAGATTTGTGTTCTAGAACCTCTGAAACGTGAAAGAAATAATTTCGCTGGTAAAAATTTTTTCCCGACCGATTACATTATTTCTGAAAATAATGTACCAAAATATGGATGTATTGTGTTGTGCTAGTTTTTTCTTGAAATTGGACTACCCCTTTTATGCTGTGGCCCTGAAGAAGGCACTAAATTTTGCCGAAAGCTCGTGGAAGGAGACGACGCGATAAAGCCTCCGCCTCATATTCCGGTAAATCAACGTGTTTCAATTTTAGGCGGGTTTGAAAATTGGCAAAGTGAGATTTTTGTCATTTTTGATCATAGTAGTCTCCAAATCAGTCAAAATTAAATTTCTTTGGTTCAAAAATTACATATCAACATAGAAGTATTCAGTGTTATCTACCTACCATATCTCTGGATTCGGTTCGATTAAAAGTCAGGTATTTTGTTTCCAGTACAGGACGCAAGGAGCAATAGCAGGGCGCAAGTAAGGGGCTATGATTCAGACGTTCCACTTAATTCCACTTAATAATTCCGACCTTCGTCGGTTGTCATAAGATTTTTAGGCCTGTAGAGAGTCTGCAGCCGCACCCGGATTGATTATTAGGTAAAAACCTTTGTGGATATTGTGAATTCGGGAGTCGGCCATTGCTCCGGACGTTGAAAACGGCCGCATCTCAAGATCAATTTTTGGCAATAAGCTCCCGTTCGTTTCTTCCCTCATTTTTTCCCATGATGATTTGCATTCGGAGGCACTACTCAGGATCAGAATGTCGTGCGGTTGATAGCTGTGATTACTTACTGAATCTGACCTTGTCAGTTTCATAGAATCTGAGAGAATCTTCGTGAAATCATTGAGAAAAACGAAAACCTGTTGACGATTTTGTCTATTTTTCCTTTCTGTCGAGTCTTGGGATAATCCCACGGATGATAATGGGCAAAGAGACAATTGGACAACAGCCTCACACGTGAGACGTGAGCAATCGAGTTATCCTCGTCTCATTAGAAATGTAAAAGGCTATCGGCAACGGAATAATAATTATTGCA
This sequence comes from Nesidiocoris tenuis, assembly GCA_036186465.1. Lineage (NCBI taxonomy): Eukaryota > Metazoa > Arthropoda > Insecta > Hemiptera > Miridae > Nesidiocoris > Nesidiocoris tenuis. Next base: position 112,099 of record AP028919.1, on the reverse strand, counting down.
TGACATATATGACATTGTACATGTACAATGTCATATAGGTACAATGTCATATAGGTACAATGTCATTTCATAGTGACCTCTTGACTTAAAATGAGGAGTGTTTTGGTACATTATTTCCAGAAATAATGTTCCTATGTACCTAATCGGTCGAGCAAATATTTTTTTAACACCCCCTGAAGAACCAGAACTGAAAACCCGATTTCATAAAGTTTGAGAGTCGATCTTCCATTCCAAACCCCCACACACGAACAAAACCGTTGCTAAGTAGATTAGTGACCTGGGTACATTATTTGTCTGGGTATCTCAGGAAACTAAGTTCAAAAAGTTGGAGTAGGTAGGTTTATCATCACAGCATTTGTGGAGTAGTGGTCAATGGTGAATTCAATGATGCCAAAATGGTACGTTTTCACAATGATGAATAAATAGGTATAAGAAGAAAAAACCTTAACAATCAAACAAGACAGTGATACCCGTTGACTAGGCGTCATAGGGACAATGAATTTCTACCTGAGAATTCCAAGAAGCAGGACCCGCTTTTTCGGGGCCCAGACGCAAACCTCTATCTGTATCACGTCTCTTTACATTCTCTTAGGCCTGGTTTATTGACAAAATTTATCCTCCCGATATCTAAAGAAGCACCCGATACCTATCACCAATGAGACCGGCTTTCGATCACTAAAACCCAACTAATTTTAGACGTAAAACGTTTTCCCTACCACGATGTACGATTACATAGGTATTTCTGGGAATAATGTACAAAACACTCCTCATATATTGATGGTTCCATCCACATTTTAAAATACTTTGTATTCTGTTTTTCTAAACATTTGTTGATAGCTTAACGGTTAACCAGTTAATTATTAACAACAGGTATTCGGTCAGCCAGGGCCCCAACATTTTTTTCAAAAAAAATTACCAAGCTAGAGAGGTGAAATTGCAACAGTTTTATTAGTAAGAATGAAAATGAAATATTTTGTATATATAATTACTTCCATATTTACAGAGTAAATTGGAATCGTCCTAAAATCGAGAATCGGAACGGAGCTTCGGAAGAAACTTTTTCTTATACGCATTTACTCAGAATCACTTCCTGAACAAGTGTCTGTGTGTCCGTCTGCCCGTGTGTCCGTCTGTCAGTCTGTCCGGCTGTGGTCATTTACAACCAGTGGTGCGTAGATAACACACAATACTTCCATATGTTGGAACGTAAAATTGTGACACAATTTGATCATATTTTGACTGCTTTTAAGTGTGTTTACGTCAAAAATATCAAAAAATTCACTATTCAAATTTCAAAATTCGCCCAAAACAAAAAACGCCAGTTTTTCGGAACATAAAAAATATCCACATATTCTGCAAGGTATAACAAAGATTTTAAGACCAAGACCGCTCAAATCGGTTCATTTTTGTGGCCGGGAAAAATATAAAATAGAAAACACTAAAAATGCAAATATATCTCAAGTACTGTGCGTTATCCGAATTCCGATTGAACAGGGTGTTAGGTCTTGCCGAGACAAACATTTCAGTTCAAGAAATTTGAAAAAAGGTTAAGAATTGAGGGAATATGGAAGAGTAAATGGAAGTATTGTGATCGTCCTAAAATCGAGAATCGGAACGTAGCTTCAGAAACAACTGTTTCCTATACACATTTACTCAGAATCACTTCATGAACAAGTGTCTGTGTGTCCGTGTGTCTGTCTGTCTGTCTGTCTGTCTGTCCGTCTGTCCGTCTGTGGTCATTTACAACCAGTGGTGCGTAGATAACACACAATACTTCCATATTTTGAAACGTAAAATTGTGACACAATTTGATCATATTTTGACTGCTTTTGAAAGTGTTTAGGTCAAAAATATCAAAAAATTCAGTATTAAAATTTTAAAATTCGCCCAAAATGAAAAAACGCCACATTTTCGGAATGTAAAAAATATCCACATATTCTGCAAGGTAAAACGAAGATTTTGAGACCAAGAACGCTCAAATCGGTTCATTTTGGCGGCCGGAAAAAAATAAAATAGAAAACACTAAAAATGCAAATAACTCGGAAGTACTGTGCGTTATCCAAATTCCGATTAAACAGGGTGTTAGGTCTTGCCGAGACAAACATTTCAGTTCAAGAAATTTGAAAAAAGGTTGAGAAATGAGGGAGTTAAGGCCATTTTTGTAAATGACCACAGACGGACAGACGGACACACGGACACACAGACACTTGTTCAGGAAGTGATTCTGAGTAAATGTGTATAAGCAAAAGTTTTTTCTGAAGCTCCGTTCCGATTCTCGATTTTAGGACGATCACAATACTTCCATTTACTCTGTAAATATGGAAGTAAAAATAGCCATAACTCCCTCATTTCTCAACTTTTTTTCAAATTTCCCGAACTGAAATGTTTGTCTCGGCAAGACCTAACACCCTGTTCAATCGGAATTTGGATAACGCACAGTACTTCCGATATATCTGGATTTTTAGTGTTTTCTATTTTATTTCCTACGGCTCCAAAAATGAACCGATTTGAGCGTTCATGGTCTTAAAATCTTTGTTTTACCTTGCAGAATATGTGGATATTTTTTATATCCCAAAAATGTAGCGTTTTTTCATTTTGGGCAACTTTTAAATTTGCATAGTGAGTTTTTTGATATTTTTTTACCTAAACACGCTCAAAAGCAGTTATTATATGATCAAATTGTGTCACAATTTTACGTTTTAAAATATGGAAGTATTGTGTGTTATCTACGCACCACTGGTTTATTTTATTTTTTCCGGCCACAAAAATGAACGGATTTGAGCGTTCTTGGTCTTAAAATCTTTGTTTTACCTTAGAATATGTGAATATTTTATGCATTCCAACAATGTGGCGTTTTTTCATTTTGGGCAAATTTTGAAATTTTAAGAGTGAATTTTTCGATATTTTTGGCCTAAACACCCTTAAAAGCAGTCAAAATATGATCAAATTGTGTCAAAATTATACGTTTCAAAATATGGAAGTATTGTGTGTTATCTACGCACCACTGGTTTTAATTTTTACATATTTACAGAGTAAAATTTACTCTGTAACATCCATTTAACATCCATTTAATGGATGTTTTGTGATCGTCCTAAAATCGAGAATCGGAACGGAGCTTCAGAAAAATCTTTTTCTTCTACACATTTACTCAGAATTACTTCCTGAACTAGTGTCCGTGTGTCCGTCTGTGGTCATTTACAAAAATAGCCATAACTCCCTCATTTCTCAACCTTTTTTTCAAATTTCTTGAACTGAAATGTTTGTCTTGGCGAGACCGAACACCCTGTTTAATCGGAATTTTGATAACGCACAGTTCTTCCGATATATTTGCTTCTTTAGTGTTTTCTATCTTATTTTTTCCGGCCACAAAAATGAACCGATCTGAGCGTTCTAGGTCTTAAAATCTTGGTTTTACCTTGCAGAATATATGGATATTTTTATATTTCGATAATGTGATGTTTTTCTATTTTGGGCGAATTTTAAAATCTTAATAGTGAAAACAGTCAACATAATATGTTATTATCATAATATGTTGACATAATATCATATTATCATCAAATCGTGTCACAATTTTACGTTTCAAAATATGGAAGTATTGTGTTTTATCTACGCACCACTGGTTTGACCTAAAAACTTTTGAAAGCAGTCAAAATATGAACGAAATCGGTCGCACTTTTACGTTTCAAAATATGGAAGTATTATGTCTTATCTACGCACCACTGGTTTTTCATAGATAGCGTAACCCTCCTTCCCACATCCGCCTCATCAAAATTTGTCACTTGACAAGGTGCCCAAAATTTATATAGGTAGGTATATAGTTTTGGAAATAATGTACCAAAGTGCGTCAGTATGTTGTCTTGTTCACTTACTGCAATTGACAGTTCTTCTAAAAATGTTGGCCAATAATAAGTTAGTTAGGTACCTACCTACTTGTTCGACTTTCTCTCGACTCATCCCAAGGGAATCGTCTCAATTTTCTGGCATACCTGTCTACGGGACGTTTATAAATATAGTACCAGAGAGTAGGTAGCTGCCTAATGACTCCGGGCCCAATCACAGTTCTTACTTTTACCAACACTCAAATAGACCGAAATTTCCATACCTAGATAGAGAAGAGACTAAGTGACAATTCACTTTACACTGACCAAGCTCATTACCTCAAGTAAGGGCTGAGTCCGGGTTTAACGACTTCTGGCAATCAGGTAGAGAGACGCATAATGTGCACAAATTATCTGCTCGTTAAAAAAGAAAGTTTTTAAGTCTTACTTTGCTTATCAAAATCCTGGGAAACCTGAGATTTTGAGCTTATTATGTCCACTTCGCCATTAATTCATCACCTTCAGCTCTAACCAGCTTGAATGAAAATCTTCAGGGGGTCTAATATTCTGAAGTACCTAAATATGGGTTTTAGGTAAAAACTTGATGTAGAAAAGAAAATGTCAGCCGCTAAATTTCCTTTCATATGCATTCAATGCAAAACCCTTGATACGGACTATTCGCACGAGTGAGGAGTCCTCTTGTTAGATCGTGACTGCAAAGCGGTGAACTTGGCATCTAGACATAGTGGGCGTTTATGTTGCCCGCGGATTGGGTAGGGAGAAAATCATTACGAGGGTGTAAAGCTGGATTCACATGTGCGTTTTTCTCTGCGTCCTGCGTGAACTATGTTTATGCATCCGTCAAGTCCGCAAAAACGGGATGGCGTTCACATGTTGGTGATGTGTCGTCGAACTGGGTAAAAATTTAGTAACTAAATTTTGTTGTCAACTGTTGACAACTGTAAACATGTTGACAACTGTTGTCATTGTGGTTCATGTTGTCAATTCCGAAAGAATAGCCAAGAATTGGTAAGTTAGAATTGAAGAGTACAGGGAAAGAACGGGCTATCAGCATGCTAAAAAGCAAAGCTGTTAGCCCGTTCTGTATCTGTAATCTCTGGCCCGTTCTTTCCCTCTACTCTTCAATTGATAAGAATATACTTCATCTCCCCTGTGATGTTGAAGGCCTTGTTGTCATCGAAGGAACACAATGTGTTATTATTAGTTGTGTTGTTATTATAATAATTTTATTATTGTTTACAACCGGTTCGAAATTTCCGAAACAGTTTGGAACACGTACTACTCGGGTTCAACACGAAACACTTTGTCTTCTTCTTCTTCTCCTTCTTCTTCGTCTCCGTACTCTGCGTTCTCTGCGCACGATACGCTAAAATATCATGATATATCAAAAAAATTAGATATTTTAGCGGAACGTACGCAGAGGACGCAGAGTACGGAGACGAAGAAGAAGGAGAAGAAGAAGAAGACAAAGTGTTTCAATAGATATATATATATATTTGCGTGTTGCAAATATATTTGCGTATAGGGCTCGCGCGTCCCATCAGATCTCATTACGCAGAACGCAGAACAAAACGCACAAGTGAACCCACCTTATGGCGGGTGAGGTGGTATTGGTTAAACGTTTGATCGGATCTATCATTTCAACTCTATTTTTGGTGATACCCAGAAAAATAATGTACCGATGTCACTAAGCGACTTAGCAGCGTTTTTCTACAGAGCAATATTGACCGCTCTCGATAAAAAACAGTGGTTCGTAGATAACACACAATACTTCCATTTATTCAAACGTAGAATTTAGACACAACTTGATTACCTATATTGTGACCACTTTTGAGGATGGAAAATATCAAAAACTCACTATGCAAGCCAAAACTCGCCTACGTCAAGTTATTGGAAAATAAAAAACGCTGCTAAGTAGATCGGTGGCATGGCCACATTAGTTTTCTGTGTATCCGAAGAGCTCTGCAAATTTTGCACTGGGGTTCATTTTTCGATTGCTAAGACAAACCTTATGATATATAGGTACTCCTTAAACACTGTATTTAGTTATTATTCTAGAATTTAAGTATAAATTTGTATTACAGATGGGATTTAAAAAACTTTTTTTTTTCAACCAGGCAAAAAAAGCTACATTGTACACTTTGCTTGATAGACACCTACCTATCCCGATAGGTATCTCTACCAATCACTTCAACGCAGCACATAGTTTAATTCCGTTAAATTCACCATTTAATCTATTCTTAATCATTTTCATAATTAACAGAATAATAATAATTATTATTATTAAATTCTCTGAATAATCAAATTAAAAATGCCTCAGAACCATTGTTAAAGCTTGTCTCGATCTCATGTTGCCAAGAGCAACTAGTGTGAGTGCGTCACCTTGTTGGTGTATTAGGCTAGTGGTCGTAAGTAAATCAATCAACCGTATCTGAGAACCGAGGCCGAATTCTCAACTTTTTCCAATTTTTGCTTTGCTGATTTGTGTAACACGACCAAATTCTTTCAATTGAAGATATTTGGAGGACAGAAGTTTTTGTGGGGATTTCAACGAGTGGAAAACGAATTTTGTGGCTCGAGTAATTTTCGAGTTGTTAAGAATTGTAGAAATTTTAGAAAACTCAAAATTGTCTCACTAAAACTGTAATAAATCCTAAACGGTTAAAGCTACCGGCGTGGCGATGGTCTCATTCGATTCAGCATAGAAAAATCTATAGAAAATTATGCCTCACATGCCTATGTTGCACTTTTCCTGAAAAGCACGAATTTCCCCCCACTTCAACAGCTGTTTTACTGGCCTTAAAATAATTTTAATTTTAATTTTAATTTTCAATTATTGAGGTAGGGTTCTGTCGAGAGGTTAGGACCAACTACAAAGAGAACTTGATTTTTGGTAAAAATGTCAAAATTTCTCGATAACTCCTTCCCCCTTAGAGCCTCGGTCAGTGGACAGAAAATTTTTATTGCAGACTCGGATTCTACACCTTTTGAAACGTAAACCAACAAATTTTCAGGGGATGTTAAAAAAATTCTTTCCTGACCGATTCCAAAGGTTAATTTCTTAAAAATGAACCAAAAAAAAAGTACGCCACATTTTCGGAATATAAAAAACATCCACATATTCTACAAGGTAAAACAAAGATTTTAATATCAAGAACGCTCAAATCGGTTCATTTTTGTGGCCTGAAAAAAATAAAGTAGAAAACATTAAAAATGCAAATATATTGGAAGTACTGTGAGTTATTCGAATTCCGATTAAACAGGGTGTTAGGTCTTGCCGAGACAAACATCTCAGTTCAAGAATTTTGAAAATAGGTTTGAAATTGAGGGAGCTATGGTCATTTTTACTTCCATATTTACAGCGTAAATGGAAGTATTGGAATCGTATTAAAATCTAGAATCGGAACGGAGCTTCAGAAAAAACTTTTTCTTATACACATTTACTCAGAATCACTTCCTGAACAAGTGTCTGTGTGTCCGTCTGTCCGTCTGTGGTCATTTACAAAAATGGCGCCATAACTCCCTCATTTCTCAAAATTTTATTTTAAAATTTCAATAGTGAATTTTTTGATATTTTTGGCCTAAACACCCTTAAAAACAGACAAAATATTATCACATTGTGTCCCAATTTTACGTTTCAAAATATGGAAGTATTGTGTGTTACCTACGCACCACTGGTTGTAAACTACCACAGACAGACACACCCACACTTGTTCAGGAAGTGATTATGAGTAAATGTGTATAAGACCAGTGGTGCGTAGATAACACACAATACTTCCATATTTTGAAACGTAAAAGTGTGACAAAATTTGATCATATTATAACTGCTTTTGAGGGTGTTTAGGTAAAAAAATATCAAAAAACTCACTATGCAAATTTAAAAGTTGCCCAAAATGAAAAAACGCTACATTTTCGGAATACAAAAATTATCCACAAATTCTGCAAGGTAAAACAAAGATTTTAAGACCAGGAACGCTCAAATCGGTTCATTTTTGTGGCCGGAAAAAAATAAAATAGAAAACACTTAAAATGCAAATGTATCGGAAGTAGGTACAGTGCGTTATCCAAATTTTGATTAAACAGTTTGTTAGGTCTTGCCGAGACAAACATTTCTGTTCAAGAAATTCGAAAAATGGGTTGAGAATTGAGGGAGTTATGGTCATTTTTGTAAATGACCTCAGACGGACTAACGGAGACACAGACACAGACGCTTGTTTAGGAAGTGATTCTGAGTAAATGTGTATAAGAAAAAGTTTTTTCTGAAGCTCCGTTCCGATTCTCGATTTTAGGACGATTCCAATAGTACTTCCATTTGCTCTATAAATATGGAAGTAAAAAAGTTTTTTCTGATGCTCCGTTCCGATTTTCGATTTAAGGACGTTTCTAATATTTACTCCCATTCACCCTGTAAATGTGGAAGTAAAAATGAACCAATTAACCAAGAGAGGGGTCTTCGTTCTCCTGACTGACGGATCTGAAGGGTGCATGACCGCCACCTGCCTCGTACCGTCCTGCACCGTACAGGCTGTACGTCGGGTGTATCGTCGGAGGTCGGTGGACCAACATCTGAAGTGGGAGTCTGTGGGAGGGTCTCTTCAAACAAAATGGAGCCTGCCAGCTGCCAGGACTCCTCCCATAGATTCGCCTTCCAGCTCCCGCTACCGACCTTCAGCCCAGATTCGTCAGGAAGCACGACGCCCCTATTCAAGGCGCGGTCACTCATGCGTTATTTGGCAAAGTTTGACATCGAGCAAAGTTTGACCAAGTTCGCGGCAGTTTTGTTGGCCAATACATGTAATAATACGGTTATCACCTAGTAGATGCAGCTCTTGGCCGCGAGAGGCGCTTGCGTTCAACTCTTTCCGTCCCTATCAGCCAGAGCGAAATTGGACACTTGGTGGCAAAAATATAAACTGAATAGGTACCTATTTGTCGAATAAATCAACTTCGAGTTCGCTACCTATCTATATATCTAGCTATATATCTGTAATCTCTGTCCGCTACCTACCCAACGAGGCTTTTCACTTTTGGAGACAGTGGGATCGACCAAGAGCGTTACGCAGGTGGCTTCACTGCTTGGCACCAATACAAGTGTCGTTTCGATACCACCATACGATACCTGGTGTCGTTTCGATACTTGGTATCGAAGTGTCAGTACTGATATCGATATCTTATCGAAACGTAAGTACTCGATACCGTGAGTATCATTCGATACTTTCTACGTTTGTAGAAAGAACGATATCATTTCTCAAAAATATTGTCCCAACCTGATACCAAATGCAAATTCATTCAAGTAACTTCTGTGTTTCTTTCTGCTTGTTTTTATATTCAGACAGCACTGACTCAGGTTAAGGAAAATGATAAAAAGCGGAAAGTGGTGTAGAACGTAGTTCCCTACTTACTTTTATTCATTGTTATACCTAGGTAAAGGTAAAAGTAAAAATATTTTAAGCATGAGAAGAGAAGAAAAAAACCGGCAATTACGTTGAAATTGACAAAAAGTCCTGCAGGCTACCCAAAAATACTGGTTGGTCCAGGTAATAGGTACCAATGGGAACCAATAAATTAGTAGGAAGGTTATCGGTTGATTTACCAGCAAGTTCTTCTTCCTGATAAAGGAGATTCGTTCGGGTGATTCATTGACTTTTGGTTCATTTTTCTATAGAAATGAACCTTTGTAATCGGTCAGGAAAAAAAAATTTTAACACCCCCTGAAAATTTGTTGGTTTACGTTTCAAGGGGTGTAGAATCCGAATCTGCAATAAAAATTTTTTGTCCGTCCGCCGTCCGCCGTACGCCGTCCGCCGTCCGGGGTTTTTCAGGGGGAAGGAGTTATCGAAAAATTTTGAAATTTTTACCAAAAATCAAGTACCGTATCTAGTTGGTCCTAACGTTTCGGCAGAACCCTACCTTGATTTTAAGGCCAGTAAAACAGCTGTTGAAGTGGGAAAAAATTCGTGTTTTTCTGGAAATTTAAAACATAGGCATGTGACGCATCATTTTCTATAGATTTTTCTATGCTGAATCGAATGAGACCATCGCCACGCCGGTAGCTTCAACCGTTTAGGAGTTATTGCAGTTTTAGTGAGACATTTTTGAGTTTTTAAAAATTTCTACAATTCTTAATAACTCGAAAACGACTAGAGCCACAAAAATCGTTTTCCACTCGTTGGAATCCCCACAAAAACTTCTGTCCTCCCGATATCTTCAATTCAAAGAATTTGGTCGCATTATACAAATCAATAAAAACAAAAATTGGAAAAAGTTGAGAATTTGGCCTCGGCTCTTAGATACGGTTGATTGATCTACTTACGACCACTAGCCTATTACACCAACAAGGTGACGCACTCACGCTACGACCAGTTGCGCTTGGCAACATAAGAACGAGACAGGCTTTAACAAAGGTTCTGAGGCATTCTTGACGCATTTTTAATTTCATTATTCAGAGAATTATTATTATTCTGTTAGTTAAGCCCCATTTAGACGGGCAACTAAATTGCCGAAACTTGAGCAATTCTCGGCAATTAAAATTGCCGGCAACTCCGATCAATTCGGCAATTTTTCCCTGTTCTCTTGTTTGAGAAAAAGCAATTAATTGCCAGCAATTTATTGCTTGAAAAAATGGAGCAACTCCAGGCAATAATTGTTGCTCCATTTTTGCGTTTACACGGTGAACGGGCAATTAGTGTTTTCTTGTGAGCTCGTGATGTTGTTATATAATAATAAAATATATAAAATAAATAAAATAATATAATCAGGTAATAAATATGACGTGTGTGTGTGTGTGTGTGTGGGTGGATGTTTTGTCAGCAGAGGGACCCATTTTGCCATTTCCCATACCGCTCGTCATACAATACTGAAAATTGGTATGCAGCCACAGAGGAGCCCTATCTAGGAGATTTCGAAAATTAATCACGAGGAAAATCACGAGGAATTGAAACTGATCAGCAGTGGGGCTGATGACACCAATTTCCTTACCGTTGGTCGTAGGATGCTGAAATTTGATATACAGCCTAAGAGGAGCCACTCAGCAAGATTGGCAAGACCAAATTTCCTCCTGATCAGCTGAGGAGCCCATGGCGCTAAATCCAATACCATTGGTCGTACGATGCTGAAATTCGGTATGCTGAATCCAAGAAGCCCATCAGCATGACTGGCAAGGCCAAAATACTTTCTGATCAGTTGAGGAGCCAGTAGAGGTAATTACAATACCGTTGGTCGTAGGATACTGAAATTCGGTACACAGCCTCAGAGGAGCCTCTCAGCAAGATTGGCCGGGCCAAAATACGTCCTGATCAGGAAGAACTCAGGTCTTGCCAGTCATGCTGAGGGCAGTCTTGGAGGCAGCATACCGAATTTCAGCATCGTACGACCAACGGTATTGGATTTAGCGCAATGGGCTCCTCAGCTGATCAGGAAGACTTTTGGCCTTGCCAGTCATGCTGAGGGGCTCCTCTGAGTCTGTGTACCAAATTTCAGCATCATACGACCAACGGTATTGAAATCAGCGCCATGGGCTCCTCAGCTGATCAGAACGTATTTTGACCCAGCCAATCTTGCTGAGGAACTCCTCTGAGTCTGTGTACCAAATTTCAGCATTATACGACCAACGGTATTGAAATCAGCGCCATGGGCTCCTCAGCTGATCAGAACGTATTTTGACCCAGCCAATCTTGCTGAGGAACTCCTCTGAGGCTGTGTACCGAATTTCAGCATCCTACGACCAACGGTATTGAAATTACCGCCACTGGCTCCTCAGCTGATCGGAAAGTATTTTGGCCTTGCCAGTCATGCTGAGGGGCTTCTTGGAGGCAGCATACCGAATTTCAGCATCGTACGACCAACGGTATTGAAATCAGCGCAATGGGCTCCTCAGCTGATCAGAACGTATTTTGGCCCAGCCAATCTTGCTGAGGGACTCCTCTGAGGCTGTGTACCAAATTTCAGCATCTTACGACTAACGGGATTGGATTTAGCGCAATGGGCTCCTCAGCTGATCAGGAAGAATTTAGGCCTTGCTGAGGGCTTCTTGGAGGCAGCATACAATAATATCTAGTAAATACCTACAACAATAAATAAATACAATATAAAAATACAGATGTTTTCCATCCAATTCTGTCTGTTACGAAAAAATTGCCAAAAACGAGCAATTAAAACCCACGGGCGATGGGTTTCAAAAATTGCCTCAAAATAATTGCTGGCTTCACGTCAATTCCCGAAAATATTGCTCCACTCGGGGCAATTATTGTCGGCAATAATGAGCAACTTCCAGTAGGGAAAAAGTTGCTGGAAGTAGGGAGAAAGTTGCCGGACGTAGGGAAAAAATTGCTCGGCAATTTGTTTTTTGCAGCCGGCAATTCAGTTTGAGCAATAATTGCCGTGAAAAATTGCCCGTCTAAATGGGCCTTTATGTAGGTAAATAAGAATAGATTGAGTGATGATTTCAACGAAAATTAACGACGCGCAGCGTTGAAAAGATAGATAGGTAGGTCAAGCAAGGAGGACCAAGCAAAGAGGATGATTATTTTTTGCCGGGTTGAAAAAACGTTTTTCTAAATCCCCATCTAAAATATCTACCAATTTATACTGAAATTCTAGAATACTAACAACTAAATTCCGTGTTTAAGGAGAACCTATATATCGTAAGATTTGTCTTTGCAATCGAAAAATGAACCCCTGTGCAAAATTTGCAGAGTTCTTCGGATATACCGAAAACTGATGTGCACATGCCACTGATCTACTTAGCAGCGTTTTTTCGATACCGTTTCGATACCTCATAATGTTTGCTGATATAAGTAAAATATCGATCCCACCAGGGGCGGCTCCTGGCAGGGGCAGAGGAGCATGTGCACCCCCTGGCCAAAATGAGAAAGAAAACCAGTGGTGCGTAGATAACACACAATACTTCCATATTTTGAAACGTAAAATTGTGACACAATTTGATCATATTTTGACTGCTTTTAAGGGTGTTTAGGCCAAAAATATCAAAAAATTCACTATTAAAATTTTAAAATTCGCCCAAAATAAAAATACAATACATTTTTGGAATGTAAAAAATATCCACATATTCTGCAAGGTAAAACAAAGATTTTAGGACCAAGAACGCTCAAATCGGTTCATTTTTGAGGCCGGAAAAAAATAAAATAGGAATCACTAAAAATGCAAATATATCGGAAGTACTGTGCGTAATCCGAATTCCGATTAAACAGGGTGTTAGGTCTTGCCGAGACAAACATTTCAGTTCAAGAAATTTGAAAAAAGGTTGAGAATTGAGGGAGTTATGGTCATTTTTGTAAATGACCACAGACGGACACACGGACACACAGACACACGGACACACAGACACTTGTTCAGGAAGTGATTCTGAGTAAATGTGTATAAGAAAAAGTTTTTTCTGAAGCTCCGTTCCGATTCTCGATTTTAGGACGATCACAATACTTCCATTTACTCTGTAAATATGGAAGTAAAAACAGTGACCTACCTCAATAATATCATTATTACTGCCACACTACTCTCAACTCTTCACAATCCTCTGTGAAAAACAACAACAACGTCATTGGCAAAGCCTCAGGATCACCGACGGATAGGACTAGCGCTATTCTGTATGGCGGCTCGTGCACGAACTAGTAATGCACTAGATAGGTTGGCTCTTACGGTAGACTACGGTCTTAGTGGTAGTGTGATTTTTGAAGTATGAGTGTGCCAGCCAATGCCTCACCGTACGGTCCAGGTGCAGAGCATCTCAATGCACCACCGGTCGAATGCGATCGAATCTGCGGTCGAATGCGGTATAATCGAGGTTATCTTATCTTATCAGTTCGAAAACTGATATGATTTAGTAAAAATCGCGGTGTTTTTCTTCGGGGAAAATTTTTCTTCGGTAAAAATCGGTGTTAGGTATTCTTCTGTAAAAATGAATGACGTGAAGGTAGTTCAATTGAATTTTTGGTTCATTTTTCTTAAGAAATGAACCTTTGTAATCGGTCAGGAAAAAAAAAATTTTAACACCCCCTGAAAATTTGTTGGTTTACGTTTCAAGGGGTGTAGAATCCAAATCTGCAATAAAAATTTTTTGTCCGTCCGCCGTCCGCCGTCCGCCGTACGCCGTCCGCCGTCCGGGGTTTTTTAGGGGGAAGGAGTTATCGAAAAATTTTGAAATTTTAACCAAAAATCAAGTTCCGTATCTAGTTGGTCCTAACGTCTCGACAGAACCCTACCTTAATTTTAAGGCCAGTAAAACAGCTGTTGAAGAGATAAAAAATTCGTGCTTTTCTGGAAATTTGTAACATAGGCATGTGACGCATCATTTTCTATAGATTTTTCTATGCCTAATCGAATGAGACCATCGCCACGGCGGTAGCTCTAACCGTTTAGGAGTTATTGCAGTTTTAGTGAGACATTTTTGAGTTTTTTAAAATTTCTACAATTCTGAATAACTCAAAAACGACTAGAGCCACAAAAATCGTTTTCCACTCGTTGGAATCCCCACAAAAACTTCTGTCCTCCCGATATCTTCAATTTAAAGAATTTGGTCGCATTACACAAATCAGCAAAACAAAAATCGAAAAAATTTGAGAATTTGGCCTCGGTTCTTAGATACGGTTGATTGATCTACTTACGACCACTAGCCTATTACACCAACAAGGTGACGCACTCACACTACGACCAGTTGCGCTTGGCAACATGAAAGGGAGTCAGGCTTTAACAATGGTTCTGAGGCATTTTTAATTTCATTCATTATTCAGAGAATTTAATAATTATAGAATAATAACAACTAAATTCTGAGTTTAAGGAGTACCGATATATCGTGAAGTTTGTCTTAGCAATCGAAAAATGAACCCCTGTGCAAAATTTGCAGAGTTCTTCGGACATAGCGAAAACTAATCTGCACATGCCACTGATCTACTTAGCAGCGTTTTCTAAGTTTACTTCGGAGGAGAAAATAGCAATCCGGGTGGCCTCTACTCAACTGCACTGGAAGGACAGCTTTTACATGAAGGTAAAAGCTAAAAATCGCTTCACGACTCGGAAATGCAACAGACAATACTTAGGTACTTCAATTTCAACTTTTACAAAATAAGGTTTCTGAAAATTGATAGATGGTAATCATCTTAAAATTCCTCTGTTATCACAAGTGAACGTTTTTTGGTGTTCATTTTACAATAATGAGACGTGAAAGTGTGCAAAACTTTCCTATTAATTTGCATTTACTTAGTTGAAATTGATATTTGGCTGAGACCAACTGACTGTTTATGATAACTGTCGACTGAAAGCTTCAAACGAGATTTCTCAATCAATTCTGTTACCAGGCGCCTTCACACATGCACAATCTCATACTTGACTATGGGTTCATTCAAAAGAATAACTCACCGATAGAAGTGGTCGTATCACGTGTAATTATACTTATTACTTTCCAAATATTAACTGAATCAAAATAGTCACAATAGCTGATGGCATGTGAGAGTATCGAAAGCCAGAACGGAAGTGAGCAAAGCGCAGATGACGAGGTACGGATAGCACTATTCACATATGGTGCATCGTCATAGCTGCGAACTAGAGATGGCCTCAACTTGTATCACATGATTGAAGCCTAGCCGGAATATAGTCAAAGCGGCTATCCCAAGTGAAGTATCCAGTCCTCTAGGTAGGTACTTGTTGAAGTACTGAGCGTGATCTACCTTGTCCTGGAAACACTAGATTGAAGTTGTAATACACTGAGGCGTCATACTTTGAAGACTGTATTCCAACACTCCCTCCTCTTCAAAGTACACAACACAATGGAGTACAACTTCATATTCACATTATATCATCATGCACAATATTCAAAAATGCATTGAAGTTATGCTGATACACTCAAATATTCATAGCATCATTGTTCACAACTTTGATGTATCAGCTCACAAAAATTTACTTGATATTCACATCTGATTCTGTATTCGAATTTCAGAATCAGTCAAGTAGACGAATAAAATGTATCAAAACGAAAACACCTTTTACTGTTTGAGTCGAACAGCGTAAGATTGTCTTTAGAAAGCAGAAGCTGAAGTGAACACTTGAATTTTGAATTTTAAGCTTGTCAATTCCAAGGATCTGCAATAAGTTAAGAAAAAGAGTTAAAGTCAACCAGCAATGCTTCTCTGAATTTTACAAATTTTTCCAAAGGAAGTGCTTTCGTAAGACAATCTGCAATCATGTTTTCTGTTGATACCCATTCAATATGCACATTTTTCTCTTTAAACATTTCATGTACATAATGCATACACAGTTTAACCACATTCAGTGTTCGTGAATCATTTGTCATTGCAACGGCTATTGCAGGAGCACAATCACATCTCAATGTCGGTATCATGTCAAGGCCCATCAAGAATTTGCACAGACAACGAATACTCGTTAATTCTTTACAAGCCTCCGACATTGCTATGTATTCTGCCTCGCAAGTGGAAAGCGCAACGTGGGCTTGTTTCTTCGACTTCCACGAAACGAGGTCACCAAATAGTTTTACCGATACCCCGTAGTCGAACGCCCATTTACGGATCTGGTCCCCAGAGACGAATCAGAATATGCCACAATGTCCTCAGTTTCACCTGAGAACAATATTCCATAGTTCATAGTGCCTTTGAGATACTTCAATATTTTCAAAACGCATTTCCAGTCGGATTCTGTATAGCCGACCTGTTTCCTACTCATAAAGTTGACAGCAAACGAAATATCTGGCCTCGTTCCATTTTGGATATACAAAAGAGAGCCGATGACTTCCCGATATGGGACAACTGGAGACGAATCCTGTTCCTGAGTCAATTTCAACTGAGGGTTCAAGGTACAATTCGCAGGTGACATAGGCACCTGACTCACTTCACTCTCAACCGGAAGGAACTGGTCAAGTAACTTTTGGATTGCCTTTTTCTGATGAATGAACATTCGTTTTTCAGATTCATTCCGAACAATCTCAAAACCCAAAAATTTCTTCGGAGGACCTAGATTCTTAATTTTAATTTCCTCTTTAAGGCCACGAATCACATCAAGGGCCTTGTCATCATCATTGGATGCCAGAAGGCAATCGTCAACATAGAGGATCAACAACGCGTACTTGGTACCCTGCCGCCCTCTAAAGACGCAAGTCTGAAAGGGGTACACCTCAAAGCCAAGTTTTTGCAGAACACTACTGAACTTTTTGTACCACAAGTTAGGTGAGACTTTCAAACCATAAAGGGATCTCTTGAGACTACACACGTGCGTATCCTTTAGATCTTGGGGGACTTCCGTCAGTTCCACAACCCCTTCCGGCACGTACATATACACAGGTTTCTCAAGAGTTCCATGCAGGAAAGCAGTGATTACATCGAGCTGATAAAGATGTAAACCGAGCCTATTAACTACTGACAGAAAGAGTCGGACATCACCAAACCGAGCAACTAGAGCAAACATCTCGGAAATTAGGTATTCATTCCTATCCGCAAAACCTTTGATCACAAGACTTTGATCACAGTTAAAATGTCATTGGTGAACTTGACGTATTTCAGTTCGGGTAGAAACCTTTTGGCGGCCTCCAGATACTGTTTCGAGGCGTGATTCAAACGTAAATGCCAAAAGATTCCTGAATTTTGCAATGGACTGAACATAGTTTCTAAATTTTTATGATCAAACTGCGAAATTTTGAGGTCAAGGTTGTCCACTTTATCCTTGTTCACAATACTATCTGACGTCTCAGTCTCTCTCCCTCCCAGGCTTGTAGCCTCTGCATTAGTCTGATCTTTGATGGAGGACCCAGGTCTCCCTCCCACTTTTTCAGAGCTACAAGGCTGATCCTGAGACGTAACAAGGATCGAATCAAATTTTGGCCTTTTCGAGTCATAAGTAGCAGTCGCATTCCCAATTCTTTTGAAAGGAGTAGGAGCAATATCTAGGTCAATCCACCAAAGATTATTCTGAAAGTACCCACTTTTTATGATTTCTCCAGAAGTATTCACAAAATCAACTTTGTCTTTAGAAAACACAACTCTGAGACCAGCCTGGGTAATTTTTCGAACGGAAAAGAGATTTGAGGCAAGACCTGGCGTGTACAGAACATCTCTGAGCGTAGAACATCGCCATTTATTGACAAAATTTATTTCGCCACTGTAACCAACTGTCATCACTATTTGCACATTTAAAAACTGGTTTTGGGCAATTGTCTGAAATTTGTCAAATGTTCTCAAGACGATGTCAGATGTTCGGTACACCCCGTGTCCACAATAGCGGTAAAACAATGTTTTTCAGACAGTCGACCAGCAAACTCACCTGTCTCTCTCAGCAAATTTGTTTCGCTGATCAGACGCTCCTCCTCGCCGCCAAGCGTGACCCACACATTTTCCGTGTCCGGAAGATCAGACGGTCCGGCAATAGCAAAAATTGCGTCCGGACTGGATTTGAATTTTTCGGATAAAATTTTGGCCTTTTTCATGGGCATTTTGACCAATTTAGGCTTTTGTTCAAAATGTTTGTTCGAAACGGATTTTAGGGCCGGCGAAGATTTGGAGGGCATGGGGCAGTTTGCAGCTAAGTGTTGGTCAGATTTTCTGCAATTGAAACATATTTTCTTTGCCCTAAAGCAAAAGCTGTTCGTATGGCCTGCAGTTTTGCAGTAGACACAAAAGCGCCGCTTTGCAATTTTCGAACGGGCAAACATATTTTCCCTTGCAGGCAGGTTTTTCCCAGGAATGACGCCCTTGCTCCCTCTACCTCCTTTCACTTCACCTCGACCCCGCGTAGGCACAGGCTTTTTCGGAACGATGCTGAGAGACGAACCACCCATAGAAACGTCCTGAAACCCGCGAATCTGCTCCTCGAGGAGCATGTCACGCATTTCCGCCATGCTGAATTTAAATTCATGCAGTTCTGCTTTAGAATACGTGACAGTTCCCTCGATAGCAGACTCGAAGATCAACTTAACGTACTCTGGTGTCAGCATTTCCGGGTTCAAGCAGACGATTTTCTTCCTTGTATCATCAAATTTTGCAAGGAAGTCGATCGCCTTTTCGGATTGGGGGTCGAAGCAAATTGAATTGAAATCATGAATCAGCCTTTTGAGCTGGAATGCCGAAGAAGGATCGCACGCTTTTTGCAATTTATCCAAGATATCTTTGGGGCAGGACAGATCCTGGATCAGGTCCTGAAAATATGGCGAAAGGGATTCAGAAATAAACCAGCGTGCTTTCCTTTCGGCAATTCCTAACTCGTTGTTCGAAAAGGCCGGAGGTATTTTTTCGGACGGGTCTATCAAAAAGGCACACTCCTGGGTTTCAATCTGACCCACAATGCTTCTCTTCCAGTACTTGAACTGCTCCTCGCTTTCAAGTTTCTGATCAAGCGGTCGAAATTTAACCGCATCAATTTTTCTGGTCCTGTATTGCTCGTCTCTTAAACTTGACGTTTGAGCCTGTTCATAAGGACGCAGAAAAAGATTCGAATTGCGAGGAGGAGCAGTTGAAGGCTCTGGTTGAGAAACATTGGAGCATCGTTTAAACTCTTATCGACCTCCATAGGGGCACCAACCTGCATGGATTCTAAATTTTGCAAATTTTGATCGAAATTTTGATTGAGGGAGGAAGTTTGGACACATGTCTGATCTCCAGGCCTGCTATGGACTTGCTGGGTCAGCTCATTATACTTGCGGTCCAAGTCCGACAGCTTTGTGGAGATTTTGTCAAAACTCGATTCCATTTGCTGCTTAAGTTCCTCAATGTATCGTGAAAATACTTCCTCCGAGGTCTTTGCAGCTTGAAGACGAAGATTTTCAGTATCCGGATCTCTTAGGGCCGCAGACTCATCAAACATTTGTCTGGCCAATTCTCCATCCAGAGATATATCGTCTCCATCCGAAAAGTCTCCATTAGGACGATTCATTTTATGCCCAGTATGTGCGTACGGCAAATCGAATTTGTCAAAGACCTGGAATTTTCCAAATGTTAGTCGAAAGTCTACATAGATTCAAATATACTGATTGCCTATAATTTTGTTTGAGTCTGATTTCGAAAACAAAATTCATAAACTATAGGCAGCTTCCGTCCTGGTCTGGCTCATCAATCAATAGTCATCATAGTCATCTGCAAACTCGCAAGTTATTAGGCAAACAATATACGAGACTCAGTGAAAATGTGCATTTCAAAAAGGTGCACAAGCGCCAAGACAGACTGGTAACTAAACTGTTCGAAAAATATCGAAGATAAAAAGGGTGTGCACTGGTAAGGCTTTTGAGGCCGACATCCGATTTGCGTTCGTCCCGACTTGCAAACAACGATCTCTGTCCTAGTCGGTTATGTCTTTGTTTTTCTCATAAACAAAAATTAATTTATTAAATTTTCACATTTATCAAAACCATTCTCCAATTTTTGCAAACTGTAAGCCAAGGATTTGACCTAAGACATGTGTTATCCCAATACGCCCCACCATCACAGTAGGTATGTAACGGGCATGCCTGGATGTCTATCCCCGCTTCAGAAAAGAAGATGGACTCGATCTAGGAACAGTCCCAACATTGATTTTAGTCAAATCTTAGCCTTTTGACAGGTTTCTCTCTCTGGTGACTTTAGTTTAGACGCTGCGTTTCTCTGCGCCGGATATTCTATTCACACAGCACGGTCTTTAACTCCGAGGAGCTTGGCCCGATTCGAACATCCTCAGTTAGGTACGGCCCATTATAGATTCTGGTATATACACATCCGATTCAAATTATCCATAATCGGTACACAGAATCCGGGTACCCTATGCGCCGAACAGTATTCAAACTGTGCACCATCGGTCTTAGTCAAAGTATTCGAATAAATTTGTGCACCCCTAGACCGATCTTTGTTCGACTCGGGCTAGTGTAACCAACTCTGTCACTATCTCGTACCTAGGCGCCCGAACGTCCTGTTGGGATCAGAACGAACAGACTTCGCCATTGCGCAGGAGACAGAGAAACTTAGGTACCGGTTCACATTAATTTGGTACTTTCAAATGCAAGCTAGTCGTAACCAAATAAAGTCACCAACTACTCATAACGGCACATTTCGGAACCAAACTTCCCAAAACAGAAACTTCCTTACACGACGTAGGTCTCCGGCGTTCTGGATCGACACCTATTAACCACGGGAGGGATAATCTAGCTCGAAATAAAAAATAATAGAACGAAGAAACTGCAACCTATTCGAATTTTAACATCCGTCAGCGCGAACCGAACGTAAACACAAACAAAGCTATCACTGATAACTATCAGCTGCCGGTAACTAGTTATCAAAAGTCTCCGCACATAAATGTGAAAGACACCAACGACGTCTCCGCAGCGATCTACTAGACAGAGATTGGGGGCAGACCAAAATCGACAAATGGTGAGAGAGAAACTTAGTCAAAGCTTAGAAAATCAAAACGATCGTGTTCGTTATTGGGCTTTTTAATGGGATCTCGGATTAATATTCAAACTCGTTAAAAAGCATAAGTTAGTCAGGATCCTACGATATCGTGTCGACTGAAAGCTTCAAACGAGATTTCTCAATCAATTCTGTTACCAGGCGCCTTCACACATGCACAATCTCATACTTGACTATGGGTTCATTCAAAAGAATAACTCACCGATAGAAGTGGTCGTATCACGTGTAATTATACTTATTACTTTCCAAATATTAACTGAATCAAAATAGTCACAATAGCTGATGGCATGTGAGAGTATCGAAAGCCAGAACGGAAGTGAGCAAAGCGCAGATGACGAGGTACGGATAGCACTATTCACATATGGTGCATCGTCATAGCTGCGAACTAGAGATGGCCTCAACTTGTATCACATGATTGAAGCCTAGCCGGAATATAGTCAAAGCGGCTATCCCAAGTGAAGTATCCAGTCCTCTAGGTAGGTACTTGTTGAAGTACTGAGCGTGATCTACCTTGTCCTGGAAACACTAGATTGAAGTTGTAATACACTGAGGCGTCATACTTTGAAGACTGTATTCCAACAATAACATATTCCCTTCGCGATTGTTCCATGATATATAATCTTATGGCCTAAGTGCGCCCCCTGGGTTAAGGGCAGGAGCCGCCACTGGATCCCACGGTATTCGATAAGAATATTGGAAGTATCGAAAGCTTAGTATCGATACCAGTAAATATCGGAAGTAACGAAACGTCACATATGCTGCGGAAGTGTGACGTCATGCCCTGGTTAGGGGCACTCTCTTCACATGTGCGTTTTTCAGGTACCTGGTAAAGTTAGCTAGTTAGCAGCCAATCAGATATCAGTACGCAGGACGCAGCGAAAAACGCAAATGTGAATAAAGCTTTAGACTGCAAAAACAGTGAGGGTGGCCAAAGTAACGAAAGCGCCTGCATACGCGTTCCACTGGGAGGCGAAAGCAAACGTGAGTCAGGACGCACGAACCAAGCGCCGAGCGCAGCAACCAAGGAAAGGAACAACATCAATTGAACTCCACGGTTGTCGCTCCAACCTGATACTGGCTGTCACAACCTCAGTCTCAACCAGGGGCGGCTCCTGGCAGGAGCAGAGGAGCATGTGCACCCCCTGGCCAAAATGAGAAAGAAACCAGTGGTGCGTAGATAACACACAATACTTCCATATTTTGGAACGTAAAATTATGACGCAATTTGATCATATTTTGACTGCTTTCAAGGGTGTTTATGTCAAAAACATCAAAAAATTCACTTTTCAAATTTCAAAATTCGCCCAAAATCAAAAAACGCCAGTTTTTCGGAACATAAAAAATATCCACATATTCTGCAAGGTAAAACAAAGATTTTAAGACCAAGAACGCTCAAATCGGTTCATTTTTGTGACTGGAAAAAAATAAAATAGAAAACACTAAAAATGCAAATAGATCGGAGGTACTGTGCGTTGTCCAAATTTCAATTAAACAGGGTGTTAGGTCTTGCCGAGACAAACATTTCAGTTCAAGAAATTTGAAAAAAGGTTGAAAATTGTGGGAGTTATGGTCATTTTTACTTCCATATTTACAGAGTAAATGGAAGTATTGTGATCGTCCTAAAATCGAGAATCGGAACGGAGCTTCAGAAAAAACTTTTTCTTATACACATTTACTCAGAATCACTTCCTGAACAAGTGTCTGTGTGTCCGTTACGTCCGTTACGTCCGTCTGTCCGTCTGTCCGTCTGTCTGTCTGTCCGTCTGTCCGTCTGTCCGTCTGTGGTCATTTACAACCAGTGGTGCGTAGATAACACACAATACTTCCATATTTTGAAACGTAAAATTGTGACACAATTTGATCATATTTTGACTGCTTTTAAGGGTGTTTAGGCCAAAAATATCAAAAAATTCATTATTAAAATTTTAAAATTTGCCCAAAATGAAAAACCGCCACATTTTCGGAATGTAAAAAATATCCACATATTCTGCAAGGTAAAACAAAGATTTTAAGACCAAGAACGCTCAAATCGGTTCATTTTTGTGGCCGGAAAAAAATAAAATAGAAAACACTAAAAATGCAAATATATCGGAAGTACTGTGCGTTATCCGAATTCCGATTAAACAGGGCGTTAGGTCTTGCCGAGACAAACATTTCAGTTCAAGAAATTTGAAAAAAGGTTGAGAAATGAGGGAGTTATGGCCATTTTTGTAAATGACCACAGACGGACAGACGGACAGACGGACAGACGGACGTAATGGACGTAACGGACGTAACGGACACACAGACACTTGTTCGGGAAGTGATTCTGAGTAAATGTGTATAAGAAAAAGTTTTTTCTGAAGCTCCGTTCCGATTCTCGATTTTAGGACGATCACAATACTTCCATTTACTCTGTAAATATGGAAGTAAAAATGACCGTAGCTCCCTCAATTCTCAACCTTTTTTCAAATTTCTTGAACTGAAATGTTTGTCTCGGCAAGACCTAACACCCTGTTTAATCGGAATTCGGATAACGCACAGTACTTCCGAGATATTTGCATTTTTAGTGTTTTCTGTTTTATTTTTTTCCGGCCGCAAAAATGAACCGATTTGAGCGTTCTTGGTCTTAAAATCTTTGTTTTACCTTGCAGAATATGTGGATATTTTTTACATTCCAAAAATGTAGCGTTTTTCCATTTTGGGCGAATTTTAAAATTTTAATACTGAATTTTTTGATATTTTTGACCTTAACACCCTTAAAAGCAGTCAAAATATGATCAAATTGTGTCACAATTTTACGTTTCAAAATATGGAAGTATTGTGTGTTATCTACGCACCACTGGTTGTAAATGACCACAGACGGACTAACAGACACACGGACACACAGACACTTGTTCAGGAAGTGATTCTGAGTAAATGTGTATAAGAAAAAGTTTTTTCTGAAGCTCCGTTCCGATTCTCGATTTTAGGACGATCACAATACTTCCATTTACTCTGTAAATATGGAAGTAAAAAACAGTGACCTACCTTAATAATAACATTATTACTGCCACACTACTCTCAACTCTTCACTATTAATCCTCTCTGAAAAACAACAACAACGTCATTGGCAAAGCCACCGACGGATAGGAGGAGGTTCGCTATACTAGCGCTAAACTGTATGACGGCTCGTGCACGAACTAGTAATGCACGAGATAGATTGGCGCTTACGGTAGACTACGGTCTTAGTGGTAGTATGTTTTTTGAAGTGTGTTAGTGAGCCAGCCAATGCCTCACCGTACCGTCCAGGCGCAAATTTACTGTCTGCTCCGCCGGTCGAATGTGATCTAATGCGATCGAATCTGCGGTCTAATCGAGGTTATCTTATCTTATCAGTTCGAAAACTGATATGATTTAGTAAAAATCGCGGTGTTTTTCTTCTGTGGCATGATAAAAATGAGTGACGTGAAGGTAGTTCAATTGAATTTTTCTAAGTTTACTTTGGAGGAGAAAATAGCAATCCGGGAACCCGACCGCTACTCACCTGCACTGGAAGGACTTTTACTGAAGGTAAAAGCTAAAAATCGCTCCACGTCTCGGAAATACAACCGACAATACTTAGGTACTTCAATTTCAACTTTTACAAAATAGGGTTTCTGAAAATTGATAGATGGTAATCATCTCAAAATTCCTCTGTTATTACTAGTGAACGTTTTTTGGTGTTCATTTTGTAATAATGAGACGTGAAAGTGTGCAAAACTTTCCTATTAATTTGCATTTACTTAGTTGAAATTGATATTTGGCTGAGAAAAGCACACTGTTTATGATAACATATTCCCTTCGCGATTGTTCCATAATATATTATCTTATGGCCTAAGTGCATCCCCTGGGTTTAAGGGCAGGAGTCGCCACTGGTCTCAACCCTCTGTGATACTTTGTCACATCATCGGACTCAGGGTCTTTTCGATGAGGCCAACCCTGGGCTTGTTACGCCGCTTGGCAAATTCACCCGATAACATGGCTTGAATTTGTTTGGCGTGAGTAGTTACTCGCCCAGGACTGTCCATGGTTGGCCTCATCTAACAGACCCAATGTCTAAGGTGACCAGACGTCCTGTTTTGAATAGGAGAGAGGACTGTTTTCGCGTGGAATGTCCTGTTGTCCTGTAGGGACCCGCTTCTGTCCTGTGTTAGGCAACTACAAGCTTGTTCAATATTTTGGTTCATTTTTCTTAAGAAATGAACCTTTGTAATCGGTCAGGAAAATTTTTTTTCTAACACCCCCTGAAAATTTGTTGGTTTACGTTTCAAAGGGTGTAGAATCCGAATCTGCAATAAAAATTTGTTGTCCGTCCGCCGTTTTTTGTCCGGGGTTTTTCAGGGGGAAGGAGTTGTCGTAAATTTTGAAATTTTCACCGAAAATTAGGTTCCGTTTGTAGTAGGTCGTAACGTTTCGACAGAACCTTACCTTAACTTTAAGGCCAGTAAAACAGCTGTTGAAGTGGGAAAAAATTCGTTTTTTTAAGGAAATTGCAACATAGGCATGTGAGGTATCATTTTATACAGATTTCTTGATGCTGAAACGAAGGAGACCATCGCCACGCCGGTATCTTTACCGTTTAGGATTTATTGCAGTTTTATTGAGACATTTTGAAATGTCTCTTCAAGAAGAGTTTTCCTTCAAAACTGCATTCATCCACTTTCGAGTTTTGTCGATATCGATTTTATTTTTCGATTTCGATTCATAGCAGCTTTTGTACCAATAAGCGATCGAAAATCGAATAAACGAAATCGATATCGGCAAAACTCGAAAGTGGATGAATGCAGTTTTGGAGAAAAACTCTTCATTTTTGAGTTTTTTAACATTTCTACAATTCTTAATAACTCGCAAACCACCAGAGCCACAAAATTCGTTTTCCACTCGTTGGAATCCCGGATCATGACATAACGCACCTCGAGAATGAAAGGGGCACAACTGCAAGGCATTTCAGGTTAGAGTTGTGCCCCTTTCATTCTCGAGTCAACCATCGTTAATAGGAATCAAGATAGGAATAATAAGAGTTATGCTATGATAACGGCCACATTTTGGAGTTATGCCAAGATAGTTCCGTTCCTAGGAATCAGTTTTTTGTCTTTCCTGAAAATTGGAAAAAATTGTCTTATGTCATGATGCCGTGTAACCGACGAAATACATATTTATGAATATGAAACTAGAGTGTCCTGTGTGTGAGTTTTGAAGGTTTTGAAATCTAGTCACCTTACCTATGTCACATCATGGGACTTCAGGGGCCGTCACAACATATCTACTACTTTTCGAAACTGACCCTCGTCAAGATCCAGGTACAGACCAGGTCCTGATCCTGAGCTGGTGCTTGGTCAACTTGCCGCTTTTCCGTCAAAAAATAAAACTTTCGAAACCGAAAAATGTCTCTTCGAGGCTCCATACCGAATTTCAGCATCGCACGACCAACGGTATTGAAATTACCGCCATGGGCTCCTCGGCTGATCAGATAGTCCGGGGAATGTATTCCATCTTGCTCTTGAGGCGTAATCCGATTACTCCAATTTCTTTCCTGTAATCTGATTAATTTCGAGTAATCTGACTATACTTTTATCTTTCACTGACTATACCAATTACTTTCAAGTAATCCGATTACAATTGCTCCATTACTTTTATGTACCTACTTAATGGCAATCGAAACTGGTCATTACATTTTTCGATCACTTGTGATGGGTAATGCCCAGGTCCGATTACTCTTTACAATGTAATGCGCAAGTTACATTGCGATTACTGTTACATCTCAGTAATCGGAAAAGTAATGGCCATTACCATTAAAGTGGAAAATTGTAATGGGTAATTACCATCACATTTTCTCATAGCGAAAAATGTGATTACATTAGTAATCATTACGCGCAGCAATGATTACTTAACAACTCTGCTCTTGTAGGACGAATAACATTGGTTTGGACATTGGGTTTCGGCATTTGTTATGTAGGTACCAATTTTACGGAGACTACCTGCCTTTTACTGAAACCTACTTCCGCGGTAGCGTTTCCACTCCGAGAAAAAAAGTTCCCCTGACCAGGAATAATTTTTCCCCCCTTTCCCCTCGAATTTTTCTCGAATTCCCTCAATTAGGTATTCCCGCTTGATCCGTCTGGCATCACTAATGCTAGGATCAAAACGGGAAATAATTTAGCTCAGTCAGGAATAAAGATAGTTAAATTTGTTGGAATTGGAAAAAAATCGAAACTTCGAGGGCATTTTAACGATGGATATCTAATCAATTAATTTTATGTAGGTAGCAAGCAAATTGTGCAAGTAGATAGCCAACGAGCTACTAATCTCACATCATGTTGCAAAATATACTATTTATTAGCTTTAATGACAACGTGAATTAACTTTCATGAAATCATTAATGCAAATTCATGCCTTTGTTACAGATGGCAAAATGTATGAGGATGAGGATGCTCTCATGTCCCCTTGTGATGAACCTCAAGGTAAGCTACCTACACACAAAATATTTATAAATCCGTTTGATTTTCGTTAAAATTAGTCTGATCGTAATCCTTCTTCGGCCCAGTGCGTTGGCCGGTCTCTTCCATATTGTGGGACCCGCAATGAGCTAGGTTTTGAATCAATATGTTTACCCAAAATTGGTGTATCCTCTTCAAACGACATATTGTGTGTTATCTACGCTTCACTGGTTGTAAATGACCACAGACGGACACGCAGACACTAAGAGTGCAACAAGTCTTGTTGGGGAAGTGATTCTCAGTAATTGTGTATGAGTAAACGTTTTTTTCTGAAGCTCCGTTCCGATTTTCGATTTTAGGACGATTCCAATACTTCCATTCACTCTGTAAATATGGAAGTAAAAACTGTCGTTGGTCAATGACAGCCACTTAGCAGCTGTTCGTGATACAGAAGAAGAGGGAACGATAAGCAGAGAGAAATTAGGAGATGTATCAAATCCTAACGCTTGAACAATAAGAGCAGAACTCAGGGAGGCTGATTTCCGAAAATGGACTTCATTACCACCAAGAGGAATTGGAGTTCAATGGTATAAGGGTGAACTCAAACTACGGGCCATTTTCAGTGGGCAAAGTTTTCAAAAATGCATCTTGTCTAAGGACGTCACAAAAATTTGTGGCGATTTTTATCCCATCTAAGGTTGAGAAAATGCACCTGACACAAATCAAACTCCATTTTTAAGCTTAAAATTTCGAATTTTGGGCACACGGTAATTACCAATACTGACATGGTGATTACTCGTAGCTCCTTGTTGATTACACCTAGGGCCGTATTCACAACACTTCCTAGGCATAAGGAGCCGCTCGATGCGCAAGCACTTCGTTTGCACATTTCATTGGTCAATTTCAAAAAAACAAACATTCCGTTTCCATAAAACTCGCAAGGTATGGAGACGATCACAGCAACTTAGGTACTGTCAATCGCAACCTCGATTTTCGAGGTCCCAATTTCAAGGTTGCTCACTTTGGAATGTTTTTTTGAATGAATTGGTAATCTCAATCTAATTACTAACCTACCTATCTTACGCAAGGCGACAGTGGTGACATATTTCAAGAATAACGCAATAGGGAAATAACAGAACCAGCAGTAACAGGATTGTTAACTCGTGTATTGAACAAAAAAAATGTTAGTAGGAACTAATCATGTTGCAGAAAAGGCACATCAATCTCACGAATTTGTTTCAATATCACAAAGTCCTGGTTGGAAGTCATCAAACATACATAATAATTATTCTTTTTTAGACATCGTCGTTGCCGAGACAGTACCTATATTTTTGGTAACTAATGTGGCTACGACCCTTCTTGCGAGCTTATTACCCAACGTTACAAAACGAAAATGCTGGATATCCATCCAAGGTTTTGTCTTATGAATCTTAATCAGTCTATTTCACGTTTCATTCAGTTCTTAGGGCCGTATTCACAACACTTCCTAGGCATAAGGAGCCGCTCGATGCGCCAGCACTTCCTCTGCACATTAAATGAAATTTTCATTGGTCAATTTCGAAAAAACAAACATTCTGTTTCCATAAAACTCGCATGGTATGGAGACGATCACAGCAACTTAGGTAGGTACTGTCAATCGCAACCTCGATTTTCGAGGTCCCGATTTCAAGGTTGCTCACTTTGGAATGTTTTTTTTTTTTTTTGAAATTGACCAATGAAATGTGCAAAGGAAGTGCTGGCGCATCGAGCGCCAAAATCAAAATTAGAAACTTTCAGGAAAAACCAACCGAAACAGCTCAATGCCACGGACAGACACACAGACCCTATTCTCTGATTGGCTGATCCTATGGATATGTTCACTTTGGCGCACCTGCATCAATGTTTGTTATTATTCATCTATGGAACCTTATTTCTAAGAAGAATTTTCAATGAATTCGCACGTAAAAATCACCAAAGAATCGGTCTGACCAGACGGTCTGTGGGATGAGAAGGAGAACGGTCTGACGTGTGATACGGGCTTTAATGCTGACTTGAAGCCCTCCACGACCTGTGTTGAACCCCTCAAGTCCTCTTTTGAAGCCCCTCCACGTCCCATTTTGATAACCTTCCACGGTAATTCACATGGTAAGAATGAAATTACCATGGCTTTTATTCGTACCTATTTATTCCACATGAATTACACATTTCTGTGCACGTGAATTACATTTGCAACTTTCAAATGAAATAACTAGATTCTAATTAATCCTAGAATAAATTATAAATACACGCTCTAAACAGCTGTTCAAGCTCTTCAACATAATAAAAGAGAAGAAGTAATATTTTGAAAATTGTGGAAGTTATAACATGCCATGGTAATTACAAGAGAAAAGTCACTCGCCTGACTGAGAACCTTTGATGTGGGCTGTATCTTCTAAACTGAAAGAAGCCGGTCTGGAGCAGGTATCGTGAGCTCAAGCAGGGTTGCCACCTTACACAAGTTACAAGATGGGTTCGTAATATCCAACTTTTCGTGTCAAAATATCCCATTTGATTATTTTGCACGGTAATTACTTCTTTTTTTGGGACAAACATTGTTGACCCCTCTACACTCCCAGATTTGGTTAATTGGAGACTTTCTCATGATTTCTGATCATTCCACTCATCTACTTGAACAATATTTTTTTCTCCTCCCTGAACATTGGCATTAGAATGCCAAAGGACAACTTTGAAATCCAAAATCGAATTTTGGGACAGCCACGGTAATTACATTTTGTCACTTAGCATGCCTAAAATGTACATAATTATTGTAATTTGACCTAATTCAACAATTGTTTCTTCAAGATGAGAGTCTCTTCTTTGATTTGAGACAAAGAAGTTTGGGATAACACGCTTTGGTAGCCATAAACCATGCCCGGACTTGATTATTGCCCATAGTTTGAGAATCACCCATAAATCATATCCCCAAGTAAATAGCTGGGTATCAAAGAAGGAGAGTGAATGGACCAATGGTATCAAGGCATCAAAGAATTCTATGGCAAATCGTGCGGCAGATGGTCGAAGTGAGGGCAATCGCCGTTGTAGGTATCCATCCTGCAACGAGACTAACAATATTGAAACGCTGCCTCATATTCAAGGTGCTTGTCCTAAGACAGAAGTTTTAAGGAATTCGGCACATCACAAAATTCGGAAATGCATTGCTTCGGAAATGCGTAACACGCTAGGGCCACTCGACCCGGTGGACGATAATGAAAACAGAACACGATGGGGCCAATGAGCGAGGCAACGTTAGGGCCAAAGGTTCACTTCGTCATCAAGGTCCTGCAAGAAATACAGGCTGAAACATTGCTGAAAATTAAAAGTATTCAGAAAGGATCGGTAAACCCTCTTCGTAAATCCCATGTGGAAGAAATACAGTTTTTGGTTGAGGCATGGGAGGAGTACCAGGCCGATGAAAATGCCGTTAAATACGTTGGTCGAACCGGCCAGAAAACTGCCGTCAATTAGTGTAGAGACGTTCCATCATTTTCCTGTTTTAATTATTTTTGATCACTGACGACCCAATGACATGGCAAAGACACAAATTTTTAACCACACCTACGACACACGTCATTTGAGACGAGCGTAGGCAGTCCTAAGTCTGTGGAAGTTGGGAAGGAAAATTTGTGGCCCTAAAGTGTCGTTACTTTGAACTAGCCTTGGCCCCAACGTGTTCCATTCATTGGCCCTAACGTGCTGCGTTCCAAGCCACCTTGGCCCTAACGTGCTGCAGCCTTGCTGATTTATTCAGGGCCAAAGGCCTTGAGGTATACGAAGAGGTCCATATCGATACTACCATAGATAACCAAACTAGACATCGAAGAGCAGATATCTTGGCAATAGACAGACAGAGGAATGAAGGGCTCATCGTAGATCCAACCATCAGGTGGGAAACAAATGCCGTAGATCAAGATAAGGCTGTCGACGCGGAGAAAAATTCTGTTTACGAACTGTGCTTACCAAATCTAATGACAAAATATGAAGTAAACTCGTGGAAAGTGATCGGTCTATGGTTGGGTGCTCGAGGAACAGCTTCACCCTCTCTTGTCAACATATTCAGGGAACAAGGGTTTCCAAAGTCGAACCTCATATCATTATGCCTGACAGTTCTGAAGGAAATGTTTGGTATAATAAAGTATTTTTTATACACCTAAAAATGGGAACTTCCAGCCACTGAAACTTACGACTCGCCGCAATTCCCGGGCGCTTCCACGGAGACAAGACCATCAATAAAAGAACATGTACCAAACTCACTAAATTGCAAACGAGGCGGTCAGGTTAAAAGGGGTCACGACCAAATACAAGACTCAGTGGCAGCCATGGCAAAACTCGCATGGAGAGGGGTGACAGTGGAGCCCATTATGCAGGAAGGTGATGACGGGCTTCCAGGCCTACTCGCGGACATTCAGGTGCACGGGGTTTGGGATAGGGAGAGAGCGTCGTTCTTCGATACCCGCGTTATAAACGCAGACGCCTTCTCCTATTCCTCCCGTCAGTGGCCCGAGATCGCCGAATCAGCCGCCGTCGAAAAGCACAGAAACTACGATCAGGCTGCCGAAAACCTGCACTCCTCGTTTTCGCCTCTGATATGTTCCTGCGAAGGAGTACTACACCGTGAGTTCACCGCTCTTCAACGAGCCTTAATTTCGGTCCTTGCCGAAAAATGGGAAAAGCCAAAATCCCAAACTGTTGGATGGGTTCCAGCGAACCCAAATTTGGATATTTATATCGATCATCATCAGGAGCAGGGGCGGCTCCTGGCAGGAGCAGAGGAGCATGTGCACCCCCTGGCCAAAATGAGAAAGAAAAAAACAGTGACCTATCTTAATAATATCATTATCACTGCCACACTATTCTTAACTCTTCACAATCCTCTCTAAAAAACAACAACAACGTCATTGGCAAAGCCTCAGCATCACCGACGGATAGGACTAGCGCTATACTGTATGGCGGCTCGTGCACGAACTAGTAATGCACTAGATAGGTTTTAGTGGTCGTGTATTTCTGGAAGTGTATGAGTGAGCCAGCCAATGCCTCACCGTACCGTCCAGGTGCACATTTTCTGTCTGCTCCGCCGGTCGAATGCGATCGAATCTGCGGTCGAATGCGGTCTAATCGAGATAATCTTATCTTATCAGTTCGAAAACTGATATGATTTAGTAAAAATCGCGGTGTTTTTCTTCTGTGGCATGATAAAAATGAGTGACGTGAAGGTGGTTCAATTGAATTTTTCTAAGTTTACTTTGGAGGAGAAAATAGCAATCCGGGAACCCGACCGCTACTCACCTGCACTGGAAGGACTTTTACTGAAGGTAAAAGCTAAAAATCGCTCCACGTCTCGGAAATACAACCGACAATACTTAGGTACTTCAATTTCAACTTTTACAAAATAGGGTTTCTGAAAATTGATAGATGGTAATCATCTCAAAATTCCTCTGTTATTACTAGTGAACGTTTTTTGGTGTTCATTTTGTAATAATGAGACGTGAAAGTGTGCAAAACTTTCCTATTAATTTGCATTTACTTAGTTGAAATTGATATTTGGCTGAGACCAACTGACTGTTTATGATAACATATTCCCTTCGCGATTGTTCCATAATATAATATATTATTATCTATATTATAGATCTAGATAATATTATTATCTTATGGCCTAAGTGCACCCCCTGGGTTTAAGGGCAGGAGCCGCCACCGATCAGGAGCCTGAACTGGATGAATCACGATGAAGACTTGGGTCTTGAAGACGGAGCCCCGCTCCCACTCCTGCCAAGGGAGAAGAGTGAGTACTGCGTTCCCTCGGAAAAAAACAAATCAATGATGACTCCAACAAGCAAGAAGGAAACCCCCGGCACATTTGTTCAAATAAAAAGTTTTTGTTTGTTGTTTTTCAACCAAACTGTCTACATTGCATGTAATCAAGAGAAATGGCGTACGGCGGACGGACAAAAACTTTTTTGCAGATTCGGATTCTAGCTCCCTTCAAACGTAAACCAACAAATTTTCAGGGGGTGTTAAATTTCTACTTCCATATTTACAGAGTAAATGGAAGTATTGTGATCGTCCTCAAATCGAGAATCGGAACGGAGCTTCAGAAAAAACTTTTTCTTATCCACATTTACCCAGAATCACTTCCCGAACAATAGTTTACAAAAATGGCCAAAGCTCCCTCAATTCTCAACCTTTTTTCAAATTTCTTGAACTGAAATGTTTGTCTTGGCAAGAACTTACACCCTGTTTAATCGGAATTGGAATTACGCACAGTACTTCCGATATATTTGCTTAGTTTTGGTTAGTCAAAATTTGCTTAGTGAATTTTTTGATATTTTTGACCTAAACACCCTTAAAAACAGTCAAAATATGATCAAATTTTTTTCAAATGTGTACGATTCAAAATATGGAAGTAAGTATTGTGTGTTATCTACGCACCACTGGTTTTTCTTGGCCGACTACGAAGGTTCATTTCTTGAGAAAAACCAGTGGTGCGTCGATAACACACAATATTTCCATATCTTGAAACGTAAACGTGTGACAATCTGATCATATTTTGTCACAATTTTACGCTTAAAAATAAGGACGTACCTATTGTATGACATACAACAATAGAGAACATTGTTCTCTACGCACCACTAGTTTAATGTAGATTCGGATTCTTCATCCTTTGAAACGTAGGTTCATACCATAAAAACTCAATGGTAGGGTGAGAAGAATTTCTTCCATGAGCGTCTACAACGCTCTATTATTGTATAATAAGCCACACGAAGTTCAATGGAAGCTGAGAAATAGGAAGAGGGAGATCAATGTTGCTATAACGCACTGGTGAGTGCCCGCGTCACAACAGAGAATACCGCGCGTCGGCTGTCGTGTTGCTATGGTAACCACCGCCAGGCACATAAACCAACACAGGCAACCAACGACCACCCAATCCTTTAGGATAGTGGTCGCCAAACTTTTGAGTCTGTGAGCTAGCATAGCATTTATAAATCTTCTAGTGAGCTACGAAGGAATACTGTCGAAATAAAGTGCAGGCTTGCTAAGCTCAGGGTTGCCAACATGCTCGGGTTAGTGAGCTACCTAAAAGTTACCCGCGAGCTACTGGTAGCTCGCGATCGACTGTTTGGCGACCACTACTTTAGGACAAGACGGGCTCACAAAGCTACGGTTAAGTAGGAGGGCACCTTCTGCAAAGGTCTGGAAACCCTTTTTACCATGATCACAGGTGAATCCGATCAGGATCTCGAAAATTGTGGTTGTGATTGACAGCATCATGGTGTTTGTGATC
This sequence comes from Nesidiocoris tenuis, assembly GCA_036186465.1. Lineage (NCBI taxonomy): Eukaryota > Metazoa > Arthropoda > Insecta > Hemiptera > Miridae > Nesidiocoris > Nesidiocoris tenuis. The sequence goes on along the minus strand of AP028919.1, from coordinate 77,145 downwards.
CTCTCGATATAATGCGGTCGAACGATAACGGATTTGGTACAAACCGTTCATAACGACCACCCCTGATATACTTAAACGTAAAACTAAGACGGCAAGATATATATCTCATATCTACCTATCTACCTTTAGGCGTTGCTGGAGACACCCTTAGCTTGGCCAAATAACCTCTAGTTTGAGGGAGAATAGTCGAGCCACCTCTCATAGCCTAAAAGCTGTAATTCTACAACGCTCCGAGTTCGTTTCATTTCTTCAACACTTTACAAGAACAGATCAACCTTCAATGCTATTCCATGGAATAAACCAGTGGTGCGTAGATAACACACAATACTTCCATATTTTGAAACGTACATATTTGAAAAAATTTAATCATATTCTCACTGTTTTTAAGGGTGTTGAGGTCAAAAATATCAAAAAATTCACTATGCAAATTTTAAAATTCGCCAAAAAAAAAACTCGCGACATTTTTGGAATATGAAAAATATCCACATATTCTGCAAGATAAAACAAAGATTTTAAGACCAAGAACGCATGGTCCATGGAAGAATGGTTCATTTTTGCGGGCGGAAAAAAATAGAACACGCTAAAAATGCAAATATATCGGAATCACTGTGAGTTATTCAAATTCCGACTAAACAGGGTGTTAGGTCTTGTCTAGAAAAACATTTCAGTTCAAGAAATTTGAAAAAAGGTTGAGAATTGAGGGAGCTATGGTCATTTTTACTTCCATATTTACAGAGTAAATGGAAGTATAATACTTCCACACTTCCACAATAATTGTGATCGTCCTAAAATCGAGAATCGGAACGGAGCTTCAGAAAAAACTTTTTCTTATACACATTTACTCAGAATCACTTCCTGAACAAGTGTCTGTGCGTCCGTATGTCTGTCAGTCCGTCTGTCCCTCTGTGGTCATTTACAAAAATGGCCATAGCTCCCTCAATTCTCAACCTTTTTTCAAATTTCTTGAGCTGAAATGTTTGTCTCGGCAAGACCTAACACCCTGTTTCATCGGAATTCGAATTACGGGTTGGTCTAGTGGCTAGCGCGTCTGCCTATCTGCAGGCTCTACCTGGGAGTTATGGGTTCGAATCCTATAGGTGGCATGAAAAATTTGGCCCACAGCCTTATGAGCCTGGCAATCGGGGTTTTCGGAATTAAATGAGATTGGAGAACTAAACCCACTCCTTGTGATGTCCCTATGGGATTACTCAATTAAACCATCATTTACATTTACATTTTTTTACTCTGTGAATATGGAAGTGAACCAGTGGTGCGTCGATAACACACAATACTTATATATTTTGAAACGTAAATATTTGAAAAAATTTGATCTTATTTTGACTGTTTTTAAGAATATTTAGGTCAAAAATATCAAAAAATTCAATATGCAAATTTTAAAATTCTCCAAAAAAAATTCGCCACATTTTTGGAATATAAAAAATATCCACATATTCTGCAAGGTAAAAAGAAGATTTTCAGACCAAGAACGCTCAATTCGGTCTTTGGTGGCCGGGAAAAAATAAAATAGAAAACACTAAAAATGCATATATTTCGGAGGTACTGTGAGTAATTCAAATTCCGATTGAACTGGGTGTTAGGTCTTGCCGAGACAAACATTTCAGTTCAAGAAAATTGAAGAACGGTTGAGAATTGAGGGAGCTATGGCCATTTTTACTTCCATATTTACAGAGTAAATGGAAGTATTGTGATCGTCCTAAAATCGAGAATCGGAACGGAGCTTCAGAAAAAACTTTTTCCCATACACATTTACTCAGAATCACTTCCTGAACAAGTGTCTGTGTGTCCGTGTGTCCGTGTGTCCGTCTGTGGTCATTTACAAAAATGGCCATAACTCCCTGATTTCTCAACCTTTTTTCAAATTTCTTGAACTGAAATTTTTGTCTCGGCAAGACCTAACACCCTGTTTAATCGAAATTCGGATAACGCACAGTACTTCCGATATATTTGCATTTTTAGTGTTTTCTATTTTATTTTTTTCCGGCCACAAAAATGAACCAATTTGAGCGTTCTTGGTCTTAAAATCTTTGTTTTACCATGCAGAATATGTGGATATTTTTTACATTCCAAAAATATAGCGATTTCTCATTTTGGGCGAATTTTAAAATTTGAATAGTGAATTTTTCGATATTTTTGACCTCAACACCCTCAAAAGCAGTCAAAATATGATCAAATTGTGTCAAAATTTTACGTTTCAAAATATGGAAGTATTGTGTGTTATCTACGCACCACTGGTTGTAAATGACCACAGACGGACGCGGACAGACGACCACACGGACACACAGACACTTGTTCGGGAAGTGATTCTGAGTAAATGTGTATAAGATAAAGTTTTTTCTGTACCTCCGTTCCGATTTTAGATTTTAGGACGATTACAGTGCTTCCATTTACTCTGTAAATATGGAAGTAATGAACCAAAACTGTGAAGTAAAGAACCTTGAAATTGGGACCTCGAAAATTGTGGTTGCGATCGACAGTACCCGGGTTGCGATGATCTTCTCCATGCCATGCGGGTTTTATGGGAACGGAATGTTAGTTTTTTTTTAATTGACCAATAAAATGAGCAAAATCTTTTTGGCGCATCGGACGGCTCCTATGCAAAGAATCGTTTCTGAATACGGCCCTATGACTTCTATACATTTGAGCTTTTTGAAAACTTGAGAGTGAATTCAGCGGGTTCTCTTACCCGAGGTGCACATCAAGGATAAATTTGCTAAACGCCCGTTTTTTTTTTTTTTTGAAATTTCTATGCGTTGGCGCCTGACGGCGTACAGCATACGGCGGACGGACAAAATATTTTATTGCATATTCGTGTTCCAAAACCTCTGAAACGTGTAAGAAATAATTTTCGAGGGGTGTTTTCCTGACCGATTACATAGGTACATTATTGGAAATAATGTACCAAAAACGCAGCCAATTCTTCCATTCCCAGTTATCCGATAGGGTCCAAGACATTTTGGTGTAATAATACTTGGGGCTATCTGAAGAGGGATGATCCGGAGGGCGTCAGTTTGGCAAATGGGAGAGGGTGCTTGGCAGGTGGATGTTTTGTTGTGATGTTGATGCGATAGCAACATTGATCTTCCCATCATCTTTGCAATCGAAGCCTGTTTCCGACACCCGCCATAATGTTATACAAACCTACCGTAACACCAGAAAACGCTGCTAAGTAGATTAGTGACATGGGTACATTATTTGTCTGGGTACCTCAGAAAATAAAGTTCAAATAGTTGGAGTAGGTCGGTTTATCATCATATCATTTGTGGAGTAATGGTCAATCGTGAATTCAATTATGCCGAAAAGGTACGTTTTCACAATGATAATAAATAGGTAGGTATAAAAAGAAAATACCTGGCGGCTGCTTTCAAAGAAATATTTCCTGAGGCCTGGCGGCAAGAAGGCAGCCATTTTGTTAACCGCGTTAACAGGTGACAACTGTTATCAAGATCCGCCCCATTAACATAAGCTGTCCAATCCCAGCTTCACACTTTCAGTTTCTAATAAATCTGAGCCAATAGACGACGAAAGAGCCGGTAGGGGTAGGGGAAGTCCCCTACTTCCCCACCCTACCAAGATCAAGGGTGGGAATGTTACAGCCGCCATTTCGTATTCCTCACGCCTTGAACCGATTGGAACATGTGCCGTGAACCCAAGAAAACTGCAAAACCGCAATTTCAGCAGTGTCACTGCCCCCAAAATTGACCCTGTTGACCAAAATCTCGAAAAAATGCCAAATTTCATGTTTCATAGTCAATATCTAAAGATTCCCGCCAAAAAACCCCGAAGTCAAATCCATCATTTTTTTGAAATTTTTCCTAGGCTAGGACCTTGGATTTTCCAGCTGAAATCGGTTTTTTTCATTTTTCTTAGTCCTGGAGAGTTGTAGAAAATTGCAAATTTTTTGTGTCATGTACCTGCCCAAAACCTACTCAAAAATATTTTTTTTGGAATTTTAACATTTTTTTTAAAGGGTCAAAAAAATATTTTTTGTTTAGGTCAAAAATTAGTCTTTAAACCAGTTTTTGATTACTAAACCCCAATCGATTTTGACTTATAGGGAGTGAAAAATGTGTAAAAACCTTCAAGGAATCCAACGAGCTCAAAAAATTCAAAATCGGTTCAGTAGGACTCCCTCAAATTGCCAAAAACGCGAAAACGCAGAAATCGCATTAAGAAATTCAAGCCAAACCGATTCAAAAACCAAATTTTCGAATTTTTTCGGAAAAACCACCCTATCTTATGGTAAATCAAGCGAGAAACACGGGAAAAATACTCAAAAAATTCTAAACCCACGGCATCACCTTCAAAATTGAGATTTTGTGTTTTTTCAAAAATATACCCTAATTATGCCGAATTGGACCCGTTAACCTTCTCCGATCGGATTGCCCGGACAATATGCCTCAAGTTGGAGCAAACCACAACTTTCAAGACTAATTTAGTCAAAATCGGATCAGTATTTCAATACGAAGTGGCTGGACGAAATTTTTGGCCAAAATTTCGTCCGTCCACTTCGTATCGAACCGCTGATCCGATTTTGGTGCGGTTGGTCCTAAAAGTTGTGTTTTGCTCCAACTTGAGGCATATTGTCAGGGGAATCCGATCAAAAAATTTTAAGGGGTCGAAAACCCAAAAAAACTGTTTTTGAGATCATGACTTTTTTACATTTGATCGTTTTTGAGTAGTCTAGAGTTGATTCAGAGGATTCCCTTATAGGAGGTGCACGTCACAGGAAAATTTGCTAAACGCTCGTTTTTTTTTTTTTTTTTGAAATCGGACCACTCCTTCTATGCGTTTTGCTGCTGACGGCGTACGGCGTACGGCGTACGGCGTACGGCGGACGGACAAAAAATTTTTATTGCAGATTCTTGTTCTATAACCTCTGAAACGTGAAAGAACAAATTTTCAGGGGGTGTTGTAAAAAAAATTTTCTTGAACAATTACATAGGTACATTATTTCTGGAAATAATGTACCAAAATAGACCAGTGGTGCGTGGATAGCACACAATCCTTCCATATTCTGAGACGTAAAATTGTAACACAATTTGATCAAATTTTGACTGCTTTTTTGGGTGTTAAGGTCAAAAATATCGAAAAAATTATCATTCAAATTTTAAAATAAAAATACACAACACTATCGGAATATAAAGAATATCCACATATATATGTATATCCATATATATATATATATATCCACATATTCTGCGTGAGTAAAACAAAGATTTCAAGACCAAGAACGCAGAAATCGGTTCATTTTTGTGGCCAGAAAAAAATAAAATAGAAAACACTAAAAATGCAAATATATCGGAAGTACTGTGCGTTATCCAAATTCCGATTAAACAGGGTGTTAGGTCTTGCCGGGACAAACATTTCAGTTCAAGAAATTTGAAAAACGGTTGAGAATTGAGGGAGCTATGGCCATTTTTGTAAATGACCACAGACGGACACGGACAGACGACCACACGGACACACAGACTCTTGTTTGGGAAGTCATTCTGAGTAAATGTGTACAAGAAAAAGTTTTTTTTTTGAAGCTCCGTTCCGATCCTCGATTATAGGCCGATTCCAATACTTCCATATACTCTGTAAATATGGAAGTAAAAACGCTGCTAAGTAGATTAGTGACATGGGCACATTGTCTGGGTAGGTATCTCAGAGAATAAAGTTCAAATAGTTAGAGTAGGTAGGTCAGTTTGTCATCATATCATTTGTGGAGTAATGGTCCATGGTGAGCTCAATGGTGCTTAAATGGTACGTTTACACAACGATGAATAAATAGGTACAAAAAGAAATTACGCGCGCCCAACCCCTCCCGGGATTCAACCCTCACCAGCGTCCGGCACCCCTACCCTTCCCAACCCCCCTTACAACATCCGCCTCCCCCCCAAATCCCCCAAAGAGGACCCCCTCTACCTCACCAACCCTGCGTTCCCTTCGTAATGTCTGTCTACGCGTTAAGGTTGGCGGCTAGACGAAACTTCCTCTTTCTAAGAACCCAATCACAGTTTCCAGGAATCCGGAATCCCCGTTGCGGGGTTAAAGACCTTGGATATTACATGTGGAATCGGCTTTTTGCGTTCTCCTCAGTCCGGGAAAGTCGTAGACTATTGCACATTTTTTTGGGTGATGGACCTACCCAAAACCTACGCAAAAACATTTTTTTGGAATTTAAAAAAAAATTTTAAGGGTCAAGGTAATAATTCTATTAGGCCAAAAATTAGTTTTTAAACCAGTTTTCGATCACTAAAACCCAACTAATTTCGATTTAAAGGGAATGAAAAAAGTGTGAAAACCTTCAAGGAATCTAACGAGCTCAAAAAATTCAAAATCGGTTCAGTAGAACTCCCTCAAATTGCCAAAAAACTGTTTTTGAAATTATGACTTTTTTTACATTTGTGCGTTTTTGATAACTTTAGAGCGAATTGAACGGATTCTCTTGCCCGAGGTGTTCAACCAGAATAAATTATCTAAATTATGGGTTTTTTACATTCATATTTACAGAGTAAATGGAAGTATTGGAATCGTCCTAAAATCGAGAATCGGAACGGAGCTTCAGAAAAAACTTTTTCTTATACCTACACATTTACTCAGAATCACTTCCTGAACAAGCGTCTGCTTGTCTGTGTCTGTGTGTCCGTTAGTCCGTCTGTGGTCATTTACAAAAATGACCATAACTCCCTCAATTTTCAACATTTTTTCAAATTTCTTGAACAGAAATGTTTGTCTCGGCAAGACCTAACAAACTGTTTAATCGAAATTCGGATAACGCACGGTACATCCAATAAATTTGCATTTTTAGTGTTTTCATTTTATTTACCTACTTTGATAACTTGGCGTATTCCTATTTTAGGCGAATATTTGCATAGTGAGTTTTTTTGATATTTTGACCTAAACACCCTCAAAATATGATCAAATAAAGTCACACTTTTACGTTCCAAAACATGGAAGGTTTGTGTGTTATATACGCACCTCTGGTTTTACATTTGATCGTTTTTGAGTAGTCCAGTAGTACATTATTAAATAAATCCAAATTTTGGAAATGATGTACCAAAATTTAACCAAATTCAATATTGATGTTTGACCAAAAATATCTGTTACAGATCTCTCTGCGAGTGCAATGCGTCACGATGAGTCATATACAACAGATGATGAACTCGAATCTGAGGTTGGTACATCAGACTTAAAGCACAGGCTATTCTGCTAGCCTAATGAAACCAAAAAGTTGGACCGGAAATGGTAATTATTTGGGATTGAGGGTGGGAGACAGAGCACGAAGACATTGAAAAAACGCTGCTGTGAGGATTAGGGACATTCATGTCTGGGTTCCTCAGACAATCAAGTTCAAATAGTAGGTAGGATTATCATCATATTATAGGAGTCAAGATTCGTATACATACAGAAAAAGCTGCTAAGTAGATTAGTGACATGGGTATATCATTTGTCTGGGTCTCATACCTTGGATTTTTCTCAGTGCTGGAGAGGTATAAAAATTTGTCAATTTGGTGTGTCGTGTGCCTGTTCAAAACCTGACCAAAAATATTTTTTTGTGATTGTAAACTTTTTTTTAAAGGGTCAAAAAATTATTTCTTCCTAATGTCAAAAATTAGTTGTCAAACCAGTTTTGGACCACTAAAATCCAACCAATTTTGACTTACAGGGAGTGAAAAGATGTAGAAACCTTCAAGGAATCATACAAGCTCAAAAAATGCAAAATCGGTTCAGTAGGAAAACGCTGCTAAGTAGATTAGTGACATGGGTACATTTATCTGGGCACCTCAGAGAATAAAGGTCAAATAGTTGGAGTAATGGCCGGTTTATTGACGAAATTTATCAATCCGATATCCAAGGGAGCTTTAGATAAACATTTCCAATGAGATTTTTACATTCAAATTTGATATAAATACCACCGTGGAGAAATTTATCTAAAGCTTCCTTGACTATCGCATTGATAAATTTTGTCAATAAACCGGGCCTAAGTAGGTTTATCATGAGTTTATTGAGTCCATGGTGAGCTCAATGGTGCTCAAATGGTACGTTTTCACAATGATGAATAAATAGGTACAAAAAGAAAATTCGCGTGCCCCAACCCCTACGGGATTCAACCCTCACCAGCGCCCGGCACCCCACCCCTCTCAACCATCCCTTACAACATCCGCCCCTCCCGTTCACCGCCGAGGGCCCCCCACCACCACACCAACCCTACGCCACTCTTCCTAATTTCTCTCTACGCGATGAGGTTGGCGGCTAGGTAGACCTTGGATAATATCCAAGGAATATTATTCCGTGTGGAATCCGTTTTACTTCCATATTTACAGAGTAAATGGAAGTATTGTGATCGTCCTAAAATCGAGAATCGGAACGGAGCTTCAGAATAAACTTTTTCTTATACACATTTACTCAGAATCACTTCCTGAACAAGTGTCTGTGTGTCCGTTACGTCCGTCTGTCCGTCTGTCCGTCTGTGGTCATTTACAAAAATGGCCATAACTCCCTCATTTCTCAACCTTTTTTCAAATTTCTTGAACTGAAATGTTTGTCTCGGCAAGACCTAACACCCTGTTTAATCGGAATTTGGATAACGCACAGTACTTCCGAGATATTTGCATTTTTAGTGTTTTCTATTTTATTTTTTTCCGGCCACAAAAATGAACCGATTTGAGCGTTCTTGGTCTTAAAATCTTTGTTTTACCTTGCAGAATATGTGGATATTTTTTACATTCCGAAAATGTGGCGTTTTTTCATTTTGGGCGAATTTTAAAATTTTAAAATTGAATTTTTTGATATTTTTGACCCAAACACCCTTAAAAGCAGTCAAAATACGATCAAATTGTGTCGCACTTTTACGTTTCAAAATATGGAAGTATTGTGTGTTATCTACGCACCACTGGTTTGCGTTTTACTCAGTCCGGGAAAGTTGTAGAAAACTGCAATTTTTCTGTGTCATGTTGTTACCTACCTACCCAAGACCTACTCAAAAAAATTTTTTTTTAAATTTAAAATTTTTTTTGAAAGGGTCATGAAAATATTTTTTTTAGGTCAAAAATTAGTCTAAAAAAGTTTTTGATCACTAAAACCCAACTAATTTTGACTTATAGGGAGTGAAAAAAGTGTGAAAATCGGATCAGTAGAACTCCCTCAAATCGCAAAAAACGCAATAAAGGAGAAATCGCGGTAAGAAATCTTAAGCCAAACCAATTAAAAACAAAATTTCCAAAATTTCTCGGGGAAAATCCTATGGTAAATCAAGCGAGAAACCCGGTGAAAATACTCAAAAAATTCTAAACCCACGGCATCACCTTCAAAATTGAGTATTTGTGTTTTTTTCGAAAATTGGCCATACTAATGCCGAATCGGACCCCTTAACCTTCTCCGATCGGATTGCCCGGACAATATGCCTCAAGTTGGAGAAAACCACAACTTTCAAGACCAGTTTCATCAAAATCGGATCAGTGGTACAATACGATGTCGTGGCCACAAAAGTTTGGCCCAGTTTTGTGGCCACCACATCGTATTGAACCACTGATCCGATTTTGGGGGGGGGGGGGTCCTAAAAGTTGTGGTTTGTTCTAACTTCTTGCATATTGTCTGGGGAATCCGATCAAAAAATGTTAAGGGGTCCAAAACCCAAAAAACCAGTGGTGCGTAGATAACACACAATACTTCCATATTGGTTAGGGCTGCCAGTGGTTTTATTATTAAAATTCAGTTATTTTATTAATATGATGAGTTTGATCTCAACCGAGTGTTTAAATGTGATCTACTAACGAGTAACAATGTTAGAAAAAAGTTTGAAATTTTTCTGAGCAACAAAATTTTAACCAGTAGTGCGTAGATAACACACAATACTTCCATATTTTGAAATGTAAAAGTGTGACACAATTTGATCATATTTTGACTGCTTTTGAGGGTGTTTAGGTCAAAAATAAAAAACCAGTGGTGCGTAGATAACACACAATACTTCCATATTTTGAAACGTAAAATTTTGACACAATTTGATCATATTTTGACTGCTTTTAAGGGTGTTTAGGCCAAAAATATCGAAAAATTCACTGTTAAAATTTTAAAATTCCCCCAAAATAAAAATACTCAACATTATTCGAATCCAAAAAAATATCCACATATTCTGCAAGGTAAAACAAAGATTTTAAGACCAAAAACGCTCAAATCGGTTTATTTTTGTGGCTGGAAAAAAATAAAATAGAAAACACTAAAAATGCAAATATATCGGAAGTACTGTGCGTTATCCGAATTTCGATTAAACAGGGTGTTAGGTCTTGCCGAAACAAACATTTCAGTTCAAGAAATTTGAAAAAAGGTTGAGAAATGAGGGAGTTATGGCCATTTTTGTAAATGACCACAGACGGACAGACAGACAGACGGACAGACAGACAAACGGACACACAGACAGACGGACACACAGACACTTGTTCAGGAAGTGATTCTGAGTAAATGTGTATAAGAAAAAGTTTTTTCTGAAGCTCCGTTCCGATTCTCGATTTTAGGACGATCACAATACTTCCATTTACTCTGTAAATATGGAAGTAAAAATTGACTCGACCCAAAAAGTTGCTTTTTTTGAGAATCACCCTGTTAGGTCTTGCCGAGACAAACATTTCACTTCAAGAAATTTGAAAAAAGGTTGAGAATTGAGGGAGTTACGGTCATTTTTGTAAATCACCACAGACGGAATAACGGACACACGGACACACAGACGACACTTGTTCAGGAAGTGATTCTGAGTAGATGTGTACAAGAAAAAGTTTATTCTGAAGCTCCGTTCCGATTCTCGATTTTAGGACGATCACAATACTTCCATTTGCTCAGTAAATATGGAAGTAAAAACTGTTTTTGAAATTATGACTTTTTTTACATTTTAGCGTTTTTGAAAACTTTAGAGTGAACTGAGCGGATTCTCTTACCCGAGGTGTTCAACTAGAATAAATCTATTAAATTTTTTTTCTTTTAAATAGGACAACTCCTTCCATGCGTTTTACTGCAGATGGCGTACGGTTACGCCGCGGCGTACGGCGGAAGGACAAAAAATTTTATTGTATATTCGTGTTCCGAAACCTCTGCAACGTGAAAGAAAAAATTTTCAGGGGGTGTTGTAGAAAAATGTTTCCTGGCCGATTACAAAGGTATATTATATAGAAATAATGTATCGAAATTGGCTAAAAGCTCGTTCTCTACTCCCACATTCACAGAGTAAATGGAAGTATTGCAATCGTCCGAAAATCGAGAATCGAAACGGAGCTTCAGAAAAAACATTTAGTCATCGGTACACATTTAGTCAGAATCATTTCTTGAACAAGTGTCTGTGTGACCGACTGTCCGTCTGTGGTCATTTACAACCAGGGGTGCGTACATAACACACAATACTAAAAAAAAAAAAACTTAACTAAACCGCCGTTCCAGGCGTTGGCTTTTCGACCGATAACCGAAGTTGTCCCGGGCGTGCCCTGCCCTCAAGGAGAGGGTCGGAAACACACAAAACTTCCATATTTTGAAAAGTACATTTTTGACAAATTTTGATAATTTTTTGACTGCTTTTAAGGGTGTTTAGGTCAAAATAATCAAAAAATTCACTCGGCAAATTTTGGAATTCGCCCGAAAACAATTTCGCCACATTTTTGGAATATAAAAAGTATCCACATATTCTGCAAGGCAGAACGAAGATTTTAGGACCAGAACGCTCAAATCAGTCCATTTTTGTGTTCGAAAAACATATAATAGAAAACACTAAAAATGCAAATATGTTGGAGGCACTGTGAGTAATTATAATTCTGATTAAACAGGGTGTTAGGTCTTGCCGAGACCAACATTTCAGTTCAAGAAATTTGAAAAATGGTTGAGAATTAAGGGAGCTATGGCCATTTTTGTAAACTCTTGTTCGGGAAGTGTATCTGGGTAAATGTGGATAAGAAAAAGTTTTTTCTGAAGCTCCGTTCCGATTCTCGATTTTAGGACGATCACAATACTCTCCCCCCCCCCCATTTACTCTCCTAATTTCTCTCTGCTTATCGTTCCCTCTTCTTCTGTATCATATTTACAGAGTGAATGGAAGTATTGGAATCGTCTTAAAATCGAAAATCAGAACGGAGCTTCAGAAAAAACTTTTACTTATACACAACTGGGTGATTCTCCGAAAGCAGGGAAATTTGTGTCCCGAGCTTCTTGAGGCGATTCTATAATATATGAGATTAAGCAATTTTTTTTTTAACCTATGGATTAAGGGCATTGTTAGCTTGGATTCTATCAGTAAATAACCATTTTTACGCATGCATAAGTATTTGTAAATTGCGTTGAAAGGTGTCATTTTTCAGACCCTCACACGTCCAATTTCTCGTTTTTTCAAGTTTCACACCCCTCAGTTCGAAGTATAAAATTTTAATTGCCTAAAAAAGTGGCAGGTTGTATTCATTTACTCTTCAACTTACCTATGCCTGCTGAAGGGAATTCAAACCAGTGGTGCGTAGATAACACACAATACTTCCATATTTTGAAACGTAAAATTGTGACACAATTTGATCATATTTTGACTGCTTTTAAGGGTGTTTAGGCCAAAAATATCGAAAAATTCACTATTAAAATTTTAAAATTCGCCCAAAATGGAAAAACGCTACATTTTCGGAATGTAAAAAATATCCACATATTCTGCAAGGTAAAACGAAGATTTTGAGACCAAGAACGCTCAAATCGGTTCATTTTTGTGGCCAGAAAAAAATAAAATAGAAAACACTAAAAATGCAAATATATCGGAAGTACTGTGCGTTATCCGAATTCCGATTAAACAGGGTGTTAGGTCTTGCTGAGACAAACATTTCAGTTCAAGAAATTTGAAAAAAGGTTGAGAAATGAGGGAATTATGGCCATTTTTGTAAATGACCACAGACGGACACACGGACAGACGGACACACGGACACACAGACACTTGTTCGGGAAGTGATTCTGAGTAAATGTGTATAAGAAAAAGTTTTTTCTGAAGCTCCGTTCCGATTCTCCATTTTAGGACGATCACAATACTTCCATTTACTCCGTAAATATGGAAGTAAAAATTTTAATGTTACATTATAAATCAGCTTGAATTTATCATGTCCAGTCATTTTTGAAGTTTTCATTCAGACCCTCACATTAGGTAGCAAATGATAATGAAAATGACTTTACACTGGCGATGCAGACCACAAAGTGGAATCAGGAGTTTGCCTACATCAGTCTGCACCCGCCCAGATGTTTGCGACTCGTTTCCAGAACGCGTCATGATGGGTATAACCCTCGAAATGTGCGCCTTGTGCATGGTGATTTTTTTTCTTTCAGACCCTCACCTTGTCATTATTTTTTTTTTTGAGTGAGTACATTTTTACTTCCATATTTACAGAGTAAATGGAAGTATTGTGATCGTCCTAAAATCGAGAATCGGAACGGAGCTTCAGAAAAAACTTTTTCTTATACACATTTACTCAGAATCACTTCCTGAACAAGTGTCTGTGTGTCCGTGTGTCCGTTAGTCCGTCTGTGGTCATTTACAAAAATGGCCATAACTCCCTCATTTCTTAACCTTTTTTCAAATTTCTTGAACTGAAATGTTTGTCTCGGCAAGACCTAACACCCTGTTTAATCAGAATTTGGATAACGCACAGTACTTCCGAGATATTTGCATTTTTAGTGTTTTCTATTTTATTTTTTTCCGGCCACAAAAATGAACCGATTTGAGCGTTCTTGGTCTTAAAATCTTTCTTTTGCGTTGCAGAATATGTGGATATTTCTTATGTACCAAAAAACTGGCGTTTTTCTATTTTGGGCGAATTTTGAAATTTGAATACTGAATTTTTCGATATTTTTGGCCTAAACACCCTTAAAAGCAGTCAAAATATGATCAAATTGTGACACAATTTTACGTTCAAAATATGGAAGTATTGTGTGTTATCTACGCACCACTGGTTAAATATCTCACTCACTTAAGTTATGTTTGGCTAGGATTAATCGATAAGCGAAACCGGAATTCTGAATTTTTTATTTTAACCGGGGAAAAAATTGTTTACATTTCGTTTTTTCAGACCCTCACAAACAGACCCTCACCTTTTCTTGATTTTGATGAGGTGAGGGTCTGAAAAATAACTGAAACTTCTAGAAACCAGTGGTGTAGATAACACACAATACTTCCATATTTTGAAACGTAAAATTGTAACACAATTTGATCGTATTTTGACTGCTTTTAAGGGTGTTAAGGTCAAAAATATCAAAAAACTCACTATGCAAATTTTGAAATTCGCCCAAAATAAAAATACGCCACATTATTGGAATATAAAAACTATCATATTTTGCAAGGTAAAACAAAGATTTTAAGACCAAGAACGCTCAAATCGCTTCTTTTTTGTGGCCGGGAAAAAATAAAATAGAAAACACTAAAAATGCAAATATATCGGAAGTACTGTGCGTTATCCGAATTCCGATTAAACAGGGTGTTAGGTCTTGCCGAGACAAACATTTTAGTTCAAGAAATTCGAAAAAAGGTTGAGAAATGAGGGAGTTATGGCCATTTTTGTAAATGACCACAGACGGACCGACGGACACACAGACACGTGTTCGGGAAGTTATTCTGAGTAAATGTGTTCAATTAAAAGTTTTTTCTGAAGCTTTGATAAGGTGTAAAAACTTTTTTTCTGTAAGATTTAAAAATATTTTGCAAAGTATATATGTCCAATAAACATCCAGACGGCTTTTTTTTTCAGACCCGCACCCGTTAACAGACCCTCACCAGCCAAATTGCATTAAATTTGCTTTTTAGGACACAATATGAATATTTTTCGTAACTTTTTCAAGAATTATCATGCTAGAGGATGTACTCAATATAATGAGACAAAACCAGTGGTGCGTAGATAACACACAATACTTCCATATTTTGAAACGTAAAATTGAGACACAATTTGATCATATTTTGACTGTTTTTAAGGGTGTTAAGGTCAAAAATGTCAAAAAATTCGCTTTGCAAATTTTAAATAAAAATTCGGTGCATTTTTGGAATATAAAAAAATATCCACATATTCTGCAAGGTAAAACGAAGATTTTGAGACCAAGAACGCTCAAATCGGTCCATTTTTGTGGCCGGAAAAAAATAAAATAGAAAACACTAAAAATGCAAATATATCGGAAGTACTGTGCGTTATCCAAATTCCGATTAAACAGGGTGTTAGGGCTTTCCGAGACACACATTTTAGTTCAAGAAATTTGAAAAAAGGTTGAGAAATGAGGGAGTTATGGCCATTTTACTTCCATATTTACAGAGTAAATGGAAGTATTGTGATCGTCCTAAAATCGAGAATCGGAACGGAGCTTCAGAAAAAACTTTTTCTTATACACATTTACTCAGAATCACTTCCTGAACAAGTGTCTGTGTGTCCGTGTGTCTGTGTGTCCGTGTGTCCGTCTGTCCGTCTGTGGTCATTTACAAAAATGGTCATAACTCCCTCATTTCTCAACCTTTTTTCAAATTTCTTGAACTGAAATGTTTGTCTCGGCAAGACCTAACACCCTGTTTAATCGGAATTCGGATTACGCACAGTACTTCCGATATATTTGCGTATATATATATAAATGAGGGAGTTATGGCCATTTTACTTCCATATTTACAGAGTAAATGGAAGTATTGTGATCGTCCTAAAATCGAGAATCGGAACGGAGCTTCAGAAAAAACTTTTTCTTATACACATTTACTCAGAATCACTTCCTGAACAAGTGTCTGTGTGTCCGTGTGTCCGTCTGTCCGTGTGTCCGTCTGTCCGTGTGTCCGTGTGTCCGTCTGTCCGTCTGTGGTCATTTACAAAAATGGCCATAACTCCCTCATTTCTCAACCTTTTTTTAAATTTCTTGAACTGAAATGTTTGTCTCGGCAAGACCTAACACCCTGTTTAATCGGAATTTGGATAACGCACAGTACTTCCGAGACATTTGCATTTTTAGTGTTTTCTATTTTATTTTTTTCCGGCCTCAAAAATGAACCGATTTGAGCGTTCTTGGTCTTAAAATCTTTGTTTTACCTTGCAGAATATGTGGATATTTTTTACATTCCAAAAATGTATTGTATTTTTATTTTGGGCGAATTTTTAAATTTTAATAGTGAGTTTTTTGATATTTTTGGCCTAAACACCCTTAAAAGCAGTCAAAATATGATCAAATTGTGTCACAATTTTACGTTTCAAAATATGGAAGTATTGTGTGTTATCTACGCACCACTGGTTTGTAAATGACCACAGACGGACAGACGGACACACGGACAGACGGACACACGGACACACAGACACTTGTTCGGGAAGTGATTCTGAGTAAATGTGTATAAGAAAAAGTTTTTTCTGAAGCTCCGTTCCGATTCTCGATATTAGGACGATCACAATACTTCCATTTACTCTGTAAATATGGAAGTAAAAATTGGTTATAAATAAAAAATTTGAAACTTGAGAAAATGGAAGTCAAATTTCCCTGCTTTCGGAGAATCACCCAACTACTCAGAATCACTTCTCGAACAAGTGTCTGTGTGTGGGTGTGTCCGTCTGTGGTCATTTACAACCAGTGGTGCGTAGATAACACACAAAACTTCCATATTTTGAAACGTAAAATTGTGACACAATTTGATGATATTTTGACTGCTTTTAGGTATATATGTATATTTGAATTTTTAGTGTTTTCTATTTTATTTTTTTCCGATCACAAAAATGAACCGATTTGAGCGTTCTTGGTCTTAAAATCTTTGTTGTACCTACCTTGCAGAATATGTGGATAATTTTCATGTTCCGAAAAACTGGCGTTTTTTATTTTGGGCGAATTTCGAAATTTGAATAGTGAATTTTTTGATATTTTTGAACTAAACACCCTTAAAAGCAGTCAAAATATGATTTAATTGTGTCACAATTTTACGTTCCAAAATATGGAAGTATTGTGTGTTATCTACGCACCACTGGTTTCAAATTTCCCGAACTGAAATGTTTGTCTCGGCAAGACCTAACACCCTGTTTAATCATAATTCGGATTACGCACATTACTTCCGATATATTTGCATTTTTAGTGTTTTCTATTTTATTTTTTCCGGCCACAAAAATGAACCGATTTGAGCGTTCTTGGTCTTAAAATCTTTGTTTTACCTTGCAGAATATTTGGGTATTTTTTATATTCCGATATTGTGGCGTATTTTTATTTTGAGCGAATTTTAACATTTGAATAGTGAATTTTTGAGATTCTTGACCTAAACCCTCTTAAAAGCAGTCAAAATATGATCAAATCGTGCCTTAATTTTACGTTTCTAAATATGGAAGTATTGTGTGTTATCTACGCACCACTGGTTTCCATTGTATTTTTCCTGGCCAAAAATGCGAACTGATTTGAGCGATCATGGTCTTAAAATCCTTCTTAGATATTGATTGTAGGCGAGTTTCAACGTTTGCATAGGTGGTAAATTTTTCGGCATGGTTGATCTGAAGATAGATGCGTTACCACCCTTGTTATGGGCTTCTCATATGAGGGGCTCCGTTCTCATGCTCGGAGCTGCTAAACTGCGATTCGGATCTTAGACAGTGAACGTTTTGCTTAATAGCCAGCTTAATTGGTCGGAATCTTCGGGGTTGGTCAAAATAATTTCTTCCTTGGTCGATTACAATGTTTTATTATTGAATTCCTAACCAATAGTTTGGTAGGTAACTATCATAAAACTTTGGAAGGCTAGGCTTTTCAAGCTACAAACCTTGAGAGCTTTGAGAGCTTTCAACCTGCATTACACCAGTTCGGGTTTAACCATATCGCAACTGCAAGGCGATTGAATATAGTTCGCATTTTAATAAAAACCCGTCCCAAAATGTACAATAATTATTATAATCAGTGACGAATGTATCAAATCACTTGAAGTTTTTCAATGCTTTTCTGTACGATTTTTAGGATTCTGGATCGGAGCCGAAAAGAGGTCGTTTTGAAGACAACAACAATATCGAGGGGTACGATTTGTCTTCAAAACGAGAATTTCTGGCCTCCCTTGAGCTCGAACGATCTCCTGAATTCGAGGAAGAGCAAGATTGTTTCATCGAAGAATTCCGAAGAATGAAGGTAGGTAACAGTGCAATTTATTTATAAGAATAATGTTAATTAGCATAAAAACTATAAAGCGAAATTTAAATTTGGTTCCAATAGTAAGGGAACCCACGATGATTATCTTTCCTCACGCAGGCGTGAAGGTCACCCACCAAAAATTTTTTCATTTTTTGTTACGTTGGGGAACTATGGCCCCCCAAAGTTTTCTGGAATTCGTTTACATAATTACTACGAGCATAATGCATTTTTCATTCCCAATACGGTAGTTACCTACATCCTACCTATGAATAGGTTTTTCCGGTTGAGTAGTGTGGGGAAGTCCGGCTTCCTGGTTCCACAACTAATCTAGAGGTCTCGTCTTCCTCACTCCTCCTAAATGCAAACCAGTGGTGCGTAGATAACACACAATACTTCCATATTTTGAAACGTAAAACTGTGATACAATTTGATCAATTTTGACTGCTTTTGAGGGTGTTCGTAATCATCATGGGCTCCCGGACTATGAGGGCCACTTTCCCCCAAAAATGTTGACTCATCAAAGGTACTACTAGGTAGGTAACTAGTTAGTTGCTGTTGGTCACGTATCATCAAGAAAGCTACTAACTGCAACCTACGAGTTGGTAAATGCTAAATTTTTGAGTTTACATGAAATTATTTGAAACACGCTTAAAACATCTTCTACCCATTTGTTTATTTCAGGCCAAAGGTGAATTCACCTGTCGACTGTGTTCTGCTGTATTCCCGAATTTGAGAGCTCTCAAGAGCCATAACCGAGTTCATCTCATAGGTGAGCCAATGTGAAAAAGATGTCACATTTATTGTGAAACCAACTCTATAGTCGGACACACACTATCCGATTGCTGGCTGTTAGAGTTGGGATGAACATGGAAACGTGGCTTGGAAACTGGAAACCCAGATGAAATATATTCAATTAATCAATTTATTCAATGAGAGATCTACCCAAAGACGCTTGAATCAACCAATTTTCGAAAAAATTTTAGAATGACGATCAATCAAAGTATGCCCTTAGGTGAAATTTATTGCAAGCGTCTTTTGATAAATCTAGCCATGAATAAATTGATAAACCAGCTTAACTTTATATTTATGAAGTCAACTATCAGGGGTAGGGTCTTCAGATAAAACTCTGTCTCTTTCAGAGTTTTATCTGAAGACCCTACCCCTGATAGTTGACTTCATAAACTGAATAACGGGTCGATCCTCAACACTTCACTAGCTTAACTTTATGGTACATTATTTCCAAATAATGTACCTATGTAATTGGTCGAGCAAAATTTTTTTACAACACCCCCTGAAAATTATTTCTCTCACGTTTCAGAGGTTCTAGAATACAAATCTAATAGAATTAGCAGAGCGAGTGCACATTGAGAGAATCAAACGACAAGTGAAGATTTATTCAAATATATAAATAGATACCAGTTGATGAGGTAACAAAATGGTAAATTGTGACACTCATCCGCTTGGTATCGGCCAACCAGTTGACTTGGATTTGTCTTCCAAAACTTCCCCTCAAATCTGAGTTTTCTCTGGTATTTGTGGCAATCCGAATTTGATAAAATTGTTGGTGTCTTTGCTTCGGTAGTCCTTTTGTGAGTAGGTCCACCGGCATTTCAGTAGTTGGCAAGTAGTCAAATTCGATGATTTTGTTTTCCACACAGTTAAGAATGAAATGATGTCTCACATCAATGTGTTTCGTCCTGGAGTGGTGAATGGAATTCTTCGCAAGTAGTTGAGCTCCTTGATTGTCGTTCAGTATTAAGGTGCATGTTGTAGGTTGTGATAATCCTAGTTCAGTGAGTCTCAGGTAGATTGCTTCTTTGGTAGCTTCCCCAAGAGCTAAATATTCTGCCTCAACACTTGATAGGGCTACTGTTCTTTGCTTTCTTGCTTCTCATGTTATCGCAGCACCTCCAAGTTCAAAGAAAAATCCTGAGTATGATTGTCGATCTGAGGCGCAATTTGCCCAATTGGCATCTGCAAAACCTCGGAGCGGTTTCTTGGTCTTGGTGAATTCGATCCGTTTTTTGGCTGTCCCTTTGAGGTATTTCAATACGCGTATGGCAGCTGACCAATGCTGTTCTGAGTAGTTGCTGTTGAATTGGCTCAGCCAGTTGACCGTGTAGGGAGCCTACATGAGGGAGCCTATTAGTTTTTGGTAAGGGTATTTGCTCATAACCCCTTCGTCGAGTTTCTCTGGACGAGTGAGTTTGAGTCCTACTTCCATAGGAGTCGAGATCGGTTTTGAGTTTTCCATTCCGAAGCGTTTCAATACGTCCTGAATATATTTTTTCTGCGACATACAAATCTTCCCCTAGCTGAGGTTTTGGGTGAACTCAATTCCGAGACCGTGATGTATTTTTCCCAAATATTTCATCTTGGAAGTCTTCATCAGTACTCCTTTCATTTCTTCTATCCATTTTTGTTCTGAGATCCCAACCAGAGGTCGTCTGCAGAGAGATTGCAAGGATCAGGGTGTCATTTCCTCTATGTGAATAGTAAACGCATGGGTCTGAGTATGATTGCTTGAATCCTAACTTCATGACGTTTTTGTGTAGTTTTAAGTGCCACTGGCGCCCAGCAGCAGTGATTTTGCCCTCAGACATCAGGTTCGTCCGAAGATCAGGAACAAGTAGGGAATAGGGTAGTAGGGGTAGGGTATAGGGGGTGTATATGTCAATTCAGTTTCAATGTTTGAATTTCACTGTCAATTTTCACTTGTAGTTTCACGGGTTCTTTGCCATCAATCATTAGCAAGACTTACGTTTCTGAATTGACATTCTTCTAATGAATCAAATCTCAAGCTATCACAACACATGTGCGAGCTACAGCCACTGTCTAACCACCAAAATGATACTTTGGCATTCAATCCTCTGAATCAACTCTAGAGTACTCAAAAACGTTCAAATGTAAAAAAAGTCATGATTTCATAAACAGTTTTTTTTGGTTTTCACATTTTTTGATTGGATTCCCCTGACAATATGCATCAAGTTGGAGCAAACCACAACTTTTAGAGCCAACCGCGCCAAAATCATATCAATGGTTCGATACGAAGTGGCTTCGTATTGGATGACTGATCCAATTTTGACGAAACTAGTCCTACAAGTTGTGATTTGCTCCAACTTGATGCATATTGTCCGGGCAATCCGATCGGAAAAGGTAAAAGGGTCCAATATGGCATAAGTATGGTGTATTTTTCAAAAAAATGATGGATTCAACTTCGTTTTTTTTTTTGCACGAATCTTTAGATATTGACTAAGAAACAAGAAATTTGGCGTTTTTTGGTCAAAGTGGCCCATTTTGGGGGAGTGATTAAGCCAAAATCGCGTTTTTTTTTGCAGTTTTCTTGGTTTAACAGCCAATGCACCCATGTGTTTGAGCATCACTAAATTCACCATTGACCATTACCCAACAAATGATATGAAAATAAACCGACCCACTCCAACTATTTGAACTTTATTTTCTGAGATACCTAGACAAATAATGTACCCATGTCACTAATCTACTTAGCAGCGTTTTTACTTCCATATTTACAGAGTAAATGGAAGTATTGGAATCGTCCTAAAATCGAGAATTGGAACGGAATTGCGTTTTCTATTAGGTGCTAATGGTAATTCATTACCTAAAATTGAGTATTTTCAACAGGTCCTCTGTACAATTGCAATTTGTGCCCGTACTCATCGAGCGATCGTTCAACTCTGGTGCAGCACATGCGATCCCACAATGGCGATCGACCATTCGAATGTGCGGTTTGCAAATTCGCGTTTACGACAAAAGCTAATTGCGAAAGGCATCTGAGGAATCGCCATACCAAAGAAGCAGCTACTCAAATGGATCTCCCGATTGGTGAGTATCAAAATTATTCAAACTTTACAGAGTGTGTTCCTTGAATAGTGGCCCAGCACGTTCTACTCGGAAAAGGGAGACGCATCATAAAGTTGTGGAAGTATTTTGGTACATTACTTCCAATAGTGTACCTATGTAATCGGTCAGAAATTTTTTTTTTCACAACAACCCCCGAAAATTTTGGTTCATTACTTCCATATTTACAGAGTAAATGGAAGTATTGGAATCGTCCTAAAATCGAGGATCGGAGCGGAGCTTCAGAAAAAACTTTTTCTTATACACATTTACTCAGAATCACTTCCTGAACAAGTGTCTGTGTGTCCGTTACGTCCGTCTGTAGTCATTTACAAAAGTGGCCATAACTCCCTCATTTCTAAACCTTTTTTCAAATTTCTTGAACTGAAATGTTTGTCTCGGCAAGACCTAACACCCTGTTTAATCGGAATTTGGATAACGCTCAGTACTTCCGATATATTTGCATTTTTAGTGTTTTCTATTTTATTTTTTTTCGGCCACAAAAATTGACCGATTTGAGCGTTCTTGGTCTCAAAATCTTCGTTTTACCTTGCAGAATATGTAGATATTTTTTATATTCCAAATTTAGATTTAGATTTACCATAATATAGGGTGGTTTTTCCGAAAAAATTCGATAATTTGGTTTTTGAATCGGTTTGGCTTGAATTTCTGCGTTTTCGCGTTTTTGGCAATTTGAGGGAGTCCTACTGAACCGATTTTGAATTTTTTGAGCTCGTTGGATTCCTTGAAGGTTTTTACACATTTTTCACTCCCTATAAGTCAAAATCGATTGGGGTTTAATAATCAAAAACTGGTTTAAAGACTAATTTTTGACCTAAACAAAAAATATTTTTTTGACCCTTTAAAAAAAATGTTAAAATTCCAAAAAAAATATTTTTGAGTAGGTTTTGGGCAGGTACATGACACAAAAAAATTGTACAACTCTCCAGGACTAAGAAAAATGAAAAAAACCGATTTCAGCTGGAAAATCCAAGGTCCTAGCCTAGGAAAAATTTCAAAAAAATGATGGATTTGACTTCGGGGTTTTTTGGCGGGAATCTTTAGATAGGTATTGACTATGAAACATGAAATTTGGCATTTTTTCGAGATTTTGGTCAACAGGGTCAATTTTGGGGGCAGTGACACTGCTGAAATTGCGGTTTTGCCGCTTTTCTTGGGTTCACGGCCCATGTTCCAATCGGTTCAAGGCGTGAGGAATACGAAATGGAGGCTGTAACATTCCCACCCTTGATCTTGGTAGGGTGGGGAAGTAGGGGACTTCCCCTACCCCTACCGGCTCTTTCGTCGTTTATTGGCTCAGAACTGCAAAAATGCGATTCGGCTATTAGAAACTGAACGTGTGAAGCTGGGATTAGACAGCTTATGTTTAGGGATCGGATCCGTATGTGTTCACATATTTTTTTCTAGGCAATGTACTGATGTTTTTCAAGTAGGCGTGTTCATATTGACATTTTCTGAACCGTTTAAACCCACTTTCATTTCACATATTTTGACATATTCCACTATAAATCCATATTTTTCAAATATTTGGTCTACAAAAACACATATTTGCTAATTTTGGGTAGTTTTCCCGAGGTTCACAACTAGAATGAATTAAATTTAAATTTTGCTAAATTTAAATTTTGCAAATTTTGCTAAATTTTTTTTTTTTTTTAATTGGACAACTCTTTTTATGCGTTTGGCTTCAGACGGCGTACGGAAAAAAATTTGTTGCAGATTTTTATCTAGACACTCTGAAACGTAAAGGAAAAATTTTCAGGGGGCGATGAAAAAAAACCCGACCGATTACAAAGGTACATTATTTCTGGAAATAATTTAACAAAATCTTGTTGTTCATTTGGGCTTAAACATTTTTTTGAAAATATTTATACCTTTCCACATATTTTTTGCAAATATTTCAACCTTTTTACATATTTTCCACATATTTTTTGAAAATATTTATACCTTTCCACATATTTTTTGCAAATATTTCAACCTTTTTACATATTTTCCACATATTTTATGAAAATTAATACATATATATGTCACATATTTGGCATTTTTAAATACATAAAAATCCGATCCCTACTTATGTTAATGGGGCGGATCTTGATAACAGTTGTCACCTGTTAACGCGGTTAACAAAATGGCTGCCTTGTTGCCGCCAGGCCTCAGGAAATATTTCTTTGAAAGCAGCCGCCAGGTATTTTCTTTTTATACCTACCTATTTATGCATCATTGTGAAAACGTACCTTTTCGGCATAATTGAATTCACGATTGACCATTACTCCACAAATGATATTCATATCAAATCATCATGATGATAAACCGACCTACTCCAACTATTTGAACTTTATTTTCTGAGATACCCAGACAAATAATGTACCCATGTCACTAATCTACTTAGCAGCGTTTTTACTTCCATATTTACAGAGTAAATGGAAGTATTGTGATCGTCCTAAAATCGAGAATCGGAACGGAGCTTCAGAAAAAACTTTTTCTTATACACATTTACTCAGAATCACTTCCTGAACAAGTGTCTGTGTGTCCGTGTGTCCGTCTGTCCGTGTGTCCGTCTGTCCGTCTGTGGTCATTTACAAAAATGGCCATAACTCCCTCATTTCTCAACCTTTTTTCAAATTTCTTGAACTGAAATGTTTGTCTCGGCAAGACCTAACACCCTGTTTAATCGGAATTTGGATAACGCACAGTACTTCCGAGATATTTGCATTTTTAGTGTTTTCTATTTTATTTTTTTCCGGCCGCAAAAATGAACCGATTTGCGCGTTCTTGGTCTCAAAATCTTCGTTTTACCTTGCAGAATATGTGGATATTTTTTACATTCCGAAAAAGTGGCGTTTTTTCATTTTGGGCGAATTTTAAAATTTTGATACTGAATTTTTTGATATTTTTGACCTGAACACTTTCAAAAGCAGTCAAAATATGATCAAATCGTGTCACAATTTTACGTTTCAAAATATGGAAGTATTGTGTGTTATCTACGCACCACTGGTTTTTATACACATTTACTCAGAATCACTTCCCGAACAAGTGTCTGTGTGTCCGTCTGTGGTCATTTACAAAAATGGCCATAACTCCCTCATTTCTCAACCTTTTTTCAAATATCTTGAACTGAAATGTTTGTCCCGGAAAGCCCTAACACCCTGTTTAATCGGAATTTGGATAACGCACAGTACTTCCGATATATTTGCATTTTTAGTGTTTTCTATTTTATTTTTTTCCGGCCACAAAAATGGACCGATTTGAGCGTTCTTGGTCTCAAAATCTTCGTTTTACCTTGCAGAATATGTGGATATTTTTTATATTCCAAAAATGTACCGAATTTTTTTTTGGCGAATTTTAAAATTTGCAAATCGAATTTTTTGACATTTTTGACCTAAACACCCTTAAAAGCAGTCAAAATATGATCAAATTGTGTCTCAATTTTACGTTTCAAAATATGGAAGTATTGTGTGTTATCTACGCACCACTGGTTTACATTTGTTCGTTTACGATTAGTCTAGAGTTGATTCAGAGGATTCCCTTATAGGAGGTGCACGTCACAGGAAAATGTGCTAAACGCTCTTTTCTTTCTTTTTTTTATTTTAAATCGGACCACTCCTTTTATGCGTTTTGCTGCTGACGGCGGACGGACAATAAATTTTTATTGCAGATTCGTGTTCTAGAACCTCTGAAACGTGGAAGAAAAATTTTCAGGGGGTGTTGTAAAAAAAATTTTCTTGATCAATTACCTACATAGGTACATTATTTCTGGAAATAATGTACCAATAGAATTTAGTAAACATTTTACGCTGATGCTAGCAATTCAATGTTGCCTGTTGCAGATTTATCCTTGAAAAAAAAGGAGCCATCAGATGTTTTATACCCATATCTCAGTTTCCCATACTTCATACCACCCCCTTTGGTCTATCAAAACCTTCAGAAGGATCTCTTTAGAGGTCTTCAACTCACAGGGGGTCGCCTCGTCGAACGAAAGGTACATAAAGAAGAGGTAAATAATATTTATATTATTGATATTATAAATATTATAAACTAGCTGTGCCCGCCCGGCGTTGCCCGTGCAAAAAAATTAGAAAATGCTGATAAGTGAATAGCGCAGGAATATCTCTCTTCCCCCCCCCACACACACAACATTCCCCGTCGATAAAAATCAGATACAGGGCTACCCAACCATATGTGGGAGATGTCTTCGGGATGGCAGACATTAGAAGAAGAAGAAGAAGAAGAGGAAGTCATAAATGCGGCGCGGGAGTTTTTGTTTATGGGTGGCGGGAGTTGTTTTCGGGAACTGGATGGTTTTGGAAGACGGGTGAATTTTGCCGCAGTTTTTGTGTGGTGGCGTATTAAAATTTGATTAAAATATACGGTTCTGGTGCGCGAATTTATTTCTTGTGCCATGGATTCGGCCGGCGATGAGGAATGCCTCGACTCCGTTTCGGGATTTTCTCCAACACATATAACTCCCGTTCTCGTACCTTTAGTCATTCTTGAGTTTTATCGGCACAAACATTGTACACTTTCTTTTAGGACCCCGTAAAACAATCAGTTGTAAAAAATTGATAGCTGTACCCGCCCGTGTCCCCGTGTGCTTGTGTTGTCACTTTCTTCACTTAATTCACTTTTTTCACGTTTAAAACTCACTTTTTTCACTTTTTTAAAACTTAAAAACTCACTTTTTTAAAATTCACTTTTTTCACTTTTTAAAATTTAAAAATAAATTTTTTTTTCAAAAATCGAAAATTGGGCTTTGAGGTCTTGTTGCCAGCTCCTTTGTGCTTCCGTGTAAAAAATTCCAGGTCCCTCTGCGTGCGATAGATTTGGCTGGAGAGCTCGGTCAAACAAACGAACAAACAAACACTTGCTTTTATTATTATACTAGCTGTACCCGCCCGGCGTTGCCCGTGCAAAAAAATTAGAAAATGCAGATAAGTGAATAGCTAGGGACGTTACGATACCTCCGATATATTGGAGTATCGATACTTTTCTTCCGATACCACCGATATTTGTATCGATATTTTACAAACGATATTATCGTGGTATCGATACTTTTTCACGATAATATCGAAAGTATCGATATTTTGTGACCGATCCCACCGATATTCTCTGCGAAATTCGAAAAATTAACAATTTTGTATCCACCATAAAACCAGCCGGTTCCGACCGTTTTGCGGCACATGGTGATGCAGAATAAGAGAATAAGAAGAAGTGGGAAAGTTCGTAGAGCTCTAATTGCCCTTAACTCAAGACGTTGAGTCGGAATTTTGAGGGGGGAAATCCCGTGGTGAAAGGAAAACTCCCCCACGTACTGGCTGCACTGAGCCCGTGGTGCGGCTGCCCTGAGTGTTGATATTTATTAGTGATCTCTGAGCCTCGTTGCTTTCTTTTTTGCGAAATCATTTCGATCGTTCTATTCAGCTGCTTGTTCCGCGCTCAGCTATTTTCAAAAGGACGTAAGTAATCGAGTTACGAGTGTATAGGGATTTTTTTCTGTGTTGAAATATCTTGATTCCCTATCAGTGTGTTCCCTATCAATAATATCATGGAAGAACAAATCTTCTTCCATGCAATAATATGTTAATACTTCATTTCCCTAACAATACCTAACGAATTTTTTCCCCAAGTGTAAAAGTATCGATAATATCGGCAGTATCGATATTTTCGATCCGATATAATCGCAATATCGATACTTTTTTGCCTATAATATCGGGTATCGATACTCTACGAAAAATATCGTATCGGAACGAGTATCGATACTTTGGTGGTATCGTAACGTCCCTATGAATAGCGCAGGAATCTCTCTCTCTTCCCCCCCCCCCCCCACACACACACACACACACACACAACATTCCCCGTCGATAAAAATCAGATACAGGGCTACCCAACCATATAACTCCCGTTATCGTACCTTCAGTCATTCTTGAGTTTTATCGGCACAAACATTGTACACTTTCTTTTAGGACCCCGTGAAACAATCAGTTGTGAAAAATTGATAGCCGAAACAAACACGTGCTTTTATTATTATAGATAGATGATGATAAATGATAAATATTATAAATAGTATTTATATTACACTGATATATTATATCAATGATTGTTGGCCTTGGATGAATAACAGGGAAAGAAATGTTTTTGCATTTTTGGACCAGGGTGTTATAAACATACGGATTGTTCTCAGTACCTACTCTTTAAGCGGCGTTCACAAGTCCGGAAAACACTATTTGAACACCATTTTTACAATGCTTTTAGTTGAATGTTAGCAACTATTGCCCCCAAACACTCAATTGAAGAGTTTTCCTCCAAAACTGCATTCATCCACATTCGAGTTTTGTCGATATCGATTTCGATTTTCGACTTCGATCCATAGCAGCTTTGATAGTGGAGAGGGGGGCAGAAAGAGACACTTTTCACTCAGCGCGCCCTAGCTCGCTAAATAATGCCTCAAGAAAGCTGAAATTTTGGAGGTACTTAGTTTAACTCTTTGGCTTCAAAATGGCATTTCGTGAAACCGCAGTAAACGGGCTATTTTCTAAGAAATTCAACATTCAAAAAATTCAGTTTTTTGTCTCACTGTGCCCCACCCCTGGGGTACAATGAGACACCCCCGGGGCAGTGTGAGACACGTGAAAAAAAATCATTGTAAAAACAGGAATAAATGTTTATTTCTTGTTGTTCTACGGTTTTTGTTTATAAATGTTCAGTTCTTCACAAAAAATTTCTTAACAAAGTAAAATTTTCTTAATTTCTTAGTTCAGCCTTCCTAAGTTAAGGATCAGTTCTTATTTCTCAAGAAATGACTACAATTAACTAGCCTAATTATTGCAACAAAAAAAATTAATAAATAATATTGAACAAAATTCACTCAAAAATAAAAATTAAAAACCAGTGGTGCGTAGATAACACACAATACTTCCATATTTTGAAATGTACATATTTGAAAAAATTCGATCATATTTTGACTGTTTTTGAGGGTGTTTAGGTCAAAAATGTCAAAGAATTCGGTATGCAAATTTTAAAATTCGCCAAAAAAAATTCGCTACATTTTTGGAATATAAAAAATATCCACATATTCTGCAAGGTAAAACAAAGATTTTGAGACCAAGAACGCTCAAATCGGTCCATTTTTGTGGCCGGAAAAAAATAAAATAGAAAACACTAAAAATGCAAATATATCGGAAGTACTGTGCGTTATCCAAATTCCTATTAAACAGGGTGTTAGGGCTTTCCGAGACAAAAATTCCAGTTCAAGAAATTTGAAAAAAGGTTGAAAAATGAGGGAGTTATGGCCATTTTTGTAAATGACCACAGACGGACACACAGACACTTGTTCAGGAAGTGATTCTGAGTAAATGTGTATAAGAAAAAGTTTTTTCTGAAGCTCCGTTCCGATTCTCGATTTTAGGACGATCACAATACTTCCATTTACTCTGTAAATATGGAAGTAAAAAAAACCCCTGGGGCACTCGGATGCACAATAAGATGGTGTCTCATTGCTGCCGTCTCATTGTGCCCCGAGAGCACTAGATCTAGACATATTGGATTTGCGTTTGAACCAGCTGGTCTAGAGGGACAATTTTTACAGAAAATCAACTAAAAAACCCTCATTAATCTATGATAAAAATTACGAGTCGATCGGAAGAATCTAAGTAGGCATTAGTTAAGTTCAAAAGTTTAAAAAAAAGAAGATTTGTCTAACTTTTTCTGCTGAAGTGCTGGTTAGGGGACTTCTACTGGTGGTGCATTGGAAACTTTTGAGATTATGGTGATTTGTTGTCTGTACATCGGTAAAAATGCGCTGGGGGGGGGGCTCTGGCGCCCTCAGATTTTTACAAAAATCCGCTCGTCTCACTGTGCCCCCCCTCACCCCTACCGAAATCGATATCGACAAAACTCGAAAGTGGATCAATGCAGTTTTGGAGGAAAACTCTCCAATTATCTGCCTTGGCACGGACACATTAACAAACCAGTGGAGAAAATGGTAATCCGGGACGCCGGCCTCCCCTTACCTGCACTGGAAGGACTTTTACAGAACGTAAAAGCAAACCAGTGGTGCGTAGATAACACACAATACTTCCATATTTTGAAACGTAAAGTTGTGACACAATTTGGTCATATTTTTACTGCTTTTTAGGGTGTTTAGGTCAAAAATTTCACTATGCAAATTTTAAAATTTGCCTAAAATGAAAGTACGCTACATAATCGAAATATAAACCAGTGGTGCGTAGTTAACACACAATACTTCCATATTTCGAAACGTAAAATTGTGACACAATTTGATCATATTTTGACTGCTTTTGAAAGTGTTTAGGTCAAAAATATCAAAAAATTCAGTATTAAAATTTAAAAATTCGCCCAAAATGAAAAAACGCCACATTTTCGGAATGTAAAAAATGTCCACATATTCTGCAAGGTAAAACGAAGATTTTGAGACCAAGAACGCTCAAATCGGTTCATTTTTGCGGCCGGAAAAAAATAAAATAGAAAACACTAAAAATGCAAATATCTCGGAAGTACTGTGCGTTATCCAAATTCCGATTAAACAGGGTGTTAGGTCTTGCCGAGACAAACATTTCAGTTCAAGAAATTTGAAAAAAGGTTGAGAAATGAGGGAGTTATGGCCATTTTTGTAAATGACCACAGACGGACAGACGGACACACGGACAGACGGACACACGGACACACAGACACTTGTTCAGGAAGTGATTCTGAGTAAATGTGTATAAGAAAAAGTTTTTTCTGAAGCTCCGTTCCGATTCTCGATTTTAGGACGATCACAATACTTCCATTTACTCTGTAAATATGGAAGTAAAAATATCCGCATATTGTGAAGGTAAAACAAAGATTTTAAGACCAAGAACACTCAAATCGGTTCATTTTTGTGGCCGGAAAAAAATAAAATAGAGAACACTAAAAATGCAAATATATCGGAAGTACTGTGCGTAATCCGGATTTCGATTAAACAGGGTGTTAGGTCTTGCCGAGACAAACATTTCAGTCCAAGAAATTTGAAAAAAGGTTGAGAATTGAGGGAGCTATGGCCATTTTTACTTCCATATTTACAGAGTAAATGGAAGTATTGTGATCGTCCTAAAATCGAGAATCGGAACGGAGCTTCAGAAAAAACTTTTTCTTATACACATTTACTCAGAATCACTTCCCGAACAAGTGTCTGTGTGTCCGTCTGTCCGTGTGTCCGTCTGTCCGTCTGTGGTCATTTACAAAAATGGCCATAACTCCCTCATTTCTCAACCTTTTTTCAAATTTCTTGAACTGAAATGTTTGTCTCGGAAAGCCCTAACACCCTGTTTAATCGGAATTTGGATAACGCACAGTACTTCCGATATATTTGCATTTTTAGTGTTTTCTATTTTATTTTTTTCCGGCCACAAAAATGGACCGATTTGAGCGTTCTTGGTCTCAAAATCTTCGTTTTACCTTGCAGAATATGTGGATATTTTTTTATATTCCAAAAATGTACCGATTTTTTTTTTGGCGAATTTTAAAATTTGCAAAGCGAATTTTTTGACATTTTTTACCTAAACACCCTTAAAAGCAGTCAAAATATGATCAAATTGTGTCTCAATTTTACGTTTCAAAATATGGAAGTATTGTGTGTTATCTACGCACCACTGGTTGTAAATGACCACAGACGGACTGACGGACACACAGACGCTTGTTCAGAAAGTGATTCTGAGTAAATGTGTATAAGAAAAAGTTTTTTCTGAAGCTCCGTTCCGATTCTCGATTGTAGGACGATGCCAATACTTCCATTCACTCTGTAAATATGGAAGTAAAAATGACCAGCCCTCAGCAGCCCATAACTCCTTCAATTATCATCCTTTTTTCAAATTTCTTGAACTGAAATGTTTGTTTCGGCAAGACCTAACACCCTGTTTAATCAAAATTTGGATAACGCACAGTACTTCCGTTATATTTGCATTTTTAGTGTTTTCTATTTTATTTTTTTCCGGCTACAAAAATGAACCGATTTGAGCGTTCTTGGTCTTAAAATCTTTGTTTTACCTTGCAAAATATGTGGATATATTTTATATTCCGATAATGTGGCGTATTTTTATTATGGGCGAATTTTAAAATTTGAATGGTGAATTTTTTGATATTCTTGACTTAAACACCCTTAAAAGCAGTCAAAATATGATCAAATGGGTCTCAATTTTACGTTTCAAAATATGGAAGTATTGTGTGTTATCTATGTGCCACTGGTTCTAGCTTGGTGTACTGATCTCTATGGATAGAGTCGTTAATTAGGCACTTCCACATTATCATGGTTAATGGCCTAATCATGGTAAAAATTGGGTTCAAATGGTGTTTTCCGGACCTTTCCGCTAGGCACAAAGACGCGCACTTGTGAATCCTCTCTTTTCTCTTTGTCCTGCGTAATGAGATCTGAGCGCACTTTACCAGGTAGGTTAGAAACAGGGCAATTAGGGTGAAGCCACCAGTAATTGACTTGGACCAGTAATGAGGAACATGCATGAAAAAAAAATAAACTGTTTTTTGCCATAATATTCCTTGTTAGGCTTCGAAAATGGTGTTATGGTGGATGACGGTTCGGAAAAGAGGTAGGTAATTAAAAGAGGAGGGAGGCTTAGTGAAAATCGCCGATTTGAAGTTGAGCGGGAAAATGGCCAGCCTCAAGGTTACACAGTGTGATGTCATCTTCCTGTGAACCAGTGCAACCTCATCCGAGTTCATGTGTGTATGCTGTGATAAGACGGCGCGCCGCGGCGATAACGGATTTTTTGCCGTTACGTTAAGAAACTACGTGCAGTCGCGTCCGCACAGTGACGTCATACGGTTAACCGCCACATTCAAAAGGGCCCTTTTCATTACCCAGCGTAGCGTTTTTCACCCAGAAAAATGTTGTTTTTTCGTTGAAGACCATCACTACATCATTTTCGCTTCCTAAACAGCATCATTCTGGCGGAAAAAATGGATTTCGTTTTTCATGCATGTTCCTCATTGACTTTTCAACTTTGAAGTGCAAAAATATGGCCCTCAAGCGCTTCTTGTGGGGGTTCTGGTGTGCAACAGCACGGAGAACTATCTATTGATCGAATCGTGAAGTACGAAAATTTCTGGAATCATCTGAAAAGCCTAGGGAGGGAGATTTTTGGCAGCGCCTCTAACTCTCGTGTTGTGAGTGTCCTGGTCTAGAAGAAAGTGCTAAGCTAGTGGGCTCCAAATTTTTTGTCTTCCTTCTTATTCATACCATTTTTTCTATCGCCCAAGCTTCTTCCCACCATCATTTTTACTTCCATATTTACAGAGTAAATGGAAGTATTGTGATCGTCCTAAAATCGAGAATCGGAACGGAGCTTCAGAAAAAACTTTTTCTTATACACATTTACTCAGAATCACTTCCTGAACAAGTGTCTGTGTGTCCGTCTGTCCGTCTGTCCGTCTGTCCGTCTGTCCGTCTGTCCGTCTGTCCGTGTGTCCGTCTGTCCGTCTGTGGTCTTTTACAAAAATGGCCATAACTCCCTCATTTCTCAACCTTTTTTCAAATTTCTTGAACTGAAATGTTTGTCTCGGCAAGACCTAACACCCTGTTTAATCGGAATTTGGATAACGCACAGTACTTCCTATATATTTGCATTTTTAGTGTTTTCTATTTTATTTTTTTCCGGCCACAAAAATGAACCGATTTGAGCGTTCTTGGTCTTAAAATCTTTGTTTTACCTTGCAGAATATGTGGATATTTTTTACATTCCGAAAATGTGGCGTTTTTTCATTTTGGGCGAATTTTAAAATTTTAATAGTGAATTTTTCGATATTTTTGGCCTAAACACCCCTAAAAGCAGTCAAAATATGATCGAATTGTGTCACAATTTTACGTTTCAAAATATGGAAGTATTGTGTGTTATCTACGCACCACTGGTTACCTGCTGAGTTCATTTTTGACATTATTTTCCTCAAAAAATGACGTTAAAGGGATAAAATCTTCATTGTCTATTACTCATCCCATTATCGAGCAATCCACCAGTGTTTGACAGCACTTTTAGTGTTTTCTATTTTATTTTTTCTTGCTCACAAAATGAACCGATTTGAGCGTTCTTGGTCTTAAAATCTTTGTTATATGATATAACTTATATCATGCTAAGTACGGGGATATTTTATATAACCGGATAACTTGACGTATTTTGCTGTAGGGCGAGTTTTATAATTTGCATAGTGAGTTTCTTGACATTTTTTATCCAAACAGCCTCAAAAGTAGTCAAAATATAATTAGTGTCAAAAATTTGCATATAGAAAATGGAAGTATTGTGTGTTATCTACACTCCTTCGGTTTTAAACAGTTCCTATTCATTTAAACGATGATATAATACAAAATTTCAAGTTCCATGGTTAGTCGAGGGTAGCCGAAGTGCCATCGGACTGCCAGCATTTCAGCGACCCTCGACTAACCATGGAACTTGAAATGGTATACAAAGTTTAGTGGAATTTGATAGTTCTTCTAGGAAACAGTTAAAAGTTCGTGATTATTTTCGTAATCCAAAAAAGTGTGACTTAGATAGGGTATTTTGTGGTTTGAACATTATTCTTGTCATTATATCGATATTTTTGAAGCGTAATTAAACGACAGGTCACTCATATACCTACTCTATTTTGAGGCTGTGAACCTATTTATTTTCATGAATACACAAAATTCGAGAAAGTACAAGCCTAATCCTATGTGTCAAACACTGGTTCAAACTCCTGTCAATCATTGGCGATTTTCAAAATTGAGCTGTCATACACTGGCGCAAAATCTTGTTTTTGTAGCCTAAACATTGAGTTTTAGGGCAATTTCTGAATTTGAAATGATTCTTGATAATCTGGTGCATCCAAAGAGATAGAAGAAAACTTTTTAAGAGAAGAGAAACCCCCTTTAATGCAAATCCAAAGTCAAATATTTCCTTAAGGTGTCAAACACTGGTGTCTTCACCCTATTAGTACCAAAGGAAATTCGTAAATTAAGAACCAAAGACATGAGTTATGGTATGCTGGATCTTGAGAAACGATAGTCAAGGCTTGCCCTGGTTGTCCTATGAGACCTCGCTACTGAAACCTGTGTGGGTTAAAACAAAGTGATGTGTAAATCGTCACGCTAGTGGCACACCGGGTAACTCACTTTTTCAGGAGAGGCAAAAAACCGATTATTGAAAAAATCATGAGTGACCTAAATAATAAGTTTCCCAGGTTCCTAAGTTGGGTCATACGGTTAAATCTGATCGAGTTGGCTCTAAAGACGTCTAGAGACTTGCCATCGGGTGTGTGGTTGCACTGAGATAGCACGTTTTGACGATAATTTGAGATACCTACCCACTGTTGACTGAAGTTCAATTTACGTGCTTCCTAACAAACTGACAATAAAACTAGCTCCGCTAATTAAATACAAAAGCGTTCTTAACTCAAAACCGCCAGAAAATGAGTTATCTGGTGTTGCCACTAACGTGACGAAATGGTGGTTGCTGGTAGGCAAATTAATTCTACTATCGACTTTGTGTTTGCGCAGTGGGTTTTTGATGACGTCGCACTTTAGTACTGCTGCGCATGCGCCTAGTAGCTCTAAACTCTGACAGAATGATTGTGAATTTATTCTATTTGCAGGAGGAGGTAAAAATGGTGATAAAAAATGGCGTCCTAGTACCCAAACAGAAGCAAAGGCGCTACAGGACTGAGCGTCCATTCGGCTGTGACCATTGCCAGGCTCGATTCACGCTCAGGTAATGAGTAAAAGGAAGCATTGGAATCGTCCTAAAATCAAGAATCGGAACGGAGCTTCAGAAAAAACTTTTGGTACATTATTTCCAAATAATGTACCTACCTATGTAATTGGTCAGACAAAATTTTTTTACAACACCCCATGAAAATTTTTTCTTTCACGTTTCAGAGGTTCTAGTACACAAATCTGCAATGCAAACCTTTTGTCCGTACGCCGTCAGGCACAAAACGCATAGAAGGAGTGGTTCGATAAAAAAAAAAAAAAAAACGGGCGTTTAGCAAATTTAGGCTGGCTTTATCGATTGTCGGTTATCCAATAACTAATAGCTAATCTCTTGGCTACAAATTTCTCGGAGACACAGCCTATGCGCATCCACCCAAAAATCACCATGAAATTAGTGGCCTGGTGATTAGCTATGAGTTAGTGGATAACCGACAATTGATAAAGCGGCCCTTATCCTTGATGTGCACCTCGGGTAAGAGAATCCGTTCAATTCACTCTAAAGTACTCAAAAACGTTCATATGTAAAAAACGCTGCTTAGACAAAAATACATTTTTACCTGGAACTGGAGGCTTGTAGGAAACCCATCCCACCTCGCGTAATAAGACTCCGCCCAATTAACATAAGCTGGTGAAATGAACCATTCTCAAAACAGTAAGCTTTAATTCACAAGAATTGAGCATTGAATGAAATTGGAACAAACGGAATCAGAAATTCGAAGGTAGTCGTTGCTATAAACAACATGCTAGTAGCAACTAGGAGAAGGACCAAAGCGGTGTCCATATGAAGTGACGGAGTGAAGCAAATTCACCACATTCACCCCTGCTGATCAGGGAACGAAGCGGTCAGGTGGTCTTCGAAGTCAAGTCGAACGGCGGAGTTCAGGACTTGGAGGAAGCTCTTGAGGTGGAGGAGTTCTCAATACGTCAGCGTAGAACGTGTTGCATCAGCGCGATACACCCGACCGCTCTATTGCGTCGTGCGCCGCGCGATTTCAGTTTTTGTTCCACTATTTTGGATTTCACGAGTGAATTTAACATTTAATTATTATTATTATTAACATATAATTTATTTCATAATTTGATTTTATCAACTTAATATAATTTATTTAATTTTATTTTTTTTTACTTCCATATTTACAGAGTAAATGGAAGTATCGTGATCGTCCTAAAATCGAGATTCGGAACGGAGCTTCAGAAAAAACATTTCTGGCAGCTCGCCATTTTTTTGTTTAAAAAATAAAGGTTGTATCTCTCTTATACACATTTACTCAGAATCACTTCCTGAACAAGTGTCTGTGTGTCCGTTAGTCCGTCTGTCCGTTTGTGGTCATTTACAAAAATGACCATAACTCCCTCAATTCTCAACCTTTTTTCAAATTTCTTGAACTGAAATGTTTGTCTCGGCAAGACCTAACACCCTGTTTAATTGGAATTTGGATAACGCACAGTACTTCCGACTGTATTTTTTTCCGGCCACAAAAATGAACCGATTTGAGCGTTCTTGGTCTTAAAATCTTTGTTTTACCTTGCAGAATATGTGGATATTTTTTATATTCCATAAATGTATTGTATTTTTATTTTGGGCGAATTTTAAAATTTAAAAAGTGAATTTTTTTATATTTTTGGCCTAAACACCCTTAAAAGCAGTCAAAATATGATCAAATTGTGTCACAATTTTAGGTTTCAAAATATGGAAGTATTGTGTGTTATCTACGCACCACTGGTTTAATTTGTAATTTAATTTAATTAATTAAACAAATAAATAAATTAATTAATCTAATTTTTATTATTATTTTTTAATTTAATATTATTTAGTAATTATTAATTTAATTTATCAACATATTAATTCTTTAATTAACAGCAACGCCAACACCTTCCTCTTTCTGCTTGAATCCATTGTTAAACTGGCAAATCGCGTTTAATTTTAACTGGTTTTAATTTTAATTTTAACTGTTTTAAACTGGCAAAACTCGCCGTTGCACGTAATGCGTCGACAAAATTGACTGTTGAGGAAAACACTTTCACGCGACGTAATAAATTTTGCTCAAAAAACCTGCCGCTAGGAACACGCAACTGAAGCGGACGTGAGCGTAGTCCGAATTGACTTTTATAAGTTCGATTTCGTCAACATAAGGGTCAAATTTTGACGCCCGAACGTGGCGTTTCATAAAGGCTTTGTTCCCACTTGTCAGCCAGGAGGGAATCGAATAGCCGTTTGATGATTTTCTTGGATGGAGAGACATTCGCTCGTGTGGTGTTGCATTAGTTGCTGTGCACAACAGCACACAGACAGAGTGGAGGGCGTCATGAAGAACAATCTCCCACTGGTTCTTAGTGAGACCATGAGCCCGAAGTGCTAGCTGGACAGCCTTCCAGATCACACCGTTGTAGCGCTCGCATTGTCTGTTGCCTCACGGATTATAAGGCGTAGCTATTCCCCGATCTTGAAGGACCTTGAAGGAACGATTTCAACTCAGTTGACATGAATCTGGTCCCTCGGTGTGAAGGAATGTAAGCTGGCGTTCCAAAAACAAAAACCAGTGGTGCGTGGATAACACACAATACTTCCATATTTTGGAACGTAAAATTGTGACACAATTTGATCATATTTTGACTGCTTTTAAGGGTGTTTAGGTAAAAAATATCAGAAAATTCACTATTCAAATTTCAAAATTCGCCCAAAATAAAAAAACGCCAGTTTTTCGGAACATGAAAAATATCCACACATTCTGCAAGATAAAACAAAGATTTTAAGACCAAGAACGCTCAAATCGGTTCATTTTTGTGGCCGGAATAAAATAAACGTTGACTTATAGGGAGTGAAAAATGTGTAAAACCCTTCAGGGAATCCAACAGGCTCAAAAAATTCAAAACCGGTTCAGTAGAACTCCCTCAAATTGCCAAAAACGCGAAAAAGCAGAAATCGCATTGAGAAATTCAAGCCGATTAAAAAACAAAATTTTTGAATTTTTTCAAAAAATCCCTTTCCTATGGTAAATCAAGCGGGAAAGCCGGGAAAAATACTCAAAAAATTCTAAACCCACGGCATCACTTTCAAAATTGAGATTTTGTGTTTTTTTTTTGAAAAATATACCCTAATTATGCCGAATTGGACCCGTTAACCTTCTCCGATCGGATTGCCCGGACAATATGCCTCAAGTTGGACCAAACCACAACTTTCAAGACTAATTTAGTCAAAATCGGATCAGTATTTCAATACGAAGTGGCTGGACGAAATTTTTGGCCAAAATTTCGTCCGTCCACTCCGTATCGAACCGATGATCCGATTTTGGTGCGGTTGGTCCTAAAAGTTGTGGTTTGCTCCAACTTGAGGCATTGTCAGGAGAATCCGATCAAAAAATGTTAAGGGGTCGAAAACCCCAAAAAACTGTTTTTGGGATCATGACTTTTTTGCATTTGATCGTTTTTGAGTAGTCTAGAGTTGTTTCAGAGGATTCCCTTATAGGAGGTACACGGCACAGGAAAATTTGCTAAACGCTCATGTGTTTTTACTTCCATATTTACAGAGTAAATGGAAGTATTGTGATCGTCCTAAAATCGAGAATCGGACCGGAGCTTCAGAAAAAACTTTTTCTTATACACATTTACTCAGAATCACTTCCTGAACAAGTGTCCGTGTGTCCGTGTGTCCGTCTGTCCGTCTGTCCGTCTGTCCGTCTGTGGTCATTTACAAAAATGGCCATAACTCCCTCATTTCTCAACCTTTTTTCAAATTTCTTGAACTGAAATGTTTGTCTCGGCAAGACCTAACACCCTGTTTAATCGGAATTTGGATAACGCACAGTACTTCCGAGATATTTGCATTTTTAGTGTTTTCTATTTTATTTTTTTCCGGCCGCAAAACTGAACCGATTTGAGCGTTCTTGGTCTCAAAATCTTCGTTTTACCTTGCAGAATATGTGGATATTTTTTACATTCCGAAAATGTGGCGTTTTTTCATTTTGGGCGAATTTTAAAATTTTAATACTGAATTTTTTGATATTTTTGACCTAAACACTTTCAAAAGCAGTCAAAATATGATCAAATTGTGTCACAATTTTACGTTTCAAAATATGGAAGTATTGTGTGTTATCTACGCACCACTGGTTTTTTTTTTTTTTTTAATCGGACCACTTCTCCCATGCGTTTTGCTGCTGACGGCGTACGGCGTACGGTGGACGGACAAAAAATTTTTATTGCAGATTCGTGTTCTAGAACCTTTGAAACGTTAAGGAAAACATTTTCAAGGGGTGTTGTAAAAAAAATTTTGCTTGACCGATTACATAGGTAGGCTTATGCCACTGATCAACTTAGCATCGTTTTTTCTGAAGCTCCGATCAGATTTTCGATTTTAGGACGACTAAATGAAGAGTACTTTTGAGTTTTGTCGATACCGATTCCGTTATAGGTACCAAAACTGCTATGAATCGAAATCGAAAAACGAAATTGATACCGACAAAACTCAAAAGTGGATATGTGCAGTTTTGAAGGAAAACTCTTCAAATGTAAAAACCTGGATATTTGAACTCTTGTCCAAGTTCATGGGAGACAACCTGGACAGACAGAGATTCAGAAAACTGCGAGGGAGGGCAACCCTACTCAAGGATTCAGCTAGCTGTCGGGCTAAAATCATTTTGCAATAAATTCAAAATAATGAGTTTTATCAATATTGCAATGTAATTGATGTTTCTGATCGTTTCGTAGGGCAAAATGGTTATGTGTCGGGCATGGCCATTTATTCAACAGGAATCATGCCTCACACCAATATTTTGAAAATGTATACCATATTTTTTCTTGAGCGATTACCTACGTACTTGTTCATAATTCTACTAGAAATAAACCTACAGAGTAAATAGAGTCATGGCAATAATAGTCTATTTCATCGTCTATGTACTCGTAATTGAGGTCCAATATAATTAGAATTTGATCTTTATGGCAATGTCGTATCTTGACAGATGAAGTATTAAATTTCATTCCTCCTTTTCTGCCTTACAAGTGACTTCATTGACTTTCTCTCCATGACTTCTTTCCATGATCCACTTTTTCTCCATGACTTTCCAACTTCACTAAATACTTTTCTGATGCTTTCTTGAACAATAAAAGTGCTCTTATTGTATGGTTGTAGGTCAAATATGGAGAGGCATATAAAACAGCAGCATCCAGAGTTTTGGAGCCAACGTCAGCGTAGCGGGTCAAGAAAATCGCGCGAATCTCGCAATGAGCCTAGAGAAATCCCTCTGGTGAATAAAATAATTGTATTATCTTGATTTCCTTATTTCTAGTATTAATATTTCTCTATACATTGGTAAGTAGGTGTATCCTAATTTAGAGCATGGAGGCTATTCCCCTTTGCAGGCTGACCTTAATGGACCAATCATAGTGCTATGTTGATCACGATGTTAAAACTTAAGCCGGGTTCACATGTGCGTTTTTGTCTGCGTCATCTGCGTCCTGCGTACAGTGCGTAATGAGATCTGATTGGCTGCCAGGTAAAGTTACCAGGTAGATTGCGCGCGCGTAAAATTGCCAGCCAATCAGATCTCATTACGCAGAACGCAGAGAACGCAGAGAAAATCGCACATGTGAATCCAGCTTTAGTCAACATTTTTGCGTTTGAGCTATGGCTTGTTATTGTACTTACCTACCTCACAATAAGGAGTTTTCGGACGCTAAATTTTTGGACACGCAACTTCAACTTGATATCGACCAATATTGACGACTTGATATTGATCAATGATATCGTACCTGCAAAATGCATACCGACGGCGAAGAGGTGAAACCTCGTATCTTCAATTTCGTACCTGCATGTGCACATTAGAGATGTCAATGAAATTAAATGTGGTTACATAGGGTGCCATGGGAACAGTGGCGGTCTTAACACGGGCGTTTAGCAAATCGAGGGTGTAGCATCAATACTGCCCAATTTGTTTGCCATGCAATCTATGGACTTACAATATGGATTTACAATAGAATAAGGGGTTGTTTCCGAAATTTTCTGAAAATTTTGTTTGATGATTTGAAAAATTTCTTGATGCGATTTCTGCTTTTTACCGTTTTTTGGCAATTTGAGGGAGTTGTACTGAACCGATTTTGAATTTTTAGAGATTGTTGGATTCCTTGAAGGTTTTTACACATTTTTTCACTCCCTATAAGTCAAAATTAGTTGGGTTTTAGTGATTGAAAACTGGTTTAAATACCTACTAACTTTTGGCCTAAAAAAAATATTTTCTCGACCCTTCAAAAGACATTTAAAATTCCAGAATAAAAATTACCTATTGAGTAGGTTTTGGGAGGGGTAGGGGTGCCGGGCGCTGGTGAGGGTTGAATCCCCCGGGAGGGGTGGGGGCACGCGTATTTTCTTTTTGTACAGATTTATTCATCATTGTGAAAACGTACCATTTAAGCATCATTGAGCTCACCATGGACCACTACTCCACAAATGATATGATGACAAACTGACCTACTCTAACTATTTGAACTTTATTCTCTGAGATACCCAGACAAATAATGTAACCATGTCACTAATCTACTTAGCAGCGTATTTCTCAGTCCTGTAGAGTCGTAGAAAATCGCAAATTTGTTATCCTTGCTATCCCCTGCA
This sequence comes from Nesidiocoris tenuis, assembly GCA_036186465.1. Lineage (NCBI taxonomy): Eukaryota > Metazoa > Arthropoda > Insecta > Hemiptera > Miridae > Nesidiocoris > Nesidiocoris tenuis. The sequence continues at coordinate 34,837 of AP028919.1, read as the reverse complement.
TATCCCTGCTATCCCTGTTATACCTGCTACCCAAAACCTACTCAAAATTATTTTTTTTGGAATTTGAACATTTTCTTCTAAAGGCTCAAAAAATATTTATTCTTTTACTGGCCTTAAATGTAAGGTAGGGTTCTGTCGAGACGTCACGACCAACTAGATGCAGAACCTGATTTTTGGTAGAAATTTCAGAATTTTTCAATAACTCCTTCCCCTTGAAAAACCCCGGACGGCGTACGGCGGACGGTGGACGAACAAAAAATTTCTATTGCAGATTCGGATTCTACACCCTTTGAAACGTAAACCAACAAATTTTCAAGGGGGGGTTTGAAAAAAATTTTTTCCTGACCGATTACAAAGGTTCATTTCTTAAGGAAAATAAACCAAAATTTCCACATATTCTGCAAGGTAAAACAAAGATTTTAAGACCAAGAATGCTCAAATCGATTCATTTTTGCGGCCGAAAAAAAATAAAATAGAAAGCACTCAAAATGCAAATATATCGGAACTACTGTTCATGCAAATTTCGATTAAACAGGGAGTTAGGCCTCGCCGTGAGAAACATTTCAGTTCAAGAAATTTGAAAAAAGGTTAAGAATTGAGGGAGCTATCGCCGTTCTTGTAAATGACCACAGACGGACAAACAGACAGACGGACACTTGTTCGGGAAGTGTATCTGAGAAATGTGTATAAGAAAAAGTTTTTTCTGAAGCTCCGTTCCGATTCTCGATTTTAGGACGATTCCAATACTTTCATTTACTCTGTAAATATGGGAGTAAAAATATACACATATTCTGCAAGGTAAAACCAAGATTTTGAAACCACAAACGCTCAAATCGGTTTATTTTTGCGGTCGAAAAAAAAATAGAAAACACTCAAAATGCAAATATGTACTGGGCGTTATCCAGATTTTGATTAAACAGGGTGTTAAGCCTTGCCGAGACAAACATTTCAGTTCAAGAAATTCGAAAAAAGGTTGAGAACTGAGGGAGTTATGACCATTTTTGTAAATGACCACAGACGGACAGACGGATGTCCGTGTGTCTGTGTGTCCGTTAGCCCGTCTGTGGTCATTTACAAAAATGACCATAACTCCCTCAATTCTCAACCTTTTTTCAAATTTCTTGAACTGAAATGTTTGGCTCGGCAATACCTAACATCCTGTTTAATCGAAATTTGTATAACGCACAGTACACTTCCGATATATTTGCATTTTTAGAGTTTTCTATTCTGTTTTTTTTTTCCAGCCACAAAAATGAACCGATTTGAGCCTACTTGGTCTTAAAATCTTTCTTTTACCTTGCAGAATGTGTGGATATTTTTTATATTCCGAAAATGTTGCGTTTTTTCATTATGGGCGAATTTCAAAATTTGAATTACCCCTATTTAAACATTCTTCCTTGAAGATGAGAGTTGCCTTTTTGATTGAGGACCAAAAATTTTGTGGTAGGACGCTTCGAATGCCAGGAATCTTGCTAGGACTTGATTATTTCCTGTAGTTTGAGGATCACCCAGGTATCCTTGAGGTTACCTTAAGAATCAGTCCTTATTTGCAGGTGACTACCCTCATTCATGGATAGGTCTTTCTAGTTGGCAACTTAATTGCAGCATTTGACAACCTCAAATTTCTCACGACATGTTTACCTCTATTTTTAGGGTGTCAAAGCGGCGATTGTAGAACAAATCAAGATCAAAGAAGAGCGGCGAGACGGCGATTTGGCGTCTGTGTCGAAACTATTGGACAACGCTTCGGCGCAAACGTTCCGCCAATATTTCGACCGAGAAGAAGAAGACGAAGAAGGGCTGGTCGCCTCAAATTCGGAACACAGTTCTGAAGAAAGGTAGGCACAGCAAAACTTAACTGTTTTGTTAGCTTAACGCCAATGGTAACCAGTGGCGAGGTCACATAGCCCTAACCAGGGCAAGCAGTACCTTGACAATCGTTACTCATGAACTACCATGTCTATGGGTCTTAAGTTACAAATATCCTTGGCACTGCTTTCCCTGTTTCTAACTGAGAATTTGCCACTGGTGGTAACATACCAATCGGATGACTGAAATTTTCCAGTTCTCCGCCAATCAACTGCAGAACGTCACCTGGTGCTGATGGTACTGGTTCGGACGGAACAAAGAAACGTTCAGCATATAGTTTAGCTCCAAATCGAGTCTCCTGTCCGTACTGCTCCAGGGAATTTCCATGGACATCTTCGTTACGACGCCACATTCTTACGCATACTGGTGATTCTTGCAATTTCAACTTCTGCCTTGAGCTCAGGACATTTTGTGGATTATAGATTTTGAAGGATTATCATATATATCGACGATGAAACTGCAATACTGCCCAATTCAAAGCATCGTGTCTTTTGGGGGCGTCTCGGTTGCCTACTTCTCAAAACTTGGATTGGTGGCAACTTGGCAAATCACGCGTCCATAGATTGCATGGCAAACGAATTGGGCAGTATTGATTCTACACCGTCGATATATACCCTACTTCAAAGGTAATACCAATGTCATACCGGGTTTTCATGTTTCAGGACAAAAACCCTACAAATGTGACTCGTGTCCTCTCTTGTTCACTACAAAGTCCAACTGCGATCGCCATTCGGTGCGGAAACATGGCGGCGTAAAAAGGTCGGACCGACTTTCGACAGGTAACACTGACAGTACTGGGAACAGTGGCAAAACTACGTCTTTAGACGAATTCCATGATCGTGTGGACGAGAAACGTAGAAGCGCGCCAGCTGAACTACAAAGTAAGTTTGGCCTTGCTCCAGGAGCATGAGTAACGCATTCATAGGCGCCATGAAATTTGTATGGATTTTTTCATTTGTCTATTATGAATGAAAATGTACCAGCAGTGTAGTTTCATCTCCCAGAGAGGGTTTACAGACATGATTAAAACGCTGCTAAGTAGATTAGTGACATGGGTATTTTGATTACTACTGGGTAATAAAAACGTTCTTGGTCTTAAAATTTGTAATATGTGGATATTTTTTATATTCCAAAAATGTATCGTTTTTCCATTTTGGGCGAATTTTAAAATTTGCATAGTGAGTTTTTTTATATTTTTGACCTAAACACCCTTAAAAGCAGTCAAAATATGATCAAATTGTGTCACACTTTTACGTTTCAAAATATGGAAGCATTCTGTGTTATCTACGCCACCACTGGTTGTAAATGACCACAGACGGACTAACGGACACACAGATACTTGTTCAGGAAGTGATTCTGAGTAAATGTGTATAAGAAAAAGTTTTTTCTGAAGCTCCGTTCCGATCCTCGATTTTAGGACGATTCCAATACTTCCATTTACTCTGTAAATATGGAAGTAAAAAGGTTGAGAAATGAGGGAGTTATGGCCATTTTTGTAAATGACCACATACGGACAGACGGACACACGGACACACAGACACTTGTTCGGGAAGTGATTCTGAGTAAATGTGTAAAAGAAAAAGTTTTTTCTGAAGCTCCGTTCCGATTCTCGATTTTAGGACGATCACAATACTTCCATTTACTCTGTAAATATGAAAGTAATGAACCAAAAACCCCCGAAAATTTTTTCTTTCACGTGTCAGAAGTTCTAGAACACTAATCTGCAATAAAATTTTTTTGTCCGTCCGCCGTACGCCGTCAGCAGCAAAACGCATAGAAGGAGTGGTCCAATTAAAAAAAAACAAAAAAAATGAGCTTTTAGCAAATTTTTCTGTAATGTGCACCTCCTATGAGGGAATCCTCTGAATCGACTCTATACTACTCAAAAACGGCCGAATGTAAAAAAAGTCATAATTTCAAAAACAGTTTTTTTGGATTTTGGACCCCTTAACATTTTTTTATTGGATTTCCCAGACAATATGCACCAAGTTAGACCAAACCACAAATTTTAGGACCAACCGCGACAAAATCGGATCAGCGGTTCGATACGATGACGTGGCCACAAAATTTGGTCAAAATTCCGTTGCCACCACATCGTATCAAACCACTGATCCGATTTTGATGATACTTGTCCTAAAAGTTGTGGTTTGCTCCAACTTGGAGCATATTGTCCGGCCAATCCGATCGGAAAAGTTTAGGACGCGTATTTTTTTTTGTCCTATTTATTCATCACTGTGAAAACGTACCATTTAAGCATCACTGAGCTCATCATGAACCATTACTCCACAAATGATGTGATGATAAACCGACCTACTCCAACTATTTGAACGTTATTCTCTAATATACCCAGACAAATAATGTACCCATGTAATCTACTTAGCAGCGTTTTCTTTTTTGGTTCATTTTTAAGAAATGAACCTTTGAAATCGGTCAGGAAAAAATTTTTTTTAACACCCCCTGAAAATTTGTTAGTTTACGTTTCAAAGGGTGTAGAATACGAATCTGCAATAAAAATTTTTGGTCCGTACGCCGTCCGCAGTCCAGAGTTTTTCAAGGGGAAGGATATATCGAAAAATTTTGAAATTTTTACCAAAAATCAAGTTTTGTATTTAGTTGGTCCTAAAGTCTCGACAGAACCCTACCTTAATTTTAAGGACAGTAAAACCGCTGTCGATGTGGGAAAACATTCGTGCTTTCCAGGAAAAGAGCAACATAGGCATGTGAGGCACCACTTTCTATAGATTTTTCTATGCTGAATCGAATGAGACCATCGCCACGCCGGTAGCTTTAACCGTTTATTTTTTATTGCAGTTTTTGTGAGACATTTTTGAGTTTTCCAACATTTCCCCAATTCTTAATAAATCGAAAACTACTAGAGCCACAAAATTTGTTTTCCACTCGTTGGAATCCCCACAAAAACCTCTGTCCTCCCAATATCTTCAATTTAAAGAATTTGGTCGTATGACACAAATCAGCAGACCAAAAATTGGAAAAAGTTGAGGATTTGGCCTTGGTTCTTAGATACGGTTGATTGATCTACTTACAACCACTAGCCTATCACACCAACAAGGTGACGCACTCACACTATACCAGTTGCGCTTAGTAACGTGAGATCGAGACAAGTTGAGGCGTTGATAGCCAGAGTGGACCATTCCACTCAGGTGTCGAACTGAGAAAATCGCATTTGAAAATTTCGACTAATTTCTTGTGATTGATTAGGGCCTTGTTATGGTGTTTTGAAGAAAACCAGTGGTGCGTAGATAACACACAATACTTCCATATTTGAAACGTACATATTTGAAAAAATTTGATCATATTTTGACTGTTTTTAAGGTTGTTTAGGTCAAAAATGTCGCTACGTTTTTGGAATATAAAAATATCCACATATTCTGCAAGGTAAAACGAGGATTTTGAGACCAAGAACGCTCAAATCGGTCCATTTTTGTGGCCGGAAAAAAATAAAATAGAAAACACTAAAAATGCAAATATATCGGAAGTACTGTGCGTTATCCAAATTCCAATTAAACAGGGTGTTAGGACTTTCCGAGACAAACATTTCAGTTCAAGAAATTTGAAAAAAGGTTGAAAAATGAGGGTGTTATGGCCATTTTTGTAAATGACCACAGACGGACGGACACACAGACACTTGTTCAGGAAGTGATTCTGAGTAAATGTGTATAAGAAAAAGTTTTTTCTGAAGCTCCATTCCGATTCTCGATTCTAGGACGATTCCAATACCTCCATTTACTCTGTAAATATGGAAGTAAAAATACAAGCATTCTTGGGTGAACTGATGACTCATGAACCATAGGGACTTTTCTACAAGCCACAAGGTCCACTCTGGCCATCAAAATCGGCGGCCAATTTGCAGACGGACCATTTGAAAAGTTGCGCTCTTTCTTGGCACATTCGAGAACGAGTCAAATTTTAATAATAATTCGATAGATAGAGCAACCACAGACCCATTGCACTGTATAACTCATTTTCGGCCTGTTTGTGGTATGGTCCACTCTGGCTATCAACGCCTCAGTTTTATTAACGGTTCTGAGGCATTTTTAACGTAATTATTCGGAGAATTCAGTCATAATTATTATTCTGTTAAATATGAAGGTGATTAAGAATAGATTAAATGGCGAATTTAACAAAATTGAACTGTGAGCTGCGTTGAAGAGATTGGTTGACAGATACCTTTCGGAATAATAACGTTTTTTCTTTTTTTTTTGAAAAAAAAAGTTTTCCTAAATCCCATCTAAAATACAAATTTATACTTAAATACTAGAATAATAAACAACTAAATACCGGGTTTAAGAAGTAGGTACCTATATATCCCTATGCGATCGAAAAATGAACCCCTGTGCAAAATTTGCAGAGCTCTTCAGATACACAGAAAACTAATGTGCACATGCCACTGATCTACTTAGCAGAGTTTTTTTTTTTTTTTTTTTTTAAATTGGAGTAGGTACTTCTTTTATGCGTTTTGCTGCTGACGGGGTATGCTGTACAGCGTACGACGTACGGTGGATGGACAAGAAATTTTTATTGCAGATTTGTGCTCTAGAACCTTTGAAACGTCAAAAAACAAATTTTCATTGGGTGTTGTAAAAAAAATTTTGCTCGACCAATTTCTTGGAATAATGTACCAAAATGACAAAACCGTACACTGCGCGTGCGCAAGACACCTTCGTATGCCCACAATCACGCTCTGGAACAAGCCCATCGTTTGAAATGTCTAGCATATTGCACTGATGGCCATAGAACCAATACACTGAAAATGTTCTTTTGAGGCAAATGAGGAACATGCATGAAAAAACGCTGCTAAGTAGATCAGTGGCATGTGCAGATTAGTTTTCGGTATGTCCGAAGAACTCTGCAAATTTTACACAGGGGTTCATTTTTCGATTGCAAAGACAAACCTTACGATATATCGGTACTCCTTAATTACAGAATTTAGTTGTTATTATTCTATAATTTCAGTATAAATTTGTATTTTAGATGGGGATTTAGAAAAACGTTTTTCAACCCGGCAAAAAATAATCATCCTCTTCTCTTGATAAATACTTAAATAACTATCTTTTCAACGCAGCAGATCGTTTAATTCCTTTGAATTCACCATTTAATCTATTCTTAATCACCTTCATAATTAACAGAATGATAAAAATCATTAAATTCTCTGAATAATGAAATTAAAAATGCCTCAAGAATGCCTCAGAACCCTTGTTAAAGCCTGACTCGCTCTCACGTTGCCAAGCGCAACTGGTCGTAGTGTGAGTGCGTCACCTTGTTGGTGTGATAGGCTAGTGGTTGTAAGTAGATCAATCAACCGTATCTAAGAACCAAGGCCAAATCCTCAACTTTTTCCAATTTTTGGTCTGCTGATTTGTGTCATACGACCAAATTCTTTAAATTGAAGATATTGGGAGGACAGAAGTTTTTGTGGGGATTCCAACGAGTGGAAAACGAATTTTGTGGCTCGAGTAGTTTTCGAGTTATTAAGAATTGCAGAAATTTAAAAAAAAACTCAAAAATGTCTCACTAAAACTGCAATAACTCCTAAACGGTTGAAGCTACCGGCGTGGCGATGGTCTCATTCGATTCAGCATAGAAAAATCTATAGAAAATGATGCCTCACATGCCTATGTTGCACTTTTCCTGAAAAGCACGAATTTTTTCTCACTTCAACAGCTGTTTTACTGGCCTTAAAATTAAGGTAGGGGTCTGTCGAGACGTCAGGACCAACTAGATACAGAACTTGATTTTTGGTAAAAATTTCAAAATTTTTCGATAACTCCTTCCTCCTGAAAAACCTCGGACGGCAGACGGACAAAAAATTTTTATTGCAGATTCGGATTCTACACCCCTTGAAACGTAAACCAACAAATTTTCAGGGGGTGTTAAAAAAAATGTTTCCCAACCGATTACAAAGGTTCATTTCTTAAGAAAAATGAACCATAAATAAACAGTTTTTTCGACATAATATTCCTTGTTAGGCTTCGAAAATGGTGTTATGGTGGATGACGGTTCGGAAAAGAGGTAATTAAAAGAGGAGGGAGGCTTAGTGAATATCGCAGATTTGAAGTCGAGCGGGAAAATGGCCAGCCGCAAGGTTACACAGTGTGATGTCATCTTTTGAATAAAAACTCAAAAAATGAGGGAAGAGAAATAGTCTATTCCACTTATTAAGGTATAATTGTAGACCGGTTTTGGTTATTACACCATCATCAGTACTTAAAAACGACTGAGGTACATCGAGAAATATCTAGCTTATATACTAAAGCGACAGTATAAGTGAAAGGTGAAAGTGAATGTTGGAAGTGAAAGGTACAAGTGGAGGTGCGCACCTTCATTTCAAAAGGGCACTTTTCATTAGCGTTTTTCACCAGGAAAAATGTTGTTTTTTTGTTGTAGACCATCACTACATCATTTTCGCATCCTAAACAGCATCATTCTGGCGGAAAAAATGGATTTCGTTTTTCATGCATTTTCCTCATTGATGAATGTCTAGTCAATATTGCTCAAGAGCCAGTATTTCCTCAGGCGCAGTCTTGCACAATCCACCGAATATGGCAGGCCAGTGCAGCAACCCAGCAAACAACAGCATCAATCACAGCAGTGCTGGATCAGAGATGCCGTTCAAGTGCCATTTGTGCGATGGATCGTTTCCTGAACGCCAAGATACGCTAGATCACCTGAAACAATGCCATGGGCAGGAATATAATGCCTTGGTTGCCAAAGGTGCTCTAGATAGCTGTTCAGAGACGGAAGAAGCTGACAATGAGTCGTCAAACAAAGACCAGAGCAATCGGAAGGTGAGTTTGCTAATATTTAGTACCTACTCTTGAGTTAATTTAGAGGGTTCCCTTGTGGGAGGTGCACTTCACAGGAAAATTTGCAAAATGCAATTACTAATGCACTATTCCTCAGAATCATTTTCTGAACAAGTGTTTGTGCCTCCGTGACTCCGTCTGTGGTCCGTTACAACCAGTGGCGTGTAGACACCACACAATACATCCGTATTTTGATATGTAAATTTATAATAGGTATATGTAATTTGATTATATTGTCACAATTTTTGAGGCTTTTTAGATCAAAAATAGTATGAATATGACTATGCAAATTTTAAAACATGCCAAAAATCTGAATACGTCAAGTTATAGGAGTATAGAAAGTACACACTTAGTCTGCAAGGTAAAACAAAGATTTAAAAGTCCGGTTAAAAAGGGTGATAGGTATTACTGGGACCAACATCCCAGTTCAACAAGTTTAAAAAAGATTAAGAATTGAGGGAGCTATGGCCATTCGTAAATGACCACAGACGGACACACCAACACACAGCATGGTCCACCGTGAGATCAAAAGTAAAAAGAAAATTTGAAGTAATCACAAGCCAATTTTGCTGTTCAGGTTATGTGCGCCTTTTGCTTGAGACGATTTTGGTCGGCCGAGGATCTCAGACGCCACATGCGAACTCACACAGGTCAGTAAATTGCCATTTTGTGGCTGTCATGGACTTATGGTATCAAATTGAATAAACGATAGAATTGCTGCATAAATTTGCATTTTAGATGGGCATTTAGAAAAACTTTTTTCTTCAACCCGGCAAAAAGCTTCATCATTCACTTTGCTTGATAGATACCTACCTATCTTGATAAGCCCTAACCAGCCCTAATCTATTCTTATTTACTTACGTAATTAACAGCATAATAATCATTATTATTAACTTTTCTGACAAATGAAATTAAAAATGCCTCAGGAATGCCTCAGAACCATTGTTAAAGCTTGTCTCACTCTCATGTTGTCAAGCGCAACTAGGCTAGTGTGAGTGCGTCACCTTGTGAGTGTAATAGGCTATTGGTCGTAAGCAGAAGATAAAACTGTATTTGTACAGGTACTCGTAAAACGGTATCTGGGAACCAAGGCCGAATCCACAACTTTTCACTCCCATATTTACAGAGTAAATGGAAGTATTGGAATCGTCCTAAAATCGAGGATCGGAACGGAGCTTCAGAAAGAACTTTTTCTTATACACATTTACTTAGAATCACTTCCTAAACAAGTGTCTGTGTATCCGTTAGTCCGTCTGTTCATCTGTGGTCATTTACAGAAATGACCATAGCTCCCCCAATTCTCAACCTGTAACCAAATTTTTCTAACTGAACTGTTTGTCTCAGCAAGACCTAACACCCTGTTTAATCAGAATTTGAATAACTCACAGTACTTAAGATATATTTGCATTTTTAGTGTTTTCTATTTATTTTTTCCGGTCACAAAAATGAACCGATGAACCTAGCTTTCTTGGTTTTAAAATTTTTGTTTTACCTTGCAGAGTATGTGAATATTTTGGTACATCATTTCCAGAAATAATGTACCTATGTAAATGGTCAAGCAAATTTTTTCACAACACCCCCTGAAAAATTTTTCTTTCACGTATCAGAGGTTCCAGAGCACAAATCGGCAATATACATTTTTTGTCCATCCGCCGTACGCAGTCAGGCGAGAAACGCATGAAAGGAGTATTCCGATTTCAAAACCAGTGGTGCGTAGATAACACACAATACTTCCATATTTTGAAACGTAAAATACAGGCACAATTTGATCATATTTTGACTGCTTTTAAGGGTGTTTAGGTCAAAAATATCAAAAAATTCACTATTCAAATTTCAAAATTCGCTCAAAATAAAAAAACGCCAGTTTTTCGGAACATAAAAAATATCCACATATTCTGCAAGGTAAAACAAAGATTTTAAGACCAAGAACGCTCAAATCGGTTCATTTTTGTGGCTGGAAAAAAATAAAATAGAAAACACTAAAAATGCAAATATATCGGAAGTACTGTGCGTTATCCAAATTTCGATTAAACAGGGTGTTAGGTCTTGCCGAGACAAACATTTCAGTTCAAGAAATTTGAAAAAAGGTTAAGAAATGAGGGAGTTATGGCCATTTTTGTAAATGACCACAGACGGACTAACGGACTAACGGACACACGGACACACAGACACTTGTTCAGGAAGTGATTCTGAGTAAATGTGTATAAGAAAAAGTTTTTTCTGAAGCTCCGTTCCGATTCTCGATTTTAGGACGATCACAATACTTCCATTTACTCTGTAAATATGGAAGTAAAAATGACCATAACTCCCTCAATTCTCAACCTTTTTTCAAATTTCTTGAACTGAAATGTTTGTCTCGGCAAGACCTAACACCCTGTTTAATCGAAATTCGGATTACGCACAGTACTTCCAATATATTTTCATTTTTAGTGTTCTCTATTTTATTTTTTTCCGGCCACAAAAACGAACCGATTTGAGCGTTCTTGGTCCCAAAATCTATGTTTTACCTTGCAGAATATGTGGATATTTTTTATTTTCCGGAAATGTTGCGTTTTTTCATTATGGGCGAATTTCAAAATTTGAATTACCCCTATTTAAACATTCTTCCTTTAAGATGAGAGTTGCCTTTTTGATTGAGGGCCAAAAATTTTGTGGTAGGACGCTTCGAATGCCAGGAATCTTGCTAGGACTCCCGTTGTTTGAGGAAAGCGTAAGAAAAACGCTGCTAAGTAGATCAGTGGCATGTGCAGATTAGTTTTCGCTATGTCCGAAGAACTCTGCAAATTTTGCACAGGGGTTCATTTTTCGATTGCTAAGACAAACTTCACGATATATCGGTACTCCTTAAACTCAGAATTTAGTTGTTATTATTCTATAATTTCAGTATAAATTTGTATTTTAGATGGGGATTTAGAAAAACGTTTTTCAACCCGGCAAAAAATAATCATCCTCTTCTCTTGATAAATACTTAAATAACTATCTTTTCAACGCAGCAGATCGTTTAATTCCTTTGAATTCACCATTTAATCTATTCTTAATCACCTTCATTATTAACTGAATAATTATAATTATTAAATTCTCTGAATAATGAATGAAATTAAAAATGCCTCAGAACCATTGTTAAAGCCTGACTCGCTTTCATGTTGCCAAGCGCAACTGGTCGTAGTGTGAGTGCGTCACCTTGTTGGTGTAATAGGCTAGTGGTCGTAAGTAGATCAATCAACCGTATCCAAGAGCCGAGGCCAAATTCTCAAATTTTTTCGATTTTTGTTTTGCTGATTTGTGTAATGCGACCAAATTCTTTAAATTGAAGATATCGGGAGGACAGAAGTTTTTGTGGGGATTCCAACGAGTGGAAAACGATTTTTGTGGCTCTAGTCGTTTTCGAGTTATTCAGAATTGTAGAAATTTTAAAAAACTCAAAAATGTCTCACTAAAACTGCAATAACTCCTAAACGGTTAGAGCTACCGGCGTGGCGATGGTCTCATTCGATTCGACATAGAAAAATCTATAGAAAATGATGCGTCACATGCCTATGTTACAAATTTCCAGAAAAGCACGAATTTTTTACCTCTTCAACAGCTGTTTTACTGGCCTTAAAATTAAGGTAGGGTTCTGTCGAGACGTTAGGACCAACTAGATACGGAACTTGATTTTTGGTAAAAATTTCAAAATTTTTCGATAACTCCTTCCCCCTGAAAAACCCCGGACGGCGGACGGCGTACGGCGGACGGCGTACGGCGTACGGCGGACGGACAAAAAATTTTTATTGCAGATTTGGATTCTACACCCCTTGAAACGTAAACCAACAAATTTTCAGGGGGTGTTAAAAATTTTTTTTTCCTGACCGATTACAAAGGTTCATTTCTTAAGAAAAATGAACCAAAAGTTTTTTCTGAAGCTCCGTTCCGATTCTCGATTTTAGGACGATTCCAATACTTCCATTTACTCTGTAAATATGGAAGTAAACCAGTGGTGCGTAGATAACACACAATACTTCCATATTTCGAAACGTAAAATTTTGACACAATTTGATAATATTTTGACTGCTTTTAAGGATGTTTAGGCCAAAAATATCGAAAAATTCACTAGGTATTCAAATTCGCTAAAAATAAAAATACAATACATTATTGGAATAAAAAAAATATCCACATATTCTGCAAGGTAAAACAAAGATTTTAAGACCAAGAACGCTCAAACCCGTTCATTTTTGTGGCCGGAAAAAATAAAATAGAAAACACTAAAATGCAAATATATCGGAAGTACTGTGCGTTATCCAAGTTCCGATTAAACAGGGTGTTAGGTCTTGCCGAAACAGACATTTCAGTTCAAGAAATTTGGAAAAAGGATGAGAATTGAGAGAGCTATGGCCATTTTTGTAAATGACCACAGACGGACGTAACGGACACACAGACACTTGTTCAGGAAGTGATTCTGAGTAAATGTGTATAAGAAAAAGTTTTTTCTGATGCTCCGTTCCGATTCTCGATTTTAGGACGATTCCAATACTTCCATTTACTCTGTAAATATGGAAGTAATAGGACGATTCCAATACTTCCATTTACTCTGATATGGAAGTAAAAATTTATTTTTTCTTTTTCCTGACAATTTGCCAAATGCTGAATGTAATATGATGGTTCTTTAACGACGATATTTGTATTTTAGATGGGGATTCAGAAAAACGTTTTTTTCCACTTGGCAAAAAGCCACATCTTGCACTTTGCTCGATAGAAACCCTAACCCGCCCATATTGATAGGTACCTATCTATCTACCAATCTTATCAACTCAGTCCATTGTTTAATATTTTTAAATTCACCATTTAATCTATTTTTATTTGCCCACATAAAAAACAGAATAATAATTATCACTAAATTTTCCGAATAATTTCGTTGAAATTGCCTCAAGAATGCCCCAAAACCGTTGGTTAAGCCTGTTGGTCTCACGTTGCCAAGCGCTACTGTTATAGTTCGAGTGCGTCACCTTGTTGGTGTAATAGGCTAGTGGTTGTAAGTACAAGATCAATCAACCGTATCCAAGAACCAAGGCCAAATTCTCAACTTTTTCCAATTTTAGTTTTGCTGATTTGTATAATACGACCAAATTCTTTAAATTGAAGATATTGGGTGGACAGAAGTTTTTGTGGGGATTCCAACGAGTGGAAAACGAATTTTGTGGCTGAAGTGGTTTTTGATTTATTAACCCTTTTCGGACCAAGGTGTCCAAATGGACAACAATTTTTGAAAGCGTTTTCTCTTAACTAGAACATTGATTTGGCCTCCTCCAAGGTTCTTTCGACATAAGTGGAGACTAGTGAACACGAAAAGGAAGTTTTTTTGATTATAATCTTATCACAGATTGTTGGAAAATGAAATTGGAAGAATCAGATCACAGATAATTGGGAAAATGTTGGAAAACTCAAAATGAAAATGAAATTGGAAAAATCAGATCACAGATAATTGGGAAAATGTTGGAAAACTCAAAATTGTCTCACTAAAACTTCATTAAATCCTAAACGGTTAGAGCTACCGCCGTGGCGATGGTCTCATCGATTCAGAATCGAGAAATCTATAGGAAATGATACCTCACAAGCCTATGCAAATTTGCATTTGCATTGCAAGTTGCAAATTTCCTTAAAAAGACGAATTTTTTCCCACTTCAACAGCTGTTTTACTGGCCTTAAAGGAGTCAGGGTGGCCGAGGTGGCTAAGGCGTGTGACTATCTGTGTTTGCGAGGGCACTGACATGGCGTTTTCAGTTCAATTTTCACGGCCAGCTCCACTGCCGAGGCAAAAACTCTTTGGCATGAGCTGACAATCTCTGGCTAAGCCCGATGGGCTTGTTCAACGAACTCTGAACCTATTCTAACCAAATAGGTTCAACGCGTTGGATCCGGTCCCTCTCCACTCAAGGGGGTGAGGCAATGAGTAGCCGTGTGTTACAGTACATAAGTGCTGTGAGACTAGAGCGACATGTCCTGAATAGTTCGACCCTCTCCTTGAGGGCAGCTGGGCACGCCCGGGACAACTCCGGTTTTCGGGCAAAAAGTCAACGCCTGGAACGGCGGTTCACTTTACTTTTACTTACTGGCCTTAAAATTAAGGTAGGGTTCTGACGAGACGTTAGGACCAACTAGATAAAAAAATTGATTTTTGGTGAACATTTCAAAATTTTACGTCAACTCCTTCCCCCTGAAAAACCCTGGACGGGGGACGGCGGACGGACAAAAAATTTTTATTGCAGATTCGGATTCTACACCCTTTGAAACGTAAACCAACAAGTTTTCAGGGGGTGTAAAAAAGTTTTTTCCTGGCCGATTACAAAGTGTCATTTCTTAAGAAAAATGAACCAAAAGTCCTGATTTCAAAAACAGTTTTCTTGGGTTAATGACCCCCTAACATTTTTTGATCGGATTCCCCTGACAATATGCCTCAAGCTGGAGCAAACCACAACTTTTAGGGCCAACCGCGCCAAAATCGGATCAGCGATTCAATACGAAAGGGGCGGACAAAATCTTGTCCAGCCACTTCGTATCGAACCATCAATTCTTGGCGAAACTAGTCCTAAAAGTTGTGGTTGGCACCAACTTGATGCATATTGATGCGGAAAAGGTTAAGGGGTACATTTTGGCATAATTAGGGTATATTTTTGAAAAACTCAATTCTGAAGGTGATGCAGTGGGTTTAGAATTTTTTGAGTATTGTTCCCAACTTTTCCGCTTGATTTCCCATAGGATAGGGGGTTTTTCCGAACATTTTTGAAAAAGTTTGTTTTTTAATCGGTTTGACTCAAAATTTCTTGACGCGATTTCTCGTTTTTCGCCTTTTTGGCAATTTGAGGGAGTCTCACTGAACCGATTTTGAATTTTTTGAGCTTGTTGAATTCCTTGAAGGTTTTTACACATTTTTCACTCCCTATAAGTCAAAATTAGTTGGGTTTTAGTGATCAAAAACTGGTTTGAATACTAATTTTTGGCCTAAAAAAAATATTTTCTTGACCCTTGAAAAAATTTAAAATTCCAGAATAAACATTACCTATTGAGTAGGTTTTGAGGAGGTGCATGGCAAGAAAAATTGGCAATTTTTGTACGCCTGTTCAGGACTGTGAAAAGTGCAAACCAGTGGTGCGTAGATAACACACAATACTTCCATATTTTGAACGTAAAATTGTGACACAATTTGATCATATTTTGACTGCTTTTAAGGGTGTTTAGGCCAAAAATATCGAAAAATTCACTATTAAAATTTTAAAATTCGCCCAAAATGAAAAAACGCCACATTTTCGGAATGTAAAAAATATCCACATATTCTGCAAGGTAAAACAAAGATTTTAAGACCAAGAACGCTCAAATCGGTTCATTTTTGCGGCCGGAAAAAAATAAAAATGAAAACACTAAAAATGCAAATATATCGGAAGTACTGTGCGTTATCCAAATTCCGATTAAACAGGGTGTTAGGTCTTGCCGAGACAAACATTTCAGTTCAAGAAATTTGAAAAAAGGTTGAGAAATGAGAGAGTTATGGCCATTTCTGTAAATGACCACAGACGGACAGACGGACAGACGGACAGACGGACGTAACGGACGTAACGGACGTAACGGACACACAGACACTTGTTCAGGAAGTGATTCTGAGTAAATGTGTATAAGAAAAAGTTTTTTCTGAAGCTCCGTTCCGATCCTCGATTTTAGGACGATCACAATACTTCCATTTACTCTGTAAATATGGAAGTAAAAACCGTTTCCACATGGGATATCCAAGGTATGTAACCCTGCAACGGGGATTCCGGATTCCTGGAAACTGCGATATGGTTCTTAGAAAGAGAACGTTTCGTCTAGCCGCCAACTTAATCTCGTAGACAGAAATTAAGAAGGGGATGCGTATGGTGCAGGTGCTGGTATTTGAGGGACGGATGATGTAAGGAGTGGTTGGGAGGGGTAGGGGAGCCGGGTGCTGGTGAGGGTTGAATCCCCCGGGAGGGGTGGGGGCAAGCGTATTTTCTTTTTGTACCTCTTTATTCATCATTGTGAAAACGTACCATTTAAGCATCATTGATCTCACCACGGACCATTACTCCACAAATGATATGATGATGAACCGACCTACTCCAACTATTTGAACTTTATTTTCTGAGAGACCCTGACAAATAATGTACCCATGTCACTAGTCTACTTAGCAGCGTTTTGGCATTAAAAAACTCTTTTTTTGCCATTTAACTTTTCTTTGACCATTTAAAAAATGTCAAAATATTTTTGAGTAGGTTTTGGGCAGCCTTTTTTTTTTTTTTTTAATTGGACCACTTTTCTTATGCGTTTTGCTGCTTACGGCGTACTGCGGACGGACGTAACATTTTTATTGCAGATTCGTATTCTAGAACCTCTGAAACGTGAAAGAAAACATTTTCAGGGGTGGTTGTAAGAAAATTTTGCTAAACCGATTACATAGGTACATTATTTCTGGAAATAATGTACCAAAATAAAAGTTTGGGGTGTTGTAATAAAAATTTTCTTGACCGACTACATAGGTACATTATTTCTAAACGTTAATATACCAAGAATGTCTTCCATGAGGCCATCAACAATTGACGATTTATATTTACTCATTAAACTCAAATTTTCCTCATTTCCCTGGATGCTTCAATTTTGCAGGCGAAAGGCCGTTCTCATGCGAGCTTTGTTCAAGACGCTTCACACTGAAGCATTCAATGCTTCGTCACAAAAAAAAACATGCTTCGGCTTCGACGCATCCCCAATCGAGTTCAGCGATGTCTCCAAACGATGCTAAACCACAAAAATCCGATCTTATTTCGAACTTGCTGGGCATCCGAGACTCGTCCATTGTTGAAACTATGCTAACCTCTACGCCAACTGATGCTGCCAAAATCCTGGGCCTACAGAACGCCGAAAATAACAACAACAGGCCCATTGCTCTTGTAAAAATAGAATGACCCGCGAAGAAGCCCAGAAGGAAACTTGGAAAAAAATCTGGATGTAAATGATTCGATGATTGTTAAAGCAATTTTCTACTCTGACATGATAAATTTTGAGGGCCATGAATGACAAGCAAAAGTCGAGTTTAAATTGACTTTTCCATTGCTTTTAGATTGGAATCAATCAGGAACTCAAAAACTGTCAAGATCCAAGTAATACTTGGGCATTTTGACAGTTGTTTGGGTTTTATGAGCTTACTACCTAGCCGTTATCCAGTTAGGCTTGGTACCTACTACTAACAACTGAACTAATCACAGTATGGGCCGGTTAAAGCTAGATTTATCCACTGACGCTTGCACTACATTTCGCCTACGACATAATATGAAAATCTTACTGAAAATTACTTGGAATTTAGTTAATGCTAGCGTTCATGAATAAATTTAGCTTTGAAAAATTGATAAACCGGCCCTAAGTGCCCTACTACTCCTGAACTACTTAAGCCCGTATCACACAGTGGCGAATTCTCAGTTAGAAACAGGGCAAGCAGTAACAAGGTTATTTGTAACTTAACTAAATGAGTTGTGGTAGGTATGCTAGTTTTTGAGTAACGATTGTCAAAGTACTGGACAAACACACGCAAATGTGTACAAATTTCGTAACAACCTCACTGTCGAAATTATATAATGAGTTCAAGGAGTTAGATTCAAACCCTTAAGACTAGTTTCTGTTCGATCAGGCCAGTCTTGGGCAGTCCCAAGCTAGTTACAAACGATGCCAAGCAAATACAACCAACAACATGGCTTAAATCAGTTTGGGTCCTATGTTACTGGTCCAGCATTGTCTTGGACTGGCCTGTTCAAACAGACTCACTGAGATGGCCGGTACATCATCTAAGCGTCAAATACTGAAGAACACTTGACAGTAAAACCAGACTTGGCACTGGTGGGACTTGGACTTGGCAGTGGTGCGTAGATAACACACAATACTTCCATATTTTGATACGTAAAATTGTGACACAATTTGATCATATTTTGACTGCTTTTGAAAGTGTTTAGGCCAAAAATATCAAGAAATTCACTGTTCAAATTTGAGAATTTGCACAAAATAAAAATACACAACATTATCGGAATATAAAGAATATTCACATATTCTGCAAGGTAAAACAAAGATTTCAAGACCAAGAACGCTCAAATCGGTTCATTTTTGTGGCCGAAAAAAACCAGTGGTGCGTAGATAACACACAATACTTCCATATTTTGAAACGTACATATTTGAAAACATTTGATCATATTTTGACTGTTTTCAAGGCTGTTTAGGTCAAAAATATCAAAAAATTCACTATGCAAATTTTAAAATTCGCCAAAAAAATTCGCTATATTTTTGGAATAAAAAAAATATCCACATATTCTGCAAGGTAAAACGAGGATTTTGAGACCAAGAACGCTCAAATCGGTCCATTTTTGTGGCCGGAAAAAAATAAAATAGAAAACACTAAAAATGCAAATATATCGGAAGTACTGTGCCTGATCAAAATTTCGATTGAACAGGGTGTTAGGTCTTGGCGAGACAAACATTCCAGTTCAAGAAATTTGAAAAAAGGTTGAGAATTGAGGGAGCTATGGCCATTTTTGTAAATGACCACAGACGGACATACAGACACTTGTTCGGGAAGTGATTCTGAGTAAATGTGTATAAGAAAAAGTTTTTTCTGAAGCTCCGTTCAGATTCTCGATTTTAGGACGATCACAATACTTCCATTTACTCTGTAAATATGGAAGTAATAAAAGCAAAAACACTAAAAATGCAAATATATCGAAAGTACTTTGAGTTATTCAAATACTGATTACACAGGATGTTAGGTCTTGGCAAGACAAACATTTCAGTTCAAGAAATTCGAAAAAAGGCAGAGAATTGAGGAGTTCTGGTCATTATTGTAATAGACCACAGACAGACTAACCGACACACACACACACACACACTTGTTGAGGAAGTGAGTAAATGTGTATAAGAAAAAGTTTTTTCTGAAGCACCGTTCCGATTCTCGATTTTAGGACGATTCCACTCTGTAAATATGGAAGTAAAAATTCATTCAATCATACGACTTCAACATTCATTAAAAACCCTGGTCAGGGCTACTCTTTTCTACTCTTTTCATAGAGATCAGTACAACAAGCTAGAGAAATTGTGAAGTCTTAAAATCGAGAAGCGGAACGGAGCTTCACAAAAAAATTTTTCTTGTACACATTTACCTACTCAGAATCACTTCCTGAACAATTGTCTTTGTGTCTGTCTGTGGTCATCTACAAAAATGGCCATAACTCCCTCAACTCTTAACCTTTTTTCAAATTTCTTGAACTGAAATTGCCACAAAAATAAACCGATTTGAGTGTTCTTCGTCTTAAAATCTTTGTTTTACCTTGCAGAATATGTGGGAATTTTTACATCCATATTTACAGAGTAAATGGAAGTATTGTGATCGTCCTAAAATCGAGAATCGAACCGGAGCTTCAGAAAAAACTTTTTCTTATACACATTTACTCAGAATCACTTCCTGAACAAGTGTCCGTGTGTCCGTCTGTGGTCATTTACAAAAATGGCCATAACTCACGACTGTCTAGTGCCCACAGGGTGCATTAGTTCCATTCCTTCCGTTCGAGCGCTGTCCGCGCTGGTCCTCTCTCTGCGTGTTTCTTTTCTAAATTTTCAGACTCTAGGGACGTCCAGGAACACATTTATGGCAATTTTAAAATTGTGCCACCAGTCATACAGCTCATTGCCAACTGTTCCTTCACACATTCCTTGTACAGATCAGGTGACCTGGATGCTCTCTGTGCTCGCATCTCCAAGGCAGAAAAACATCCCTCATCAGTCCAATTCGACACACTCATCAGTCAAACGCTAATCAAGCAAGATATTTTATAGCCTACCTACCTGTCTGCAGTGATAAAAAAGAGGGTTGTTCTTATCGCTCTGCTGCTGTGAACAAGTTCGAACATTCTGATCTTGCTTGTCTGCGTACGCCGGTGTTTTATATTTTCTTTCTTGTGTGTTCAAGAATTGTGCCACCAGTTACATAATACGCCTTAGGATTAAACGCCTTGGTGTATCCAACACTTTCTCGGATAAGTAGGTAGGCTATAACATATCTTGCTTGATTAGCGTTTGACTGATGAGTGTGTCGAATTGGACTGATGAGGGATGTTTTTCTGTCTTGGAACCTATAAGGAATGTGTGAAGGAACAGTTAGCAACGAGCTGTACGGACTGCATGACTGGAACAGCGCGGACAGCGCTCGAACGGAAGGAATGGAACTAATGCACCCTGTGGGCACTAGACAGTCGTCCATAACTCCCTCATTTCTCAACCTTTTTTAAATTTTTTGAACTGAAATGTTTGTCTCGGCAAGACCTAACACCCTGTTTAATCTGAATTTGGTAACGCACAGTACTTCCGATATATTTGCATTTTTAGTGTTTTCTATTTTATTTTTTTCCAGCTACAAAAATGAACCGATTTGAGCGTTTTTGGTCATAAAATCTTTGTTTTACCTTGCAGAATATGTGGATATTTTTTATATTCCAATAACGTATCGTATTTTCATTTTGGGTGAATTTTAAAATTTTAATAGTGAATTTTTTGATATTTTTGACCTAAACCCTTTCAAAAGCAGTCAAAATATGATCGAATTGGGTCACAATTTTACGTTTCAGAATATGGAAGTATTGTGTGTTATCTACGCACCACTGATTTATATTTCGATAATGTGGCGTATTTTTATTTTGGGAGATTTTTAAAATTTGAATAGTGAATTTTTTGATATTTTTTACCTAAACACTCTTAAAAGCAGTCAAAATATGATCAAATTGTGCCACAATTTTACGTTTCAAAATATGGGAGTATTGTGTGTTATCTACGCACCACTGGTTTGTATTCATGTGTCTATGCCTAGGCAGATAGTTTTATGTTTGGGGGCGATGGTTGCTAATATTCTATTGTAATCATAACAAAAATTGTGTTATTTGGGCCGCATGAAGATGCGCGATTGTGAGCGCCCCTCACTTCAATGTTAAGGGCTAATTTCACCAACAATCAAAACCTAGTTTTCCTTGATCTTGATGGTAATGTGGTATTCGGGCCATCAAAATTGTTCATTTCGCTTAGCCTAGGTTTATTGTTCGAGAAATCGGGCCTAAGAAGTTGACGAAAAAACTATTCTCAATAATAGCTTGCTCCAAAATCAACATTATTTACTTTCAGCTCTCATTCATGGCCCCCAAAAATGTTTCGTCTATTGTACTAAAATTAAATCCCCTAGTTTGAGGGGGACTGAGTTTGATGTTTTATTCAGCCACAACTGCACAGCTTTAATAATCTCTCAAACAAACATCTGGCTGTTTTAAAGAATTGAGCCAGGTCTGGTGCTTTTTTTCTTGCAATTAGGATAAGAAAATTATTTGATCGCAATGAAGAAAATGGTAGTCGACAAAAGAGGACAAAGATTTCATTCAACAGGTTGGATTCAAGGGTTAGTATGTATTTTGTGAAAGAGATGAAGTTCGTAAAAATTTTATTGTCTCCAAGTGAAATGAACCATTATTGTGTCTCTCACAGGACCTGTACCTAAATACTATGCATAATTGTGTACTTAATTTTTCAAGATTTGCTTGCATAGTGCTACCTATTTGATACATACCATAGAATACGATGAGTGATACCCTGTTAAAATATTTAACAAGCAATTCTGAACCAAAATTGAGGAAAGCCAACGAAGAAGGAACAAAACCATCGATTTCGTTTTAGTCAATATTAAATATTGATAAATATTAAATATTAAATATATTTTATTTCTTCGTGTAGTTAGTTGTAAATGATTGTAAAGGGTGTCTGCTAAGTGGACCACCCTCTCACATTTCCTTGTGATTATGGCTGCAAAGAAAAACGAGACTAAGGCCATTCTTCATAATTATTTGCGCAGTGTACCAAAACTAGTTGATAATGAATGAATAATAATGTATCAATCTATCATGTTCGTAGTACTTATGTGAACAAATTCCAGCAAATTTTGGGGGGTGATGGCCCCCTTGCCCCTCCCCCCCGGTACGAGCCTGCAAGTAACTATCAACGCCAAACAAATTCAAGCCATATGATTGGGTGAGTTTGCTTGGCGTCGTTAGTAAATAGGGCAGGACTACACAGGGACTACACCTCATCGCACAGATCCTTTGTAAATTACCACAGACATTTGTTCAGGAACTGATAAGGGCTTCGAATAAAAACTCAAAACATTAGAGAAGAGAAATGAAGAGTTTTCCTTCAAAACTGCATGTATCCATGTTCGAGTTTTGTCGATATCAATTTCGTTTTTTCGATTTTCGATTGCTTATAGGTACCAAAACTGCTATGAATTGAAATCGAAAATCGAAAAACGAAATCGATACCGACAAAACTTGAAAGTGGATTTATGCAGTTTTGAAAAAAAACTCCTCAAATATTCTATTCCACTATTAATAGAATAGGACTATGAATAATGGGATTCCACAATTTCTCCGCGTGTGATCAAGGCCCTGTTTATTGACAAAATTTATCAATCCGATATCCAAAGAAGCACCCGATAAACATTTCCAACGAGGTTTTTACATTTAAATTTGATACTGATAACACCGTGGTGAATTTTATCCAAAGCTTCCTTGGATATCGGATTGATAAATTTTGTCCATAAACCAGGCCTTAGTATCTCTGATGAGGGATTGTTCATTGACAAAATTTATCGGTTTGGTATCCAACCAAGCATTACATAAACATTGCGTATGAGATTTTTACATCGAATTTCAATGCGAAAATCTCAATGGCAATGGGTATTGGGAAGTGGCGGCTCCTGCCCTTAAACCCAGGGGGTGCACTTAGGCCATAAGATAACATAATATCGTGGTTTCAATGCTATAAGTGGCTAACCTGAAATTCATAGTTTTGAGATAATCGAGGAAAACAGATGAGACGCCCGGTTGACTTCACTCTGGGAGCTGCATAAGGGAAAAGCACCAATAGCGGACATGACAACAGTAGTGGACACTTGGGTTAAAAATCGATAAAATAAGGGTTTAGACAACTTGGGGGGTTCTTTTTTTTTGTGCCACAACTATTCAAGATTAGGCACAACAAAGAAGAACCCCCCAAGTTGTCTCAAACCCTTATTTTATCGATTTTTAACCCAAGTGTCCACTACTGTTGTCATGTCCGCTATTGGTGCTTTTCCCTTAGTGTTTGAAAAATTCCGCTAGATGGCCTAAAAATAATTATTTTCTTGATCTAGTTGAAGCATTTGAAAGCCCGCACCTGGAATAATGTTATGGAGTAGATAACTGAAAATCGAGAAATTTCGAGTTAGCCACTTTTAGCACTGAGCCCACGATATTAACTCAAAAATCGCGTTTTTTGAGATGTAACACTGTTCTCGCGGGGGTGCGAATTCTCTACCTTTCTTCAAATTTCTTGGCCTCAAATGTTTGTCTTGGCATGACCTAACACCCTGTTTAATCGGAGTTTGAATAACTCACAGTACTTCCGGTACCTATATTTGCATTTTTGCAACTATTCAAATTTTAAAATTCGCCCAAAATAAAAGTACGCCAAATAATAATAATATAAAAAATATCGACAAATTCTGCAAGGTAAAACGAAGAACGCTCAAATCGGTTCATTTTTGCCCTACCTTGCAGAATACGTGGATATTCTTTATCTGTAATAATAAAAGCAAGTGTAATGTGTCTGTCTGTCTGACCGAGCTCTCCAGCCAAATCTATCGCACGCAGGGCCTGGAATTTTTTAAAAGGAAGCACAAAGGAGCTGGCCACCAGACCTCAAAGCCCAATTTTCAATTTTTGAATTACAAGAATTAAAAATTTTTTTTTTAATTTTAAAAAAATGACTTGTTCTTATTTAAACTAATTTTTTAACAGATTGTTTCTTTTTATCGATGGGGAATGTAGTGTGTGTGTGTGTGAGGGAGAGGGGGAGAGACAGTCTACCTAATTAATTAATTAATTAATCACGGTTTTTTTGACACGGGCAACGCCGGGCGGGTACAGCTAGTATTCCAATAATGTTGTGTATTTTTATTTTGGGCAAATTTTAAAATTTGAATACAGAATTTTTTGATATTTTGTACCTAAACTCCCTGAAAAGCAGTCAAAATGTGTTAGAATTGTGTCACAATTTCATGTTTCAATATATGGAAGTATTGTGTGTTATCTACGCACCATTGGTTTTTATTACTTCTCTATGCAACCAACCTTGCTTCTTAGAAAAATTATCAATTCATTTGCATGTTAAAATTTCCAAAGAATCGGTCTGTGTACACAGTCTGTGGGATGGGGAAGGGAACGGTCGTGTGATACAGGCTTTTCTAGTTTTTTTTTTTAATCCTTGGCGAAATTGTCCCTGAAGTTGGCTTCAGACACGTACCTATGCATACGTCTTGATAGTTATGAGGTCGTATCTTGATCCAAACAAAACGATGACATCAAAACTGTTTATTCCAATAGCTCAATTCAAATTGCTGAATGAAGATTTTGTCCCTACTTACATAACAAGGATGAACCTTAATGGGCTACCAATTCTGTAAGTGTGTGGCAGGTTTGTCTTGTAAAAACGTTTGCCAAGTGGTTTTTGATACTCCACCTTGCACATTGTGTTTACTGCTAGAATCGTGTGCGTGTATTAATAACCTCCAAGTACCAATCGATATCAATAAAAATGTTAGTTGCTGAAAGTTTGCTAAGTTGATGATCCAAAAATGCAATTGCAATCAGTAGCCTTATTTTGCGTGTTTGAGTGCAATTTCTCTCATTGGAGAGTTTGAGTTGCACTTTTCCTGAAAATGATAAAAAAGGTACCTACTCTTAGGTTTTCTTGATTTTGGTACCAGCCTCAATTTGCCATTGCACTGAATGAATTTTCATTTACTTTTACTTATCAAAAACGTGTTATGCTGCGAACAAGATGCTATTCAGGATGCACTTCATTATCGGGATAATCCAGTGCCTTATAAAAAGCCTTGTAATCCGCGAATGAAAGATGGGTAGGTGCCTTTAGGAAATTAAGGGTTTCTGTATCAATTGGTAATCGATTACCTGAAAAATCATTGATTTATTACAAGGAAAGGACAATTATTTTAAAATGATTTTTGACTGTGTTTCCAAGAAATTAGTGACCAAGAGATTGGTCAATGGTGTTTGGATAACCGACAATCGATAGAGCTGCCCTGAAACTATTGAAAGAGAACGGTGCTAAGTAGGTCGGTGACACCTGCGCATTATTTTTCTGTGTATCTTAAGAACTCTGGACAATTTGGATAGATAATTCTGGATAGGCATCTATTATACCTACCTCTCCATAATCTTCTGTGAGCACGGCGGAATTAATAGATATTTTCTAGATTAGATTAACTATTTTCTGTTTCCAGTCCTAACTAGCCCTATGACTCAAAGGCTATGAGGTGAAATGATCATCACGATGATTAGCTGGTAACTTTGTTTACAGATAAATGCCGCCAACAGCAACTAAGCAGCACGTTTAGCTGATGAACTTGTGTGAATGTTGGTGAAAATTGACCTACGTGGAATGGAATGTTCAGTTAAAATTAGCAAGTTGGTTTGTTAACCTGGTAACGACATGCCTTCGATTTGCCTTCTCAATCATGAATAATTTGTAGTGCCTTTTTTGTGTCATAGAATAAATTTTTGTGTTCGATTTATGGCTTGTTATTGTATTTACCTACCCTACAATAGGAAGTTTTTGGACACTTAAGGCCATACCCTAAATGTTTCCTTGGAATTTCCTGTTTCCAAGTAATTTCAAAATCGGTTCAACTGTCAATTTCAACGTTTTCCACAACAATGCCAAGATTTCGAAAACGAACTTGGATTTTTGGTTCATTTTTCTTAAGAAATGAACCTTTGTAATCGGTCGGGAAAAAATTTTTTTTAACACCCCCTGAAAATTTGTTGGTTTACGTTTCAAGAGGTGTAGAATCCGAATCTGCAATAAAAATTTTTTGTCCGTCCGCCGTCCGGGGTTTTTCAGGGGGAAGGAGTAATCGAAAAATTTTGAAATTTTTACCAAAAATCAAGTTCCGTATCTAGTTGGTCCTAACGTCTCGACAGAACCCTACCTTAATTTTAAGGCCAGTAAAACAGCTGTTGAAGTGGGAAAAAATTCGTGCTTTTCAGGAAAAAAGCAACATAGGCATCTGAGGCATCATTTTCTATAGATTTTTCTATGTCGAATCGAATGAGACCATCGCCACGCCGGTAGCTTCAACCGTTCAAGAGTTATTGCAGTTTTAGTGAGACATTTTTGAGTTTTTTAAAATTTTTACAATTCTTAATAACTCGAAAACGACTAGAGCCACAAAAATCGTTTTCCACTCGTTGGAATGCCCACAAAAACTTCTGTCCTCACGATATCTTCAATTTAAAGAATCTAGTCGCATTACACAAATCAGCAAAATAAAAATCGGAAAAATTTGAGAATTTGGCCTCGGCTCTTAGATACGGTTGATTGATCTACTTACGACCGCTAGCCTATTCCAACAACAAGGTGACGCACTCACACTAGACCAGTTGCGCTTGGCAACATGAGAGCGAGACAAGCTTTACAATGGTTCTGAGGCAGTCTTGAGGCATTTTTAATTTCATTATTCAGAGAATTTAATTCTGATTATTCTGTTAATTATTATTTCTGTTAATAATTATTTATTATTATTTCTGTTAATTCTTCTCTTAATTATTCTGTTAATTATGTAGGCATTTTGGTACATTATTTCCAGAAATAATGTACCTATGTAATTGTTCAAGAAAATTTTTTTTACAACACCCCCTGAAAATTTGTTCTTTCACGTTTCAGAGGTTATAGAACAAGAATCTGCAATAAAAATTTTTTGTCCGTCCGCCGTACGCCGTACGCCGTACGCCGTCAGCAGCAAAACGCATAGAAGGAGTGGTCCGATTTCAAAAAAAAAAAAACGAGCGTTTAGCAAATTTTCCTGTGACGTGCACCTCCTATAAGGGAATCCTCTGAATCAACTCTAGACTACTCAAAAACGATCAAATGTAAAAAAAGTCATGATCTCAAAAACAGTTTTTTTGGGTTTTCGACCCCTTAAAATTTTTTGATCGGATTCCCCTGACAATATGCCTCAAGTTGGAGCAAAACACAACTTTTAGGACCAACCGCACCAAAATCGGATCAGCGGTTCGATACGAAGTGGACGGACGAAATTTTGGC
The DNA here is from genome assembly GCA_036186465.1 of Nesidiocoris tenuis. NCBI lineage: Eukaryota > Metazoa > Arthropoda > Insecta > Hemiptera > Miridae > Nesidiocoris > Nesidiocoris tenuis. Next base: position 6,932 of record AP028919.1, on the reverse strand, counting down.
CAAAAATTTCGTCCAGCCACTTCGTATTGAAATACTGATCCGATTTTGACTAAATTAGTCTTGAAAGTTGTGGTTTGCTCCAACTTGAGGCATATTGTCCGGGCAATCCGATCGGAGAAGGTTAACGGGTCCAATTCGGCATAATTAGGGTATATTTTTGAAAAAACACAAAATCTCAATTTTGAAGGTGATGCCGTGGGTTTAGAATTTTTTGAGTATTTTTCCCGTGTTTCTCGCTTGATTTACCATAAGATAGGGTGGTTTTTCCGAAAAAATTCGAAAATTTGGTTTTTGAATCGGTTTGGCTTGAATTTCTTAATGCGATTTCTGCGTTTTCGCGTTTTTGGCAATTTGAGGGAGTCCTACTGAACCGATTTTGAATTTTTTGAGCTCGTTGGATTCCTTGAAGGTTTTTACACATTTTTCACTCCCTATAAGTCAAAATCGATTGGGGTTTAGTAATCAAAAACTGGTTTAAAGACTAATTTTTGACCTAAACAAAAAATATTTTTTTGACCCTTTAAAAAAAATGTTAAAATTCCAAAAAAAATATTTTTGAGTAGGTTTTGGGCAGGTACATGACACAAAAAATTTGCAATTTTCTACAACTCTCCAGGACTAAGAAAAATGAAAAAAACCGATTTCAGCTGGAAAATCCAAGGTCCTAGCCTAGGAAAAATTTCAAAAAATGATGGATTTGACTTCGGGGTTTTTTGGCGGGAATCTTTAGATATTGACTATGAAACATGAAATTTGGCATTTTTTCGAGATTTTGGTCAACAGGGTCAATTTTGGGGGCAGTGACACTGCTGAAATTGCGGTTTTGCAGTTTTCTTGGGTTCACGGCACATGTTCCAATCGGTTCAAGGCGTGAGGAATACGAAATGGCGGCTGTAACATTCCCACCCTTGATCTTGGTAGGGTGGGGAAGTAGGGGACTTCCCCTACCCCTACCGGCTCTTTCGTCGTCTATTGGCTCAGATTTATTAGAAACTGAAAGTGTGAAGCTGGGATTGGACAGCTTATGTTAATGGGGCGGATCTTGATAACAGTTGTCACCTGTTAACGCGGTTAACAAAATGGCTGCCTTCTTGCCGCCAGGCCTCAGGAAATATTTCTTTGAAAGCAGCCGCCAGGTATTTTCTTTTTATACCTACCTATTTATTATCATTGTGAAAACGTACCTTTTTGGCATAATTGAATTCACGATTGACCATTACTCCACAAATGATATGATGATAAACCGACCTACTCCAACTATTTGAACTTTATTTTCTGAGGTACCCAGACAAATAATGTACCCATGTCACTAATCTACTTAGCAGCGTTTTAATTTCATTATTCAGAGAATTTAATTCTGATTATTCTGTTAATTATGTAGGTAGGCGAATAAGAATAGATTGAATGGTGAATTTAACAAAATTGAACTATGAGAGATTGGTAGACAGATACCTATCGGGATAGTAAAGTGAGCAGTGTAGCTTTTCTTCGCTGGGTTGAAAAAAAAGTTTTTCTAAATCCCATCTAAAATACAAATTTATGCTTCAATTCTTGAATAATAACCACTAAATACCGTGTTTAAGGAGTACCTATGTAAGTATCCCTAGGTTTGTCTTTGCAATCGAAAAATGAACCCCTGTGCAAAATTTGCAGAGCTCTTCGGATACACAGAAAACTAATGTGCACATGCCACTGATCTACTTAGCAGCGTTTTCGTTTTGTACTAACAACGAAAATGACGAACTTCGAATGGGGAGCTAACTGTCAGTGGTCACTTGTCAACACAGTGGTAATCCATTCTTCAAAACTTTGGTTTAAAGACTACCCCTTACAATTCAATGCTTACCTACGTACCCATCAACAATCAACTTACCAACTTTATGTAATAAAATTAACGATTTACAGTCTATTGATTTCACAACCACTTTTCGATCGCAGTAACATGTAAGCTTTTGCGATTTTCCCATTGGATTCATCGTCTTCATCACAAGCTCCATATCCACATACGATTTGAAAATGCGTTTTTTGACCGTTGTTTAATTTCATTCGGCGGACCGAGCACATTGACTGGTACGTTAAATGGCACGAAAAAATAAATAATATCAGTGATGCTTACATGACACGCAGTACCTACCTACTTCCATGTTTTGATACGTACATTTTTGAGACTATTCGATCAGGTATGTTTTCACTGCTTTCGATGGCGTTCATGTCAAAAATATAAAACCAGTGGTGCGTAGATAACACACAATACTTCCATATTTCGAACGTAAAATTGTGACACAATTTGATCATATTTTGACTGCTTTTAAGGGTGTTTAGGCCAAAAATATCGAAAAATTCACTATTAAAATTTTAAAATTCGCCCAAAATGAAAAAACGCCACATTTTCGGAATGTAAAAAATATCCACATATTCTGCAAGGTAAAACAAAGATTTTAAGACCAAGAACGCTCAAATCGGTTCATTTTTGCGGCCGGAAAAAAATAAAAATGAAAACACTAAAAATGCAAATATATCGGAAGTACTGTGCGTTATCCAAATTCCGATTAAACAGGGTGTTAGGTCTTGCCAAGACAAACATTTCAGTTCAAGAAATTTGAAAAAAGGTTGAGAAATGAGAGAGTTATGGCCATTTTTGTAAATGACCACAGACGGACAGACGGACAGACGGACAGACGGACAGACGGACAGACGGACGTAACGGACGTAACGGACACACAGACACTTGTTCAGGAAGTGATTCTGAGTAAATGTGTATAAGAAAAAGTTTTTTCTGAAGCTCCGTTCCGATCCTCGATTTTAGGACGATCACAATACTTCCATTTACTCTGTAAATATGGAAGTAAAAATCACTAGAGCTGACTTTAAAACTCGAGTAAAATGAAAAAATAAAATTTATGGGAACATAAAAAATAACCACATATTCTGCTAGGTAGAACAAATATTTCAAGACCAAGAACGCTCGAATCGGTTCATTTTTAGGGCCAGAAAAAATAAAATAGAAAACAATAAAAATTAAAAAAAAATACCGGAAGTACCTAAGTATATTAAGTGCCTAAGTATATTAAAAATACCTAAGTATGTTAAAATAGAATACCTAAGTATATTAAAAATACCGGAACTAGTGTGAGTACGCTTCGTGCACGGCGCCGCTTGGCAACGGAGGGTGGGCGGGGGAGGCGCGGCAGAATACTAACGCTGGTGGAATGCCTCTCAGTGTACGCTACGTGCATGGTGCCGCTCTAAAATAGCGGGGAGGAGGTGCCGCAAATTACCAACGCTAGTGGAATGCCGCTCAGCGTACGCTAAGTGCATGGCGCCGTTCGGCAACGACGGGCAAGAGGCCCCACAAATACTAACGCTAGCGGAATGCGCCTCTGCGCACGCTACGTTCGTGGCGCCATTTGGCAACGGCGGGCAAGAGGCGCCACAAATATTAACGCTGGCGGAATGCGCCTCTGCGCACGCTACGTTCGTGGCGCCATTTGGCAACGGCGGGCAAGAGGCGCCACAAATACTAACGCTGGCGGAATGCGCCTCTGCGCACGCTACGTTCAAGGCGCCATTCGACCGCGGCGGGGAGGAGGCGCCACAAATACTAACGCTGGCGGAATGCGCCTCTGCGCACGCTACGTTCATGGCGCCATTCGACCGCGGCGGGGAGGAGGCGCCACAAATACTAACGCTGGTGGAATGCCTTTCAGCGCACGCTACGTGCATGGCGCCATTAGACCGCGGCGGGGAGGAGGCGCCACACAATACTAACGCTGGCGGAATGCCCCTCAATGTAAGCTACGTGCATGGCGCCGCTCCAGCAACGGCGGGGAGGAGCTGAATTTCCTGTAGGGTTAAGGTAGTGGAATGGCGCCCAAAGAAACTGGCGGGGAGGAGGTACCACACTTGCGGGCTGGTCTGGTGGAATGCCGTTCGGAGTATGCTGCGTGCATGGCGCCACTCGGCAACGGCGGGGAGGAGCTGAAGGCGCTCTACTGAAGCTAGTGGAATGGCGCCCGTGCGCAATGACAAGGAGAAGGCGCCGTCGCATTACTGAAGCTAGTGGAATTCGGCCGGTGGAATGTTAGTGAAGAGCGGAGGGCGATGATGGAGCGTGGAGGACAACGATTGAGGGTGGAGGACGATGACGAAGGGTGGAGGATGTAACTGAAGGGTGGAGGAAGGATGGAGGACGGTAATGGAGAGTGGAAAAGGCTGAAAATTAATTACATTGAATTAAATTTAGTACAATTAAATTAAATGACAATAAATTGACATAAATCAAATCAAATTAATGCAAATTGAGATAAAGCGAATTACAATTAATTAAAACGAATTAAGCAAAATGAAATTAGCTCCCTTTATCCTGCGTAAATTAAATTTATTCAAAATAGATAAAATCAAAATAAAATAGAAATAGACTGAAATTAAATTCAGTGTAATCAAAATTAAATAAAAACCAAATCAAATCAACTCAAATCAAATTGATTGAATCAAACTAAAATAAAACTGAAATAAATCAAAATCAAATAGGTCACATCGAATCAAAATAAATGGATAAGTCAAATACATTTATCATATCAAATTAATGAGTTAAAAAAAAATAAAAGTCAAATCAAATCGAATCAAAATTAAATTTAAATCAAATCAAATCCAAATTAAAATAAAAAAATCAATTCAAATAAAAATCAAATCAAATACAATAAAAATCAAAATGAAATAAAAATCAAATTAAGTCAAATAAAAATCAAATTAAATCAAAATTCAGTGGAAATAAAATCAAACAAAATCTAAATAAAAATTAAAATCAAATCTAAATTAAATCGAAATCAAATTAAATAAAAATTAAATGAAATCAAAGTAACTCAAAACAAATTGATTAAATGAAACGAAAATGAAAACAAATCAAATCAAAATTTAATGAAAATCAAATCAAATTCAAATAAAAAAAAAAAAATAAATTCAAATCAAAATTAAATAAAAATCAAATTAAATACAATAAAAATAAAATCAAATCAAAATTAAGTAAAAATCAAATCAAAATTAAATAAAAATCAAATTAAATACAATAAAAATAAAATCAAATCAAAATTAACTAAAAATAAAATCAAAATTAAATCAAAGTTAAATCAAAGTCAAATAAAAATCAAATCGAGTCAAATCAAATAAAAACTAAAAAAAAAAAATGAAATCAAATCAAAATTAAATCGCTATCAAATCAAATAAAAATTTAAATTCAATCAAATAAACTCAAATCAAATTGAATAAATAAAGCTAAAATAAATTTCTGGAAATAATGTAGGTACCAAAATAAAAAATCAAATCAAATCGGGGCTGGTTAGGGCTGGTTGGGCTGGTTAGGGGTGGTTAGGGCTGGTTAGGGCTGGTTAGGGCTGGTTAGGGCTGGTTAGGGCTGGTTAGGGCTGGTTAGGGCTGGTTAGGGCTGGTTAGGGCTGGTTAGGGCTGGTTAGGGCTGGTTAGGGCTGGTTAGGGCTGGTTAGGGCTGGTTAGGGCTGGTTAGGGCTGGTTAGGGCTGGTTAGGGCTGGTTAGGGCTGGTTAGGGCTGGTTAGGGCTGGTTAGGGCTGGTTAGGGCTGGTTAGGGCTGGTTAGGGCTGGTTAGGGCTGGTTAGGGCTGGTTAGGGCTGGTTAGGGCTGGTTAGGGCTGGTTAGGGCTGGTTAGGGCTGGTATTTTTTGTATTTTTTTTTGTATTTTTTGTTTTTTTTTTTGTATTTTTTGTTTTTGTATTTTTTGTTTTTGTTGTTTTTGTTTTTTGTATCTTTTGTTTTTGTTGTTTTTGTGTTTTTGTATTTTTTGTTTTTGTTGTTTTTGTTTTTTGTATTTTTTGTTTTTGTTTTTTTGTTTTTGTTGTTTTTGTTTTTTGTATTTTTTGTTTTTGTTGTTTTTGTTTCTGTATTTTTTGTTTTTGTTGTTTTAGTTTTTGTTGGTTTTGTATTTTTTGTTTATGTTGTTTTTGTTCTTTGTATTTTTTGTTTTTGTTGTTTTTGTCTGTTGTATTTGTTGTTTTTGTATTTGTTGTTGTTGTTTTCGTTTGTTGTATTTGTTGTTTTTGTATTTGTTGTTGTTGTTTTTGTTTGTTGTATTTGTTGTTTTTGTATTTGTTGTTGTTGTTTTTGTTTGTTGTATTTGTTGTTGTTGTTGTTGTTTGTATTTGTTGTTGTTGTTGTTTGTATTTGTTGTTGCTGTTGTTGTTGTTTGTATTTTTTGTTGTTGTTGTTTGAATTTTTTGTTGTTGTTGTTTGTATTTGTTGTTGTTGTTGTTGTTTGTATTTTTTGTTGTTGTTGTTGTTGTTTGTATTTTTTGTTGTTGTTGTTTGTATTTTTTGTTGTTGTTGTTTGTATTTTTTGTTGTTGTTGTTTGTATTTTTTGTTGTTGTTGTTTGAATTTTTGGTTGTTGTTGTTTGAATTTTTTGTTGTTGTTGTTTGTATTTTTTGTTTTTGTTTGTATTTTTGTTGTTGTTGTTGTTTGTATTTGTTGTTGTTGCTGTTTGCATTTTTTGTTGTTGTGGTTGTTGTTTGTATTTATTGTTGTTTGTATTTTTTGTTTTGTTGTTGTTGTTTGTATCTTCTGTTATTATTGTTTGCATTTTTGTTGTTGTTATTTGTATTAGTTGTTGTCGTTTTTGTTGGTATTTTTTGATGTTGTTGTTGGTGTTTGTATATTTTGTTGTTGTTGTTTTTTTTTGTTTGTAGGGCTGGTTAGGGCTGGTTAGGGCTGGTTAGGGCTGGTTAGGGCTGGTTAGGGCTGGTTAGGGCTGGGGGCTGGTTAGCTGGTTAGCTGGTTAGGGCTGGTTAGGGCTGGTTAGGGCTGGTTAGGGCTGGTTAGGGCTGGTTAGGGCTGGTTAGGGCTGGTTAGGGCTGGTTAGGGCTGGTTAGGGCTGGTTAGGGCTGGTTAGGGCTGGTTAGGGCTGGTT